>CM042405.1:34319154-35054154 GCA_023634145.1 Thymallus thymallus
GCTGGATAAACTGCACTTCCGCTGTCAAAATCCATGCCATAACCAACTGTGTTACCGCTGTCGTGACATGACTTTAAAATTAATCTGAAGTCTGTTATCTCTAACTATGTTTAATTGTTACCGGATTAAATCTGGGGCACCAAGAGAGTGGTTATTTAAAGAGTTACCATCTCCCGAATTAAACTCTAAAAGGTATTTTAATTATCACATCAATAAACAGTCAATTTATTAATCATAACCTCGCTCATATCATCATTCTGAACATTGTTGTCACGGTGCATCGGATATATGGGACTATAGACGGAGCGCTGGTGAAGTGTCATCCTTTTTATTGAATGAGGTGTACTCACGAAGCATTCAAATCAAAAGGAGAGTGAAAACAAAAACTTACTAACAAGCAAACAAACAAAACACGGTGACTTACTGTGGCTTCTGGCAGAGCAGACAAACACAAGAACAATGATCCACACACAGGTGGAAGTGTGTGGGTCCTATATACTATCCCCAATCAGAGACAACGCTAGACAGCTGTCTCTGATTGGGGATGATAATCACCCTAGTTAGGGTGTGATGACTTGGTTGTGTGCCTCTCTCCTCCCCTAGGTGGGAGTAAGAGGCCTTACCACAACCAAGCCATCACAGTACCCCCCCCCCAAGGTGCGGACTCCCGATCGCACCATAAATCCCCCCTCTCCTGAAAAGTAAAAAAAAATTGTCCAAAAAACTAGGGGGGACATGGCGGGGTACTGAGATGGTTGCTGGTGGAGGCTCCGGTTCTGGTTCCGGGCGTGGCGCAAGCTCTGAGAGTAGCTTCTCTCCTACCTCTCTGTTGCACGCCCGGTCCAGTCCGGACCCCAGCGCGATGGTTCCCCTCTCAGTACTCCCGCCAGTTACCAAGTCCTGTCTGGACCCTGGTGTGGGAGCCCTCGACCCTGGAGAGGGGCTGACCACCGGCCCCGGACTGGGCACCGGTGGAGCTGACTGCTCCGCCACTGGAGCTACGTAGATGACCGGCCCCGGACTGGGCACCGGTGGAGCGGACTGCTCCGGCACTGGAGCTACGTAGACGACCGGCCCCGGACTGGGCACCGGTGGAGCGGGCTGCTCCGGCACTGGAGCGACGTAGACGACCGGCCCCGGACTGGGCACCGGTGGAGCGGACTGCTCCGGCACTGGAGCGGCGCAGACGACCGGCCCCGGACTGGGCACCGGTGGAGCGGACGGCTCCGGCACTGGAGCGACGTAGACGACCGGCCCCGGACTGGGCACCGGTGGAGCGGACTGCTCCGTCAATGGAGCGACGTAGACGACCGGCCCCGGACTGGGCACCGGTGGAGCGGACTGCTCCGGCACTGGAGCGACGCAGACGACCGGCCCCGGACTGGGCACCGGTGGAGGAGGCTCCAGGCCTTGAGCTGTGGCTGGAGGCTCCGGAACGCTGACGTTCGCTGGAGGTGGCGGAACGCTGACCTTCGCTGGAGGTGGCGTGGCGCTGACCTTCGCTGGAGGTGGCGTGGCGCTGACCTTCGCTGGAGGTGGCGTGGCGCTGACCTTCGCTGGAGGTGGCGTGGCGCTGACCTTCGCTGGAGGTGGCGTGGCGCTGACCTTCGCTGGAGGTGGCGTGGCGCTGACCTTCGCTGGAGGTGGCGTGGCGCTGACCTTCGCTGGAGGTGGCGTGGCGCTGACCTTCGCTGGAGGTGGCGTGGCGCTGACCTTCGCTGGAGGTGGCGTGGCGCTGACCTTCGCTGGAGGTGGCGTGGCGCTGACCTTCGCTGGAGGTGGCGTGGCGCTGACCTTCGCTGGAGGTGGCGTGGCGCTGACCTTCGCTGGAGGTGGCGTGGCGCTGACCTTCGCTGGAGGTGGCGTGGCGCTGACCTTCGCTGGAGGTGGCGTGGCGCTGACCTTCGCTGGAGGTGGCGTGGCGCTGACCTTCGCTGGAGGTGGCGTGGCGCTGACCTTCGCTGGAGGCCTCGGGCTGCTGATCTTCGCTGGAGGCCTCGGGCTGCTGACCTTCGCTGGAGGCCTCGGGCTGCTGACCTTCACTGGAGGCCTCGGGCTGCTGACCTTCACTGGAGGCCTCGGGCTGCTGACCTTCACTGGAGGCCTCGGGCTGCTGACCTTCACTGGAGGCCTCGGGCTGCTGACCTTCACTGGAGGCCTCGGGCTGCTGACCTTCACTGGAGGCCTCGGGCTGCTGACCTTCTCCGGAGACCTCAGGCTGGATGCCGTGCCCACCCTGGGCACCGACGCAGAGGTGGTCTTCAGCCCTGCAGCTGGTCTGGCTGTCGGCCCCAGACTGGGCACCGACACGCTATGGAGCTCCTGCTCCACAGCGGGACTGAACGTCGTGCCCACCCTGGGCACCGACGCAGAGATGGTTCCCAAACCTGTGGTTGGGCTGGCTGTCGGCCCCAGACTGGGCACCGACACGCTATGGAGCTCCTGCTCCACAGCGGGGCTGAACGTCGTGCCCACCCTGGGCACCGACGCAGAGATGGTTTCCAGCCCTCTGGTTGGGCTGGCTGTCGGCCCCACACTGGGCACCGACGCGCTATGGAGCTCCTGCTACACTGCGGAGGACGTCTACTAGTGTCTCTCTCCGTTGTGTCCCAGGGTGGTGGATCATTCTGTCACGGTGCATCGGATATATGGGACTATAGACGGAGCGCTGGTGAAGTGTCATCCTTTTTATTGAATGAGGTGTACTCACGAAGCATTCAAATCAAAAGGAGAGTGAAAACAAAAACTTACTAACAAGCAAACAAACAAAACACGGTGACTTACTGTGGCTTCTGGCAGAGCAGACAAACACAAGAACAATGATCCACACACAGGTGGAAGTGTGTGGGTCCTATATACTATCCCCAATCAGAGACAACGCTAGACAGCTGTCTCTGATTGGGGATGATAATCACCCTAGTTAGGGTGTGATGACTTGGTTGTGTGCCTCTCTCCTCCCCTAGGTGGGAGTAAGAGGCCTTACCACAACCAAGCCATCACAATTGTAACCTCTTTGCATCTGCAAAAACCCGAACCTTACTTATGATTCAGTACTAAACAAATTGGTTTAATTATTTATTTACTAGCTAATTAAATCAGGAGACCTACATGTAGAGATTAAACTTTTTAAAAATATATATATACTGTAGGCCTATTGTAGGCGACAAGAGTCTCACTAGTGTTGAGTAAAGTGCTGTTAAAAGTGTAAGGTCTTTTATTTATTTATTTAACTACATAAAGATCTTCTTACTCCGCTGGTATCTTGACCCAGTTTATGCCCTCATTTGCAATACAAACCCGGGTGGCAGTGTGTTTTGGGTCATTGTCTGCATTTGAAGAAGCAAAAAATAAATTTAGCCTAACAGCCAACAACAACGGGCCACACCGAAAAAAACGCAGATACCACAAGTGTACACAGAATAACAACTGGGATGGATAACAAGGCAAATGTGTCTTACCAGTGAACCTCCGGGTGTTCATCATTAATACTGTGTCTCAGAAGTTGTACTATTTTATTTTAATTTCACGGCTAAAGCGATTTAATTCATGAATGCATTTGACAGTTTTTAATATTGGCTGTAATAGACACTTTAAAAACATTTTTTTTGTTAGAACAGACTATATGGGATAGATGTTTTCGAAATGTAGCTTAATGAATTTGATTAATATTATGGTGTTTCTATTCCATTAATAAACAAAAATGCATGAGTATCTATCTATCTATCTATCTATCTATCTATCTATCTATCTATCTATCTATCTATCTATCTTAGTAGCCTAGGCCTACTCCCAACCGGTCACGTTGTACAGCGCCATATTTTCCTAACGGAAACCCTGAGGCCTACATAGGCTACTGTAAAATGCATTTTTCTTGAAACAGAAACATCATAACATGAATCAGTTTAATTAAGCTGCATTTCTAACAGTATAAACAGCACAACACCAGTTCCCCCCTCCCCTCTGCATCCTCACAGGACAGTCGTGACACCGCTAAGACCCGCTGTGGGTATGGAAGCAAACAGGAAAACGCCACACACACAATCAATATGTATATATTTAAAAACCCTAATTGAATATTGTATGAATATGGTAGTTGTATATATTACTCCAAACATTGATCAAATTCCTTGTATATGACCATATATTCTGATACATTGAATGTTAATATTGTGAACCTATGTCATATATTTTTTACTTCCTGTTTCAGGAAGTGATGTCACTGAGTACTGCCCTTATATATAGAACCTTCCACCCCCACCTGGGATATGGATGCCTGATGAAAACCTAAGGGTCGAAACGCTGTTATTAATAAATATCACCTGGGAGCATGAGTAACAGTGTGCAGAGTTTTCCTTTCTGTTTTTCATGAATTTGTCTACAACTCCAGCACCTGCGGAAAGTACCTGGATGTGCTACGTTCTTCAGCTTTTATTTGCATCCAATTAACATATATTAATATGCATGACCAATTCTCCCAACAGTGGAAGAACTGCTCTGGCGAGCTGCGTGCTTATCTTGCACCGCCCGAAAGAGCAGCAGAGGCTGCTGAACTATCGCCAAAAGTCCTATGAGGTGTACTTAGTGCCATCTGAAACCATTATCTCCAC
The DNA here is from genome assembly GCA_023634145.1 of Thymallus thymallus. Taxonomy (NCBI): domain Eukaryota; kingdom Metazoa; phylum Chordata; class Actinopteri; order Salmoniformes; family Salmonidae; genus Thymallus; species Thymallus thymallus. Next base: position 34,323,762 of record CM042405.1, read on the forward strand.
TCTCCCTAAGAGAAAGTGACATCTTTTTTATTTCAGTGTGTAGATAGCCCTAGTTCAAGTAAATTACCAATCCTGGTGCTAGGGTTTGAAACCAGAAGAGTGTCAGCCTTAACAGGTCGAAATTGCAAACGAGCGTGCGTGTGTAACGCCAGCCGGAAATAGAGACCTTTGAGGAAAGTCAGTCCCAAACTCAACAAAACTGCAAAGTGAATTTGTCTGCACCGAGAAACTAATGATTTGACACTACATGACACAAACAGTGATTCGTAGCTTATAAAGGGCAGTGCGCTTCTTTTTGATGATGTTGAGGTCTGACAGTATAGGGCCTTACCTCCCCTTCGGAATCTTAGATCATGTGTTCTCAGTGCTAGAGGCATCAATACAGACACCCTGGTTCGAATCCAGGCTGTATCACAACCGGTCGTGTTTGGGAGTCCCATAGGGCGGCGTACAATTGGCCTAGTGTCGTCAGAGTTTGGCCGGTGTAGGCCGTCATTGTAAATAAGAATTTGTTCTTAACTGACTTGCCTAGTTAAATAAATGTTAAATAAATAAAAAAAAATAGAAGGTAATTACATTGACTCTCAAGGACTTCTAGTTGCACTGACTAGATTGAATCTAAAGTTGCAAGAAAGAAGGGTGTTGATGTTCATAATCACTCGAGAAGGAGACAAGTCATAACTCAGGACCAGGTGGAATTGATATTCAATCAAGCGATTTATTTGATGCAAAGATATTTGGTAACTCGTGCACGGGCTCGTTCCTTCAGCTCTTAGGGAGTCGTCCGGAACAAAGAGGACCCCTAAACATGTGGCACACATACTTATACAGAGCAATAGTAATAAATGACGTAGGTAGAGTCTGGTAGATTCACACGCCTGACTGGTCGTTGTTATGGAGGGCAGTCCCTCCTCGGGCAGTATCGACTTCCCATTGGCTCTTGGCAGTGTTCTTTGTCCTCGGAGTCCAGCCCTCATAAGTCTGTGTGTGTGTGTGAGTATCTGCTGACATGCAATATGATGCAACAACAGGATGGGGGTTCCCGTTATCAGTTATGTTGTGTAATATCTGTCTGTGTAAGTTTGTGATTGTAGGGTGTGTTGCGCAAATGGCAATCAAAAGATTAGCTGTCTCATCAGTATTATCTCGAGGTTCTATATGTTGCAATGATTAAGCAAGGCAAGAGTAAATATGTTAGGGTGTCACACAGGAATGGACCTTGGACAAAAGCAATGTATGTTAAATGACAGAATATATTCTATACAAATCCCCCTCTTCACGTCTCACAAGAGACGTGAAAAATAGGCCAACGGCCAGTCCAATATATACGTGGGTTCAGAGACCTCCACCTGAAGCAAAGGATACATTTGGCCCCTATTCTCCCTATTGGTTCGCCAACATCGTGTCTAGAGCCAACCTATCTTCCCAGATCATGAGCGAGGTGGCGGATAATTGGTTTGAGATCCCCTTCACTGCATCCCTACTGATTGATCCAATCCACATGTTTATTGAACGTCACCCACCAAAAGAACGTTGTCCTGAAACCTTCACCTACTTGATTCATAGATTCATATTCATCAGGGACTCATCCCTAGGAATTCCAATCGCATCAATCCAAACAGGGCTATTCTCCTCCTTGGCACAACCCTTCCTACGCCTGATTAAACCTTTCCTTGGTTTCTGGTAACTAATTCTAACTGGCTGGACCAATAGGACTGGGGTACAGGTACCTACCCACCCTTTTTGCAGTGTCTGCCTCATACGTCCTTTACTGGTACACGCCCATCACACATTTGTTACCAGGCTGTAAGTAGTTTCTCCTGTGCCTCTGAATTCCGATCAGTAACATTAACTACTGACTTACTCCATTAAAATCACCCAAATCTCTGCTGTCATTCTATAACACTCCCCTGGAGTCAGAGTGAACTGGGGTGGGTTAGCAGCCTCTTTCAATCTCTCCAACCCCATCCCTGTACAGTTTTCACCTCTGTTTTGCTCAGTTAATTTGGTGCTATTTACGTCTATACAGGTATCCTAACCATAGTCCTCTGCGCAAGCCCCATACTTGCATAATATCTTCTTGGCTCACTGCCTTCACTTAATACTTTCCCCAAGTATGTTTAAACTGTAGGCCAAAGGTAACTAGCAGTAGGTCCTGTACAGAGGCATAATGCATAAGTATGAACACCTTTCTCTCGATTACATACTCCCACTTAATGGAGAGGTTATCAATATTTATTTTGAAAATCACATCCTGCCTCTCTCTGGCCACTATGTTATAATACTCACTTCCAGTGGAATCCTTATCCTGAGTCATCTGTCTTTTAATTATTCCCATGGTAGAGTTTCATTTTTTATTTTTGGTGAGTGGTGGATCTGGATGTATCAAAATTAAGACTGATGCAGCTTAGGGTCCCCCATATTTCCAAGAACCGCCAACCCTCTCCTGCCCTTAGTCAGTCTGCTGAGTACCACCCCATACTCACACCTCTAGGAACACACCACAGTGATGATAGGTCGGGGTAGGGAATCTTCGTTAAGGAGGTAACCCCCGGACCCTATTGGTACTCGGTTCTGCTCCTTAACTCTGTATATGTTCAGCAGTGTTTGTATGTGTTTCTTACCTCCTTGCAGTGGGCAACGTGGACCCAGGTCGCTCTTTTTCTGAACATATCTAAACGGCAAATAGGCAGTTTCCAACAAGACCTAGTAGGGGCCTCCCCAACCGGGCTGCTTCCAGTCTTTCCTTTTCAATCATTGGACCCGCACCCAATCACCTGGTTGGATAGAGTGGGTCACTCTCCTTCAGTTCACCTGTAGGTCACAAAATCTTTGACATACGGGTGCGATTATCAAACAATCTTCTCATGTATTCAGCCAGAGTATTCTCAGTGTCTATCTCTGCCTGCTCTGGTCCTCCTAACTCTACATCCTACTATAGGTACTCATCCTACCAAGTTTCTTCCAGTACTTATATAGTTCTTCCTTAGTCTACTATTTATTGTTCCATTCATGTGTTTAATTAAACCTTTCCTAGTATTTCTTCCTGGTAATATCTAACTTCTATCACAGTCAATCATCATTACTTTCCTTCACCCCCTTGCTTCCCTGTCTCACCAATAGTTCCTTTAAAATTTCTGTGATACGTAGCTCTACATCTGTCTTATCCCCCTCTCCTTCCTGAGCTCCCTCAGTTTCCCTCTGATTAGGATAGGGGGTGGGGGTCCCTCACCACTACTACTTCATCATCTGGATTCTCCCCCCATGCCCAATCTACTAATGAGGGATACAATTTCAATCCAGAATTATCTATGGGCGGCCGTGGGTTCTGACTTCAACTATTTCCCTATCACTAGACAAGAGCACTTTTTCTCAATCATATCGATAAAGTCTAATGCAATGTGTGTAAAGAAACCACTAAGTAACATTACCTGGTTTAAGAAGTATCCACTTGGCAATGTTATATTAAATGCACATAACGCATACTAAAAATAGTCTTATATTCGGCAAACCTACGGAATGAGTTACTCTAGCAACACAAATTTACCTGAAAGGTGTTGTCTACAGAGGCCATCAGGGCCCTGGGAGCAACCTCTGGTCTCCCATAAGGAGTGAGACATATGGTCAGTCCCCTGTTGTTGTTGCAACTCAACAACAGGCGAGGCCATAGCAAAAACCAGATACACAACATGGGTGTGAAACCTTTCAGCAGCAACTTTATTACTTAAGCTAATGTTATCTTGATTGCCTTGCAGGCACAAACCTTCAAAATGCCAACCTAACTGGGAGCAACATAGCTTCCAGCAGGGCCTCAATCTGTAAACATATTATTTACCTAATATTTCCATATGCATTCATAAAATCACTACTTTTCCAAACTCCTACTCATAGTGGGCAAACACCAATCTAAATCAGAATATCTGTTCACATGTACACCACTACCTAGTTTACATGACTCAGTGAGGGCCATCATAGTAAATTAGAACCTGTAATCACAAAAGTGAAATAAACCACAAATAAAGTTGATCAATATTGTCCTATTAAGTAAGACTGTCAACTAAAAAAATAAAAATAAAACTAACCCATATTCTATAAATACTGTCCTATCAATTGAGTCAATCTCATATTTTAACACAGCCCATCCCCCACATTTGTTTCTTATCAAGTTCAAACGTTAAAATCACAGCCCAGGCAATCGCCCTTCATTGGAATGTATTTAAGATACACCAAAATTAAAACTCTATCATCCCCTGTAAGTTCTATAATCATTACTTTGCGCACATACAACACACCTGGAACAACATTTTTTTTTATTAAAGTAATTTGTTCTTCCATACGCTACAATCATACTTCCTAATTGTTTTAAGTAATTAGTTCTCCCCTGTGATACATGGCTTTGCCCATGTATCATAATTACTACATATCTAAACAAAGACTTTAGTAATATTGGTAAATTACCCTAATGCCAAATATCATCTCGGAGGATTGCCCCTCCCTTTTTCCATATTTCTAATTCTCTCTGTGTGAAGAGCAGAATGTAGCACTCAGGCTCTACATGAATAACAGAACCCATGGTCCCATTTTCCCCAACTAAGGTGTCAGTGGTTGGAATCTAATTATTTAGGGCGCGCAAGTCGGCCCTGGTTTCAGTCAAAATTCTGGAAGGGGTTGGGGCTGGAGTGCAGTGTGTAAGGTGGTGCCAAGGCGCTCCTGATTTACCTTTGACCTGGACCGAGTGTGAAGTAACTTCCTTCACTTCGTACGGTCCAGTCCACCTGGGTTCCAGCCACTTTCTCTTGTGGACTTTAACCCTCACCCAGTCCCCAACTTTTACCTTCAGTGGTGATGAGTCTCCCAGCAGCTCCCCCCTCTTGGACCTTGTGGATCTGTGTGTAGAGAGCTGCAGAAAGTTCCGTCAGTTTCCTCACATAACCAGACATTACAATTTGTTGTACATCAAGGGCGGGCATATGACCTCCCTCCCTTGGTGGACCAGGCATAGCCCTCCCTGTCATTATCTCATGGGGAGAGAGATGGTCCCTGCCCCGGGTGAGGACCTCATAGCCATCAAGGCCAGGGGCAGGGCTTCCACCCAGGTCAATTTAGAGCCTGCACATACCTTTGCAATTTTAGCTTTCAAGGTTTGATTTGCGCGTTCCACTAGACCCTGAGATTATGGTCTGTACACTGACCCACACTTGTGCACAATACCCAATCTTTCCTCCACCTGTCTTAGGTGTTTGTTACTGAAATGAGACCCATTGTCGGAGAAGCCATTCTTCAATGTGTTATCGCCAATTTAATATGTTCAGAGTCAGTGGAATCAGCGCATGCCAAACCTTATTCTATTACAGTTATATATTACCACACATCACGTATTACACATTACAATACTGTAAGACCAAACAGAAGCAGGGACACAAACACAAATTTGCCTAAACACAGTCAAAACCGGGCTAGAAAGCTCTAGAACCTCCGGGACGAAGCTATTTCAATCCAATTAGACAGACAGATCGTACACCCTCAAAGGTACGTACAGACAAGCACTCTCAAAACAGTGGCTAAAATTAGACGCACTGGAGGCGCACGGGTCCCTCCCTAAACAAAGTCAAACCGGGCTAGAATAAATTCTAGACGACCGGGACGAAACTATTTCAACTCAATTATCCAGACAAACAAAACGTACTCCCTCTAGGGTACGGACAAACAAGCACACTCAAACAGGGCTGGTAATAAATCACTCAGACGACCTGGAGGCGCACAGATCCCTCCCTAAACAAAGTCAACCGGGCTAGAATAAATTCTAGACGACCGGGACGAAACTATTTTACGATTTCACGTAACAGAGTCCTCTAAGTCAATAGGACGGGGTATCTCATACTTTATCTATGGGGATGTATATAAGTTATAATTACTTTAATTCTCCACCTTAACTGAGTGTTCCCCTCTGGTCAGCCAGTCCAGAAGGCCTTCTCTAGTTGGCAGATACTGCTAACCAATGTTGCGCCACACAGGCTTTTAATCTTAACCAGGGAGTCACACAGACTTTAACCCACACAGGGTGCCACACAGGCTCACTTCTTCCTTTACCTTTTTCCTATATAACTATTACACAAATATCTTTGCAATCAGCCTTCGCATTCGTAATACATCTATAAGAAATATTTTAACAACAATTCATACTCACGCCCAGTACTACTGATCAAAATTTGGATAATACTATAATACAATATTGCAGATTCGATTAAACAGGTTCTGCTTACCTTATTTAGTCGAGCTCATTGATCAGTTTCCTGGGGTGAGAAGAATTGCCGATGGCTCCTGCGAACAGGTCACCCGTCCTTGTAAATTCGTCAAAGACCCGTCTCCTCTCACATCAACTAGCTATAGATCGAAATCAGAAGTGATTTAACCATCCTCTGCTACCAAATTTGTTGATGTTCATAATCACTCGAGAAGGAGACAAGTCATAACTCAGGACCAGGTGGAATTGATATTCAATCAAGCGATTTATTTGATGCAAAGATATTTGGTAACTCGTGCACGGGCTCGTTCCTTCAGCTCTTAGGGAGTCGTCCGGAACAAAGAGGACCCCTAAACATGTGGCACACATACTTATACAGAGCAATAGTAATAAATGACGTAGGTAGAGTCTGGTAGATTCACACGCCTGACTGGTCGTTGTTATGGAGGGCAGTCCCTCCTCGGGCAGTATCGACTTCCCATTGGCTCTTGGCAGTGTTCTTTGTCCTCGGAGTCCAGCCCTCATAAGTCTGTGTGTGTGTGTGAGTATCTGCTGACATGCAATATGATGCAACAACAGGATGGGGGTTCCCGTTATCAGTTATGTTGTGTAATATCTGTCTGTGTAAGTTTGTGATTGTAGGGTGTGTTGCGCAAATGGCAATCAAAAGATTAGCTGTCTCATCAGTATTATCTCGAGGTTCTATATGTTGCAATGATTAAGCAAGGCAAGAGTAAATATGTTAGGGTGTCACACAGGAATGGACCTTGGACAAAAGCAATGTATGTTAAATGACAGAATATATTCTATACAAGGGTCATAATGTGATCTAAGAACATTTAATTCTGTATATACGTAGTTTGGAAATTGGCTGGCGATAGTGTCATTGAAAGGAAGTGATCTACTCAAGAATTTCCAGGGAAATTCCCCTCAAGGCATGTGTCTCTCCTTCAGTGTCACTGTCTCTCCACTATGACAAGACTGTTACAGCAGGGCATACAGGTGTTGAGTGCCAATGACAGGAGGAAACGAGAGAGAGAGAGTTATGATTTTTATTAGGATCCTCATTAGCCAATGCAAATGGCAGCAGCTAGTCTTCCTGGGTTCCGAGTTATAAGGACACGAAACCCTGGTGAGCTGACAGAGCTTCTCAGGGGTGAATGAGGAGATCAGTGTCTGAAGCAGATCTACTATCACCCTCCCAATCCCCTCTGACCAGCGCTAGCAGCTCAGCCTGACCGACAGAGAAGCCAATCCCAATGGGGAAACAACCGTGGCACCGAGACGGTTGGGGGTGATCTTAGAAGCTTCACACTGCCATTGTGCAGTGTTGGGGAGCTGTGAACTACATGTAGTTAAAATAGTAATTTGACTATATTTTGCAGTTGCTTGGTTGAAGTTGAACTAAATTCTAATCTTGGTAGTGTTTTCAGTAGTTAATAACTTTGCAGTGTAGCTAACTATACTACACTACTTTTTTTGCAAAAAGATAAGAAAATATTGGTAAAGTATGCAATAATTTCATATTTTTTTCCGGCATTAGACCTGACCAATGTGCTAGAGATGGTTGTTTAGCAGTCAGTGGCGTAGTATAGAATACATACAGTTGCTGCCTATAGACATGGGAAGAATATGTTACATGTTCTATATTGTTATAGTGTCCTTAACTATGACGTTAATGTTCTTAGCTTTATCTTTTTTCGTACTGATCTCCCGTGGGAATCGAACCCACAACCCTAGAGTTGCAAGCACCACGCTGTACCATCTGAGCTACACGGGACTATTACGGGGATGATGTACCTATTGTTCCTCGTTAGTGTATTTAACTACAGTGCATTAATAATCAGATAACATTTTATTGGTCACGTAAACATATTTAGTAGATGTTATTGCGGGTGTAGCGAAATGCTTGTGTTCCAAGATGCAACAGTGCAGTAATATCTAACAATGCACAACAATACACATACATCTAAGTAAAAGTAAAATAATGGAATTAAGAAATATATAAATATTACGACAAGCAATGTCGGAGTGGCATTGACTGAAATACAGTACAATAGAATACATTATATACATATGAACTGAGTATGTAAACATTATTGAGTAACCGGGTGGTAGCCGGCTAGTGATGGCTATTTAACAGTCTGATGGCCTTGAGATAGAAGATGTTTTTCAGTCTCTGGGTCCAAGCTTTGATGCACATACTGACCTCGCCTTTTGGATGATAGCGGGGCTGTGGCTCGGGTGGTTGATGTCCTTGATGGTCTTTGACATTGGGTGCTGTAAGTGTCCTGGAGGGCAGGTAGTTTGTCGCCGTTGATGCGTTGGGCAGACTGCACCACCCTCTGGAGAGCCCTGCGGTTGTGGGCGGTTTAGAAGGGGTTTAGCTTGTCCGGGAGCAAGATATCAGTGTTTGACGTGGCTGGTTTTCCCTTTTGTAAACTGTGATTGTCTGTAGACCTGCGACATATGTCTTGTGTTTGAGCCATTGAATTGCGACTACACTTTGTCTCTGTATTGACGTATTGCCTGTTTGATTGACTTACGGAAGGTATAACTACACAGTTTGTATTCAACCATATTCCCAGTCACCTTGCTATGGTTAAATGCGTAACAGGGAGTAACAGTGGTTGAGTGTTTTTCCAAATACTACAGTCAATGTGTTGATAGAACTTCGGTAGCGTTTTCTTCAAATTTGCTTTGTTAAAATCCCCAGATACAATAAATGCGTCCTCAGGATATGTGGTTTCCAGTTTGCATAAAGTCCAATGTAGTTCCTTGAGGGCTGTCGTCGTATTGGCTTGAGGGGGAATATACACGACTGTGACTATAACTGAAGAGAATTCTCTTGGGAGGAAATACAGTCGGCATTTGATTGTGAGGTATTCTAGGTTGGGTGAACAAAAGGACTTGAGTTTCTGTATGTTATCACAATCACACCATGAGTAGTTTAATCATGAAACATACACCACCGCCTTTCTTCTTCCCAGAGAGTTCTTTATTCCTGTCTGTGCGATGTACTGAGAACCCAGCTGGCTGTATGGACAGGGACAGTATATCCGGACAGAGCGATGATTCCGTGTAACAGAGTATGTTACAGACCCTGATGTCTCTCTTGAAGGAGATCCTCGCCCTGAGCTCGTCTACTTTATTGTCCAAAGAATGAGCATTAGCGAGTAATATTCTCGGAAGCAGTGGATGTTGTGCACGCATGTTGACTATTCTCATGATTCAACAGTATGATTCAAATTGCAAAGGAAAATGCATTTAGGCCCACTTGTAAACTAAGTCTATTCGGCTGGTGAGCCTCTCAGTGACAGCGTTGTAGAAGTCACAACAGAACCCCGTGTCCATTATTTTATTCTGCATCCACACAGCTGGCCCAGTCGTGTGGGAGACTTCACCAAGGCCTCCTTTGATTCCATTTTCACACTGAAACCAAAAGTAATTCCCATTACGTCCACAAAGCGAAACTAAATGCCCAAGGTGTGTAAAATTCTGGGTAAAAAGTATTAATTAGTAATGCGTTTCAGACAAATGGACAGTCCAATACTCACAGAAAAACAACCTCTCACTCAACATCAACAAAACAAAGGAGATGATCGTGGACTTCAGGAAACAGCAGAGGGTGCACCCCCCTACCCACATCGACCGGACCGCAGTGGAAAGCTTCAAGTTCCTTGGTGTACACATCACTGACAAACTGAAATGGACGACCCACACAGACAGTGTGGTAAAGAAGGCACAACAGAGCCTCTTAAACCTGAGGAGGCTATAGAAATTTGGCTTGGCACCTAAAACCCTCAAACTTTTACAGATGCACAATTGCGTCCCCAGAGTTCTGGGTTCGTTTTATTGTCATATTTGGTCTGGTATTGTTTGTGGTTTGTGTGTTTTTTTTCCTATCAGGCAAGATGGCTTTTTGTGACTGTTCCGGCAACTGATTGGTGGTTCAACGGCTGATTGGGACTTGGAACTCCGCCCACTCGTCAGTGGCTACAGGTGGCTGCTCTCTTTAAAAAGCCCAGATTTGGACTAGCTAGGGAGCTGCTGCTGGTTTTGGTTTGGTTTGTACCCTGTGTGGGGATTATATATAACAGTTAGAATCAAATGTTTTTGATAGTCTTTAACTGTTTTTGTGTGTGTAAAACTAGTTTGTGTTCCATGGTTTTGACTTGTAGCAACAGGAGGTAGAAAAATGTTTGTTTGTGGATCCTTTGGATCCTTATAATTTTGGGTTAATTATTATTTGTTTCCCTTTTGTTCACAGGGAGTTGGGGAGTGGATTTAGAGCTACCCCGGGGTATACATCACCCGTAGGTATACTTCTTTGTCTAGAAACACCAGCTAGACCTGGGCGGACCACCAACTGTAAGTTTGGTTAGGGCGCCTCGACCGTGTGCCAGTGTAGGGATTGTATATTCTATTTGGGGCCGGGTTAGTACAGATTAGGGGTGGGGGAATTTTGTTTATTTCTTTGCTTTGGTCCGTCCAGCCCTCCCCTTTTCCCAGAAAGTTATTGTTTATGATTCACACTATTACAGTGGCTAAATAAACCCTGTTTTGTACGGTATTTGGTGTTTGTGTCCTTTTATCGCACCACGACTCCGTACCTCCCTTGTTGGCATCGGTGGGCCCGAGCAGTGGGTTGTCAGGCTCCTCTCCCTTTGGGAGCTAGAAGGTAACAAATGGGGGCTCGTCCGAGATGTTGGCGTCCCGCTGCTCGGACCACTCGGTGATTGGGGTGTGAGTAAGGCATAGTTGTGTTTTTGCCTAGTAGTTGTTGTTCTGTCCTGTAGTTTGTTAGTATTTGTAGTGTTCGTTGAGTACTGAATAGTTCAGGGTTGTAGTGCATGAGGTGTGAGCATGGCGGCTACTTCAGGTGTGGCAGGCTTTATTGCGGAGCCCTCATTGGGTTCATTAGTTAACCTGAGTAAGGTGGATTTGTTAGCGCTAGCGGAATACTACAACCTTACAGTTGATAGACAGGCTCGTAAAGCAAATTTAGTAATGGTGATCAAAAGCCATTTATTGAGTCTGTCAAGGGCAGGAGTTATGGCTGTGGAAACAGAGGATGAGACGGAGGACGAGGACGCCGTAGAGAATCCCTCGCCTGCACGGTCGAAGGGCGGTGTGGGAGAGGGGGAAGCTCCGGTGCCTCGAACTCTGCCAAAGTACAGTCCGTTGTCTCCTGTGTCCCCCGAGTCTGTAGAGGTCGCCCGGCTGAGGCTGAAAATGGCCCGTCTGGAAGCAGACCAAAAAGACAGGGAAGACAACAGGAGGTATGAGATAGAAATGAGAAAAATAGAGGCAGACAAGGAAGTTCGAATTCACATTCGGCGAATGGAGCTTGAAGCTGGGGTGTCTTCTCACCCAGTTGGCAAGCCAGGCCATTTTGATGTGGGGAGGAACATTGCGGTGGTTCCCCCATTCCGTGAGTCTGAGGTAGACTCATACTTCTCTGCCTTTGAGCGGGTAGCTGCTGCCCTGCAGTGGCCAAAAGAGGTCTGGCCTCTACTCCTCCAATGTAAACTAACTGGGAAGGCCCAGGAGGTTGTGGCCTCTCTCTCTATAGAAGACAGTTTACATTATGATGTGGTTAAAGCCACCGTGTTGCGTGCCTATGAGCTGGTGCCAGAGGCTTATAGACAACGATTTAGAAATTATAGGAAAAGCGGTAGTAAGACATTTGAGTTTGCCAGGGACAAAGAGTCCTTGTTTGACCGCTGGTGTGCAGCCAATAAAACATCTACTTATGAGGCTTTGAGAAATCAGATATTGCTGGAGGATTTTAAGAACAACCTACCGGAAAGAATCTTGATGCATCTTAGTGAAAACAAGGTGGCGACGTTGGGTCAGGCAGCGGTCCTGGCCGATGAATATGCCTTAACGCATAAAACGGTGTTCACCGCATCCAGTCAGAGCAGGACATCCGCTTCACCAGCGGCTGGTGCATCACGCTCTTCAGACCCTCCTGCTGTTCCTAGGAAAGAGGAGAGGGAATGTTTTTATTGCCACCGGAAAGGCCATTTAATCTCAGATTGTTTCTTACTTAAGAACAAGCCTAAGTCACCTCCACCTTTCCGTAAGAGTGTTGGTTTAACTCAGTCTGTTTCTTACCGGGAAGCTAGAAGTGCTAGCGAGGGACTCACAGGGAAACCAGACCTGGTGTATGCTCCGTTTGTGTCTGTAGGGAGTGTTTCATGCACAGGGAAAACTGAAGACCAGAGGGCAATTAAAATCTTACGTGACACTGGTGCGGCTCAGTCAGTAATCCTTACAGATGTGTTGCCATGGTCTGACCAGACATACTGTGGTTCACATATACTTTTGTGTGGTATTGAAGCCAACCCAATTTCTGTGCCTTTACACTGGGTTCACTTGCATTCTGATTTGGTTTCAGGTCGGTTCCGTGTTGGGGTGGTGCCTACACTAGCAGTGGAAGGGGTAGCACTATTGCTAGGAAACGACATTGCTGGGGGTAAGGTGTCTCCAGTACCAGAAGTAATAGATAGACCACAATCTAATGTCTCTGACATTGTCTTGGTTCAGAAGCACCCTCAAGTGTTCCCTGCATGTGTTTTAACAAGGGCACAGGCTCGTATGCAGGGGGATACAGTGAATTTGTCTGATACTATTTTTGAACTGGTTGAAACTGTAGATGTAGAGCCTAAACCAGAGGGGTCACCTTCTGTGCAGGCTGAGAAAGGGGGATGCGGAGTCGCTCCCCAGTTAGGTGATGTGTTGTCATCCATCACACCAGAGAGGCTGATTGAGTGGCAAAAAGAGGATGTCAGTCTTAATAAATGTTTTGATTCTGTGGTCTCTCTTGAAAAGGCAAAAGTACAGGAGACTGCTTACCTTGTGGACGCTGGTGTTCTAATGCGTAAATGGACTGCGCATAAAACAGGTGAGGACTGGGATACAGTTTGGCAAGTAGTTGTTCCATCACCACTACGACAGCAAGTATTGTCACTGGCTCATAACCCTGCTTGGTCCGGACATTTAGGGGTAACTAAATGTTACGTTCTAGCTCCCAAAGGGAGGGGAGCCTGACAACCCACTGCTCGGGCCCACCGATGCCAACAAGGGAGGTACGGAGTCGTGGTGTGATAAAAGGACACAAACACCAAATACCGTACAAAACAGGGTTTATTTAGTCACGGTAATAATGTGAATAATAATAACTTTCTGGGAAAAGGGGAGGGCTGGACGGACCAAAGCAAAGAAATAAACAAAATTCCCCCACCCCTAATCTGTACTAACCCGGCCCCAAATATAATATACAATCCCTACACTGGCACACAGTCGAGGCGCCCTAACCAAACTTACAGTTGGTGGTCCGCCCGAGTGGGCGGCGGTCCAATTCCCAATCAGCCGTTGAACCACCAATCAGCTGCCGGGACAGTCACAAACAGCCATCTTGCCTGATAGGGAAAAAACACAAACAATACCAGACCAAAAATGACACTAAAACGAACCCAGAATTCTGGGGACGTAACACTAAAACATACAACAGAGTCCTCCGACATTTCTTCTGGCCAGGATTAAAATCGGACATTGTGCAATACTGTAAAACCTGTCATGTATGCCAACTTACAGGAAAAGTGAACCAACCTGTTCCTCGAGTGCCACTTCACCCGATTCCCGTGATTGGAGAACCGTTTGAACGGCTGATCATTGACTGTGTGGGTCCATTACCAAAAACTCGAACAGGTAACCAGTTTCTCGAACAGGTAACCAGTTTCTGCTTACCATTATGTGCAGCCCCACTCGGTACCCGGAGGCTATTCCTCTCCGGACAATTACAGCTAAGACTATTATTAAGAGTCTGATCAAGTTCTTTTCCACCTTTGGTCTGCCCAGAGTGATCCAGACGGATCAAGGAACTAATTTCATGTCCAAACTGTTTTCTTCTGCATTAAAAACATTGTCCATATCGCACCAGGTCTCCAGCGCTTACCACCCAGAGAGTCAGGGGGCTCTTGAACGCTGGCACCAGACACTCAAAACCATTCTGAGGAAGTATTGTATGGAAACAGGTGCTGATTGGGATGAGGGGGTACCCTTTGTTTTGTTTGCTGTTAGGGAAACGGTGCAGGAATCGTTGGGGTTCAGCCCTGCTGACCTCGTGTTTGGACACACACCTAGGGGTCCGTTAAAGGTGTTAAAGGAGCATGTTCTGATGCGCCTAGTAGCACCCCTAAGAATGTGTTACACTTTGTAAGTCAGATGCGGGAGAGGCTGCATGCTGCCTGCATGCTAGCTCAGGAGTCTCTCTCTTCCTCTCAATCACGTATGAAAAAACAGTATGATAAACAAGCAAAAGACTGTGCGTTTTTGCCTGGGGATCAAGTACTGGTTTTGTTACCAATCCCAGGTTCATCACTGTCTGCCAGTTTCTCTGGACCGTTTGTTGTGGAGCGCAAAATCAGCGATACTAATTACATTATCAAAACACCAGATCGCAGGCGCTCTTCTCGTTTGTGTCATGTTAACATGCTTAAAGCTTATCATGTACGCAATTCTTCCGACAACCCCTCTAGTGCTCCGGTTCAGTCTGCGGGCTCTGGCATGGCGTTGGTGGTGCCTGTGACCTAGAGGAGAACAATGACGATGGTTTGGAATTGCGTCACTCATTACAACAGTGTAAATGTCTTAGTAATTCAGAGATGCTACAAAACTTACCTTCATTAATGGAACATTTGGATGACAGTCAAAAAGATGATCTTGTGTCTCTAATACAGTCTTTTCTTACTGTGTTCCAAGATGTACCCAAGAGCACGTCTGTTTTGGCGCACGACGTGGATGTTGGCAGTACATCTCCTATTCGCCAACATCCCTATTGGGTAAACCAAAAAAAACGTGAGTTAATGAAAGGTGAGGTTGACTACTTGTTAAAACATGACATGGCAAAACGCAGTCACAGTGCTTGGAGCTCCCCGTGTATTGTAGTTCCGAAACAGAACGGTACGTCCCGTTTATGCACGGACTACCGTCAAGTAAATGCAGTAACTGTGCCAGATTCCTATCCGCTGCCTAGGATAGATGACTGTATTGACCGGATTGGTTCGGCTGTTTATGTAAGTAAACTCAACTTGCTTAAAGGTTATTGGCGGGCTTCTGACATTTCGGCTTTTGTGACGCCCAATAACTTTGTACAGTATACAGTTATGCCATTTGAAATGTGCAATGCACACGCTACATTTCAGCGTTTAGTTAACGTTGTGTTTGATGACGTTCCCAACTGTACAGCTTACCTTGACGACGTAGTAATATACTCACCCACATGGGCTGAACACCTCTCCACGTTGAGGTTGGTGTTCCAGCGTTTGGAAAACGCTTCGTTAACCCTCAACTTGGCTAAATGTGAATTCGGCAAAGCTACTGTAACATATCTGGGGAAACAGGTGGGTCGTGGGCAAGTGCGTCCCATTGCTAGAAAGGTGGACGCTATTGCTAGCTATCCTTTCCCTAAAACACGCCGTCAGTTACGTAGATTTCTTGGAATGGTGGGTTACTACCAAACTTTTTGTAAAAACTTTTCAACGGTAGTAGCACCCCTTACCAACTTAGTCCTAAAGTACCTTTTAAATGGTCCGCAGAGTGCAGCTCTGCTTTCGAGTCAGCAAGAGCACTGCTTTGTAGCGCTCCTGTGCTAACAGCTCCTAACTTTGACAAACCTTTCAAGCTGGAGGTAGATGCCAGTATGGTGGGGGCTGGGGCGGTCCTTTTACAAGAAGATGAGGAAGGAGTAGATCGGCCAATCAGCTTTTTCTCCAGAAAGTTCAATCCGTGCCAGTCACGGTACTCTACCATTGAACAAGAAACTCTTGCTTTATTGTTGGCCTTACAGTTCTTTGAGGTATACGTCGGTTCTAGTGTTGTGCCTGTAAGAGTATTTACAGACCATAATCCTCTTACATTCCTCCAAAGAATGTACAATCAGAACCGCCGCCTTATGCGGTGGGCTCTGATCCTACAGGGATACAATGTCTGTATCACTCATATTAAAGGAACATCCAACGTAGTTGCAGACGCGTTGTCCCGTGTCTACCAAGACTAGTTGTGTGCAAAAGGTGGTTTTGCACACCTTTTGGGGGGGCGTGTTACGTCCCCAGAGTTCTGGGTTCGTTTTATTGTCATATTTGGTCTGGTAATGTTTGTGGTTTGTTTTTTTTCCTATCAGGCAAGATGGCTTTTTGTGACTGTTCCGGCAGCTGATTGGTGGTTCAACGGCTGATTGGGACTTGGAACTCCGCCCACTCGTCAGTGGCTACAGCTGGCTGCTCTCTTTAAAAAGCCCAGATTTGGACTAGCTAGGGAGCTGCTGCTGGTTTTGGTTTGTACCCTGTGTGGGGATTATATATATATATAACAGTTAGAATCAAATGTTTTTGATAGTCTTTAACTGTTTTTGTGTGTGTGTGTAAAACTAGTTTGTGTTCCATGGTTTTGACTTGTAGCAACAGGAGGTAGAAAAATGTTTGTTTGTGGATCCTTTGGATCCTTATAATTTTGGGTTCATTATTATTTGTTTCCCTTCTTTTGTTCACAGGGAGTTGGGGAGTAGATTTAGAGCTACCCCTGGGTATACATCACCCGTAGGTATACTTCTTTGTCTAGAAACACCAGCTAGACCTGGGCGGACCAACAACTGTAAGTTTGGTTAGGGCGCCTCGACCGTGTGCCAGTGTAGGGATTGTATATTCTATTTGGGGCCGGGTTAGTACAGATTAGGGGTGGGGGAATTTTGTTTATTTCTTTGCTTTGGTCCGTCCAGCCCTCCCCTTTTCCCAGAAAGTTGTTTATTATTCACACTATTACAGTGGCTAAATAAACCCTGTTTTGTACGGTATTTGGTGTTTGTGTCCTTTTATCATACCACGACTCCGTACCTCCGTTGTTGGCATCGGTGGGCCCGAGCAGTGGGTTGTCAGGCTCCCCTCCCTTTGGGAGCTAGAACGTAACAGCACCTAAAACCCTCAAACTTTTACAGATGCACAATTGAAAGCATCCTGTCGGCTGTATCATCGCCTGGTATGGCAACTGCACCGACCACAACCGCAGGGCTCTCCAGAGTGTGGTGCGGTCTGCCCAACGCATTAAGGGGGCAAACTACCTGCCCTCCAGGACACCTACAGCACCCGATGTCACAGGAAGGCCAAAAAGATAATCAATACATCAACCACCCGAGCCACTGCCTGTTCACCCAGCTATCATCCAGAAGGCGAGGTCAGTACAGGTGCATCAAAGCTGGGACCGAGAGACTGGAAAAACAGCTATGCTGACCCTGGAGTCAGGAAAGCCCAGTGTTGACAATTTCAATACATTTAATGGCTCGAATGGAAGGCATGAATTTGAGTTTGTGCCTTGCCTGAGGATTTGATGCCTGAGAACATTGTGATTTTTTTTTTTGCATGAAACACCAGAATCATCCATTACCGGCTCTTATTTCTGAGGCTCCGTATCGGTAAGTGCAGAGTCTTACAGGAATTTGGGACTTAACTCATTTTCTCATGCCAAAACCGGATTAGATACATAGCTAGTTAAATCAGAGTTAAAAGCCTAAAATATGACATTTGCAATGTCACTAAGCAAAAAAACAACAACCAAAACAGCAATAGCCACTACAATATCAAAACATGATTTTGTCATGAGTTCAGAACCATTTTCAGAGCAACTATGGTGTATTGTCATTAGCTAACTAACGTTAGCTAGCTAGCCAGCATTAACTATTTAGCTAGCAAGCTCTAGTCTAGTCCAATGGAAACCGATGCAACTGCTGGCTACGGTGCTAGCTAGATGACCAGTGGTGACAGTGAGGTTCATATGAGATTGAAGTCTCTAAGTGCCATCGTGCAGAAATAGCAAATAAAATAGTGTTTAATGAGCTAGCTAAGTTAGCTAGCAAGGTATACCAGTTATCAAAGAGGATGCTAGCTTTGCATGTTAAAGATGGTAGACCGTCTCTGGTGTTGTCAAAATTCCAACCAGGACAGACTGTCCTATGGGACATACAGATGCAACTCTCATGCAATGCAATGATCTTTTATTAGCTGTAGTTAATAAGTCTGTGCACATAAATTCACATAGCTATGAGCGAGCATGTTGTAAACTTTAAAGTAGCTAGCTAGATGTGTCATCTCCATTATCTTGCTATCGCATAAAATTAATACATATTAATCCACAATTTCTGTGACATTTGGCTCGTAGTTCTTGCACAGGAAAGAAGTGGAGACAGTTTTAAAGGGACCTATCAGATCACAACAAACAGTTAACAGCAAGGGGGAGATACAAATGGTGGTTAGGGAGAAAAAACATAAGACCACTAGGTGTCATTGTATCCCCACAGGCCAAATTGATTTCAACAGTACTTGATAGAATCCACTAGCCTGCTGCACTGGTGTAAAATGTCACTATTGCTTATGTTTTGTATATTAACATTAACAACGGTGAGATACAGTACATTCAGCCTCTTGCGAATTGAAGGAAATGTATGAAATACAGAATTTTGGGGGGAAGCCTGGCTTCCCTTGGCATCCATGAATACACGCCACTGGTAACGTCCACCGGCAACATTCACATAAGAACTGCAAAACAGAGAGAACTGGTGACAGTTGGGTGGCGCACAGTCACTGCAAAACTCTAGTTTGTCCGGTCTATATGTGTAACTACAAACATGTCTAAACTATCTGTCTAGCATCACTATTGCTCCCAGTACTCGCTCACTCCCAGCCAAACCCCCCCCCCCCCCCCCCCCCACACACACCACCACACACACAACAGTAACTCTACCCCCAGCACTACAGTAGATCTCACAGCCTCAGTCGGTATTCACTCTACGTTCGCCTCCACTGTTCTACTACACACACAGAAAAGTCTGGGACAAAATAACCAGATGTCCAGGAGTCGACGGGGCCTGACGAACTCCCAGTGTATGTGATGCTTCTCTTCTTCACTGTTTGCGCCGGGTCGGTAGGTAACGATGACTTTGGTTGTGGCAATTTAGTTTTAGTCAGTCTCTTCTCTTAAAAAGGAACCGCCACTGGCTGCAGATGTAGCCACTCAGGTAATCACCAGCCATAGCTGTGACCACAACCAGGGAGGAAAAAGGGGCGGGTCAAACAGAACAAGAGTGCACATTGTAAGTCATATTCACAAAGCATTATACCCACTTTACACCCACATGAAAGTAGGCCTGCGCGTAAACCGATGTAAAGAATTTGAGGGAACCAGATACACTATATATACACAAAAGTATGTGGACACACCTTCAAATTAGTTGATTTGGCTATTTCAGCCACACCCGTTGCAGACAGGTGTAAAAAATCGAGCACACAGCCATGCAATCTCCATACACAAACATTGGCAGTAGAATGGCCTTACTGAAGAGCTCAATGACTTTCAACGTAGCACCGTCATACGATGCCACCTTTACAACAAGTCAGTTTGTCAAATTTCTGCCCTGCTACAGTTGCCCCGGTCAACTGTAACTGCTGTTGTAAAGTGGAAACATCTAGGAGCAACAACAGCCACACAAACTCACAGAACGGGACCGCTGAAGCAAGTAAAGCGTAAAAATCGTCTGTACTCGGTTGCAACACTCACTACCCCATCAAACACTTTTGGGATGAATTGGAACACCGACTTTGAGCCAGTTCCCAACCTCACTAATGCTCTTCTGGCCAAATGGAAGCAAGTCCCCGAATCAATGTTCCAAAATCTAGTGGAAAGTCTTCCCAGAAGAGTGGAGGCTGTTATAGCAGCAAAGGGGGGACCAACTCCATATTAATGCCCATGATTTTGGAATGAGATGTTAGACGAGCAGGTGTCCCCATGCTTTTGGTCATGTATGATTAAACAACATGATCATTACACAGGTGTACCTTGTGCTGGGGACAATAAAATGCCACTAAAATGTGTAGTTTGTACAGTGAACAAGTGTGTAACGAGCAGGGTAATAAATTACAATAAATTGCAAACCGCTCGCCCACACGACTGCCATCTGCCCGGTAAAATTTAAACCAGGATTCACCCATGAAGATCCCACTTCTCCACCGTGCCAGTGGCCATCGAATGTGAGACAAGCACTCAGATGAGCTTCCCTGGGTTTGCACAACCAAAGAATTTCTGCACAAACTGCTTGTCTCACAGTCTATTAACAGATATTTGGTATATTTCAAATATACAGTATAGTCCTCTGTTCTCTTTGAAAATATAAAAATAGGATGTTGGGAATATTCACACTCAAACTCACACTCATGCCAAGAAAGCTTACAGTCTGTCAAGCTTTTTTCATCACACACTGTGCACATTCATATGACACTTGTTCTCAAAAACACAAACTGTGAAGACTATGTACTGTACACAAACACTATCTCTCTTACTCTCTACATTTAGGATAATGGGACAATTCGGAGTACAATTCATTTCCCTGGATTGAGGTGCGTTTTCCGAGCCATATCTCGCACCTGCTCTGTGGTGTCTTAATCTACACAGGAAGCCTGTCTGACCCTAGTGCAGCCGTAAGCAAACAGGTCTGATCTGCTGGCTAGGGGTTTCAGAGCGCTCTGAGGTGAAAAGATTTTCACCAATTCGCTATTAAATGTAATATCACCTAGGGATGCCACTTCACTTCTGCCAGATCTCTTGTGAAGTTAACTGCTTGAGAATAACTGGTTGAATTAAGAAAATATAATAATCCGGTATGAATAACAGGCACAGTCTTGTCTCCTGAAAAATAATCCCTCTTCAATGAACCAAGAAGAACCTAATATCAAATAAAAATGTATTGGTCGCATAGATACAGTTGAAGTCGGAAGTTTACAGACAGGTTGTCATTAAAAGTCATTTTTCAACCACTCCACAGATTTCATGTTAACAAACTATAGTTTTGGCAAGTCGGTTAGAACATCTACTTCGTGCATGACACAAGTAATTCTTCCGACAGATTATTTCACTTATAATTCACTATTTCACAATTCCAGTTGGTCAGAAGTTTACATACACTAAGTTGACGGTGCCTTTAAACAGCTTGGAAAATTCCAGAAAATCATGTCATGGCTTTAGAAGCTTCTGATAGGCTAATTGGCATCATTTGAGTCAATTGGAGGTGTACCTGTGGATGTATTTCAAACTCAGTGACTCTTTGCTCGACATCATGGGAAAATCAAAAGAAATCAGCCAAGACCTCAGATAACAATGTGTAGACCTCCACAAGTCTGGTTCATCCTTGGGAGCAAATTCCAAATGCCTGAAGGTACATCATCTGTACAAACAATAGTACGCAAGTATAAACACCATGGGACCACGCAGCCGTCATTCCTGTCAGGAAGGAGACATGTTCTGTCTCCTAGAGATGAACATACTTTGGTGTCATCAGTGCAAATCAATCCCAGAACAACAGCAAAGGACCTTGTGAAGATGCTGGAGGAAACAGGTACAAAAGTATCTATATCCACAGTAAAACAAGTCCTATATCAGACATAACCTGAAAGGGCCTTCAGAAAGGAAGAAGCCACTGCTCCAAAACCGCCATAAACAAAACAGACTACGGTTTGCAACTGCACATGGGGACAAATATCATACTTTTTGGAGAAATGTCCTCTGGTCTGATGAAACAAAAATAGAACTGTTTGGCCATAATGACCATCGTTATGTTTGGAGGAAAAAGGGGGAGGCTTGCAAGCAAAAGAACACCATCCCAACCGTGAAGCACGGGGGTGGCAGCATCATGTTGTGGGGGTGCTTTGCTGCAGGAGGGACTGGTGCACTTCACAAAATAGATGGCATCATGAGGAAATAAAATTATGTGGATATATTGAAGCAACATCTCAAGACATCAGTCAGGAAGTGTCACGGAAGGGTGCAGAGACAGACCAAGACGCAGCGCTGGGATAGTAGTTCGACATTTATTATTTATTAATAAACTTGCAAATGAACGAACTATACAACAAAAAACACGAATCGACTAAACGTCACGTTCACAAAAACACACGAAATGAACGGACGTAAAAAAAGGCACACTTACTTCACCGTGACTGCGACATAATACGACAACGACCCACACCCGAGTGAAGGACAGACTCAACATATATGGGATCCCTAATTAGAGACAATGCTGTGCAGCTGCCTCTAATTAGGGATGCAACCCAAACCCCACACAGAAACAGAAAAGAACGACACTGTCAGACTCTGACCATAGCTACATAGAGAAGGAAATAGGCTTCTCTATGGCCAGAGCCTGACAGTGCCCCCCCCCCCAAAGCGCGGACTCCCGGACGCCAAAAAAAAAACACACAAAACCAGGGGGGGTTAATGGGAGGGAAGACTAGTCCATCGGGGGCGGCTCTGGCTCCGGCGAAGTGGACAGTTTTGTCCCATGCCTCTTCCTTATAACCGGCTCCGGCCAAGGAGCGGGGAAAACCACCGGGCCCGGACTGGGCACCGGGGGGGCAAATGGCTCCGGCCATGGAGCTGGGCAATTAACCGAGCCCGGACTGGGCACCGGTGGGGCAAACGGCTCCGGCCATGGAGCGGGGAAAACAACCAGGCCCGGACTGGGCACCGGTGGGGCAAACGGCTCCGGCCATGGAGCGGGGAAAACAATGGGGCCAGGACTGGGCACCGGTGGGGCGGACTGCTCAGGCTCTGGAGCGGAGCAGACGGCTGAACCCGGACTGGGCACCGGTGGGGCAAACGGCTCCGGCCATGGAGCGGGGAAAACAACGGGGCCAGGACTGGGCACCGGTGGGGCGGACTGCTCAGGCTCTGGAGCGGAGCAGATGGCTGAACCCGGACTGGGCACCGGTGGAGCGGACTGCTCTGGCACTGGAGCGGGGAACACAACCGGACCCGGACTGGGCACCGGTGGGGCAAACGGCTCCGGCCATGGAGCGGGGAAAACAACCGGGCCAGGACTGGGCACCGGTGGGGCGGACTGCTCAGGCTCTGGAGCGGAGCAGACGGCTGAACCCGGACTGGGTACCGGTGGAGCGGACTGCTCTGGCACTGGAGCGGGGCAGACGGCTGAACCCGGAATGGGTACCGGTGGAGCGGACTGCTCTGGCACTGGGGCGGAGCAGACGGCTGGACACGGAATGGGTACCGGTGGAGCGGACTGCTCTGGCCCTGGAGCGGAGCAGACGGCTGGACCCGGAATGGGCACCGGTGGAGCGGACTGCTCTGGCACTGGAGCGAAGCAGA
This sequence comes from Thymallus thymallus, assembly GCA_023634145.1. Taxonomy (NCBI): domain Eukaryota; kingdom Metazoa; phylum Chordata; class Actinopteri; order Salmoniformes; family Salmonidae; genus Thymallus; species Thymallus thymallus. The sequence goes on from CM042405.1 coordinate 34,347,214, forward strand.
CGGCTGGACCCGGAATGGGCACCGGTGGAGCGGACTGCTCTGGCACTGAGGCGGAGCAGACGGCTGGACCCGGAATGGGTACCGGTGGAGCGGACTGCTCTGGCACTGGGGCGGAGCAGACGGCTGGACCCGGAATGGGCACCGGTGGAGCGGACTGCTCTGGCACTGGAGCGAAGCAGACGGCTGGACCCGGAATGGGCACCGGTGGAGCGGACTGCTCTGGCACTGGAGCGAAGCAGACGGCTGGACCCGGAATGGGCACCGGTGGAGCGGACTGCTCTGGCACTGAGGCGGAGCAGACGGCTGGACCCGGAATGGGTACCGGTGGAGCGGACTGCTCTGGCACTGAGGCGGAGCAGACGGCTGTTTGATTATGCAAGAATGGCCTGCCATCAGTCAGGATGTGGCCCAGAAGTTAATTGATAGCATGCCAGGGCGGATTGCACCACTCTGCCCTGGGGACAACTGTACTCTCTGTCGGGTCCGGAGACCAAGGCTATGGAGACCTACATTGAGGAATCCCTAGCTGCAGGGTTCATCCATCCTTCTGCTTCCCTGCCGGAGCAGGGTTCTTCTTTGTGGAGAAGGACAAAACCCTGCGCCCGTGTATCGACTACCGGGGCCTCAACGACTTCGGGGTGATGAAACACTACCCGCTTCCACTCATCTCCTCAGCCTTTGAGCTCCAGGGGGCCACCGTGTTCTCCAAGCTGGACCTACGGAACGCCTACCACCTGCTGCGGATACGTGAAGGGGACAAGTGGAAGACTGCCTTCAACACGGCCAGTGGTCACTACGAGTATCTGTTCATGCCATTTGTCCTTACCAATGCTCCAGCTGTGTTCCAGGCCCTGGTTAATGATGTTCTCCGCAACATGTTGAACCGGTTCGTCTTCATCTACCTCAACGACATCCTCGTTTTCTCCCGCTCCGCCCAGGAACACGTGCTCCACGTCAGACAGGTCCTTCAACGCCTCCTGGAGAACCAGCTTTTTGTGAAAGCGGAGAAGTGCAAATTCCATCGCTCCACCATCCTGGGTTACATCATCGCTGCAGAGAGTGTACGGATGGATGCCGGGAAGGTGAGAGCGGTGGTGGATTGGCCCCAGCCTACGTCCAGAGTGCAGCTGCAACGTTTCCTGGGATTCTCCAACTTTTATCTCCGCTTTATCCGGGGTTACAGCACCCTGGCTTCCCCCCTGTCCGCATTCACCTCTCCCAAGGTTCCGTTCATGTGGTCCCAAGCTGCTGACCGAGCGTTCAGGGACCTCAAACACCGTTTCACCACAGCTCCCATCTTGGTTCTTCTTGACCCATCCAGCCAGTTCGTGGTAGAGGCTGATGCTTCGGATGTCGGAGTGGGGGATTTACGATGTGGGGAATCGTGAGCTTATCGCGGTGAAGATGGCGTTGGAGGAGTGGAGGCACTGGCTGGAGGGGGCGGAACATCCGTTCATTGTGTGGACAGACCACAAGAACCTGGAATATTTCCGCACCGCCAAGTGTCTCAATTCCAGGCAAGCTAGGCGGGCCCTGCTTTTCACCCGGTTTAACTTCTCCCTTTCATATCAACCGGTATCCAAGAATATCAAGCCAGATGCCGCTATAGCCCCGCGGCTAAACCCCTGGAACCCGAGACCATCCTTCCCACCTCGTGCCTGGCGACAGCACTCAGCTGAGGAATAGGGAAGCACGTCCGTGAGGCGCAGCGTTCCCAGCCGAACCCCGGTGGGGGGCCCAGATATCCGGAAGTTTGTTCCTGGCGCTGTCCGCTCCTTGTTCCTGGAGTGGGCCCACTCCTCCAGGCTTGCCTGCCACCCGGGCTCCCGTCGGACCCCGGCCTTTGTGCGACACAGCTTTTGGTGGCCTACCATGGTTCCTGGCATCTCCGCGTTCGTCTCCGCATGCACGATCTGTGCACAGAACAAGACTCCTCGGCAAGCTCTGGCTGGTCTCCTTCAACCTCTGCCTGTTCCTCACCGTCCCTGATCTCACATGTCCCTAAACTTTGTCACTGGTCTCCCCCTGTCTGATGGCAACACTGCCATCCTGACAGTAGTGGACCGGTTTTCCAAAGCCGCCCACTTCATTCCTCTCCCCAAGCTACCCTCTGATAAAGAGACGTCTTCTTGATCCAGTGGACATGGTCTCCGACCGGGGTCCTCAGTTCTCGTCCCGGTTCTGGAAGGCGTTCTGCACACTCATTGGGTCGTCTGCATTCCGGGTTCCACCCTCAGTCCAACGGCCAGTCGGAGCGAGCCAACCAAGACCTGGAGACGACTCTTCGCTGCCTAGTCTCCGCCAACCCCACCACCTGGAGCCAGCAACTTGTGTGGGTCGAATACGCCCGCAACACCCTTCCCTGCTCTGCCACGGGTCTCTCGCCATTTGAGTGTTCCCTGGGTCCCTCTCTTCCCTGAGCAAGAGGAAGAGGCCGGCATACCCTCGGCCCAGATGTTTATCCGCCACTGGAAGAGAGCCCGGTCGGCTCTTCTCAAGACCACCTCCAGGTATCGACAACAAGCGGACCGCCACCGGACCACGTCTTCCAGAGGATATGGCTGTCCACCCGAGATCTGCCCCTCCTGGTGGATTCCCGCAAACCTTTCCCTCTGCTGTTCATCTTCTGTTGGCCCGTACCCTCTGTATACATCCCACATTTCATGTGTCTAGGATCAAACCCATGTCTCACAGCCCTTTGTCTCCTGTTTCCAGGCACACACCTCTCCCCCGTCTCATCGACGGCCAAACCGCATACATGGTAAGGTGTCTCCTGAAGTTTCGACCTTGGGGTAGGGGATTCCAGTACCTGGTTGCCTGGGAGGGTTATGGCCAGGAGGAGAGGTGCTGGGTCCCCGCAAGGGACATCCTGGACCTAACGCCGCCACCCTGGTCAACCAGGTATGCGCCCAGGTAGGACGCCAGATGGCGCCCCTAGAGGGGGGTACAGTCACACCCTGATCTGTTTCACCTGTCTGTGTGCTTGTCTCCACCCCCCTTCAGGTGTCGCCCATCTTCCCCATTATCTCCTGTGTTCTCTGTTTGTCTGTTGCTAGTTGGTTTTGTTTCATCAAGCCTACCAGCATTTTTTCCCCTTGTTCCTGTCTTTCTCTAGTTCCTGTTTTCTAGTTCTCACGGTTTTGGCCCTGAGCCTGCCTGCCGTTCTGTACCTTGTCACACCATCCTGGATTATTGACCTCCGCCTGCCCCGACCCTGAGACTGCCTGCCGTTCTGTACCTTTTGGACTCTGATCGGGATTACCAACCTCTGCCTGTCCTTGACCTGTCGTTTTGCCTGCCCCCTGTTTTTGGAATAAACTTTTATTACTTCGACACTGTCTGCATCTGGGTCTTCTCCTGAAACGTGATATATATATTGCTGTGCTTTTGTTTTTCTGTTATGTGCCAATCACACACTGAGCAGCTGTAGAAGGCTACAGTGTACTGTGGGATGATCCTGTAACATGAGGGAACTTGTCACTGCCAGAGTCGGTGGGAAGGGTTCAGCCCACAACAGTCAACACAGTCTGTACCCTTGGCGTAGTGCTTTGTAGTTACAATTTAAAATTCAATACATAGTAACATGTTTTCAGATCGAACTAGCTTCCTGTGGAATTCCAATACAGAGACTCTGTAACAATTCATTTTTGTATCCTCCTTAGGACAGATTTAAGAGTTTACCTCAGTACTGATCCATAATGATTGTGGAAGCGCAGGAGGTAAACATGGAGCTGAGCTGTAATCTGCTGGAGGGGACGCCAAGAGCATTTAATGGTGGCACTGGCACTAAACCCCGTAATCCAGGCAATCCCCTAAATCAACAGCAGCCGAAGGACACATTTAGACTTACTCTCTCTCAACACATCTCCCGCTGCTCAACATCCACAAAGCCCCATGTGAAACTATACTGACACAAGACTCATGAAAAACAGAGGTAGGAATGAAGGTTGGTTGGACTCTATTGATAGAAGCTGCTGGGAGGCTGAAAGTATATTTGAGGTGTAGTTAATCCATTGTCAAATTATGAACTCCTTAATGAGAGTTATTTTCAAAAGAGGAAAATGCACAAACTGAAAAATAGCAGGAATGATTTTGGGGGGAGAGCTTCTTGGAGGATTGTATCTATCTGTGGGTTTGGAAGCTGTTCAAGCTGTGTCTGCAAGCAAAACATAGGTTGTGCGGTAACGTGGCCAACAACAATTGAATATGGAGTTAGGTAGCCTAGAAGTTGGTCGATCACAGTGTGTGTGTATCTCTAGGCTTTGTTTCATCTTCTTTTACTGAGGACAAATCTGTGCATCGGAGCTGCTTTATGACTTCAACAAGTCAAATATTGGCACAGCCTTAATTCAACTTCCAAAGACACAGTGGTCCTTTCCTGAGGGCACTTTATCAAGGTTAGCTGTGTGAGAGGTGATCAAATCTATTTTGTTTGTGGAAGAGTCAGAGCATGCAACATGTCAACTGAACAACCGGTGATGAAAGTGTCAAAGTGGTCTTTTATACAAGAGCAGCAAAGTTTTGTAAAGCAAAAGGGAAGCAAAGGTGTAGAAATTGGCAAACTTGGATAATGACTTTTGTCTGTTAACTGTGGTAATTGTATTAACCGGTGTTTACACTTGAAATGATGGGAATTTAAAACCGTTCAGGGTTTCTTAGAATTGTCCTGAGGGTCCAGGAAGGAAAATTGATTACCTACAGCACTAACAAATCAATAAATACAATGCTTGTAGAACACAAGGATACATTATAATACCTCACGTTATACAACTATGACATTACAGCAGATTAGTTTAAAGAAAATGACTGCCAATTACATGCGGTTGTTATCCTTGTCTGAATTGATGTCTTGTGTACAATCAATCTTAGATCAACTAGCATTTACTTTACAATGACAGGACAATCATAAAATGCAGTGAATCGGAAATCAATCTGCAAAGATTGCAGTGGTTTTGGAGACGTTCAATCTCAGAATGTTGTTTTACATCTTTTTCTAAAATGAGAAAATGGGATCTTGACAAGTGGAAAAGAGTTCAGAGGAGCAGCGATGGTTTCAGAGATAAGAAGTGACAGGTCTGGGGTTGGTATTCAGAACAGAATGTACAACACTGACGGAGCGAGGACACATCCCTGCGGAGCTCCAGTGTGTCGTGATGAGGGCACGAGAAGCAGGCTTTGCCCACGCACCTTGATCTCACAGAGGGCAGATCACATACACTCATGCCAAAAGATCAAATGGAGCATCTGCCGTGGGGCTTTGCCCTTTATCATGAACCTGTTCCTCTCTACCATCCCAGACTTTTTTTTTTTTTGCTGACCCAAACATTGACGTCTTGGCCTTAGCAATATTTGTTGAGCTATTCTACTGCTTCTCTTATATGCTTCTTTGCTGGAGACTTCCTACTCATTATTAAGGAAGGACCATTGAGCTTTAGGTGCCAAGTGGCTATCGTGTTCATCGTCTTACCTCGCATCTCATCCTCCCATAATGAGAGAGAGGACAAAAGGACAAAATAGGAAATAACACTTTGCTGATGGGTAACTTAAAAAGTATCAAAAACATTCAAGGAAATTCGTTAATGATGAGAAAGAATGGCAATGACTTATATGGCTATGGGCCTTTTAGCATTTAGTGGGCAGTAAAGACAGTCCTGCAGGTGGATGAACATCTCTATTGAATTCACTACTACATGCCATGCCATTCTTTATTCATCACTGATGATATTCAAAAACCTCTTAGAATGATTTGCAAGTTAATAGTGCTAGCCCCTGGAAATATTTATGCCCCCTCACGAGAATATAGGTCAGCATTGAATAAAACAACCGGCTCGCAATTAAATAGTAATTATGACAGAGAATGAGCTTATGGTCACAGTGGTGCCAACGAGGCAGGTGTGGTGACGGCGGTTTCCGAGGTAGGAACGGAGGTGGCGATAGGATTGAACGGGAAGGTTTGTCATCCCTGAATGTTTGTTTCACACCCTCTGTTACATTGCCGCCGTGCATAGCTAATGTTCACCCACACTAGGTAGCCTAATCAAAAGCCGGGACATGAATGATTATATCGCCGTGGATGAGCTGAGCCCTAAACATGATGGGCATTACCAGGCCTTCCTCTCGTCTATGCTCATTGATTACAGCTGGAATTATTTTGCAGGGGAGCTTGAAGAGAGGCGCACCAACTCCACACTTCCTGAATCCTAATGCACAGACTCATTATAAGGTCACAGAGACTGACACAGTTGGGTTTTTTTCTCTCTCTGTGAAGATAGATAGATAGATAGATAGATAGATAGATAGATAGATAGATAGATAGATAGATAGATAGATAGATAGATAGATAGATAGATAGATAGATAGATAGATAGATAGATAGATAGATAGATAGATAGATAGATAGATAGATAGATAGATAGATAGGTAGATAGATAGGTAGATAGATAGATAGGTACTTTATTGATCCCCCGGGGGGGAAATTTCATAAGCGGGTGTCCTCCACTCACTCACCCAGAACACTCTGGGTTAAACGTCCTGCTGGTGCTCCAAGGAGAAAGGGCTAAACTGCACGTGGGATTTGAACCAGTCAGGTCACAAGACATCATCATTAAAGCACACAGTGGACGTTGTCTGTATGTTTCCCTCAGCTACTACCTCACATTCTCTGCTATTATCTGTAGTCAAGTTGCTGTCTCTGGTCCCTGTCGTTGTGGTTTGCGAACCTGTTTTTGTCATTGATACATTTCCTGTTTGATTACATCACTGTTCTATGCCCCATGGTCATGATGCGCCAATTGATGAGATTTGATGACGTCGTTCACATAGCGATGCCGAGTGTTTGTTGATGCTTAGAGGATTCTTTATTGTTTGTTTGGTTGTATTAGCATAACAAATAACAAGCACAGTGCGGTGTGGTGACTAATTATTTGATAAATCAACTTTATTATTGAATTGTACCTTGGAATGAGACCAAGCCAAGTTGAACACTTACCTAATTGTTTTGTTTCCCTCATGCAAACGTCTGGCAGGCACAGCAATAAGAGTTCAAGATACAAAAGTCAATTATAAATAATTGGCCTATTTATTATAGAGCTGTGGGGCAATTTTTGTTGTGAAGACACATTAAATTGCCTATACAGTAACAGTTTCCAGGCAATTGAGATGTTTATATAATTATGTATGCTACATCGACTGTTCATTAACGGCACAAATAAATAATATTTTTACAATACACATTTAATTTGAAAACTGTTCATTGTTTATATCCATATTTCTTTTGTTTATTCGAATGTAAACATTTTAGCATAAGTACAGATGTAGGATCTTCCTTTGAGCCAGTTTGCTACAGCAAGAAAATAATCCTGCAGCAACAGGAAATCTGAATTATTATTATGTGGATTATAATTCATGGGCATTTTTTGTAGGGATTGATACATTTTTCATTAGGGCAAATCAAGTCTGGCATTTTAAAGTGGAAATTACAAACTTTAGAATAATTTTTAAACCTTGTATACACTAGAAGTTTGCATTTCCTGATGTGCAGGAAAAATCTCAGCAACAAATTAAGATTCTACATCTGTATAATTGTCAGGCTCTGGCCATAGAGAAGCCTATTTGCTTCTCTATGTAGCTATGGTCAGAGTCTGACAGTGTCGTTCTTTTCTGTTTCTGTGTCGGGTTGGGGTGGATCCCTAATTAGAGGCAGCTGCACCGCATTGTCTCTAATTAGGGATCCCATATATGTTGAGTCTGTCCTTCACTCGGGTGTGGGTCGTTATCGATGTATGTCGCAGTCACGGTGAAGTAAGTGTGTTTTCGTTTACGTCCGTTCATTCGTGTTTGTGTTTGAGAACGTGACGCTTTGTTTATCGTGTTTGTTATTTGTGGTAGTTCGTTCTTGATTATTATCATACATAGTAAAATAAAATAAAATAAATGTCGAACTACTATCCCTGCGCTGCGTCTTGGTCTCTCCCCACACACATTCGTGATAATAATACAGGAAGGCACAATTTATAGTAAAATCTTTACACATGTATCAGGGAAGGGGCGATCTGGGGGCAAGTATTTAAATTGTGCAGTATTAGCAATAGTAAATAGTCTTGTGGCAGCAGTTGTGATGTGTCCTTAGCATGAGTTTACCCTCAGAACAGCCTCAATTCGTCAGGGCATGGACTCTACAAGGTGTTGAAAGCGTTCCACAGGGATGCTGGCCCTGTGACTGCAATACTTCCCACAGTTGTGTCAAGTTGGCTGGATGTCCTTTGGGTGGTTGACCATTCTTGATACACACGGGAAACGTTTGGCTGTGAAAAACCCAGCAGTGTTGCAATTCAAACCGGTGCACCTGGCACCTACTACCAGAGACCTCTGCTAAGCAGAGAGCGCACTGAACGGAGAGGGCACTGACCCGAGAGTGCAGTTGTACTTGGCCAAATCAATTCCAGTAATTCATGAAATAATTATACATTTACGTCACGACCCATACTTTAAGAAACGCTGCACTAACACTATCCTCAAATGCACTTCACTGGAAATATGCACCCCCCTCCTTCCAATGGGAAGCTGAGTATAAGAAAATGTCCGAGTCCTCTGAGACTGTGCTGGGATGTTTGGAGAGGGCCGATAACGAATGGTGGACATAATAAAAGCAGGAAAGCCTGTCTCTCACAAAGCTGACAGAGGTATGATGGATAGACTATACTATTTGGAGGATTAAGCCCAATCCCTGGCCCAATGCCAAGGTATCCGTGGAAACCGTTGCTATACTCATGCCGTCCTGGATGACAGCATTTCATCTCCGCCCGTCCGTCTCTCCTCCCTCCTCCTCTTCCATAGTTTTTAGTACTTAGTGTGGTGTGCCTGTGTGCTGCCAAGCTGGTGGCGGGCCAAGAGGGGGATTATTGAGTGTCAGACCTGTGACACACGGTAAACGACTCGGCAATGACCGCTGGAGCTGAGTGCATTTTGACTCCAGTGTCCGAGGACAATTGAAGCCTTGAATTCCTTCAGATGGATAGAGACAGATAGGATAATTTGAGGCTTAACCAAGTGGATGACCCCTGACTATGACTGGTGTCTTTCTGTCTGACCTACAGTGGGGTCCAAAATGATTGACACCCTTGATAAAGATGACCAATAATGACTGTATAAAATAAATAATTAAAATACGGAGCTAAATTGTATGCTCAAAAAAATTGGGAAATTATATTATTCTGAACAAAAATATAAACACAACATGTAAAGTGAAAATAAAGATCCCAGACATTCTCCATAAAGCACAAAAAGGTTATTTCTCAAAAGAAAATTGCACAAATGTGTTTACATCCCTGTTAGTGAGCAGTACTCCTTTGCCAAGATAATTCATCCACCTGACAGGTGTGGCATAGCAAGATCATTACAGCATGATCATTACGAAGGTGCACCTGATGCTGGGGACAATAAAAGGCCACTCGAAAATATGCAGTTGTCACAAAACACAATGCCACAGATGTCTCAATGTTTGAGGGGGCGTGCAATTGCTGACTGCTCAATTCTCTACCATAAGCCGCCTCCAATGTCGTTTTAGAGAATTTGCCAGTACGTCCAACCGGCCTCACAACCGCAGACCACGTGTAATGTCAGCATTGTGAACAGAGTGCCCCATGGTGGCAGTTGGGCGGGCATAAGCTACAGACAACAAACACAATTGCATTTATCGCTGGCAATTGGAATGCACAGCGATATTGTGACAAGATCCTGAGGCCCATTGTCATGCCATTCATCCGCTGCCATCACCTCATGTTTCAGTATGTTAATGCACGCTCCCAATGCGCAAGGATCTGTGCACAATTTCTGGAAGCTGAAAATGCCCCAGTTATTCCATGGCCTGCATACTCAAAAGACATGTCACACATTGAGCATGTTTGGGGTGCTCTGGATCAACGTGTACGACACCGTGTTCCAGTTCCTTCCAATATCCAGCAATGTCGCACAGCCATTGAAGAGGTGTTGGCACAACTTTCCACAAGCCACAATCAACAGCCTAACCAACATAGTAGCATAGAGATACTGACTGGTTTTCTGATCCACGCCCCTACCTTATTTTTTAAGGTATCTGTGACCAACAGATGCATGTCTGTATTCTCAGTCATGTGAAATACATAGATTAGGGCCTAATTTATTTATTTCATTTGACTGATATTTTATTAGCTTTATATTATAATTGTTAGCAGTTAGTTTTGTTCACAGGCTGTTTACACTGTATCTGAGGTGTCAACTGCGTGATGACCTATATACAGTCTCTTCCTGACATTTCCTTGGCTTAACAAACTTCGCTAACTAGCCATGTGGCAGCATCCCATCTCTGAACTGGCTCTTCAGTGCCATCTGAGCTGGCAACACTAAGCTTCATACTGGATGTTAAATTAATTGATTGATCCGTAAATGATTGCCTCACTTGTTCATCTAGTCTTTGAATGATTTTCTTTGCCCTGTGTTGTAGTTCATGCCATAACTTTTAAACTGTATTTTTTAAATGAGCCCAAGAGGTCTTGTAAAATGGGCTCCATTTAAATAATGAATGAATTGCTCCCATTCATGGCAAGGACGAGGTGGGCAAGAGCCTCTTGCCCTTTTACAGCACATGGTCAACTAGAATGAGTCACCAATTACGACAAATCTTGTTTATGATATCGTAAGGTCAGAAAAAGATTTGATGGCACACTGTTAAACTCCCTTATATGGGCATTACAAGATTGCGCCACAACCTTTTGCTGACCTTAGTTTGATGAGAAAAGCATGCAATAAACAAGCAGGGCATAGGGGTCTGTCTGGGGGTCAGGGGAATGTTGGGTACCCAGAATGCATTCCTTCAAAGAGAGACACAGGAGCCAGCGGAGTTGGACATCCTGTTCATCTCTGTAAACCAAATCCCCTCGCCACCCGCCATTTGTCAAAGGCAAAGCGATAACACTTTTGTTAAATAAGCCAAGACAGACAGCAAAGGAGACACACTAACTCCTATCTGCCTGAAGCGTAATTAGGAGTCCAGAGACGCGGTAGTCCGGCGGCCCATTGTGACATACTTACGGCGGCTCTGAGACCACCGTTTGCTGGGTATGCACAGCCCGACCACGCACCTCCCCCAAATTCCCAACAAGTGCGGCTCCGCATACGCATCTTCTATTATTTTGAATAGGGTGACGGTTGAAGAAAATTATGAAAGCCAACGTTTCAATTTTCTATAACACTGCTGTGCGTACAAGTACACATTTTTGGACTCATCAAGGCTGCCTGCGAGGCATCGCCAGGCATCTACATTAAATGATAGCACTATGTGGCTCACTTCATGCTTCCTGTCAATGCACTCTCTGCTACCCCTGTGGCAGATGAAGGGAAGTCCTGATATGTATTGGTAATGACTACATCACCACCAATGCAATGCAATGTGGCATAGAATTTGAAAAACAGCACAATGAAATGCCCCCAAAGTGAAAAATCGGATTTGGAAAAATATAATTACAAAGCTGTCCCTCTGCCTGTGTTTGCCTGTCGCTCGCAGCCAGGAGGGTTTCTGGATACGGCGACTGGTTCCTGCTGTCCCATTGGCTTGAATATGATTATAATTAATTAAGGCTGGAATGCAGCAGGTGAATTCCACGATTCTATGCCAATGTTTTGTGATCGAGGGCCTCAAGGGCCCCAGTGTGTGATAGAGGGGCCAAATACTGATGAAGCTACAGGGTGAAATGGGGGCTTACCTCCATTTCCTGATTGAGTGAAAGGAAGCTGTCTAATGCAGCCCTAGGGGTGCTCAGTAACCATTATTGTTCCAACAAACTTCGCCGTGACAGTGACATCGCTTCAAATTACAACTTTGCTGAGTAACTGTTGTGACAGTTGGCACTTTTTTGTTCATATTCCTTGGACAACTTTTGGCGTTTTCGCACAGGCCTAATTTCTAACCTGACCCCGTAACGAAGTGGCAGCATTGCCAAAGTTTCGACAGTAAAGCTTTATATCTCTATTTGGAGGACAAGCTGAGGCAGAGCCAGGTGAGAGAGGTGTGGAAGGCTATGAGAAATATCACTGGCTTCAAAAAGTCAAACAGTGGGCAGACGGAGGGGACCCAGGACAGAGCCAATGAGCTGAACCAATTTTTTAACAGGTTCGATACTGGCCCTGTCCACCTCCCCTCCAACTCCCCAGGCTACACACCCTCACGGCTGTCCCACCCCCACTTTGCTCACAACACCTCTGTTGAGACAACACCCCTCCGCCCCCGCTCCCTCTGGACTGATCTGCAACATCTAACTTCCCCCAACCTCTGGACTGATCCTCAACTACCTGGGCTGGCTTTCACCATCAACCAAGTGAAGAGAGAGCTGGAGAGACTACATCAGTGGAAAGCGGCGGGCCCTGATGGCATCAGCCCAAGGGTGCTTAGGGTCTGTGCTGACCAACTGTGTGGAATACTCAAGCAAATCTTCAACCTCAGTCTGAGCCTAGAAAGGGTCCCTGTTCAACACCATTCAGCCCCTGCTACTGGGTGAGAAGATGAAGAGGATGAAAGTGGAAGCACCCTTAGTCTCCTGGGTCACGGACTACCTGACCGGTAGGCCACAATTTGTGCGACTACAGAACTGTGTGTCAGAACGGCCAGTGAGCAACACAGGGCCCCCCCAGGGAACGGTCCTGTCCCCCTTCCTGTTCACCCTCTACACCTCAGACTTCAGATATAACTCTGAAACATGCCACCTACAGAAGTTCTCGGATGACTCTGCAATTGTAGGGTGTATCAGAAGTGGGCAGGAGGAGGAGTACAGGAGCACAACCAGTGACTTTGTGTTGTGGTGTGAGCAGAACAACCTTCAGCTCAACATCAGCAAAACAAAGGAGATGGTGGTGGACTTCAGGAGAACCAAGGCCCAACTGACTGCAGTCCCTATACAGGGGATGGATGTGGAAATGGTTGGGTCATACAAGTTCCTGGGAGTCCATATGGACAACAGGCTGGTAACACCGGGGCCCTGTACAAAAAAGGCCAGAGACGACTCTACTTTCTGAGGAGGCTCAGGTCCTTCAACGTGTGCAGTAAACTACTGTATACCGTCTACCAGTCTGTGGTGGCCAGTGCCATCTTTTTTGCAGTGGTGTGCTGGGGCGCCAACATAAAAGCCGGTGATGCTTCTCGGGTAAATAAGCTGATCAGGAATGCTAGCTCTGTTCTGGGGATTAGCCTTGACACTCTAGAGGAGGTGGCGGAGAGATGGATCCTGGCCAAACTGCTGGCCATTATGGACAACGTCACCCACCCTCTGCATGAAATGGTTATGACGCAGAGGAGCACCTTCAGTCACAAACTGATCCCACCACGATGTGCCAGAGAGCGTTGTCAACATAGACCTGGAACTGTTGGGGTGTTAGGACCTAGTTTAACAATTATGCATCCATCCGTGAGTAATTCTGGTCTGTAATCACTCATTCACTCAGGACTTATTTATTCATTCAGGTCTGTATATACATATTCATGTACAGTTGTTATATCATATCACGTGCAATATTGTAAGTAATTCTTGGACTTAACTTACGTAGTCATTCACTCAGGAATGCATATTAGTATCCTGTCAGTTATCTTTTTTCATTCACTTACCTGTTCATTTAACCAGTCTGTATATTAAGTAAACTATTATTACCCTCACTTATATCATACGCACTTTTAGCTATTGAAGTATTTCTCTGCCATCGACCTGTATAGTATAGTTCACCCTGCAACATCCAACAATGTATAGTGTACATATTCAGCCATTCACAATGTATTTTTATAGCTTTTTTGCACTCCAGACTTCTTGTATTTTTATACTTTTTCATACTGCCGCTCTATGTATCATGTATCGTGTATTTTGGTTCTGGCATTTTGCACCTTCCCTGTGTTTTTTTCGTAGTGGCTTGACATAGAAATTTCCCCTTGGGGATTAATCAAGTACCTATCCTTCTCCTCTATCCTTCTCCTCTATCCTTCTCCTCTATCCCCCAGAGCAGCAGTACATTATAAAGGAAAATGTGAGAATGTTTCCTCAATAGAGTAGAAACTCTATACACATCCCAGAACCCATTGATAAAAGCAGCAGATCTCTAAGTAAGGTATTCCCAGACAATCTTTCATCCCAAAACGTGGAGGGTGGAAGGAAGAAAATGGTTGTCAAAAACAAAGCTAGCGTCCCTGCTCTGGACATTCTGTATAGATTTTGTATTCAAGCCTAAGGAACCGATTTTAAAAAGTCATTTTGAAAGCGCAGCAGCCCAGAGCAATATTCCCCAAATGATATTCTGATTAGCTAAATGTTTTCCCTTTTTGGAGGACAACCTACAACTGAGAAGATGAAAATAGCACAGTTATGGATGTACTTTTAAATAGCATCTGTTAGCCATCAATATGACATTGTATTGTATGCTGGACATTTACCCAACATTTGCTATCTAGCACAAAAATCAGCTATCATTCTAGCTGACACATCACTTTAGGGGCTCCCTGAGCTCCAGTTACCCTTGAGCCTCCATGGTGGTGGATCTTTAATGTTATGGGGCAATGTTGTTTCCACTGGTCCTGGGGCCCTTGTTAAGGTCAACGGCATCACCAACTTTACTAATTACCAGGACATTTTAGCCCAAAAACCTGGTTGCCTCTGCCAAGAGGCTGACACTTGGCCGCAAGTAGATCTTCCAGCAAGACAATAACCCCAAGCACTAATCAAAATCAACAAATAAAATGTTAATTGTATGGAGGAATGGTCTAAGAACATTTTTTTTTAAAGGCTCAGTGTTATCCTCGCAAGGGGAGGGTGCTAGAGTATTGAAAAACATGGTTTTAGAATCATTTTTACCCCTATCTTTTTTCACTTTTTTATTTAAACAATCTATTTCTCTGAGCAACTGTATTAGTATAAAATAAATTGGGCATAAAATATGGCTCATTATTTATATCATTTATAATACATTTGTGTTGTATAAATGTTTTGTTCATCTTACCTGGCCTACCTGGTTAAATAAAAAATATATTTAAAAAAAAATCTTCATCAAGGTGCCAATTATGGACCTGACTATATTTGGACAGTGAAGTTGAAATGTTACTTTTGACATAACTCCACCAGTCCTATTTATGATATAATTTACAAAGATTATACAGTTCGTTAAAAAAAATTGTGTTTAACCGTAATATATGTTCTGTCTTTTCTGGTGGAATAAACTGAACCAGATTTCTATGGCTTGTTAAAAAAATAGCAATATCTTGGAGATTACCTAAAGTGAGAGGTTGTAATCTGAATGAAGGGGGAAAAAAGCTATTCTTACTAATTTACTAGAGAACCAGTTTGGATTTAAGTATAGTTTTTGTATGATTGAAGCCTTTAGTGAGAGGTCCAACTAGGGATGTGGCGGTCCCGAAATTTCCTGAACAGGTGATTGTCAAGCAAATAACTGTGGGTCTCACGGTAATTGACCGTTAATTAACAAGCATCTCCTGGCTTCCACACATAGCCTACAAGCCACTGTTGCAGACCTTTGGAACAGTCTAAAGAAGAAAATGTAGTCTATTTCAGAAGAACAGAATAGCATACTCTTGAGTTTTCCTTATGTTAGGTCCTGAAATGGCTATGTGCGCACGTGCGGCTATTCTGTGTTGAGTAGTTAACGAAATAGGTATTCCTATATGCTTAAATTCAGAGTTAGGCTACATCATGAGACTGATGATGCTGCTTTGTTTTTTGCGCAGGCTGTACACACTACATCAGTCTCTCATTCACAGTTTGACAAGCACTTGATAATGCCTAGAATTTCATGGCGGCATCCCCCTTTGTGTGGCCATAATGTACCCTAAAAAAAAATCCATGCATTTTGCAGCCAGTGACCATTGTGCTTCTCCCTGAGTGCTGCGCGCTCCATCATGTGATCGGGTCTTTATCACAGGCTACATTGAAGACACGTCGGGCACGTCCTTATCCAATTCCGAGGTGTGTATTGAAGATACTGGAATAACGGTCCACATTTTACTTTTTCAGACAACAATATGAGTAGGCCTCACGAACAGCAGAATCACTAGCCTAAGCCAATCCACTATCCCCCATAGTACAAAGGTCGACCTATTCTATTATTTGCCTTTATTTAACCTTTATTTATTCTGTTCGATAAATAAATATTCCAAACGTAGCCTGGGACAGTTGTGGGATGTGATAGATGCCAAATTAATACAAACACTAGCATCAAAAAAACGTACACCATGTGGCTGGACGCAACAGATCAGGACTTTTAGCTTAAAATGTTGATAAACTATTAGGCTATTTATTCACAATATAAGCGCAGCAATGCGCACATTGTAGTAGGCTATAAGCGCAAATGTTTCATTAGGGGGAAACACCATTCTCGAAAGTGACCGCAAATACAGTTATTCATGTAATGCTTTTATTAGAAAGATGCATTTTTATAGTGAAAATTCTTCCCCAAATTTGAAACTCAAGTTCTGCTTATGTATGCCAGTTAGGCCCTACACCCCTTGTAAAGCGGATTAATGTGTTACATGTAAGTTATTTGGCCACTTTAGTTGGTACAAACCTTATTTAAACATATAGGCCCATGGGCTAGGCTACATGAGGTGTGTGATACAAACCTTATTAAAACATGTGTAAGCAGACCAGGGTGCAGCGCAGTAGTAGTTTGACATCTTAGTTTATTTAAATAATACAACTTAATACAAGACAAAGTATTTACAGTATGTCTATTGAAGGCACAAACACTCCTACTACATTGAATGACATACAAATCGAGGGGACATGACAACTTAAGTAGGATCCCCAATCAGAGACAAAGCATAGCAGCTGCCTCTAATTGGGGACCAACACAAAACACCACAGAACTAGAATTACTAGATCTGTCAGGCTCTGACCATGGCTAAATAGAGGAGCCAAAGGCCTGACACTATGGGCTAGGCTACATGAGGTGTGTGATACAAACCTTGTTAAAACATATAGGCCTATGGGCTAGGCTACATGAGGTGTGTGATACAAACCTTATTAAAACATAGGTCTATGGGCTAGGCTACATGAGGTGTGTGATACAAACCTTGTTAAAACTTATAGGCCTATGGGCTAGGCTACATGAGGTGTGTGATACAAACCTTGTTAAAACATATAAGCCTATGGGCTAGGCTACATGAGGTGTGTGATACAAACCTTATTAAAACATAGGCCTATGGGCTAGGCTACATGAGGTGTGTGATACAAACCTTGTTAAAACATATAGGCCTATGGGCTAGGCTACATGAGGTGTGTGATACAAACCTTATTAAATTGTCTTTACATATACTACTGGTAAAATACTGTGAAAGTGTACTTAAGTATCAAAAGTAAAAGTATAAAACCAGACGGCACCATCTTCATGTTTTTTTAATTTACGAAGCGCTAGGTGAACACTCCAACACTGAGACATAATTTACAAGCCAAGCATTTGTGTTTAGTGAATCCGCCAGATCAGGTAGTAGGGATGACCAGGGATGTTCTCTTTTTCCTGTCTTGCTAAGCATTCAAAATGTAACAAGTACTTCTGGGTGTCAGGGAAACTGGAGTAAAAAGTACATTATTTTCTTTAGGAATGTAGTGAAGTAAAAGTTGTACAAAATATAGATAGTAAAGTAAAGTAGTACTTGTCACGTGTGGGTGCTTGGTCTCTGGGTGGTGGGTCGTTCTGTCACGTGTGGGTGCTTGGTCTCTGGGTGGTGGGTCGTTCTGTCACGTGTGGGTGCTTGGTCTCTGGGTGGTGGGTCGTTCTGTCACGTGTGGGTGCTTGGTCTCTGGGTGGTGGGTCGTTCTGTCACGTGTGGGTGCTTGGTCTCTGGGTGGTGGGTCGTTCTGTCACGTGTGGGTGCTTGGTCTCTGGGTGGTGGGTCGTTCTGTCACGTGTGGGTGCTTGGTCTCTGGGTGGTGGGTCGTTCTGTCACGTGTGGGTGCTTGGTCTCTGGGTGGTGGGTCGTTCTGTCACGTGAGGGTGCTTGGTCTCTGGGTGGTGGGTCGTTCTGTCACGTGAGGGTGCATAGGGAGACCAAGGCGCAGCGCAGGGATAGTAGTTCGTCATATTTATTTCACTATACTATGTATAATGAACACAACAAAATGAACAAACTATACAACACCAAACAAACTAGACACGTTCACAAAAAAACAAACACGAATGAACGGCCGTAACGACTAGCACACTTACTTTCACCGTGACAACGACCCACAACCCAGTGTGAAATTCTACAAACCTATGTAGGATCCCTAATTAGAGACGATGCACTACAGCTGCCTCTAATTAGGGATCCAACCACCACCAGAAACAGAAAGAAAAGACCTGTCAGACTCTGAGCATGGTTAGAGCCTATTTGCTTCTCTATGGCCAGAGCCTGACAGTACTTGAAAGTATTTTTACTTAAGTATTTTACTCCACTGGCAAAACCTGCCCAATATTTCAAAGCACTCTGAGTAAACACCTCAAATATTGCCACTCCTCCCACCTCTGTGCAAGCGAGCTGATGTTAGACAGGTAAATTGCCGAACGTGGCATTAGGGATGGAAAATGCCAGTGAAATTAGAAAACGAATGTGTTTTTGACACTTGTGCCTCTTTAGCGGCAGCCAAAAATAAAGCCTAAAGTGTCTTAATAGGGCTGACAGAACAGCTTCAATGCTCCTTGTCATAGATTCTACAAGTGTCTAGAACTCTATTGGAGGGATGTGACATCATTCTTCAAGGAGAAATTCCATCATGTGGTGTTTTGTTGATGTTGGTGGAAAACGCTGTCTCAGGCACCGCTTCAGAAACTCCCATAAGTGTTCAATTGGGTTGAGATCTGGAGATCTGGTGACTGAGAAACACATGCACACACCGTTAACCCCCACCATTCATCTTTTCCTCAATCCTGACTCTGAAAAACTTTTATTTTGACATTTTACTCATTTAGCAGACTCTTATCCAGAGACTTAACAGTAGTGAGTGCATACATGTTCATACTGGTAGCCCGTGGGAATCGAACCCACAACCTTGGCATTTCAAGTGCCATGCTCTACAGACTGAGCTACATGGGGTACACATCCCTAGAGCATGATGTTGCCACCACCATGCTTCACCATAGGGATGGTGCCTGGTTCACTCCAGAAACGCTTAGCTGTGGACCATCACGGGAGGCTCCGGGCTGTGGACCATCACGGGAGGCTCCGGGCTGTGGACCATCACGGGAGGCTCCGGGCTGTGGACCATCACAGGAGGCTGTGGACCATCACTGGAGGCTCCGGGCTGTGGACCATCACAGGAGGCTCCGGGCTGTGGACCATCACGGGAGGCTCCGGGCTGTGGACCATCACGGGAGGCTCCGGGCTGTGGACCATCACGGGAGGCTCCGGGCTGTGGACCATCACGGGAGGCTCCGGGCTGTGGACCATCACGGGAGGCTCCGGGCTGTGTACCATCACGGGAGGCTCCAGGCTGTGGACCATCACAGGAGGCTGTGGACCATCACAGGAGGCTGTGGACCATCACAGGAGGCTCCGGGCTGTGGACCATCACAGGAGGCTCCGGGCTGCGGACCATTACAGGAGGCTCCAGGCTGTGGACCATCATGGGAGGTCGAGTCCAGGGAGCCGGAACTGGGCGTACCAGACTGCGGAGGAAGGCTAGCTCTGTTCTGGGGATTAGCCTTGACACTCTAGAGGAGGTGGCGGAGAGACGGATCCTGGCCAAACTGCTGGCCATCATGGACAACGTCACCCACCCTCTGCATGCCATGGTTATGACGCAGAGGAGCACCTTCAGTCACAGATTGATCCCACCACAGTGCGCTACAGGAGGTCCTTCCTGCCGGCGGCTGTTAGACTATTTAATGCCTCACCGGGGTGTCGTGCCGTCGTCAACATAGACCTGGAACTGTTGGGGTGTTAGGACCTAGTTTAACAATTATGCATCCATCCGTGAGTAACTCTAGTCTGTTATCACTCATTCACTCAGGACTTATTTATTCATTCAGGTCTGTATATAGATATTCATGTACAGTTGCTATATCATATCACGTGCAATATTGTAAGTAATTCTTGGACTTAACTTATGTAGTCATTCACTCAGGAATGCATATTAGTATCCTGTCAGTTGTATCTTTTTTCATTGCTTTTAGTATATCGAATGTGCAATACGTGCATTTATCTGTAATTAAACCCTGCGCACTAAAGACTGTATTTTAAGGGAATTACTATTATTACTAAATTATATCATACACACATTTAGCTATTTAAGTATCTCTTCCTGTCATTTACCTGTACAGTTCATTTAACCATGCAAAATATTCACTTACCTGTTCTTTTAACCAGTCTGTATATTAAGTAAACTATTATTACCCTCACTTATATCATACGCAATATTAGTTATTTAAGTATTTCTCTGCCATCTACCTGTATAGTATAGTTAACCATCCAACATCCACCAATGTATAATGTACATATTCAACTATCCACCCATACTATGCAATGTCTTTTTATAGCTTTTTTGCAATACAGACTTCTTGTATTTTTATACTTTTTTATACGGCCGCTCTATGTATCATGTATCGTGTATCTGTCTTTTGTGTATTTAGTTCTGGCATTTTGCACCTGCCCTATGTTTTGTTGTAGCTGCTTGACAAAGAAATTCCCCCTCGGGGATCGATAAAGTACCTATCTATCTAACTATGCATAGATAATAAACAGTGAGTAACAGCCGTGTAAAAACAAAGAGGTCCGGGTGGCCATTTGATTAATTGTTCAGCAATCTTGTGGCTTAGGTGTAGAAGCTGTTAAGGAGCCTAGACTTGGCGCTCCGGTACCCTTGCAGGAGGTGCGAGACCCTAGAGAATGTAGTTAAAATAAAATCTTTCTTCCGCTCGGCCTCTTCTGTCCCGGAGAAGGCTTGTAATAGTCTGTCCCCATTCTAATAATGTAACCCCACTCCCCCAGAGATTCCTTCTGGACGTGAGTGGCATTTAAGCTCTGGAAAAGCTGAAGGGGTCAGAAGAATTGAACTGACTGCCGCGATGCTGCGTTGAGGGAGCCAACGGCTCCATGTCTGGGGAGAAACTCAAATCGAGTATAATTTTACTTGTCACGTACACGGTTTACAGCGGGTATAAAAGGTGCAGCGAAGTGCTTGTGTGCTAGCTCCTTCAACAATGCAGTACATTAATCAATAATAACAATAACAAGCATCAAATACAAATAACAAGTGTTAGAAGAGGTAGTATGCATAGTAATAATGGACTGTATTTACAAATATAAAGTGGGCTGTGTAGAATAAACTGATTATGATAGAACAGCAGCATTGTGTGTGTGTTTATGGGTGTTTATGTTTATGGGTATTTGTCATGTCGCTACTGGACAGTTATCTGATAATCTCATCCTCCAACCTCTCCCGAAACACTGTCTTCCAGGCAGTGCAATCAAGCATCCACTGATTTTCCTCTGTTCTGCTCAGATGACTGAACATGTACCCAGGGTGAGCAGACACGGTTGAGCTCAGGACACAGTTTGACATTGTTTCACTGGGGGTCAAACTGATACATTCTTTTGGGACTCAATGGTCTATTTCTGTTCAACTAATTGGTTTCGCCTACAGTTACACGGTTGTGCACACAGGCCAAACACAGTCAAAAGAACCCTCCACATCAGCCACAACCTCTCCGGGTGGTGTGGTGTCATGATTCAACTAAAGGATAAAATGGATTTTACATTATGAACTCGACTTCAGCTTTTATCCCAAACCCTCTGAAGCAGAGAGGTGCGGGGGGCTGCCACATTGGGCACCTGGGGAGCTGCTGTTGTGGGGGTTTAACTGCCATGCTCAAGGCTATGACGAGAAACATTTCACCTTGTCAGCTTGAGGATTCGAACTAACAACATTTTGGTTACCAATGCTCTAACCACTAGGCTAAGGATATCGCTCCGCAGTCAAGGTTACGCAACCAGGAATTAATAATTTAAGCGAATTCGGGGGCATTTTCTACCAAAAATGAACATACTCGCTGACGCCAACCCTGTATCGAATCCCAAAATGGCTCAATGGCCTAGAATCGTTGTTTTTTTTTCTTTTCCTTACTGTGAAAATCTGAGCGTAATAAACTCAGAATAAGAGAAAGGGCTTAATCTAGAAATGTAATATCATGTTCACATCAGAAAAGTAATGTTTGATAAGTTGTTTTGATTGTAAATCAAGGAAGTAATTGAAGACAGAATTGGAGGAAGACGTGAGAATAACAAATATACTCTAATTGTTTGGAATCAGTGAACAAAGCACACATGCAGGAAAATGTCATTGTTTATACAATGGAGCATTCTAATGTAATAAGAGAATTCAGCTAAGGGCTTTTGTGCTCAGAATGAATTAAGATGAAGGGGACAATACTGTTGAGTGATATCGATGAAAAATGATGCTGTAAGGGCCTGACTGAGGCCAGGTCTCTGACTCCCTCTAGAGGGAGTGGGATGGCCACAGTCAGGTCCTGACATTCACAGGGTTGGTGTTGGGTTTTGGGTGATTCCCAATTAGAGGCAGCTGTCTTGAGTTGTCTCTAATTGGGTACGTTTTGTGTTCGTTTTCATCTGTCTGCACGGATCTCTCGCCTCTGCACTTCGTTCCCTCAACACTAACCGTGACAGATTCTGTATACGCTTCAATTGTAATACAGTTAAATACACATCACAGAGGTGAAAAACAATTTAACATAAATAATGACAATTATATATAATTAACTGAAAGTGGAGAGAGACTGATCGCTGGCTCCATCAGAATTCCCAGCCCATAAGGAGCAGAGGACAGGGAGCTGACTGAGGATCGAGTGCACGGAGGCCCAGCTGGTGGAGTAGCTCGTACAGAAGCGGAGGACTGATGTGGGTAGAGGTGTGGACTGGATGCTGGATGGTGGGGTGGGATCTCCAGGTACTCTTTGAGACTCATCTGATTGGCAGCATGTTTTTTTTGTGTCACTCTTCATCGATGCCACCAAACACCCAGCATACCATAGAGCATTTTCAACCACCCACTTGAAGGTCTGCTTCTTGAACTGTATCTCATGTTGACCCAGCAAGTGTGCCTTGTTGCTGGGTTGCCACCTCGGAGCAGTACAGCCCTCCTGGACGAATTTATCCAGAGACATCCTTGGTGCACTCTATTTTAGAACTGTCTCTTGAAATGGCTAGCATCCTGACTGCAAAAAATCTAATTGAAATAAATCCAATAAAAAGGTATTTGTCATATACAACAGGATAAAGCGAGGTGTAAACAGTGCAATGAAATGCTTACTTGCAAGCTACCGCTCAACATAGCCCTTGACTCTCTCGTCTTCTGTACAGGGGAGTTTTCTTAAGAGCCTGGACACTCGGCCTAAACATTAACACGTATCGTTTGCGGTACGGTTTTGGAAGCATAAAAACCTTATCTTTCATATCAGCCAGAAAGTATTTTCAAAAATCAAACGGTTGAATTGAAATATACAATGATGATTTTAGCATGTCGATCTTGGTGAGGCAGACTCAACATATATTTTTCTAGATGAATGCCAGCAAAGCCACTACACAACACAACACTAAACAATAAATAAATTGCGCTATAACGGTGACAAACTGTGCCCACAAACTACATAAAGCTGTCCCAACAGCAGAGTCCCAACAGCAGCCCCAATACCTTACCACTGCTACAGCTAGCTACCAGAGGAGCCTTGTCTGGCAGCGAAACAGTTAATTCAGACTCATTTTTGAGAATCGATTCACGTTTAGATGGAGTATGTGGCTATTTTGGCTTCCAGTTCCGATTAATCTCTAAACAGAACATGTAAAGTTCTTGGACTATAAGGAGTAACATTAGGCTCCTTTATGCCATTATTGGGCTACCTCTCAACAGTGAAATATCAAAAATAAAAGTAACAATAACACAATAAGGCAAATATTAAAAGTTATAAAAGTAGGAGTAAAACTATCAGTAACGGTATGTACTATGAAATGTGTTATGTCAACAAGTAGATAAAGTAAGCAGTACAAATAAATTATAATAAATAATAACGGCAGTGAGTGAGTGAGCGAGTGCAAGGGCCGCAGCTTTTGTGGAGCGATAGGTAACGATGCATTGTGGGCGACATGTTGTCATGTGATCAGAGGGTCCCTGGGTCGAGCCCAGGTTGGCGCAAGGAGAGGGACGGAAGCAATACTGTTAGAGAGAGTCAGTGGAAATAGTCTCTTAAAGTGGTTGTGCATCTGTAGAAGACGGTTTCTTTCCCATCTGGCAACTTTTTGAAGGTGGGCCACTCCATGTCTACATTGGAAATAAGGGGGAAAGTCTGTAATGATGAGTATAAGATGTCAAATGTAATCACAGCGAGCAGATTCTATGTATAAATGGAACATTAAATGAATAGTCAAACCTTTACCTAACATCTCAACTTGCTCAGCACATTAGAACGCACACACACACAAGCATGGGGCGGCAGGTAGCCCAGTGGGCCCGTAACCGAAAGGTTGCTGGATCAAATCCCCGAGCTGACAAGGTACAAATCTGTCGTTCTGCCCCTGAACAAGGCAGTTAACCCACTGTTCCTAGGCTGTCATTGAAAATAAGAATTTGTTCTTAACTGACTTGCCTAGTAAAATAAAGGTAAAAAAAAAAGCATAAACAAGTACATGTTTATTCAACATCAACCGCTAGCCAGTTATGTTGTGTAGAGAATGATTTACCATCTAAACCACTGAAATAACCAAAAACATTGTATATTGAGCTGTTTGAAGCTGGTTTACAAAACCGAAAGTAAAAGATGCAAAAACAAAACTTCAGAACAGGAAGCATAGAAATGACACACATAGAACAGTTATACCGCTTCTTAGACTTGCTTTCATCAGGAATGAAATATCTATAAGTCACATTTCTATGTGAATTTGGTCAGGTTGCCAAGAAAAGTTACATATTGTAGCTTTAAGTCATTTCAAAGTATCTAATGTTAGCTAGCTAGGTGTGACAAAACATAGGCCTAATATAAAATCATACTTTATGATTTCAGCCAACTATGGAAATATTGGTTGCAGACGGCGATATGATTGATTGTCGCAACAAGAAATGTCGACACACCGGGGGCTCCAACATGGTTTACCTTGTAGTAGTTTACCTTACCTTCCCATACTGCCTCAGAGTTCGAAGGACTCCCTAATAATATAACTTAGCTCCGTACCCAGATAGAGTTGCGTCAGACCGTCCGTTCCTCCACAAAAAGGTGTTCAATTGCAAATACTGCCTCTCAAGGAAGCTTTGTTTGGGTGGTTCACCATTCTTGATACACACGGGAAACTGTTGTGCATGAAAAACCCAGCAGCGTTGCAGTTCTTGACACACTCAAACAGGTGCGCCTGGCACCTACTGGCACCTACTACCATACCCCTTTCTAAGGCACTTCAATATTTTGTCTTGCCCATTCACCCTCTGAATGGCACACGTCTCAATTGTCTCAAGGCTTTAAAATCCTTCTTTAACCGGTCTCCTCTCCTTCATCTACACTGATTTGAAGTGGATTTAACAAGTGACATCAATAAGGGATCATAGCTGTCACCTGGCCAGTCTGTCATGGAAAGAGCAGGTGTTCCTAATGTTTTGTATTAAATCAATGGCAGAAATGTAGGCAATTTTGGGGCATAAACAATATCACTAATCTACTTAACTGTAAATGATTAGTTTTTAAATTGGCAAATAAATCTATTCAAATGAAACTCACAAATGTAAGGTATTTATAGAAACAACAAAAACAGTTGTCAGCCTCTGGCTGGCTGTGGTTAGCTGGAAGGTGGCAGGCTGAATTTGAGATTAGAGAAATGCCTTGCTATTGGCCTGACGGCTTGCCTGGGGGTTTATTGCTGTCCTCTGAGTGGAGGCTAAACGCCAGAGATGCAAAAGCAGACTGCCAAGGGTTTTATAGGGAGGGCTTATAGAGGTCTTATGAGTGGGGGCTACAAATTACTTGAAAAGCAAACTCCATTCGCCCGTTGGCAGTAGGAATGTATAGTATTTGGCCTAGGAAAGCAAGCGGGAAGACATGTTTTTCTATCTGGGTTGTTACCAGTGCTTGACTTGGACCTGAGCTGTCCAGAGCGCCGTACCTGCACTTCAAATGTTTGGGGAATTGCATACCGGCTTCTCTATAAAAACAAAGTCAAAGAAGGTACAGTATGAGGATAGGCAAGGAACTGTTTCTCCAATAGAAATTCATTTCCTGATTCCGCTTGTTTGCTGCTAGTCTGTGAATCTGCGCGTGACAATAGGCTGTTGGAGATCGTGCAGATTGAAAATGCCCATGATGCACTGTTCCATATTGTCAAATGAGGGTTTGTAAGGTCATGAAAAGTCATGGAAATTAGTTTAATAATTTTTGTTAATGTAATTCATAAAGGCACACTTTTAAATATGATCAATCACTTAAAAATCTACGAATCAGCAATTACAGGAATGGCCTTTCAGCATGTGCCGTTGCGAGTGAGACGTTGCACAAAGAGAGAGAGGAGGACATTTCAGCAGTATGTATAAAATAATGACCGACAGGCTTAACTAGATGGCCAATTCAAAACATAACTTTTATACCTGCTGCATGGGTTTGCAGGCTTTTGTTCAAGCCCTGGTCTAACCACATTGTGACCTAAACAGCTGCTCCACAGGCCCTTGATAAACCAAGCCTGCACACCCAGGAGCTCTCCAGATGGAGGGTTGACCACATGTTGACTTTATTTTTTTCCTAACAGTACAGTTCTACTTTGTGGGAGGTAAAGTGCCTTGATCAAGGGCACATTGGCAAGAGATGGTAGGCCTACATGGGATCAGACAGAGCAGCCTTCCAGTGTCAATAATGCTTACTTTATCATGTAGGTTATAATAAAAGTTATGAACATTTGGTTAAAAGTCATGGAGAAGTCATGGAAAATGTGTATAAACCCTTAACAGTGAATAATCTCTAAAGCATAATGTAATTTGTGAATTTCGATGAACATAGTCTAATGGAACGACATGGAAAAAGATAGCTGCTTCACTTCTTTCTTTCCAAGTCAAGCTCTGGTTGTTACTAAAGTGAAAACCTTGCTGCCACCTACAGTTTCAAAGACATAGTAGCTAGTGACTGTATAGACTTTCTTCCAGCCAGGTGGATGGTCCAGTGTCACCTTTTTTATCCATGTGCAAGCTACAAATATAACAGTTGTAAGTACTATGTAACTATGGGTAACCACACTGTAGTTTGAATGTAGCCTACTTGCATATGTAATTACTATGTAAGTACATACATTTTGTTCCTGGTTCATTGTAAAGTGGGACTAACTTTTTCCCCCAAAGCACCTTTTGGCACGTACCAGATTTGTTGTTATGGCGCACTGCATAATCAGGATCTGCGCCAGAACGAATCCGTTGGATGGGAATTTGATTTCCATAGGGGGGTACGTTTTTCACGGGACCTCCTATGTTGATATATCTATAATAAAATATATATAATAATAATTTTTAAAAAAGTGTTCAATAAACTGTATTCGTGGAGTACCTTTGCTACATATATGAAACAGAAAGCATTGGTGTTGGAACCGTTATAAGATTATTTTTCTAATAGTTCCGCCTCTCCCATCTCCTCATTGGTTTTTAGGAGCATATACCCACATGGGTGATTGAACTGAGGTTCACACTCCAGTCCAGTAGGTGGCGGTAATGCACCTCAAAGTTGGTTGCCAACCGCCATATAAAGTCTAAAGAACAAGAAGAAGACTGAAGAAGAGATGACTAGAAACTAAGTTGGTTTACCATTTTATCTGTGGATGAATTGTAGGAGTAGAGGACCTTTACCTGCATTTCAGGTAAAACAACAACCCAAATGTTTCAGCGGCAGGGACTGAGAGACTAGTCAGGATCGAGGCAAAGATGAACGGAGCAAAGTACAGAGAGATCCTTGATGAAAACCTGCTCCAGAGAAAATGCAGGAGTGGCTTCGGGAGAAGTCTCTGAATGTCCTTGAGTGGCCCAGCCAGAGCCCGGACTTGAACCCGATCGAACATCTCTGGAGAGACCTGAAAATAGCTGTGCAGCTACGCTTCCCATCCAACCTGACAGAGCCTTAGAGGATGTGGGAAAAGGCATGGATTATTACACCCACATATTAACAAACAACAGATTTACACAATCATGGAAATATAGTGTGCTGTAAGTAATCAGCGCAGAACATGTTAATTAATTACATTATGAGTTCTTAAAGACCCTAAATTCATTATTTATTCCGGTAGCCAGCCATAAACTGCAGATGGAATAGGAAGCTTACTATTGTGTAATTATGTATAAGTAGGCTTAATCATTCTTATTATTGGAATTATAACTCAAAGTGCCTTAAAAACAATTAACAGCCTAACAATTGCAAGGTGCAGCCTGCCCAAAACATTGCAGTCTGGTCAAGTCGTTCAACGCGACACGCGACATGCTCAACTTCTCCCTTAACTTTGTTAGTATTGGGATGGCGACTCGGGAGAAATATGTGTAAAATGTAATATTGTTTATCATCTTCTTGAAGTCTTCTTTGCTGAATGTGTAAATATAAACCATGTCTTTGGCTCTATGTGTCTGCGGGATGTTTTTTCGTAGGGCGTTGTTTATACTTGAAAAACGCATCGGCAATCAATGCCTTTTTAACATAGGTGGCTGAGGTACTTTGCTGCTGTTGGGCACTTTTTTTAAACCATGCAATCGTCGTAAAGTAGGGGGTGACTATTGTTCAAATGATTGAATACATTTGTTGTGTTGCCTCTTGTTGTTGCACAACACTTGACATCGGTTTGCTTGTAGAAATACTGCCATACCACTGAAAACACGCTGCTATTTTGCACCAAATCGACGTTCTTGTTAGCAGCACTCATTTTTCAGACACGCCCTTTCTCTCCTCACCATTATCTAACTGCGCGCTCTGAGCGGGGACGCCTGTGATTGGCCAGTATGTGCATGCCATGCAGAGTGAGAGTCCGCTTATGATTGGTCGGCATCCTCTGTGCATGTAGAGCGTGGATAAAAAGTATATCGCACCTCGTTGAAGCAGGTACCGTAGTCTAGATTTTGTTGTATTAACGGTGTCAAAGAACGGGCAAAATCGCAGCCTCTTGCAATATTGATATTGCACATGTCAATATCGCAATTTCGATCTGAATTTGATTAATCGTCCAGCACTACAGTGGGTCCACAATTATTAGGCAAGTCAGTATTTTGACCATATCATCATTATTATGTATATTTCCCAACTCCAAGCTGTATAAACTGGAATGCTTATTAGATTTAAGCATATCAGGTGATGTGTATTTGTGTAATGAGGGAGGGTGTGGCCTAAGGAGATCAACACCCTATATCAAGGTGTGCATAATTATTAGGCAGCTTCTTTTCCTCAGGCAAAATGGGCCAAAAAATAGATTTAACTGCTAAGATATTGGGACGTGATCACAGAACCATCAAACGTTTTATGGACTGATGAGATGAGAGTGACTCTTGACGGACCAGATGGATGGGCCCGTGGCTGGATCAGTAACGGGCACGGAGCTCCACTTCGACTCAGATGCCAGCAAGGTGGAGGTGGGGTACTGGTATGGGCTGGTATTATTAAAGATGAGCTAGTTGGACCTTTTCGGGTTGAAGATGGACTCAAACTCAACTCCCAAACCTACTGCCAGTTTTTAGAAGACACTTTCTTCAAGCAGTGGTACAGGAGGAAAAAGTCTGCATCTTTCAGGAAGACCATGATTTTTATGCAGGACAATGCACCACAGTATGCACCGAAGTACTCCACTGCGTGGCTAGCCAGTAAAGGCCTTACAGATGAAAGAATAATGACATGGCCCCCTTCCTCACCTGACCTAAACCCTATTGAGAACTTGTGGTCCCTTCTTAAACGGTCGATTTACGGTGAAGGAAAACACTACACCTCTCTGACCAGTGTCTGGGAGGCGGTGGTTGCAGCTGCACAAAAAGTTGATCGTCAACAGATCAAGAAACTGACAGACTCCATGGATGGAAGGCTTATGACTGTTATTGAAAAGAAGGGTCGGCTATATTGGTCACAGATGTTTTTTGGAAATGTCAGAAATGTTTATTTGTAAATTTTGAGTTGTTTGTTTATTATTCTCACTTTAACAGATGAAAATAAACAAGTGAGATGGGGAACTTTTCATTTTTCATTTAATTGCATAATAATTCTGCACACATAGATATTCTCCAAAGAAAGCCAAAACCTC
This sequence comes from Thymallus thymallus, assembly GCA_023634145.1. Classification (NCBI taxonomy): domain Eukaryota; kingdom Metazoa; phylum Chordata; class Actinopteri; order Salmoniformes; family Salmonidae; genus Thymallus; species Thymallus thymallus. Next base: position 34,377,500 of record CM042405.1, read on the forward strand.
ACTTTTACTTTCTTAAATATTCAGCGTTGAGGTTTATTAACATGGATTGACCGAGAGCACTGTAGTTGTTCAATAATACAATTAATCCTCAAACATACAGCTTGCCTAATAATTATGCACACAGTGTAGTATATAAATAACCATGTATATATTTGGTCTTATTAATTATATGATATATGATATAATTACATAATTATAATGAAATAATAAGAGATGGTACAGGAATTCACTAAAATATTGGCATTCCTCAGAGTATGAGTTTAACTCACTATGTGATACACAGAATAAGAACAAACCAAAGTCAGAAACATCAGAGTTAAAAACATGATTTTTTTTTCTTATGGCATACACTCCGACTTGAATAAAAACAAAGGTTCATCTCTAGTGGTGGAAAAAGTTCCCAATTATCATACTTGAGTAAACGTAAAGATGCCTTAAAAGAAAATGATTAAAGTTAAAGTGCAAGTTACCCAGTAAAATACTACTTGAGTAAAAGTCTAAAAGTATTTGGTTTTGAATATACTTAAGTATCAAAAGTAAATGTAATTGCCAAAATATACTTGAGTATCAAAAGTTAAATAATTTCAAATTCCTTATATTAAGCAGCTAACTTGACAACCGTGGGAAGCATTGGAGTCACCATGGGCCAGCATCCTTGTGGAATGCTTTCGACACCTTGTAGAGTCCATGCCCCGACGAATTGAGGCTGTTGAGGGCGAAGGGGGGTGTAACACTATATTAGGAAAATGTTTTGTACAGTCAGTGTACAGGAGACACCAATCTCTGGTCTAAAACAGGCTTTAAAGCATCTGATCTCTCCTATTCTGGATCTGATTCCAACATTGCTAACCTACATTTGTATTAATGCAATTGGATTTATGCAAACCATGCAAGTCATAATTACAATTATTTCTAAAGCACAAGTGATTAAAGCTGATAATGGCTCCAACATACTAATCTGATCTTCATGCACAAATTCCATGCATGGTCTTTTGAATGTAAAACCTCTTAAGGCAGTAAAAATGAAAATGCCTACAGCTAATATAATATGAATGGGCAAATGAGCAAAACTACTATTTTCTCTCAATTCCATTTTAAGTGGCCAAATCTGATGTGCAGTGGGTGTGTGTGTGGCTCGAACCCAACGCATTTACAGTATAAGGTATTTTTGTTTTAGACTAGACAGAACTCTATTTTCACTTCTAAAACACATTTAGCCAATCCGTATGATACATTACGTTTGATAAAAGCAGTGAATGTTTGGTGTTTAGTGTAGGTTTCTGTAAACTAAGGATTTTGATAAAGAAGATTCAGAATCATAACTGTATTCTTTCTACAAGTAGTTCAAACATTCTCCCAACTCCAAAGTGAACTTATCTACCCTTTAGACTTGTGGAATTGGCTAGGGCTACATTTAAATGTTTCTAACAGAGGAAATATGAAATATGCTTAAGCATGGTAGCAATTGAAAGGGAACATTTAGGAGATTATGGGAAAATTATAAGACCAAAGTTGAAGACACAACAGTTCACCTCAGACTGAATCCAAACTTTACACTGTTTAATTTACAGTGCATTCGGAAAGTATTCAGACCCCTTACCTATTTCCACATTTTGTGACGTTACAGCCTTATTCTAAAATTGATTAAATTCATGTTTTTCCTCATCAATCTACACACATTACCCCATAATGACAAAACGAAAACAGATTTTTAGAAATTTGTGCAAATGTATTAAAGAAATAAAACAGAAATACCTTATTTACATACAGTACCAGTCAAAGGTTTGGACACACCTACTCATTCAAGGGTTTAACTTTATTTGGACTATTTTCTACATTGTAGAATAATAGTGAAGATATCAAAACTATGACATAACACATATGGAATCATGTAGTAACCAAAAAAGTGTTAAACAAATATCTTAGATTTTAGATTCTTCAAAGTAGCCACACTTTGCCTTGATGACAGCTTTGCACACTCATGGCATTCTCTCAACCAGCTTCATGAGGAATGCTTTTCCAACAGTCTTGAAGGAGTTCTCACATATGCTGAGCTCTTGTAGGCTGCTTTTCCTTCACTCTGCATTCCAACTCATCCCAAACCATCTCAAATTTGGACTCATCAGACCAAAGGACAGATTTCCACCGGTCTAATGTCCATTGCTTGTGTTTCTTGGCCCAAGCAAGTCTCTTCTTCTTATTGGTGGCCTTTAGTAGTGGTTTCTTTGCAGCAATTCGACCATGAAGGCCTGATTCACACAGTCTCCTCTGAACAGTTGATGTTGAGATGTGTCTGTTACTTGAACTCTGTGAAGCATTTATTTGGGCTGCAATCTGAGGCTGGTAAATCTAATGAACGTATCCTCTGCAGCAGAGGTAACTCTGGGTCTTGCTTTCCTGTGGCGATCCTCATGAAGCTGGTTGAGAGAATGCCATGAGTGTCAAAGGGTGGCTACTTTGAAGAATATCATAAAATATACTTTGATTTGTTTAACACTTCTTTGGTTACTACATGATTTCATATGTGTTATTTCATCGTTTTGATGTCTTCGCTGTTATTCTACAACAGGTCTGGGCAATTATTTTCCATGGAGGGCCACATTAGAATATATTTTTGCCTTCACTGGCCAGAATCATATTCCAGAATTATACATCATGTGTATGACTGTGTTGACAGATATATCTACTGTAAATCACGTCCAGATATGCTACTTATTTTACCTTTTTAACATGCACAGAAATAAACCACATCCATGTTCTCCTTTTGGTTGGTATTTTCATTATTAAACATCCAATGAACTACACGGAGGGAAAAGTACACTGTGCATTCAGCACCACGGACAGAACTCTTGTTAATGGGTATGCACAAGAAAAAGAGAGTTTGACATTACATTTAAACTACTCAATCAGTGTGAGGAGTGAAGTCAGGTATAGGTTGACCCAAACAGTACAAACATCTTCTGAGCATGACTCCTAATCTTTGGAAAGTTTTGTTCATCGAGAGATGCACAGAACCTCGTCGGTGACAATGTTTTGAATAGTTCTCCAATCAGACTGAAGATCGATAAGCTCAAGTTGCAGGTCAGTGGGAGCGTTATCCACATTGAAGGTGAAAGGAGAAGAAACCAACAGCATGTCATTTTCCAACACTTTGAAATCCTCAAAACAACAAGAAAACTCACCGTTCAAAGCACGTGGCGGCGATGTATACTTCTCTCGCTGGTCAGCTGATGGGGAACAGACTAGTAGTGTTGGAAGGTGGGTGAGATTGTTGGCTTCTACTTGGCGGGTCAGGAGGAGTAATTTTCCCTTGAAGGCTTTGACAAGGCTGTACATCTGTACAAAAAGGCCCTTCCCTTGTAGTTTGGAATTCATTTAATTCATGAGGGCCATGATGTCCACGGTGAAGGCAAAATCAGCCAACTATTCTTTATATTGCAGTTGAGGGAAATCCACATATTTTCCTTTCATTTGCAAAAACTCAGCAATCTCTGACTTCAGGTCCCACACTCTTTTAAGCACCTTCCCCAAACTCAGCCATCTCACGTTTGTGTGGTAGGGGAGATCTGCATGACCCGACTCTGTCTCTTCCAACAGTGAGACAAACTGCCTGTGGTTTAAAGATTTTGCTCTTATGAAGTTTACCACTTTAGTGCCTGTATCAACAACACGGCTCATTTTCAGAACACATTTACAGAGCGCCTCCTGATGAATAATGCAATGCAGGTAAATCATTTTCTGATCTGGGTTCAGCTCAGCTACTTGATCTTGTATCCTATTCTAAAAGCCAACGTTTGTTCCTGTAAAGTTTGGGCACCCGTCAGTGGTCACACTGGATAACTTTTCAAAACTTAGTCCCAGCTTTGCCACACACTTATTAACCTCCTCCAATATTCCTATATTTCTCTGCATGCTTCGTCTGGAAGTGTCTGGACAAGTTGTAGACTTTCAAGACAGCGATGCTCTCTTTGCACACTAAGCACACAGCTTTCCCTGATACATCAATAAAGAAATCGTTTGAAATAGTAATTTCTAGCTAGCTACTATTTGTAACTGTGACGTGTGTGTCAGTCTGTCAGTCACTGTCTGTCCTCGTGCAGTTGTTATTTATACGTGCCTTCAAAATAAATGTCTTACAAGCGGTGGGAGTTAAATCATTACACAAAGGCAAGTATATTCATTAGGCTTTTAATTTAAATAACAAATATGTTTTTCAAAACTTTACTGTGGCAAACTTTGATCTGAGCATGATTCCGCGGGTCGTATTGAATCAGGCCAGCCTTTTTTTTTACAGGCCTTCTCTACAATGTAGAAAATATATATATATATATATTTTTTTTTTTTAATAACCTGGAATGAGTAGGTGTGTCCAAACTTTTGACTGGTATTGTAAGTATTCAGACCCTTTGCTATGAGACTTGAAATTGAGTTCACACACACCTGTCTATATAAGGTCCCACAGTTGACAGTGCAATGTCAGAGCAAAAACCAAGCCATGAGGTCGAAGGAATCGTTCGTAGAGCTCCGGATCAGGATTGTGTCGAGGCACAAATCTGGCGAAGGGTACCAAAACATTTCTGCAGCATTGAAGATCTCCAAGAACACAGTGGCCTCCATTATTCCTAAATGTGATTTTATTTTTTTCATTTTTTTCATGTATTTGCAAACAATTCTAAAAACCAGTTTTTGCTTTGTAATTATGGGGTATTGTGTGTAGATTGAGGGGGAAAAAACGATTTAATTAATTTTAGAATAAGGCTGTAACGTAACAAAATGTGAAAAAGGTCAAGGGGTCTGAATACTTTCCAAATGCACTGTATGTGCATTTTACATTTGCTGTACTTTTTAATGCATATGTTGATAACGAAATCTGAAAATACTATGGATACATTACTAACATGATAAGAATATTCCTGGAAAATATGGGTTAGGTGCAACATAAGGGTTTGAGTGAGAGGACTAACTGGTGTCTCCAAGTGGTCACACACCTCTCCAAAGTGTGCAGTTCTTATGCAATTTCAATGCACTTTTATGACTCAAAGAACAGTTAAACTATAAGATACTTTTTTGTAGCTGTCCTAGCTGTGCCGTTGAGGAACTAGGGCAAGCACACTTGTTGTTTTGTTTGGAACACAGCCCTGCTTCCCCACCATCACACAATTACTGTTGTTGTTTAAGCAAACCAAAAACGGACCATTTTAAAATGCAATCTGGGTCAGGTGGGCTTGTTGAAAGCTTGTTTTATTGCCAACATGACTATGTTAGTTATAAAATACGATCTTACAGTGTTAGGCTTTCACAAAGCAATTCAGAGAAACAGATTGTAATTTTGGTGCGCATAGAAAGGAGTCATGAGGTGCATTCAGATGTGTTCTGCGGCAAGATTTTCTTCACAATAGACAAACACAGGCTCCTTCTGTTCAGAACGACCCAGGGCACGACGCCATGTCTTCTTGTAACTGTGCATCAAACATACATCATGATGAATGTTGACACTGTATATGACATGAGTTTTATGATATGGAAATGTCTCATCTTTCAAAATACATTGTTGAATCCTCTTAATTTACAGTATTTCCCTCACTCAGACAACAAACATTTTACAAAAGTTGCCCAATTAGCGGGAGGGATGGAGGCAATTTCTTGTCGCGTGTGGTGCGCTCAAGATCAGAACGGCTGAGTCGGTCAAAACCCACACAACGCTGTGAAGCGCAGAGCCTGTGCTCTGGCGTCATTTACAGCATGTTACTGTACCGCCACTGCGTACAGTAACATGTGCACAAACCTGCCATTTTCAACCCATATACGTGTATGAGTGTAAAGGGTTAAGGGATACTTTTCTCTCTTACCTCACCCAGAAACTGACTTCTGCTTTCAGGATTTTAATCCCCACAGGAATTTGGTGAAACCTGAATAAGGGAAACAGTAAGAAAAATGGTGAAAGTGAACGCTTTAGGGAGAAAACGTCCTAAACTTACCCCGTAGTCCTCACAGCTGCCTCTGACTGCGAGCCCCACCTAGCAAGTCCACATCGTGACAAGACTGGGTCGGGGCCACCTCGGACACTCACCCTGATACACAAGCCAGGTGACAAAAGCAAGGAGTTAAAATATGATAGGGAAGTACTTACATCACTCTTCCTGGAAGTCATCTGAAATTAATCAGATTCTTTTGCTGATTCCTTTCCTGTTTTCTTTGGAACCACAGGTTATTTAATTTGTAAAGTTGGGTGTAGTGCTTTGGCACTGTTTGGTTGTTGAATCATTTGTAGCATGGTAATAATCAATTGTATCTGGCTTCTGGTTCAGTGATCATTTGGTTCTAACTGCAAAATCTCATTGCATTGCAAACTGAGTATAAAATAAATGTTCTGTATATGTCGTAACCCAGCGTTTTTAAATTGATTTCAAGCAAAGGATTTCAAGCGTAGTGATTAAGATGAGCAAAAAAACACTGTATAAAATGTATAATACAAGCTATATTATAAACAAAACATTTTTAGGGAAAATATATTATTTCCCAGACGAAGGATATCAAGGATCTGAAAGGATTCGGTATGGATGAATGGTCTAAGATCCCTCCCAATGTGTTCTCTATATTATATCTTTCTCTGACCAATTGTATTCATATAGAAAAAATATAATTTCATACAATATAGCTCAGTATTTGAATTATAAATTTTATACAGTTATTTTTGCTCATCTTTATCAAGGGTGTCAATATTTAGGACCCCGCTGTATGAAACATTTCATTTTTGGACATTCAAGGCTATAGTAACAATGAAAAAAAAAATTATATTATCATATTTGTCTATCTTGTAAAAGTCGACCATCAACAGCACTAAGAGAAAAAAACCTCATACCAGATACTATTGTATCGAAAATACTAACACATCAAATATCACTATTCTCTAACCTCCAACGAAATGATTAACACTAGACAAGCAGTCCCATTCTATAGTACAATAGTTGCAAGCTAACGGCTATATTCTGTCCATCTAATAGTCCGTCGGAAGACATGTCTGAGGGTATAAACAGATGACTGAAGGGGTTGTTGGTTCAACTCCAAGGCATTACAATTTCTGTGCCCTTGAACAGATTAGATTTGGCAAATTTGAATTGATGTATATCTGGGATACACCCTAGATAGGGTGCCAGAGCAGAGACAGTGTTCAGTGATCATAAAGTCCATCTGTACTTCCAAAGATCCATTATGAGGCGACAGGATGCAATCAGTCTGTACAAACAGATTAGCCAATGGCGTGGTCCCTTCCACGAGATGTTCAGCAGACATAATATTCCAATTGCAGTCCTCAAGATTCAAAATGGTGAGCAGGAAAACATTTATCACTATCTTCAGAGGATCACTGGTTTTCCAAATTTAGACGTGAGCATTTGGGACATGTTGCCATGATAGGTATATAAAACAGGGTTGTACTGAGTGCAGGACGTAGTTCAATGTTTTTCTTCAGTTCTCTCTTTTTTTCCCGGTTAATTAAAACTAAAAAGTTACATGTAAACACAGGCTAGCCTTTTTCATCTGCCCCCTTTTTTAAATTTTTTTATTCAGAATGGCAGTGAACTTTGACCTTTCAACAACCAAGTGACACCTGGTATATTCTGCATGATCTGTACCCGTCTCTAATATCTGTTTAAGGCAGTGCTTGATTTGGGAAGCTTTGTGACTGAAGTACTTATGAGAGGAAAGAGCTATTCTCCATGTTTTACTCAGTAAACACATCACTGCATTATCTTTGTTCACACGTACGCCTCTTAAGTATTAAGCAGAAATTCTAATTCATGTCACCAGAATTTGTTTTACTAGAGGTATTAACTAGAAAACGAATTTAGTCATTTTCAATACAAGCTAAAATCAGACACTAGCTGATGTAATCAAACTTGTGTATTATTTTACTGAGCAAAACAAGTGAAGTGGGCTGAGGCCCCTCAGCCGAGGGGTAGCACCAGTTCAGCGGTGAAGAGGTAAACCAGGCTCACCCTTCTTTGGGGAAGAACACAGCAGAGAATAGATGTGTTCCTCACTCACTCAACCGCTGCCGCTCTCGCGTCTTCACCTGGGGTAATTCGGAATAAAAGGAGAAATTTAACAAACAAAATAAAACTGTTAAGTTGTAATAAAATGGGAGAGTAGCTAAATAAGAAATCAAAACGATAACAAAACGTAAGGAAAATATGCTGTGCTATTTATATTGACGGGTAATGGAGGGGCCAGGAAAGAGCACGTAAACTGACAGGTGTTTGGTGTAAATGCATTGGTCACTCAACTTACACTTTTTGGTGTAAACATCAATGAAAGAACTACTTGATCTCAATAAAAGTAGTTGTTTTGTGTCTTTCATAAACAATCAAAATATCTCACATTAAAGGCCAAACATGGAGATCGAAATCGGTCTGATCAAAATATGCCATGACACGACTGAGTTTTATTGAAATGTAACAATAAAAATGTGTATAAATACAAACACATCAAAGAACAAATTGTCTTGGCGATTAAGGTTTTGCCAGACCCATTATCTAAAAGGGGAAATTTGAGAGAAAATAGTTGAAGTTGTAGTAACACCTTTATAAAAACATCAGTTTGTCTACTTCTACAAATGCTAAACATACAACTTTAACGCAACTGTTACGGAACATGAAAACCTTAGCAACAGCTCTCACTTTAAAGCATTGTACAAAACATGTCCTATCAGAAATCTCTGAGGGAAAATGTCCAATAAGGAGGGGTTCTGGGAAGGGGTTGGTGGCCAGTCACTGACTGGTTCTCATGATTAAAAATTATTTCTCAAATAATTGTTCTTTTTTCAAATGATAGTCCACTTTTTCCTGTAAATGCCAGCTTAAAAAAAAAAAAAAAAAATTACTTTTAAAAATAATAAAATAATAGTCTTGCTTTTTAAAGTCCAAAATGTCCCAAGTAGCCACAAAAAAAAGCAAAAAAAAGATTAGAACAAATTATTAAGCAAGCTTATGTACTCTTTTGCTCCATATTGGTACTGTAGTGCAACCAATCCATATTTCAAAAAGGGTAATGTTAAGCCAATTTATGCATGCTTTGTAACTATTTCCTTAGAATGTGAAGGGTGATATATACTCACAGTAGAGCTGGGACGATAAACTGAAAATTATCGACACCGTCCACTTATCGTGGACATTTCGCTGCTATCGTTGATTACAATATATAACCTTGATAGCTACAACATTCAAAGTAGTAGTAGCAGTTATAAGGGTAATATAAAAACATATGTGGTGCACATTAAAGGCCCAGTGCAGTCAAAAACTTAATTCTCCTGTTTTTTATATATATATATATATATTTCCACACTATGAGGTTGGAATAATACAGTGAAAATTATGATAATGCCATTTTACTGTAAGAGCTGTTTTGGAGTTTTGGCCTGCCTGTAAATTGGTTAATAGACCAATAACACGTTTTCAGTTGTCCCCTCCCCACTCAGACCACTCCCATACAGTCCTAGCTAAATTCTTGCTTGACAAATTGCTTTGCTAAGAAGCTATTTTTGTTTCTTTTTGACTATTTTATTTGAAAACAATCACATTAAGGTACTTAACTGTTACCCAGAAATTATTTGATATTGAGATAAAAACAGCTGCATTGGACCTTTAAAGTTATAAACATATCGTTCAATTTAGTTATCGTGATAATTCAGTCAATTTACCGTGATATGAATTTTTGTCCATACCGCCCAGCTCTAACACAGCCAATCAAAAGTTACGGTCAAAGCCCAATCCACATTTTTGTCTACTTCCATTGTTGCCCATAAAAATCTTGGTAAAACTCCTGGTTGTCATTATTGTAACCATAGTTACCAGAATAGTCGCCACCTTGTTGCAGGGGTTGCTGGGCGATGGGTTGAGAGCCCCAGTTCTGGTTGTTGGTCTGCCGACGCTTGGAGTCCGGTTGGTTGTTGGTCTGCCGGCGCTTGGAGTCCGGTTGGTTGTTGGTCTGCCGGCGCTTGGAGTCCGGTTGGTTGTAACCGTCAGCCTTCCTCTTCCCGCCCACGTTGCCCCCGCGGTTTCCCCTGGCCCCTCTGATGCCGCGGCCCCTCTGCAGCTGGGGCGGGCCTCCCCGGCCCCCACGGCTCCCCCTCGGTACCCCCATAGGAACCCCCCTTTGGACGTAGCCACCTCTGCCACGAGGGGGTGGTGCTCCTCGGCCTCTGGGGGGAGGGGGGGGCACCTCGACTCACCCTGCTCCCCCATCCTCTCGGTGCGTAGACGTCATCGTAACCACCGTAGTAAGGGTCGTCGTAGCCTCCTCTGTAGTCATGGTAGTCGTAACCACCACCGTAGTAATCATCGTAGTAGTCCTCATAGCCGTAGTAGTCCGGTGGGTATGAATAGCCACCTCTCCCGCCTCGCCCCCTGCCTCGCATGGGAGGTGGCATGCGTGGAGCAGGGTGGTAGTAGTAATCATCATACCTGTGACAACAACAAAGCAAGAGAGGCAACATGACAGGTGTTTTGTGCAAACAGGAACATTAGGAACACTTTCTTAATATTGAGTTGCACCCCTTTTTGCCCTCAGAACAGCCTCAGTTCCTTGGGGACATTGGACTCTTCAAGGTGTTGAAAGCGTTCCACAGGGATGCTGGCCCATGTTGACTCCAATGCTTCCCACAGTTGTGCCAAGTTGGCTGGATGTCTTTTGGGTGGTGGACCATTCTCGATACACTCTGGAAACTGTTGAGCGTGAAAACCCCAGCAGCGTTGCAGTTCTTGACACTCTCAAACTGGTGTGCCTGGCACCTACTACCATACCCCGTTCAAAAGGCAATTAAATATTTTGTCTTGCCCGTTCACCCTCTGAATGGCACATACACAATCCATGTCTCAATTGTCTCAAGGCTTAACCTGTCTACTCCCTTTCATCTAACCTGTGGATTTAACAGGTGACATCAATAAGGGACTTCACACGGAGTCACCTGGTCAGTCTGTCATGGAAGGAGGAGATGTTCTTAATGTTTCAAACACTCAGTGTGAATACTTCAAAAGGTATTCACACCCCTTGAGGTTTTCCAATGCCTCGCAAAGAAGGGCACCTATTGGTAGATGGGTAAAAATAAAAAGGCAGACATTGAATATCCCTTTAAACATGGTGAAGTTATTAATGACACTTTGGATGGTGCATCAATACACCCAGACACTACAAAGATACAGGCGTCCTTCCTAACTCAGTTGCTGGAGAGGAAGGAAACCGCTCAGGGATTTGGTGACTTTAAAACAGTTACAGAGTTTAATGGCTGTGATAGGAGAAAACTGAGGATGGATCATCTCCAAAACTTCCATCCTGTTTGCGTCAAGTTACTAAAGTAATACTGCAAAAAATGGGGAAATAACTTTTTGTCCTCAATGCAAAGCTTTATGTTTGGGTCAAATCCAATACAACACATTACTGAGTAACCACTCTCCATATTTTCAAGCATAGTGGCGGATGCATCATGTTATGGGTGTGCTTGTAGTCATTAAGAACTGGTGAGGACAACAACCTAAAACATAAGGCCAAATCTACACTGACAGGGAATGTTCCTTAGTGGCCGAGTTACAGTTTTGACTTAAATCTGCTTAAAAATCTATGGTAAGACCTGAAAATGGTTCTCTAGCAATGATCCACAACCAATTTGACAGAACTTGATCAATTTTGAAAAGAATTGGTCAAACGTTGCGCAGTCCAGGTGTGGAAAGCTCTTAAGCCATGTTCACATTGGCAGTTTAAAGTGACTCAAATCCTATTTATTTGCATATCCGATAAAAACATTAAAAATAATAATCAGATATTTCAAGCCACATTTCAAACCACCTTCATAGGTTTGAAGTCAGATACAAATCTGATTCCTGGCCATGTGACTTGTGTCTAAACGGTCAAATCTGACTTATTTGCCCTCAAGTGGTTTTTAGACTGTTATTCAGTATATCTTGTTGCTTGCTAGCTACTCTGTTGACAGTTTGATGAGAACATGTGGTAGCTAATTAGCTCGTTAACAAACTAATTAATGCATGTGCTAGAGAGCTAAGAAGCTACAGTCGTGTGAAAAATTAAGTACACCCCTGGAATGTTCTCTTTTGTTTTACATATTTGGACAGATGGATATGTAATCTTAACTTCAACACTATTGACAGATAAAGGAAACCCGATTTAACAAATCACATACACAAAAAAAAAAACACTTTGAAAATGTAATGCAATTCAAATAAACAAAAATTAATTTTCCTTATGGGGAAGAAGTTAGAAAACCCCTACCTTTACCATCATATAAAATTGCTAAAAATCGAATTAGGTACCAAAACAAGTGCAAATGATTAGAAAACATTAGAGAGAAACTTGTCTTCCACAAAGATAAGAAAATTGGTCTGGTTTGGTCTTAACCATATGGGTGTGTGTTAACACATCGTTCAAAGATCAAAACCTGAGGCCCTCAGAAGAAATATTATTGATGCCCATGAGTCTGGGAGGGGTTACAAATCCATTTCCAAGCAATTCGACTGACTTTACCCAGGTGTTGTCTGGCAAAAGTCAGTTGTGTCTTGATATTCTTTTTTGAGAGCAGAGGCTTCTTCCTTCCTGACCTCCCATGTAGGCCAAGTTTGTGCAGTCTCTTTCTGACAGAGACTTTTTCTTAGAGACTTTTATGAGCATTTTTCGGTTAGCTTTGGCTGACTTTGATGGGACGACCAGTCCTAGGTAGTTTGCCAGTGGTCTAGAATTTTCGTCGGACTGTGGAATGATGTACTTCAAATTGCTTGGAAATGGATTTGTAACTCCTCCCAGACTCATGGACATCAATAATCTTTCTTCACCCATATGGTTAAGACCAAACCAGACCAGTTTCCTTATCCCTTTCTCTCTAATGTTTTCTAATCATTTGCAGTTGTTATGGTACACCTAATTTGAATTTTAGCAATTGTATGTGATGGTAAAGGTAGGGGTGTACTAACTTTTTCCCCATAAGGAAAAGGCATTTTTGTTTATTTTAACTGCATAACATTTTCAACAAAACATTTTTTTTGTGTGATTTGTTAAATTGGGTAACCTTAATCTGTCAATATTGTTGAAGTGACGATTACATATTAATTTGTTCAAATATGTTAAATAAAAGAGAACTTTCCAGGGGGTGTACTTATTTTTTCACATGACCGTACCTAGCTAGATAGCTAGTTGAATGCTGTGGCTAGCCAAAAAGGACTCGTTTGGATATAGTTGGATCATGTTATCCTTTGAGGCTTTAAAAGTGTTCTAACATTTAAACATTCAAAGCAACTGGGAAACGTTCATGGAAGGCATTGTTGTCACCTTAGCTTGCTACATTACTTCTGAGTGACAGGAAGCACGAGTACCACCACCAATCAGCCGACACCACTGCACACACACCTGTCATTACTATGAAATCTAGTGTAGCCTTGTCAGCAAATTACTGCTGTCTGAGCACACACACATCTGATTTGGTCACTTGCTGTTTGGACAGTCAGTAATCCAAAACTGATTTGAGCATTAAGACATGCAGTGTGAACAAGGCTTTAGAGACTTACCCAGAAAGACTCACAGCTGTAATCGCTGCCAAAGGTGTTTCTACAAAGTATTGACTCAGGGGTGTGAATACTTACACTGGGGGCCAAAAGTTTGGAATATTACTCATTCAAGGGTTTTTCTTTATTTGCACTTTTTTACAATGTAGAAAAAAAGTGAAGACATCAAAACTATGACATAACACATATGGAATCATGTAATAACCAAAAAAGTGTTAAACAAAACAAAGTATATTTTATATTTGAGATTCTTCAAATAGCCACCCTTTGCCTAGATGACAGCTTTGAACACTCTTGGCATTCTCTCAGCCAGCTTCACCTGGATGCTTTTCCATCAGTCTTGAAGGAGTTCCCACATATGCTGAGCATTTGTTGGCTGCTTTTCCTTCACTGCGTTCCGACTCATCCCAAACCATCTAAATTTGGTTGAGGATGGAACCAAAAATCTAAAGTTTGGACTCGTGTTTCTTCTGCCCAAGCAAGTCTCTTCTTCTTATTGGTGTCCTTTAGTAGTGGTTTCTTTGCAGCAATTCGACCATAAAGGCCTGATTCACACAGTCTCCTCTGAACAGTTGATGTTGAGATGTGTCTGTTACTTGAACTCTGTGAAGCATTTATTTGGACTGCAATCTGAGGCTGGTAAATTTAATAAACATATCCTCTGCAGCAGAGGTATTTCTGGGTCTTCCATTCCTGTGGCGGTCCTCATGAAGCTGGTTGAGAGAATGCCACGAGTGTGCAAAGCTGTCATCAAGGCAGAGGGTGGCTACTTTAAAGAATATATTTTGATTTAGCACTTTTTTGGTTACTACATGATTCCATATGTGTTATGTCATAGTTTCGATGTCTTCACTTTTATTCTACAATGTAAAAAATAGTGCAAATAAAGAAAAACCCTTGAATGAGTAATATTCCAAACTTTTGGCCCCCAGTGTATGTAAAAAGGAAAATTCTATTTCATTTTTTAATAAAAACATGTTTTCACTTTGTCATTATGGGTATTGTGTGTAGATAGGTGAGAATTGTTTTTTATTTAATCAATTTTGAATTCAGGCTGTAACACAACACAATGTGGAATAAGTCAAGGGGTATGAATACTTTCTGAAGGCGCTGTAGAACACAAAAACAGGTCCTAAGACGGTCAAACCAGGCACTCCAAGCAGACTGGGCCTTGCTAGATGTGGTCGACCTCTACTCACCCTGTGATCCTGGTTGGCTGTCTCTGGGCCTGCCGCTCTTTCCTCTTCCTGTCCGGAGGCTTTGCCAGAACAATCTCTATCTCCTCGCCTTCCAATTCTTTGCTGTTCATTTCTTGCATTGCCTAAACGGTGGTGGGTTTCCCCAAGTGAATTTCCCAGAGATTCTCTACAAGCACAAGGCAAACACACATAGCATGCATACTCAAAGGGAGGCGTAGAAGACGCCTGTACTCACCTTCACGGCAGCATCTCTGTCCTCAAAGTGCACAAAGGCATAGTCTTTCAGCTTCTTGACCCGTTCCAACTTCCCGAACAGGGAGAAGGTTTTCTCCAGGAGCTCCTCTGTGACTGGTGTGGCCAGGTTCCTCACAAACAGCACTTTTACCTGGTGGAAGACCAATGGAGAGCCTTTAGAAGTTGTTCTCTGACATAGGATGACCATTTTATTTCTAAATGAAAGATATCTGCATATTTTCTTTACACCCTAGTATCTGTGATGTATCAACCCTTTGCTGTGTTCAGACACTAGACCCCCGAGGTCCGGGTCTTTAGGGTCTCACCTTTGACATAACCTCAGGGTCCGGTTCGTCTACTGGGTCTGCCCACTCAACAGTAACAGGGTTCCCCCACACCTTCACCTTGCCACTCATGAGGCGGCGACGGGCCTGGGCTGCAGACTTGTGGTCCTCGTATTCCAAGAAACAGAAGCCACGGTTCTTCTTTTTGTCATCTGGCTGGTGATAGAGTATCACCTCCACGAGGCACTCTGGTGGAAGCAAGTGCACGGTCAAACAATTACTAGAAAAGCCTCCATTACACTGATTATATAATATGAGTATCATATGATTGACTAGGATATGTCACTGGGTTGTTGTCAAGTGTGTCTCTGGTGAGTTTCATGATTAATGAAATAATTTAGGATGAATGTCAGAACACACAGGGCTGCACCAAGCGGTAAAGTAGGGCGGCAGGTAGACTAGCAGTTAAGAGCGTTGGGCCAGTAACCAAAAGGTTGCTGGTTCGAATCCACAAGCTAAGTAAAACATCTGCCAATGTGCCCTTGAGCAAGGCACTTAACCCCAATTGCTCCAGGGTAAGCACCCAACTAATGATCATTTTGTATTGTAAGGTGAATAAATACAGAAAAAGAATGACAGGTCTTTATGTCCAGATGGAGTACCCTGGTATTAAAGCATGAATAATATGTAGGACCGAATCACAGATCTTCTCAGATATCTTAATAAAGTAAGAAAGTATTCAGACCCCTTAACTTATTCCACATTTTGTTGTGTTACAACCTGAATTCAAAATGGATTACATATATTTTTTTCTCATCCATAGACACACAATACCCCATAATGGAAATTTACTAAAATTGAAATACAGAAATATCTCATTTACATAAGTATTCACACCCCTTAGTCAATACTTTATAGAATCACATTTGGCAGTGATTACTGCTGTGAGTCTCTAAGTGCTTTGCACACCTGGATTGTGCAATATTTTCACATTATTATTTTCAAAATTCTTTAAGCTCTGTCAAATTGGTTGTTGATCATTGCTAGACAACCATTTTCAAGTCTTGCCATAGATTTTCATACAGATTCATGTCAAAACTGTAACTCGGCCACTCAATGTCTTCTTGGTAAGCAACTCCAGTGTAGATTTGGCCTTGTGTTTTAGGTTATTGTCCTGCTGAAAGGTGAATTCACCTCCCACTGTCTGGTAGAAAGTAGACTGAACCAGGTTTTCCTCTAGGATTTTGCCTGTGCTAAGCTCCATTTTGTTTCGTTTTATCTTGAAAAACTATTACAAGCATACCCATAACATGATGCAGCCACCACTATGCTTCAAAATGTGGAGAGTGGTACTCAGTAATGTGTTGTATTGGATTTGCACGCAAACATACCACTTTTTTTTCAGTATTACTTTAGTGCCTTGTTGCAAACAGGATGGTTTCATTCCTCTCCGGCAACTGAGTTAGGAAGGACGCATGTATCTTTGTAGTGACTGGGTGTATTGATACACCATCCAAAGTGTAATTAATAACTTCACCATGCTCAAAGGGATATGACGCCCCCCCCCATGTTAAACACTATTATTTCTCACAGAGTGAGTCCATGCAACATATTATGAGACTTGTTAAGTACATTTTTACTCCTGAACTTATTTAGGCTTGTCATAAAAATGGGGTTTAAAAAAATAATTCCACTTTATGGGGTATTGTGTATCGGCCAGTGACTAAAACAAATCTCAATTTAATCCATTTTCAATTCAGCTGTAACACAACAACGTGGAAAAAGTCAAGGGATGTGAATACTTGCTGAAGGCAATTTCCTTTGACTTGTCAGCCGATATTTAACATATAAACCGTTATTTAGATTTAAGTGGAACAAAAAAAGATTATACAAAAATGGTACCGATCTTTCTCTAACCTGTGACTTTGCTGAAATCTTCCAATATGCTTTCTCTTGTCTTGTTCTTTGGAATTGACCCAACAAACAGCCGATTGTTTGCGACAGAGATGCAGACACCCAGGTATTTACCTGACCGGATTTCATAATTATCACACTAAAACAAAAAGATCAATAAGAAGTCTCAAAACGTAACCCCACACAGGTAGGTCATGCACAGTTACACTTCCCAGATAACAATGTAACCCACCTGTCTACAAGGTTCAAGGATAGCAAAGCAAACACTGTTAATTGCCAAGTCACGCTCTTTATGTCTGGTTATTAAAATGGGAAATCTTACAAGCTTGACGGCCTCTAGGGCAGCATCTTTATTGCAGAAGGTGATGAAGGCATATCCTCTGTTCTGACCCGATAGAAGAGGGTCCATCATTAGACGCAGGTCCCAAATGGGCCCGGCTTTCTCAAACAAAGGGACCAGCTCATCCTCATACAGGTCCCTGGGGATCTTGCCGACAAATATCTGCATTGATAAGATAAAAATGTGAAATTATAGACATACTGTGTGTAACTTTGATTGTATTTGACTTGGATAAGATGGTGCTCCCTAGAAATCTAAGAGGTTGGTTTATGAAAAGGCATATTAGATGTTGAACAGTATTTCACCAGCATTCATTTTCATTAGGTTACAAATACTTCAGCCAATAATTGAGAGGACATCTCCCTAACAGCCAATACATGAGATGGCTGTCAGTAAAGGTTGTGCTTCTTGCCTCTGTTCCAATTCCAGGCTGGGCCCCTGAGTAAAACTCATCAGGTGGAGGCCCCCCATACTTCCTCTGTCCTGTGGTGACATCCAAAGTGTAACCTGTCCTTTCCAGAAGAGCCTAGACAGCATCAACAACACATACATTAATTCAGAGACCTGCATGACAAATTTCCATCACTGTTAAAACATAAACATTTTGTTCACCTGTATCTTGGTCTCATCAGGACCCTTTGTGGATTCCTCAGCTTTATTTCCTTTCTTTTCTCGCTGTCTGTATGTCTTCATCACACCACAGAGAAATGCACTTTTGTTCTGAGAGAGAGAGCACCAATATATTTTAAGTGTTAATCACTATTGTTCTCTTTAGCTTCTTTGTATGACTACTTTTGAGGGACAGTGTGGACAGGACCACTCACCTGCACGTGTGACAGGTCACTCTCCTTGAACTGGAGTAACACTGACAGGGCTCCCTCCTCATTGAACTCCCTGAGGGCGTCAATGGCCCTCTCGTCCAGGTCAGTGTAAGCCACCAGTCCTGGAATTCACACACACACACACAGTGGGCGACAGGTAGGCTAACGTTGGGCCAGTAACCGAAAGGTCACTGGTTCGAAGCCCCAAGCCGACTAGGTGAAACATCTGTCGATGTGCCCTTGAGCAAGGCAGGGTCGCCATTAGGGTTGCAAAGGGTCGGAAAATTTCCGGGAAATTTTCGGAAACTTTCCATAGGAAGTTAAGCCCTCGAATTTGGGGAATTTTGCTTAAATTAATCCCCCCAAAAAGTTCGCTTATAACAGTGAACCTTTTTTTGTGGGATACACATAAGGCAATTCTAGGTATTGTGCCATATTTTGGTTAAACTATCCCCAATTCATTGGAATTGCAACCCTCTCCATGCACAGTGAACTCTTCCATCACATGTACAGCTGATTCTCAAGATCTTGCACACTAATGAGATGCTATTGAGCCCCACACTACTACACTGTCTGAGTCAAGGACTACATGCTTTCTGGTAAGTTTTGGTTACAATACTGGGTGGGGTGAATATATTTTATATGACATACGTGATTTTTTTGTTAACTAGTAAATAGTAGCCTACAGCAAAGTGTTAACAATTTCTGCTAGTTAGTTTTTGCTACCATGTGGGTTTTAGCTTGCTTGAGCCTGTTAACTGAGGAGTGTTAATTCACCTGTTTCCATACATGTTTCATTTTAAAACATTTATCTTACAAAAAAGGAGTTGTTTAATCTAACTGCTTAACTATTTATCTGTACATGGAATTGTATTTGGGTTTTTTTTACTATTTTTTTTCTAATCTTTACAGGAAAATGCCACGGTCACTATCTGATGTGTGGAGACATTTCACTGCAGCCAATGTAGAAGGAAAAGCTGTGTACATTTGCAAATACTGTGTCAAATCATATGTGAAGAATGCAACAAAGATGCAGAATCATCTGGCCAAGTGCATAAAGTTCCCTCAGCTTCACAACAAGCAACCTCTGACAAAAGTCCCTCTACTTCTATTGGAGGTGAAAATGATGAATCAGACACCTTATCGATAGCAACAGCTCATGCTGATGAATGTCTTGCTCGAGCTGTGTATGCAACTCGTTCACCTCTGATGCTCACAGGCACTGTCTATTGGAAGAGATTTCTGAATGTTCTTCGCCCAGCATACACCCCTCCAACCAGACATGCTTTATCTACTCATTTGCTGGATGCAGAGTTCAACAGAGTTCAAGTGAAGGTCGAGCAAATCATAGAGAAATCAGACTGTATTGCAATCATCTCTGGGAGGTCGAATGTTCATGGGCAAGGAATAATTAACTACATCATCTCCACCCCTCAACCAGTATTCTACAAGAGCACAGACACAAGGGACAACAGACACACCAGTCTCTACATTGCAGATTAACTGAAGGCAGTCATCAATGACCTTGGACCACAGAAGGTATTTACACTGTGACAGACAATGCTGCGAACATGAAGGCTGCTTGGTCTAAAGTGGAGGAGTCCTACCCTCACATCACACCCATTGGCTGTGCTGCTCATGCATTGAATCTGCTCCTCAAGGACATCATGGCACTGAAAACAATGGATACACTCTACAAGAGAGCCAAGGAAATGGTTAGGTATGTGAAGGATCATCAAGTTGAAGTAAGAAGAACAAGAGCACAACATTGTTGTCATCATGTTTGACAGTCTCCTGGAGGGGAAGGAGTCTCTCCAAGAAATGGCCATATCACAGTCTGTCGATATGGACAGCCCCATCAAGAGGATCCTCCTGGATGATGTATTTTGGGAGAGAGTGGTAAGCAGCCTGAAACTCTTGAAACCTATCACAATAGACATTGCACAGATTGAGGGAGACAATGCCATCCAGATTGATGATCAGATTCTGCTTGCAGATGTAAGGGAATACATCTACTGCCCTTGAGAGAGAGAGAGAGAGAGAGAGAGAGAGAGAGAGAGAGAGAGAGAGAGAGAGAGAGAGAGAGAGAGAGAGAGAGAGAGAGAGAGAGAGAGAGAGAGAGAGAGAGAGAGAGAGAGAGAGAGAGAGAGAGAGAGAGAGAGAGAGAGAGAGAGAGAGAGAGAGAGAGAGAGAGAGAGAGAGAGAGAGAGAGAGAGAGAGAGAGAGAGAGAAAAATTTTACAGGGTCACATCTGATAAGAGTCATAGATTCCTGGTGAGAGCCACTGAAACATGATGATGTTGCTCGGCCAAGAGGGCGATGCATGTCACCCTTCCACAACTATGCGTTTACTCACCCCTTTACTCACAGTGACTTAAATCAAATGACCACTGACCAAGGTGGAATTCTTTGGCTGATAGTCTTCTTGAGCTTGCAGAAATATACATTATGATATGTTTGAAATGCCATCAAGTAGTACTAACAATCCCTCTTGCACTTACCAGTCTGAAATATATCATCCAGGCTCTCCGCCACTTTCTGTGGAAGGCCTGCATCTATGAGTGGCTGGTAGTTCTCTGTGTGTGTTACAGTTATGTCCATGGGCTCATCTTCCTCTTTAACCGGAGCTGAACTGCCATTCACCTCAGCTGCCATTTTCCTAAGGGACAAATGATGGCAATCAAAAGGGATATCAGTACATCATGGCTGTGACTAGAAACCACATGAAGGAATATACATGCTGCACATTCATTCACAAACAATATGCAAGACATAATACTATACTAGCTTCTCTACAATCAGTCTAATAGTATTTTCTGCCCAGTAATGGATATGAACATGTTAGATAAAGGGTCAAATGTAACTGTGCTGCAATAATTATAATGTTATCGTCATAGAATAGCGCAATAAACCTCCAGCAGAGAAAAACATTATCAGGCCTATGTCGACAGAAATTTAGTGGATACATATTTGAAATGGGGAAAAACGTAGAAGTTGAGCTTGGTAAGTTAGCTATCTATCTACACGGCCAACAAAGCAGGATTTAAGTGGCAGTTTTCCATACAAACCTTCATGTGAATATTCTAAAATATGCATTAAAAAAATATGCGCATTTTTCCACCAGTGGTACATTTCCACCAAATGTACTGTGCGTGATGACGTAGTGCACACAAAATGTACTTATTCGCTTACGTTTTCATGTACCCATTAAAAAAGTTTCCATTGCATTTTCAACTCTACCAATAGTTTTGTTCCAAATTTACTTCAATATGAGGGTTATTATATCAATATTTGCACATAAAGGCGTTTCCACTTCGATTTCCAGAACAATTATTTTTACTGACAAAAAAGATCCCACCATGTCGAAACAAACAAATTATCTGTCGGCATTTTTTAAAATTACACCGGAACTTCCTGTTTCTGTTGTGATATTTTAAAATAAAACTGGATGGAAAGGTGGTTTGTGTCCAGTATGCAGAAAGTTAGGGGTAGTTCCGTGAGCCAATGCTAACTAGCATTAGCACAATGACTAGAAATTGACAGAAATTGAATATGTAGTATGCTTATTGGTCATAGTATGGATATAGGTAGTATGCCAAAAGTTCCCAGATGTTGTACTACATTCACCAAAATACAAAGTATACAAGCAATGGACACTATTTCTGTGATTTTAGGGCTCATAATGCAATTCTTCAGAAGAAAATTACCCACCTAGCTAATGGTAGCCACAACAAAAGTAAAATTCATAACGTACACTACATGACCAAAAGTATATGGACACTGCTCATCAAACATCTCATTCCAAAATCATTGGCCATTAATATGGAGTTGGTCCCCCCTTTGCTGCTATAACACCCTCCATTCTTCTGGGAAGGCTTTCCACTAAATGTTGGAACATTTATGCGGGGGCTTGCTTCCATTCAGCCACAAGAACATTAGTAAGGTTGGGTGTTTAGGCCTGGCTCGCAGTCAGCGTTCCAATTAATCCCAAAAGTGTTCTATGGGGTTGAGGTCAGGGCTCAATTATTTTTACTGACAAAAAAGATCCCACCATGTCGAAACAAACAAATTATCTGTCGGCATTTTTTTAAATAACACCGGAACTTCCTGTTTCTGTCGTGATATTTTAAAATAAAACTGGATGGAAAGGTGGTTTGTGTCCAGTATGCAGAAAGTTAGGGGTAGTTCCGTGAGCCAATGCTAACTAGCATTAGCACAATGACTAGAAATTGACAGAAATTGAATATGTAGTATGCTTATTGGTCATAGTATGGATATAGGTAGTATGCCAAAAGTTCCCAGATGTTGTACTACATTCACCAAAATACAAAGTATACAAGCAATGGACACTATTTCTGTGATTTTAGGGCTCATAATGCAATTCTTCAGAAGAAAATTACCCACCTAGCTAATGTTAGCCACAACAAAAGTAAAATTCATAACGTACACTACGTGACCAAAAGTATATGGACACTGCTCATCAAACATCTCATTCCAAAATCATTGGCCATTAATATGGAGTTGGTCCCCCCTTTGCTGCTATAACACCCTCCATTCTTCTGGGAAGGCTTTCCACTAAATGTTGGAACATTTATGCGGGGGCTTGCTTCCATTCAGCCACAAGAACATTAGTAAGGTTGGGTGTTTAGGCCTGGCTCGCAGTCAGCGTTCCAATTAATCCCAAAAGTGTTCTACGGGGTTGAGGTCAGGGCTCAGTGCAGGCTAGTCAAGTTCTTCCACACCGATCTCAACAAACCATTTCTGTATGGACTTCGCTTTGAGCACGGGGGCATTGTCATACCGGAACAGGGAAAGGTCTTCCCCAAACTGTTGCCACAAAGTTGGAAGCACAGAATCGTCTAGAATGTCAGTGTATACTGTAGCGTTAA
The DNA here is from genome assembly GCA_023634145.1 of Thymallus thymallus. Lineage (NCBI taxonomy): Eukaryota > Metazoa > Chordata > Actinopteri > Salmoniformes > Salmonidae > Thymallus > Thymallus thymallus. The sequence goes on from CM042405.1 coordinate 34,400,743, forward strand.
GATTTTTTCACTGGAACTAAGGGGCCTAGTCCAAACCATTACGTTTCCACTTCACAATAACAGCACTTACAGTTGACCGGGCAGCTCTGGCCGACTTGTTGGAAAGGTGGCATCCTATGACAGTGCCATGTTGCACATCACTGAGCTCTTCACTAAGGCCATTCTGCCAGTGTTTGTCTGGAGATTGCATGACTGTGCGCTCGATATAACCTGTCAGAAACGTGTGGCTGAAATAGCCTAACACACTAATTTGAAGGGTTGTTCACATACTTTAATATATCATACGAATCACGATTATTATCCTCCACAAATAATCAGTAATAACATACTCATTTTAGTGTCCCGTATTGACTTTGTTACACCTACCCAAGTCAGGCTATATGAGTTCACCGTGCTGCTAGTTAATCGAAATGTATGAAATGCTATTACAATAACGTTCCAGTTAGTTGACAAGTGGCATGCTCCTAGTCGTTTGCAATATATTTTGCATGCGAGTAAAACGAGGCATGATCTGTCTACTACTTGCTGGATTGCACATATCTGGCTGTCAAAACGGAGACGTCGTGGGTTCTGCCCAAAAAACAAAGGGACCGACCCCCTGAGAATTAAATGGGCAATTAGGTTAAAATACAGGTACTTATATTAGCGGTAAACTAACTAGCGTTAGTTACTTCAGGGTACTGCGTTTAGCCAGTAACCGAAAGGTCGCTGGCTCGAATACCAGAGCCGACAAGGTGCAAAAACCTATCGATGTGTCCTTGAGCAAGGCACTTAACCCTAATTTGTGCTGTAGGTAGGCAGTAATTGTAAATAAGACTTCTTAACTGACTTGCCTAGGTGAAGATTCAATAAAAACAATTACAAACTCAAAAGGCAGGGCTAATATGCAATTAGATTTTGTTTTGCATACAAGTCAATCAATCATGGTGTAACACAACGGGGCCTATCCTCCAGCTAACTAGCGTTAGTTGCTTCAGTACTGCAATTTCTACAGCCATCACTCCATTCCTCTCCACAATACCAGGAAAAACATGAAGCACTTACCGATCCACAAAGCCTAGTATAAGGAAAAGGTTCAAATCGTCCCCATATACCAAAATGTGTTCCTAAGTGAGTCTTTATTAGTTTACACTGGAGAATGACAGACAGGGAGTCACGCCCCTGATACACGGGGTTTCCGACGGCACCCACAAAGGGACATCGCGTTGAATAGGATTGACGCCATATAAATATGGAGATATTTAGCACAATAATCAGTTTTTATACGCCAAATTAGTCGGTCTTGTTAGAATGTACAATCTGGATGTTACTCCATTGGAAATTGAAACAGCACTTATTCTAGAAGTGCTTCTGTTGTGTTCAAACTGAGTTGCATGATGTTGAAATGGCCTTGAAGGAAAGTAATGAGTAATGCATCATGACATGTAGTTCAACAGCTAGGGATAAACAGTGATGCCAAGAAATTAAGCGAAACACTTTCTATAAACATTTATTTATCTTAATAGGCAACCAAAAACCAGCTCAGACAAGGATGCCGTATTGTTTAAGTACAGCAGTGTACTTTGAAATCTTGCTCTCCACATTCTTCTCTGCCAGTTTTGACAGCTTGGTCTCGGTCTTTTTCTTGGCGTACCGGATCTTGGCCTTCTCTTTCCTCTTCTCTTCCAAGGTGGCTGTGATAGCCTGGTACTTCCAGCCGACCTCGTGGGCCAGACGCCCAAGGAGGGCGAACTGGAGAAGGCAAGTTCAAAGGAGAGAGGAAAAATAACTAATGAAACAGTAGTGTTACAATGTATCATTAGGCTAACAATCCATATCAGATCATGAAAGAGTTGCCAATACTTGGGATTCAAATAAGTTGCTTTATGTCTCAGATGGTAGTGCATGTAAAGTATTCTCATGGTCGTCAAACTCGAATACTTACTGTGGTAAACATCACTGACAATAAGCAAAGATTGGTACCTGGCTAAATACGATAGCCAATGGGACTAGCAAGAACAACATGGCTTAACATTAGCATAGACTGCAACTTTTAAATACAAACTACCTTCTAGTCAATGGAGATTTGATAAATGAATTCATGTTATTTGATACTGATTTTAGGCTTACCTTGCGAGTGGGCTTCAGACGCACAATCTTCAAGGCAGCAGGTACGACCATGCGCTTCCTCTGTGGAACAAAATAAACATCAGCTTGAAACGCAAGTCCATTATAGGGGGAGGACATTTGCATCTCAGATTCAGGGGTATTCTCATGCAATCCATGTATGAAAAAGTAGCACCACTGACAACCATTACACTGAATTATTGAAACAATCACCTTGTCATAAGTAGGAGGGACACCATCGAACACCTTCAACCTCTCCAGTGCAGCCTGTCCTCTTTTGGTTTTGTGAGGGAGCATGCCTGTTGGGGTCACAAAAAGGTGCCAACAACATTAAGATGTTTCTAGGCAATTAGGTCACCCAGCACTGCATAGGCAATACTTCGTAGTGCAAGAGAAGCAAAGAATAAAGATATAATACAGCGATACATCAGCACACTTATGTTCCAAGACAATTTTAGATTGTAAAGATATGCTGCTCCCGCCCCCCCAAATGTACATAAACTTCCCCATGACTTACTAGATCCCAGCACAACACTGTGGCCCTGACTAAACACAGCAGTCAGATCCAAAAGTTCCTCATCAAAATGATCAGCTTCGGGAAAGTGTTTCAGTAAAGTTGGAAAGATCCATTGTTTAAGGTAAAGTTCAGAATGTGTGTACTCCATGCCATCAACCCAATATGGACCAATTAAATATCCACATGTTAATTCCAAGCAAACCACTGGACTAGTAAGAAAGTACGCCAAAACCGTTCCCTGAGTTTGACCTTACCTCGTACGGTCCTCCAGAAGATTCTGCTGGGAGCTCTGAAGTGGTATGGTCCACGAGAGGGGTTGGTGTTCATCCTTTTACGCAGGAAAGCCAGGTACTTCACTATTCAAAACAGGTGCAGTACACCATCAAGGTAAGCCATAGTCTCAACCGCAATTATGGTTAACATATACCATGTTGCTTCATGTGTCAGATGGTAGTGTATGTGAAGTATACTCCTGATAGTAAATATTTGATTTGAACTATGTTAAATCACTGACAAGTAAAGCTTAAGATCGCCCTGAAAATATTTACTATGAATCAACGGTAGGACCACAAAAATCCTACAAAACAGTACAATTAAACCAAAGAGATACACCTGAAAATATACAAAAACCTCCAACTTACATTTGTTACGGTAGAAGTTTCCAGAGATGTTGATACCCTCACATCTCACAACTACCACCTTGTGGCCTTAAAAGTAGAGAAAGCATGACTTACATATTGAAACATTGACAAGTACACAGGCAAATTGCATAATACACTGTCTCAGATTGTAATGTGAGTTATCATTGTAGTTACTCAAGCAATGTAGGTTAAAAAGCATCACTGACAGTTGTAGCAAACTAGACATGACTATGTCCACATCAAGGTGTAATTAGACAATATCCTTGGACCGGATAATAAATGTATTGAGATTGGTATTAATTGACAAAATATTGGACTTCCAAGACTCACCCAGCAAAACTTGCTTCGCCACAATGGCAGCAAGACGACCAAGTAAATGGCCCCTGCCATCAAGCAGCAGAACCTGGAAGGACAAGCATAGTTGTCGTTAGATAATAGGTTATTGCCCACCAGGTGGGGTTCAAATGATTAAACCAGGTTGCATTTATGTCTCAGATGGTAGTGCATGTAAAATATTCTCATGGTCGTCAAACTCGAATAAGTTACTGTGGTAAACATCACTGACAAGCAACAAAGAATAGGAAGTTGGACAAATACATGAGTTATGGTTTGGGGTCCACATGGCCACGTCCAGCTGGCAAGAACGTTCCGAGATTCACTTGGGCTAAACATTAGATGGCGCAAACGCGGCCTACTAATGTAGCTGAATTCAGCCATGTTATTTAAGAAATATTACATGGCAAATTTAGGTAACACTTTTTAAGTTTAAAATGCCAAAGACTGTGGGATTAATTTAGCAGGGTCATTGTAGTTATCTAGTCTACCTTGCTTTAATTAGTCAGCTAACGTTAAATGAAGGCATGACTAGCTTAGCTAGCGTTAGCAACATCATTCATGTGTCAAAATAGAGCAACGCATGACCTCCACTAGTCTTTACTTAACACACAGCAATAGTTAACTCCAGTTCTGGATAAAATTATATCTATATGACTGTATTATTAACTAATATAGTGATGTTTGTTCTTGCGCTGTTACACACCTTATTGAACCGGTCCGCCATGATTTGCGAAAAGAAAGACAGACGGGGTCGCCCGCTGTAAAAGACAGGAGCTTCTGGGCGGAGCTATCATTTTAAAGGAAATTACGTATTTGTTTTCATTCTTCTTCACGTGATTTGTACAGGGCTTTATACGCAGCACATAGTGTGCATATTGCCATCACCTGGGCAGAGTGGGGATTACAGAAAAAAAATATCCCGTTACATTTTGTCATACATTTAAAAATGTCCCATTAAATTTAGCAAATAGAGAAAAATGCTGCGGTATGCTGAGCTTGCAGCTGATGCAGAGCAGCGTGGCTGTAAAGCAAGGGTTTGCCCAGTGGAGGTTTGGTGTCGTGGATTTGTGGCGACATCCACCACCAGGTTGCTTAAGGACCTTGGAATCCGCGGCCAAACCATCAAGGCAACATCAAGTGCTGCCGAAAGGTAGTAGCCAATGGCTCTGGCCCAAAGTGACCAGGGAGAAGACTAGGCAGGTACAGAGGGGGGCGGTTCTGGGACGCCATCTTGAGATGTCACAGGCTCATAAATTAAACATTAAAGATGGAAGGTGCCAACAAGAAAACCCAGATGACATATCTGCCCTGTCCCTATCCTTGTCTCAACACCGGAGTGAGTATTTTAGGTTAGTTCTCATGATCTTCTATTGGCACAAGTCATTTTAACATCATGTCCTGTGTATTTGAAACTATGTCTCTCCCTAGACATGAAATGGACCGTCTTCATATATTTAAAAAAAAGACACTGATGTCTCAACTGTATAATATTCCACAAGCATCTCTTTCACATGGATTCCTAATGTGTGATGTCTTGTGGCTACTACATTATCCTCAGTGGACAAATTAGTTTTATCTGAGGAGTTTTAATGTGTGTCAGCTTCGTGTTTTCATAAATAATGACCATACCTTATATCTAATTAACTCTTTATTGTGTCCCATTCAGGAAAAGTGTTTCAACAGCACAGCCTCACAACAATGCAAATCACTAACAATATTACAACAAAAACAACAGATGGATGTGGTTCATTGGATAAGCTACAGTTGGAGGGAGGGGCTACAGTTGGAGGGAGGGGCTACAGTTGGAGGGAGGGGCTACATTATTTCTGGATTCTGGCGGTTTTGTGTACATGGGATTTGTATTGGCAGCTTGCCGGTAATAGCTGGTGATGGTATCACCTTATCGATTACCATCTACCAGGGGCATCCTGCACCCAATATTTTAGAGGGGTCACGAAGTACTCAAGGATGGAACACCTGAAACAGCTTTTTCCTGCAATCTAGAGCCATAATCATTATGCCTAATTCTATGTACAAAATGTATATGTTTCTGTATATGTTATCTAAGCACACCTCTTAACCTATTAAATTGTAATTTAATGAATGAAGCACATTGATTAATAACTTTTATGGAGTTTAGTACACTGGTATATAGTATCATAACCCAATAATTAACACTTGAAAAGGAGATGGCGCAGCAAAGAGATTTTATCCTACATTTTCAAATAAATTATCTTTGCTCCGTGGTGCACTTTGGAAGGAAACACTTACTGGGGAGAATAGGGGAGGTGTACTCTTTGCCTGGTCCAGTCAGCGTGGCCCTCTGCAAAATACAGCTGACAATTTATTTTATAATTAATTATATTAATATTAATTTAGTTATTAATGTAACATCTGAAAATGTCAAAACAGGACAAATCTGAGGGGGCACATGTCCTTGTGCTCCCTATGGGCATGGCGCCTCTGCTAGCTACACTGACTGTCATCATCCTTCTGTAATGTGGCATCTCAAATCATCATCTTAGCACTAACAATAATTGAAAGCAATAACCATGAAAAAGCAGACCATTAACCATTTCAAATAATTGTTTTAATAACTTCAAGCATATACAGAACAATCAATCACACAAACACAGAGCGGCCCCAGAGAGTCAGTGCAGGCAATGACTAGGGAATGGCAATAAATAATCCCTGGGCTTCATTCTAATGGAGTTTGTCTCAGTCATCATGCTTCAGCTTCCTAATTTTCCCCTTGTGACGGTCAATCTCGCTATGCAGCCTCGAAATCTCCTTCTTGTGGTGTTCAATCTCCTCTTGGTGGTGCTGCTTCAGTGCAGCCAACTGTTCCTGCTCTTTACGTCTGGATACAGAGATAGTAAAGTGTGAGGTACAGTTAGGAAACGAGAGACTGCCGCAAAGCTTCAATAGGTTGGGCAGGCTGCCACAAAGCTTCAATAGGTTGGGCAGGCTGCCACAAAGCTTCTATAGGTTGGGCAGACTGCCACAAAGGTACAGTTAGGAAACAAGAGACTGCCACAAAGCTTCAATAGGTTGGGCAGACTACCACAAAGCTTCTATAGGTTGGGCAGACTGCCACAAAGCTTCTATATCCCAAGAGTCCCAACTCACCTGAAGTACATTTCCTCTGCGGCCTGTTTCTTTCCGAGGGCTCCTCCTGCCTCTCTGACAGATCCTCCGCCACCTGCTCCTTTCCCAGCACCTTTGCCCAACTCACCCAGCTGGTACAAGTGGAAAGATACATTAATAGGTAAACAGAGTAACAAGTTACTCTTGCAAAGGAACATGTATGACATTGATATGTTGTGTAATTCACATATTGTATGACCAAAAATGTATGACCTTCAAATTGCATCAAGTTTTCGTTGTACAACGGTAAAGGCTAGGCTGTTATCAGCATACGCTGTATAAAAGTAAATGGTTATTAGCACTAATTGGTGTCATGTGACACGCAACTGAATTAGCTAAAGCAAAGATTGAATGGGAAACTTTTTGCATGTGTAACACTTATCTATTATACCAATACATTGGAAAATGTTAGGCCATATGGCCTCACACATTGATGTTCATGTCCCAATGTAAAGTGCCCTCCTTTAATGTTGACTGAACAGACCTACAGAATTAACAAAGAATCTGGCCATGGTGTGCAACAACTGACAGCACCAGAGACTTGTTTCAATAACCCTTCATAGGATTGACGCATTCAACCAAATTCCATAAACACATCAAGACCGAGGTATAACTTTTTCAAAAAAGGTTTACTTGGCTTTCAATTAACTGTACAAATTGAGCTGCTTACCAAACAATTTCGTTTCATAGAATGGTGTCAGTACAGTCGTCTGCTACAAAGTTCCAAATACCAGTGAAACATAGTAACTGACTGACTGAGTAGGTAACAAAAATAACAAGGCCATAGTGAAATCACTTGACATGTGAATACCACTTGAACTTCAGGCTGTATTAGCAACGAAAAGAAAAACGTGATGGTATTAACACGTTCCTTTTTACCTGATCAGATGTCATCCTTAGCTGAGTGGTGAGGAGACTCCTAACGTCAGGTCTCAAAAATCTTGCCATTCAACTATCACTGGACCATTTGCCCTTGTCTACCAAAATAAACCAAAACAGGTCCTCACCATTGTCTAAAATGGGTGTGTAAGCGGATGAGCATGAGCTGAGTCTTTATTATTTTCTATTATGGATCAATTAGACCCAGCTCAATAACCTACCATCCGTAAACACGTGTGGATTTTATCATTAGATACGTTTTAATAAAAGGTTTTCAGTCTCAAACAACCAAAATGTCACTTGAAAATACGTCCACCCCTACTCTTAACGGTACGGTCTCGTATAGCGGACAGCATGATATGCATGCGCTGCGCACTACGTAGTGGCGTTTCCATTATATTGCTTTGGTCTACGCTAAAGTATGGATTTGATTGCCATATATGCATTTTGTCAAATACACAGTAGGCCTACACAACTATTTACAATTTAAAATAAGATATTACCTTTTGCATTTTCAAAGTTGTTGCACAGGATACAACATGTCTAAACACATAACTACAATGTAAGTTAATAACACTAGAATGCAAGTATATACTGTACAGGTCAGTGCCCGTACCTTATTCAATGTGCAGGGCAGTGGAAGCTGCTGAGGGGAGGACGGCTCATAATAATGTCTGGAACAGAGCAAATGGATTGGCATTAAACACATGGAAACCATATTTTATGTATTTGATACCATTCCACTGATTCCGCTCCAATCATTACCACGAGCCCGTGGTGCAGGGGTACTGGAGTGGTTGAGGTAGGTTTATATACAGTGGGGAGAACAAGTATTTGATAACCTGCAAAATCGGCAGTTTCCCACTTACAAAGCATGTAGAAGTCTGTAATTTTTATCATAGGTACTCTTCAACTGTGAGTGACGGAATCTAAAACAAAAATCCAGAAAATCACATTGTATGATTTTTAAGTAATTAATTTGCATTTTATTGCATGACATAAGTATTTGATACATCAGAAAAGCAGAACTTAATATTTGGTACAGAAACCTTTGTTTGCATTTACAGAGATCATACGTTTCCTGTAGTTCTTGACCAGATTTTCACACACTGCAGCAGGGATTTTGGCCCACTCCTCCATACAGACCTTCTCCAGATCCTTCAGGTTTCGGGGCTGTCGCTGGGCAATACGGACTTTCAGCTCCCTCCAAAGATTTTCTATTGGGTTCAGGTCTGGAGACTGGCCACTCCAGGACCTTGAGATGCTTCTTACCGAGCCACTCCTTAGTTGCCCTGGCTGTGTGTTTCAGGTCGTTGTCATGCTGGAAGACCCAGCCACGACCCATCTTCAATGCTCTTACTGAGGGAAGGAGGTTGTTGGCCAAGATCTTGCGATACATGGCCCCATCCATCCTCCCCTCAATACGGTGCAGTCGTCCTGTCCCCTTTGCAGAAAAGCATCCCCAAAGAATGATGTTTCCACCTCCATGCTTCACGGTTGGGATGGTGTTCTTGGGGTTGTACTCATCCTTCTTCTTCCTCCAAACACGGTGAGTGGAGTTTAGACCAAAAAGCTCTATTTTTGTCTCATCAGACCACATGACCTTCTCCCATTTCTCCTCTGGATCATCCAGATGGTCATTGGCAAACTTCAGACGGGCCTGGACATGCGCTGGCTTGAGCAGGGGGACCATGCGTGCGCTGCAGGATTTTAATCCATGACGGCGTAGTGTGTTACTAATGGTTTTCTTTGAGACTGTGGTCCCAGCTCTCTTCAGGTCATTGACCAGGTCCTGCCGTGTAGTTCTGGGCTGATCCCTCACCTTCCTCATGATCATTGATGCCCCACGAGGTGAGATCTTGCATGGTGCCCCAGACTGAGGGAGATTGACCGTCATCTTGAATTTCTTCCATTTTCTAATAATTGCGCCAACAGTTGTTGCCTTCTCACCAAGCTGCTTGCCTATTGTCCTGTAGCCCATCTCAGCCTTGTGCAGGTCTACAATTTTATCCCTGATGTCCTTACACAGCTCTCTGGTCTTGGCCATTGTGGAGAGGTTGGAGTCTGTTTGATTGAGTGTGTGGACAGGTGTCTTTTATACAGGTAACAAGTTCAAACAGGTGCAGTTAATACAGGTAATGAGTGGAGAACAGGAGGGCTTCTTAAAGAAAAACTAACAGGTCTGTGAGAGACGGAATTCTTACTGGTTGGTAGGTGATCAAATACTTATGTCATGCAATAAAATGCAAATTAATTATTTAAAAATCATACAATGTGATTTTCTGGATTTTTGTTTTAGATTCCGTCTCTCAGAGTTGGTGTACCTATGATAAAAATTTCAGACTTCTACATGCTTTGTAAGTGGGAAAACATGCAAAATCGTCAGTGTATCAAATACTTGTTCACCCCACTGTATATATATAAAAAAAGTGATCGATAATTGAAAAGGGCTGAAAAGTGATTGGTAGCAGGAATATATAAATACTTATGGCAATATACTAATGGTAATATACACTGAGCATACCGAACATTAAGAACACCTTTCTCAGTCAAAAAAGCCTCAATTCGTCAGGGGATGAAATCTACAAGGTGTTGAAAGCGTTCCAAAGGGGCGCTGGCCCGTGTTGACCCCAATGCTTCCCACAGTTGTGTCAAGTTGTCCGAAAGGCACACACACACAATCGATGTGTCAATTGTCTCAAGGCTTAAAAATCTTTCTTTAACCTGTCTCCTCCCCTTCATCTACACTGACTGAAGTGGATTTAACAAGTGACACCCATACAGGATCATAGCTTTCACCTGGTCAGTCTGTCATGGAAAGAGCAGGTGTTCTTAATACTTTGAACACTGTGTATACATTTAAACAGGAGTAATAGTGGATAAAAATATACTAATGGTAAACAATGGACAGCAGTGTAATGGAGTAATACATGTAATCAAATTCATTTTAGCAGCAGCATAGGTTGTGTCTGAGTGAGTAGAGACCTGTGGATGGGCATAGAGTCAGTGTGGTTAGTCTGTGGGAGAGGGAGAGCAGTAGCTGTTAGCCATAACAGTCTTATGGCCAAGCTGTTAGCTAAGCCTTGATGTACCAGTGTCACCTGCCAGATGAGAGCATAGAGAACAGTCCCTGTCTCGGTTGGCTGGAGACTTTTGCAATTTAGACCAGATCTACATGGTCTCAGAACATTTTGTATTATTCCGTACGTAAATTCAAGACATTTGGTATGAATTGTGAATAATGATGAGTGAGAAAGGTAGATACAAATAGCATACCCCCAAAACATGCTAACCTCTCACCATTACAATAACAGGGGAGGTTAGCAATAATATAATAGCATACCCCCAAAACATGCTAACCTCTCACCATTACAATAACAGGGGAGGTTAGCAATAATATAATAGCATACCCCAAAACATGCTAACCTCTAACCATTACAATAACAGGGGAGGTTAGCATTAATATAATAGCATACCCCCAAAACATGCTAACCTCACAATTACAATAACAGGGGAGGTTAGCATTTTTTTTGGGGGGGGTATGATATTTGTGCATCCAAAGTACTGGAGTGAAGAGCCAAAACAACAAGACATGTGTCACTGTCCCAATAAATTTGGAGCTCACTGTGTGACACTGAGTGGGCCACAAATCAGGCTGAGGCACCCCGCACTGCCTGTGTCAGACAGATGCCTCAAACTTTCTCAATTATCATTATTCACAATTGATCCAGGATTATCTGTGACCTTCTATTCTCACTTACAATAAAAGTGACTCCAAAATTGACAATACATTAATTTACCATTAATTTCTATTGGCTACACAATAATCTGAAACACAGACAAAACAAACAGCAAATGCATCCAACAAATTCAGTCACAAGCTTGATGTAGTCATTGTGTGCTTGGAATATGAGACCTAATAACTTTTTACTGTCTTAATACAAGTGAATGTCCCAATACCTTCGGTCCCCTAAAATGGGGGGACTTTGAACTTTGTAAACTTTAAAAAAAACTTTGTACAAAAGTGCTGTAATTTCCTAACGGTTCACCTGATATGGATGACAATACCCTCAAATTAAAGCTGCCCTCAAATCCAGAATAACCTCAAATCCAAAGTTCTGGAGTACAGAGCCCAAAAAATAAAAAATAAAAAGTGAGTCACTGTCCCAATACTTCAGGAGCTCACTGTATATGACATGACTCACTACCATAGCAAAGGACCTGTACACAAATAGGAAAAAAGACAGCTGCTATGAGGGACTTTATTCACAATACTGCAAGAAAAGTACTGTATGTCCTATATCAAACCAAACACTTGAGTTATGTGATGCAAGGTGATATAGCCATCCCAGTCCCCCAGCCTTTGTCAGTCAAAACAGGGTTCACCATCAAACCTCACACACAGGCACCAGAAGTATAGAAATAAACATTAACACATTAACAGAAGATTCCAAACCACATTCAAATATGCCATAAATTTGCATTTTTTTCTCCTTTCGCCAAGCTAATCGCAAATCAATTATTTACAAGTACAGGATGGTCAGACCCTTGTTTACAAACAAGTGCATAACATTTTTTTTTTTTCCTTCTCAAAATTGTGTCAAAAAAAGAAATGCAACCTAAATTGTTAATGGCCCAAGCTTTACTTAAAAACTATCACGAGTCACAGATCCCTGGGGAGTCACAGGCACTCAAACCTTTTCATAGTATACTGTATATACACACACAATAAACAGTTGTAGATTGAGCCAGTCGACCAGCCTGGGCAGCAGTATACTAGTAATTAATTGATGGCCCATTCTTTGTACAAGCAATATATCCTATTGACACTTGGTAATCGGGGAGCACCGTTTCTTTTTCAAACCCCTCTAAACATGGATTGGACCGGGATCTACAATGAGGTTTTATTAGAAAAAATTTGGAATGGCAAATTCTTAGGGACGTAAATAAAATTCGAATTAAACTGATTAAGAAATCAAAACCTTGCCTAAATATAAACAATCCTTGATAAATGTGACCTGTACAAGTGGCAAGTGCTTAAAATTCAATTTTAGGGCAATTACTATATGCCCAATGTTTTTGTGTTTATGACATCTGTATCTTCATGTTTGCCTAGAATAAGCATAGACGAGATATCTTCGTCTCACCATAACCAAATCGTTTCGGTAATGTGCAAGTTCCAAATTGAAAAAAGGAACCTAATGTTGAGGATAAAGGATAACAAAAAACAGCGAAAGATAGGGGTGGGGAGGACATCAGAGGGCCAGACGTGGCTTGCGGAGGCCCTTGGGGAGAGGCAGCAGACGTGGCTCTCCCTTCGGGGCCCGTCAGTCCTGCTTGGTGCCTCCCAGGGCCCGTAGGCGCTCCAGGAGGGGGGGGTGGGAGTAGTGCCACATGGAGAAGAGCCAGTCAGCCACAGGGAAGCCCAGGTTGTCTTTGTTGAGCTTGATGAGGGCAGAGTAGAGCTCTGAGGCCCGGCCCATGCCCCGCGCAAAGGCATCCGCCTGGAACTCAAACCTGCGGCTCAAGACCGTCAGACAGAAGGACAGGACCTTGAGGTAAGAAGGGGAAACAATTTCAGTTTTCCCTCAGTGAAGTGTGTACTCTTAGCATCATAACCTCATCTCCATTTGAACAACTGTTTAAAGCTGACTTAAAGGAGACCACCTGCTCGGATTCTCCGCACATAAGAGCTACCAGGCTCTTACTATAATGTATACGCCCCCCCCCCCCCCCTTTCCCAAAACACATGTAAATATTGTACTATAAATTGTGCCTTTCTGTATTATACTCAAACATTTATTCTATTCAACTTCCATTTACTTCATGTTCATATTCTTATCTTTTCTTATTGTTGTGGCATTGGTCGAGAAGGAACCTGCAAGTAAGCATTTCATTGGACGACGTATACCATGCGCATCCAGTAGATACTGTACAACTAATAAAACTTGAAACTTAAGCTTTTTTTACAACCAAATCTCAATTTATGTAAATGTCATGTTATGTTTTTTTATCAACTTCCTCATCCTCGTTGTGCAGTACAGGGACTCGGGAAAAACATGAACAAATGCCCCAAAAACATCAAAATATGTCCTTATGCTCGCAGTACAGTGATGCAGGTCTTTAGGATGTTGTACACGTGAAATTGTGTCATTCCGAACTTTATCCGTAACGTTATACTTCCTTTTGTGCGACTCCAGCGGTTTCCCCTATCCAGCTGTTCCATTCTCTGTATAGCCTGCTGCTAGAATGGATGGAGAGATAAGTTTGTGTCGCCAAAACAATGACTATAACGGTGCGGATAAAATTTGGAATTACAATTTCATGTGTAAAACATTTAAAGACCTGCATCACTATGCTGAGAGCATAAGGACATATTTTGATGTTTTTGGGGCATTTGTTCATGACAGAAGAATGTGCAATTGGGAGGGATAGAGAGCAGTTGGTTCGCAAGGTCTCTAGCTGAAAGTACATGATCTAAGTGATTGATAGTTGATAATCGGCAGTCATAAATGTATGCCTTATTTACTTGTGATTTTGTCAGACAGCATAGGCAGCAGCTCTATAGAGATAAGATGACTAAGAATGAAATAAAGTAATCAAATAAAAATGTAATATACACAACTTAAATATTTTATTCAATTAAAGTAATATGAATAAATTATGGTTAAGTAGTAATGGGCAGTTACTATCATGGGAATTTTATTAACTGTTTTATTCTGTGTTACAGCATTCAACCCCCATAATGCATTTCATGTTTACAAAAATAAATCTAAACCAAAAACCTTGATTATTTTTTTTATAATCCAACGGAAACAACCTCAAAATGCACTTGGCACTACTAAAAGTACGTATTTGGGTGTTTTTGGAGCATTTGTAAAACAAAAATACAATTTCTGAGCCTTACTGCACAACAAGGATGAGGAAGTGAATCGCTTGATGGGGTAAGTTTCTCAAAAACAAGTGAAATTTCAAAAAAAAGTGCCTAGACTCTTCTATAACATGCCATTTCCATCAAAAATAGAGATTTGGTTGTACTTTCTTTTTTTTCTTTTTTATATCCTATGCCCAACACTGCACCGCATTTCCAGTGCTAACAGCTAAGGCCTCCACTGAAGTGTATTAAGATGTTAGATATAAATGCATTGTGTAGAAGATAGTCACTCACCTCATTGTATGGGGAGAAGATGAACTGGAATATGATCATCAACCCAATCAACGTGGGCTGGCTGTCATAGAAACCAAAGGCCATGAACAGCTCCTTCCGTCCAATCAACACAGCAAAGAGGAAAAAGCACAGGAAGGAGTTCATCTGCAAGGACAGAGGCAGAGGAGAAAAATGTTAGCATTACCTAGGTTTCTATCCAATTGGCATAAAGCCAATATGCACATTCTCCCACCAGTGGTGTGTTTCCACCAACCTGCTTGTTGTGTATAAAAATCAGTGCGTGATGACATAGTGCACACAAATTCACTTATGTTGTTATGTACCTAATACAAATCTAAAAGTTCAATGCGTTTCCATCGCATTTTAAATTCTACGGATAGTTTTGTCACAAAAACTTATGTTAAATAGCAAATGTGCCTACTCTGGTCTTGGCACGTGCTCTCTAGCCAACAGCTCACAGATACAATGCGGGTAGGTCGTGAGGGTAGACTAGTCTACTTAATGAGATAATTATGGAGAAGAGTGAGAATATTTTTATTTGTCAAATGGCAGTCTAGCATCGATCATCATGTCACCAGAATAAGACCCTCGATATTTATTGGAAAGGAGCATCAAGATCACTGTGCACTTTCACCACAACTTATTTAATCTGTAGCCTAATAAACTGCATGGTTTCCCGAGTCATAGTGTGACTCCAACTTTACTTCGATATGATGGTTATTATTTCACTACTTGCGCATAGACGTTTTCACCACCATTTCTCGCATAATTCATTTTACCGACACAATAATATCCCACCATGTCAAACAAACAAATTATCTATTAAAATTATTTATAAAATTGTACCGAAACTTCCTGTTTCCATCACAGCTGTCGTGATTATTCTAAAAACTATTTACAGTATGACTTTACTTGCATAGAAGTTGTGGATGGAAAAATGGTTATTGACATTTCAACATGGGAATTTCCAGGATCTGCTAGAGAGTGGCCTATTGGTATAGATGTGACGTGCAAATGAATATCAAGGTAATTTCCAAACAAACCTGACTGATGACAATGTTCTTTACAGTGTGGCCCAACTTCCAGTGGCCAAGCTCGTGGCCCAACACGGCCAAGACCTCTGGGTTGTTGCAGCCTTGCTTCTTGTTCTGTAGAGTTAGAACACAAATGGCTTGATTTTAAGGAATTATGAATACAATGACTAGTGCACCATCTTATACTGTAGGTTTCTATGATAGGACCACCTCAACAAATTAAGATTCATAATATGAAAGTTGTAGTGCACTTCACTATCTCTGAAGGCGTGCTCAGTAATAACGGAGTGCTTCGAAGAAGAAGCTTGCTTTCAAAATGCTTCAGCAATAAATATAATTAAAGGTTTGCCATTCTGAAGCTTCTTCTTTCAGTATTTTAGATTAATAAAATGGTGACACACAGTTCTCTTTGTAAAGGAGTACTTCTGACCTTGGGCTTGGCTTTGGCCTCGGTTGGCGTGTCAGTCTCCTCTGCCGGCACAGTCTCTGGCTCTCCGTCCTTGTTGAGGGGAGAGTAGTCCTGCATCAGGGTGTCGAACAACACTATGCGCTTGTTCTTGAAGAACCCATAGAAGTAAGCGTTACTGTGGGAGGAGCGCTTGGAACCTGGAAGAGTATGTCAAAACATTAAAAATACACTGAAAACATCCCAAATACATAAACTATAAAGCTACAAACAATGCAATGTAAAAACAAGTCGATATTGAGGTTAAAGAAAGTGTGCTCTCAATTTACCTAACTGTTACTTTAGACAAAATCAAGATATCAATATTTTTGTAATGTTTTTTTTGTATAAAAAAACAGTAAATTACAGCTTAATTTGAGCAAATTCGCTTACATTTACTTACATTTGTTAAGCGCTTGACAGCCCTAATTACAATACAACTTTATTGTCCATTTGTTTACAGCAAACAGCAACAATATCCCCCCACTTATACCTTGGGTCTACTCTGATGATAAACAATTATAGATACAGTGGAAGCTGTCACATCTTTTGGACAAAACTAGTTGTTCAGTTCATGTATTATGCCTTACCTTCTACTACATAGACCTTAGTGAGAGGGAAACTGATAGACTTGGACATGCTCTCAATCTCTTCCTTCAGCTCGCCCTCTGGCAAAGGGGTGAACTTGTCAAATAGTGGCGCAATGTAGTCAGCATAGATGGTCACCAGCACCTAAGAGAGAGGAAGAATGATCAGAATTAAATACATTTGACTAACTTGATTATAGCTTAACTCATTAAGCATCATTTAATCGCTTGAGAATATAATACAACTGCTGTTTCAAGGTAGCTATGAGGTGAAAGTAGGGCTGTCATGGTGACCGTATTACCGCCACACCGGAGTCATGACAGTCAAATTCCACTTGACCGTTTAGTCACAGTAACTATGTTTCTCCAAGCTCGGATGCTGCTGATGGTCATTAGTAGCCTACCAAACTAGCTAACTGCCTGGTACTCAGCAATCTATTGTCCCTCTAAATCACACTGACAACGCAGATAAGACCACATGAGCTAATGTTGCGCAACATTTCTATAGACTCTGCAATTGGATGATAAAACATAGTTTTGATGGCCTATTAAAAAGAGGAGGATCCCATCAGCTTTCTATAGGCTAGGCCTACTTTATTTATTTCTCAACCTTCCTGATATTAAGTACATTGCTTCTCTTTACAACAGGAGTATAGTCTACCTGGCTGCCATGAAAATGAACCACGGGGAAAAGCGTCCTCCATTCACTATTTAAGTGCATAGACTACATGTATTTTATTCCCCCATGCCCCTGTTCCGAGACAGACGCATGATAATGGTCCATTTTAAATCAAAACAAATTTCACACATAAATTATTTAGTATATGTAAAGACAACATTAAATCAAGAATAGTCTGATGGGTGACATAACCTGTCACTTGTGAATGATGCCCAGCATGTGCAGTAAGGCAAAAACAGCACATGCCTTTTGTGAGCTTTTCAAATCATAGTTGCACACCTCATGTAGCCAAGCCCATAGGCCTATATGTATCACAACTAAAGTGGCCAAATAACGTAAAAGCAAATTAATCCGCTTTACAACCGATGTAGAGCCTAACTGGCATACATAGATGTCAAGAAACATTGGGTAGTTACTTAGATAGCAGATAGTTAATATACTGCCTGGCAAGTTTGATGTACTAGTAGCCAACTAACGTTAGGTAGGTTAACTAGCTAGCAATAGCATGCCGGTACATACTGCTGTAACGCTATGCGATTCGTAAGGATAGCATAGCTAACATACCGGTACATACTGCTGTAATGCTATGCGGTTCGTAAGGATAGCGTAGCTAACATACCGGTACATACTGCTGTAACGCTATGCGGTTCGTAAGGATAGCATAGCTAACATACCGGTACATACTGCTGTAATGCTATGCGGTTCGTAAGGATAGCGTAGCTAACATACCGGTACATACTGCTGTAATGCTATGCGGTTCGTAAGGATAGCGTAGCTAACATACCGGTACATACTGCTGTAACGCTATGCGGTTCGTAAGGATAGCATAGCTAACATACCGGTACATACTGCTGTAATGCTATGCGGTTCGTAAGGATAGCGTAGCTAACATACCGGTACATACTGCTGTAATGCTATGCGATTCGTAAGGATAGCGTAGCTAACATACCGGTACATACTGCTGTAATGCTATGCGATTCGTAAGGATAGCGTAGCTAACATACCGGTACATACTGCTGTAACGCTATGCGATTCGTAAGGATAGCGTAGCTAACAAATTGTCAGTGTGTAACATAACTATTTGAAAAGTCATTACTTTATTACATTGATCAACATTTTCTTAACGTGTCATAATCAGTTAAAGAATTTGTATCCGCTGTCGGACTTCGGCTGCATATTTTCCGTCATTTTCTTAAAATCGGAAACCGTTGTGAAGCCACGCCCATTTTCTGAAGAATTGCATTATGGGCCCTAAAAGCATGGAAATTGTGTCCACTGCATGTATACTTTGTATTTTGGCAAATTTAGTACGACATCCGGGAACTTTTGGCATACTAACTATATCCATACTATGACCAATAAGCATACTACATACTCTAGTCAAGTCACAAATAGTGCGGTTAGTTTGAATATTCAAACACAGCTTATGTTTGGAATATTTATTTATTGCACAGAAGGACAAGTTGACCAATAGAATAAGTCAACTTTTGTACTATGGGGGATAGTAGATTGACATAGGCTAGTGCAGATTAGATTCAGGCGCCGGACGATTTTCTCTTGAGCGGATGGTCAGGGGGCCGGAACATAATTACAAATAATTTGTAGACTGCAAATTGACCGCAAGAAGCCCAAACAGATATAATATTTGACTAAAACATAATAATTTAAAACCTTGCTTACGTTTGTATATGATCACGTATCTCTATATTATGCGTGGAAATACTTGGGAACAGATTTCCCAAATTAAAATCACTTGGAGCGGATTTCCTGGTGTTGTATATACAATGAACAATGAAAATTCTCAGAAAAGATGGGGGCCAAATCCGTCCCACGGGGCGCCAGTTGGGGAACCCTGGGATAGTACTTTTGCTGTTCGTTTAGCCTACTCACCTTGTTGGCTGATGAAAAATAGGTTGTGGCTTCAATATGCGCCCCGGAATTCGATAAAAGGGATGTGCACAGTTGCGTCCCGGATGTGTCTTTTCACTTGTAACCTACTTCTTAGCTGAGATGCCTGTGAGAAGGACCCGATCACATGACAGGCATTGGCTAATAAGAATTGAGATATCTGAGAGAGCCATGTGAGTGAGGTGCATCGGAGCACGGCAGCCAGGAGAAGGGAATTATA
This sequence comes from Thymallus thymallus, assembly GCA_023634145.1. Lineage (NCBI taxonomy): Eukaryota > Metazoa > Chordata > Actinopteri > Salmoniformes > Salmonidae > Thymallus > Thymallus thymallus. Next base: position 34,420,410 of record CM042405.1, read on the forward strand.
ATTATTATATTCAGCCCAAGTGCACAGCAAGTGGCATGGATTTTTTAGGGGGCATTATGGTCACACAAGGGGGATGCCGCCAGGAAATTCAAGGCCTGGCGAGAATATTATCAAGTGCTTGTCAAATTGTGAATGAGAGACTGATGAAGTGTGCTCAGCCTGAACCAGAAACAGAGCAGAGCGCATGCCTTTTGTAACCCAACGTTTGTATCACAACTGAAGTTACATAAATAACTGTAAATTAATCATATAGGAGTACCTGTTTCTTTGTTAACCACTCCGTCCAGAATAGCCGCATGTGCGCACTTACTTAGAAATCGTTTGGAGAAAATATCCTTTCTATTTTATTTCTGCTATGTTCAATTGTATTCTTCATACTATAAAATTAAAAAAAAAAAAATCACAGAATTCGAAGCAAATCATGTCTGGTAAATGAACTAGTGTATCCCATAGCAATATCAGGGCCTAACATAAGGACAACTCAGAGTATGCTGTTCTGTTCTTCTGAAATAGACTACATTTTCTTCATATCATGTTTCTTTAGACTGGTCTAAAATAAATCATGGATTTATTGTGATGGTGTAGGCTATATTAAATGGATTTATTAGACTTTTTAAAATGTAGATGTTCCAAAGGTCTGCATCAGTAGCTTGTAGGCTGTGTGTGGAAGCCAGGAGATGCTTGTTAATTAACGGTCCATTACCATGAGACCGGCAGTTACTTGCTTGACAATCACTGGCTGACAAAATTGAATGAACGCCACAGCCCTAGGTGAAAGGACTAACCAGAGAGACCCCCAGTGTGAAGAGCCAGGCGTAGATGAAGAAGAAGTCGCCACCAATCTTAATAATGTAGAGGAGCAGTGAGGTCACTGGCAACAAGATACACTGGGTCACAATAAACTTCTTCACAGCATCCTTCAGGAAGAACCCCAGTGTCTGGAAGGAGACAACAAAAAACAGAGACTGGGTGTTTAAAAACCATGCCAGTGAAAAAGTGTAATTGATTCAAACTACGAAACGCTTTTCTGTATAATACGGATGTCCCCAGAGAGTTTGGACAAGTGTACCTGCTGGTTGAAGCCGTGCTTCTCCTCAATGACAAAGGTGTTGTAGATACTCCAGGGAAGGCCAGTGAAGGCACTGAACAGAGTCGCAAGCATCAGAAACGAAAGGGACTGGAAGATCTAAAAGAAAATGCATCATTCAAATATATGAAATGATTCAAGAAATTAAACATTTGTAATACTGGACTGATCATTTTAACCATGGAGAATGCACACACTTCATACTCCGGACCCAATCCACAACGAGCAGTCACTGTCCCAGCAACTTTCCAAAGGAAAGGGATTCCACCAAGGAGCAGGATCAGCTATGAGACAACACAACATGTTAAAAACACACAATTCCCTCTGTATGGCGATACGCTCTGTAAGCAGATAAATAAGAGGCAGATGCGTTCTAATATAACAAAGTAGGTCTTAACAAACCAATATATCTTTTAGTTGTACCCACCGTCCCCTCAGTTTCTGAATACAGTCCAGACCAGAAACTGAAGTTGCTCTTGTCCAGTTGATAAAGACGTGACTTCTCAAAGGTATCGGTGTCCATGATCTTCCCCAACTCTTGTGGCACGTGCATGGTCGACCTGTATATCCTCCGCTGTGTGGTTAGAAGACAACTTACCCATATTATTTTTCCATTCATATAGCTAATCTAAAAAGGCAATTTCCATGTTACAGAATGAGTGGCAGTACAAAGATGAGAAAGACTCTAAAAATCCAAGTGTGGATTAGACAAGCCTCCATTCTAATCTCTAACTTTTAGATAAAACAATTTCAAACAGTCCTTTACAAGTCAGAATTGTTAACTAAACTTCATTTTAAATGACTGTCAATTGTATGGGGGTTGGTCCTTCTGCTGATTTAAATTTGACAAAATATCCACAGTAAACTACTATTAAACCGACTCAAAACAAAGGTCTCTGTGTGGCAATCACGATTTATTTGCTCATCAACTAAGGCACTTGCACAAGACAGAAAGAAGTACATGCAATCAAACTAACCACAGTCTTGCAGGCATTTAGCTACATGGTTTTGAGCATCTAACAGGAGACAGACATTTGGCAGTACTGGCACTCTAAAAAGTTGGGTAAATAATACTTTCCTGTGGATATTTTGTCTCAAATTTCAACCAGCTGAAGGATCAACTGCACATACAACCGGTAGAGTAGCTAAATTCAAATGTCTTCATAATTCTGGCTTGTAAGGAAACGTTCCATGTTTTTGAAGTGCTTTGTTTCAGACTGTATATCAACTATTGGTATCACCTGATTTATTAGGTAATCCCGAAGACAGCTTTGTTCTTGGCAAAATATTGAGACACTGGCAAACAGTTACACCAGCTAGGTTTCCATCCCATTGGCAACAGATTTTTATGAGAATATTTAAATAAAACGCACATTTTCCCACCAGTGTTGTGGATGAAAAATCACTGCGTAATGACGTATTATTCGCTTACGTTTTCATGTACCGAATACAAATCTAAAAGTTCAATGTGTTTCAAACGCATGTTCAACTCTACCGATAGTTGTCACATAAAACTGCGTTAAATAGCAAATGTGCCTACTTTGGTCGTGGACTCTAGCCAACAGCTTGCAGATACAGTATGGGTAGTCTAGTCTACATGATGAGATTATTATGCATAGCCTGAGAGCGAGAATATTTGTATTCGTCAAACGGAAGTCAAGATATTTATTGTAAAAGAGCATCAAGATCACCGTGCACTTTCACCAGCCTGTGAAGTTCATCTGTAGCCTAATAAACTGCATGGTTTCCCGAGTCGTAGTGGGAGGACCACACATTGCTTGACCCAAATGGGTTTCCACCTCCATTTCTCACATAATACTTTTAACGGACAAAATCCCACCATGTCGAACAAACAAATGATCTGTTGTCAATATTAAAATAGTACCGAAACTTCCCGTTTCCGGTGTTGTGCCGAAAAGCCCCCCGCCCCTGTCGTAATTCTGAAATGTTTATTGCTTGCCTACATTTGACTCCCTCCTCTATGTTTAATATAAACACACATACATTCATTTTTCATTTAGGTTGCCTATCCTGAAGTGAAGTTTGTTCTATAGAAAGTATTTGACTATTTTCTTGCCTGTCGAAATTTGAGTCTAGCCACAAAATGAATCACAGAGTCAAATCCTTTCTATAGAACGAACCACTTCAGGATAGGCAACCTAGGCAAGCAATAAACATTTCAGAACAACTGGCTGAATTATTATCCTTATACTTTCAAAAATACTAGTCGAATAAGACATGGGAATTTATTTATAGACTAATACACTTGAAACAAACAGCCAAACCGAAAACTGCAGACATTACTAGTGTCTATCCCACGATCAAACCGCCATAAAAACAAATAATGAAAAACAGCCAAACATGATCATTGACAGCTGACTTGAATGACACAAATAAAAAAAGCTAGTGGCGGCCTAGGTCTGTAACGTGGAGATATGGCCGTGTGGGGACACTAACCCTAAAAAAGTGCAGCTAGTAATTTACCTTTTGTTTTTTTATTAAGTATTTATGGCCGATATGAAGCGATGCGATGCGTGTTCATGTTTAAAACAAGCGTCGGGGCTCTTGACAAACATCCCCGATTAGAAGATACTAAAGTAGTTAGCTGGTAGCGTCTGGACGGGGGAGGCGGCTAGCTAGCCAGCTGTGAAATGTGCGGTCTTGACAAAATAGACAGTTACGAAACAAAGTAAACAATTACCTGTCTGTACGCAAGGTAGGCCTCCCATAGATAAACCGTCCACGAGAACACCAGAACAGCATAAAATATCTTATTTTCGATTGGTAGGTCAAGTACCATTTCCATCTTTATTCTGGCCTATTTGAAGTTAGATGTAACAGTCGCTAGTTGGACTGTCGCCCGTTGTTCAGACGTCTTCCGGTCTTTATTCTGAAGCTAATATACTTTCTGTTTTAATATGTAAATAACTTATTTATGTTTATATACACGGTTTGAATTTACTAGCATTCACCAAACCACAGAAAATGATTGCTAGCTCTTTCGTTTCCACTTTCCATTCATTCATGCTGTGAGATGCTCAGTGCAGCAGCTCATTTAGTTCCCCGTAAAACAAATGGTTGCAATAACTAGTTCCATGCTTATAGCGCGCAATAGGGGGGCAGAGCCAAGCACAAGCTAGCGAGATCCTATTGGCTCGTTATAGAAAATATTTGCATATTTCCGTTAGGGAACACCCATGCTTGATGGGGGCTGTAAATTCTTACAGTCTGCCTAATCTCAAGCAAACCTAACAGTTCCCCCCCTCCCTGGGAAGGGTAGACCTCTTTCCTGTTACCAGTTTTACAGCTTTCACAAATGGTCTGTAGATAATTCCTCTTCTCCTTTGTTGTCTTAACTACATCCTGACTATTTTGCTAAATAGTAACATACTGACCTAGTATTGACTTGTCCTATGTACACACATTATTAGAATTATAATCTTATAATTCTAATACATTTCACACATTACACAGTTTCAGGGTGGAATACTTTAGTCATTACTTTAAACATAGAAATTCTTCTATCAATCCACCCTTTGACTAAATATTTCACACTCAAGATAAATGTATTTACAATTATGTCTTCATGTCAAGGGTCAGTTCTATTACTACTTCCAGTCATGGCTCTTCATTTTTAAGATTTTCACCATGACCTTCACACATTAGAACTAATAAAAGTTTTGTCTAGTCTCAGGTTGTCAGGGTCGAAGTCCTGATTGTCCACCAGTTCTGGGGGATCGTACTCTTCAATCCACTGATCAGAATCTGGAATCGGGCCATATCTCACCATCTGCTGGGCCACTGCATTCTCCAACGCCTTACTCACCAACCCTCGGACACAGGGAATAAGACAACAACCACATAATACAAGCATACCCATACAAGCAATAGCAGCACCCAAGATGGTGGCTACTATTGTTTTCCATCTACCAAATATTTTATCAAACCATCCTATCACATACAGTGGGGAGAACAAGTATTTGATACACTGCCGATTTTGCAGGTTTTCCCACTTACAAAGCATGTAGAAGTCTAATTTTTATCATAGTGTGAGTGACGGAATCTAAAACAAAAATCCAGAAAATCACATTGTATGATTTTTAAGTAATTCATTTGCATTTTATTGCATGACATAAGTATTTGATACATCAGAAAAGCAGAACTTAATATTTGGTTCAGAAACCTTTGTTTGCAATTACAGAGATCATACGTTTCCTGTAGTTCTTGACCAAGTTTGCACACACTGCAGCAGGGATTTTGGCCCACTCCTCCATACAGACCTTCTCCAGATCCTTCAGGTTTCGGGGCTGTCGCTGGGCAATACGGACTTTCAGCTCCCTCCAAAGATTTTCTATTGGGTTCAGGTCTGGAGACTGGCTAGGCCACTCCAGGACCTTGAGATGCTTCTTACGGAGCCACTCCTTAGTTGCCCTGGCTGTGTGTTTCGGGTCGTTGTCATGCTGGAAGACACAGCCACGACCCATCTTCAATACTCTTACTGAGGGAAGGAGGTTGTTGGCCAAGATCTCGCAATACATGGCCCCATCCATCCTCCCCTCAATACGGTGCAGTCGTCCTGTCCCCTTTGCAGAAAAGCATCCCCAAAGAATGATGTTTCCACCTCCATGCTTCACGGTTGGGATGGTGTTCTTGGGGTTGTACTCATCCTTCTTCTTCGTCCAAACACGGCGAGTGGAGTTTAGACCAAAAAGCTCAATTTTTGTCTCATCAGAACACATGACCTTCTCACGTTCCTCCTTTGGATCATCCAGATGGTCATTGGCAAACTTCAGACGGGCCTGGACATGTGCTGGCTTGAGCAGGGGGACCTTGCGTGCGCTGCAGGATTTTAATCCATGACGGCGTAGTGTGTTACTAATGGTTTTCTTTGAGACTGTGGTCCCAGCTCTCTTCAGGTCATTGACCAGGTCCTGCCGTGTAGTTCTGGGCTGATCCCTCACCTTCCTCATGATCATTGATGCCCCACGAGGTGAGATCTTGCATGGTGCCCCAGACCGAGGGAGATTGACCGTCATCTTGAACTTCTTCCATTTTCTAATAATTGCGCCAACAGTTGTTGCCTTCTCACCAAGCTGCTTGCCTATTGTCCTGTAGCCCATCCCAGCCTTGTGCAGGTCTACAATTTTATCCCTGATGTCCTTACACAGCTCTCTGGTCTTGGCCATTGTGGAGAGGTTGGAGTCTGTTTGATTGAGTGTGTGGACAGGTGTCTTTTATACAGGTAACGAGTTCAAACAGGTGCAGTTAATACAGGTAATGAGTGGAGAACAGGAGGGCTTCTTAAAGAAAAACTAACAGGTCTGTGAGAGACGGAATTCTTACTGGTTGGTAGGTGATCAAATACTTATGTCATGCAATAAAATGCAAATTAATTATTTAAAAATCATACAATGTGATTTTCTGGATTTTTGTTTTAGATTCCGTCTCTCACAGTTGAAGAGTACCTATGATAAAAATTACAGACCTCTACATGCTTTGTAAGTAGGAAAACCTGCAAAATCGTCAGTGTATTAAATACTTGTTCTCTCCACTGTATGTATTTACTCCTGAGTTCTCAGCCCATTCTTCACTTAGAGCAGTCAATCCGGCAAGAGCTCTGGTGACCGTACCATCCCGTGCGGTGTTGTTAGGAATAAATGTACAACAACGGCCCCCCACCATTCTGCAGACACCACCCTTTTCTGCCAGCAACATATCTAAAGCCAACCTATTTTGCCAAGTCATGAGCGAGGTGGCGGATTATTGATCTGAGATCCCCTTCACCGCATCTCTAGTCTGATTTACGAATCGTTGCTGATTATAATAGATATAATTGATCCAACACATTTTTATTGGTCGTAACCCACCAAAAGAATGTCGTTGTGAAACCTTCTCCTACTTGATTCATAGCTTTATATTCATCAGGGACTCCCCTTGGGATACCAATAGCATCCATCCAAATAGGGCTATTCTCCTTCTGGTCAAAACTCTGTTTAACCCTTTCCTTGGTTTCTGGTGACTAATTCTAACTGGCTGAACCAGTAGAACCGGGTTTACTGCTTACTGCCTTTACAGTTATTACCATATCTACCAGACACTTTGGTGTGGAGTATGTCAGAGTGACCAGGAGTGGTCTTATTTTGATTAAATGTGTTTCTAATGAACAGAGGAAGATTGCAACAGGCCTTAAAAGAATCAGGACAACAGAAATATTGTGTTTTGAACTTCAGAGTAGAGCACCCGTTAAAGGAGTGGTCTCAGGGGTGACGATGGATGTTCAGGTTGAATCCCTGAAGAGAATTCATGGTGGGGTTGGTGCCCGGCGTCTGACCCGCTGGGTGAATGGGGAAAAATAGGAAAGTCTGTAGATATTGTTGTTTATTGATGATGAGCAAATACCTACACATGTGAAGCTTGGATATGTAAGACATGCAGTGAGAACCTTCGTTCCCAAACCATTGCAGTGTAAAAATTGTAAAGGATTTGGTCGTGTTGCAAGTGTATGTAGACGAACGGAGTATAATGAAGAACAATGTTTAGAAGGACGAAGGTTTTGCAGTTGTGGTGGAGATCATGATCCTGAGTTCATGGACTGACCTGTAAGAGTGATGGACATCGAGGTGGCAAAGGTTAGAGCGGTTAACAGAATCTCCTATGCAGAGGCAATTAAGAGAATTAAGAAAACAAGTGATTCTAGGGAAGATATGATAGTGAATGCAAAATATATGGTAGTGGATACAATACAGCCTGTAGTAAATGTTTGTTGCCAGAATAAAGACATCCTGTGTGTTAAAAAGGTTGATTTTGTTGCGTTCATTGCCACAGTTGTAAACTGTTCAGCACAAGTCTCAAAGAAATAGAAGAAACTGGACATTATTGTGGCTGCGGCAGAAACGTTTTTGGGACTGAAGGATTTTACTTCTGTAGATTTGCAAGGAGTACTGGCGACGGAAGATCTGCCCTCTCAGGGTTCCCTTGAGCCCGTGTAGGGATCAGATGTTTTATTTATATTTAACAGAAAAGTTAGTTGAGTAGTTTTGGGGGGTTATGTTGTGTTTGTTTTGGCAATGCACTATTTTTATTAGGGTGAATTAAGTTAGTATCACTATTACATAAAAACATTTGGTTGTTTCAAACCGTCCTGTTGGTGGCGCCAACACACCTTTTGGATGTAGTCCGCCATAAAATCCACAGAAGAAGAAGAAGTATGTCTCGGAGTAGTGGGTGTGTCAAAAGGAGTGAGTGTGTCAAAAGTATTCTGCTAAGTGTTAGACGCCCTTGATTGAACGGTGTGGTCGATGCCATTAAAAATGTTTAAATTTGTCCATTCCTGACCGTTCTCTACCTGATGTTGTAGAGAATTCTGACAAGAAGGAGGTAGTTGCAGCTCAATATGGCGACCAGAGTGCAGTATATGGGTGAGTGGGTGTGTCAAAAGGAAAGTAGTGGGCGTGTGGAAAGGAGTGGGTGTGTCAAAATGAAAGTAGTGGGCGTGTGGAAAGGAGTGGGTGTGTCGAAAGCCCTCTGTTATAGGTTAGGGTTAGGTGGTTTTGATCGAGCAGAGTTTTTATTTTTTCTTACTATGCAACTACCCTACCATATGGCGAGCGTTTGGACTTCTGTTTTGAAGCCAGAGGATGAGTCTGAGTCATATTTCATTGTTAGTGTTACACAAATAATTGTACATTTTCAGTTATAAAACTGACAATTGTTTATTTTTTGACAAAAAGTACTCTCACCACTACCAGACCAAGACAACTAAGGAGAAGGACATTGTGACCTCTGGTGGACAAGCTGAGTCTTACACCGAAGCGGGACACTACAACTACCCCGTTTGCGAAGGCTTAGGTCCAACAGAGATAGAACGACGAACAAAGACATAGACATAAATTCATTCATGACTTCATGGTTTCATGGTTAGGGTGCTAAGTATTCTGATTACTGTTAGTGTAGTTTCCAAATGTATAAGTGTTGTCTCTCTCTCTCTCTCTCTCTCTCTCTATCCCTATTCTTTCGATGAACAAGCTGTCATGTGTTGTTAGTCCAATAGGGACCTATTTTCATTGTATTAAGTTTCTAATCAATAACCTATACTGTGTGTGTGTGTGTATCCTGTGTTATCATTTAGTTAGTTAGTAAATAAATAATGAAACCAATTTGTGTGTTACGGAATGATCAGTAAAACTGGGGTTCTTGTGGATCCAAGGAGTAGGCGACGTTCAGAATGAGGTAATGATTAATAAGTGACTGTTATCGATATATAACTTATATCTTTTAGAGTTGAATTCTCTAAAAGACTTCTCCCGTGGTGCCCCAAATTCCTAATGAGTTAATTGTTACATGATTAATTTAAAACGGGTAAGTCATCACATTAGTTAAAGTCATGTCAGGACAATATAAATATATTTCATAAATGGTTTCAACAAGGATCTAACAACGATTACATTAGGGATTTTCCTTATTATTTTCAGTCAATCAAGGAACCTTTGCTTTAGCAGTGATCAACAATGGTTTACCAAGTGGCACATACAAAGCATTCTCTGCAAAATATCTCCTCTGGCACTAGTTATTTGGGGACTTCTATTTCCCTAAGAAGCGTCTTCTGGCAGCACAGATGGTCATTTCTTATATTCATAAATATAATGCACAATCCTTCATTCCTGGGTGGGTATTCAGTGACTGTTTGTTCAAAATTGTCTTCACAAATGTTTTCTGGACATACATCACGTCAAGTGTTGTTTAACATTCTCAGTGCTGGTCACTGTGTGAAAGAGGCCTCTATTCATTTGGAATTGATACCATTTTCCAACGCATTTATAGACACAAGAAACTCTGGCCTTGGAGCAAGGGCAGTGCCTTTGAATTAAACCACCATTGCTCTGCCTAATCAGCTGTTATAAGACACTTTTCCTTCAGAGATTGAGAGGTAGTGTGCATATCCTGGCCCTCCCAGCTCAACATGCGCTGCTAATGTTGTTCCATGGTCAGCGGCCTTCTTCTGTTGTTTGAGACAGTGTCCTCTTTAGCAGCAGCTGATGTGCAGTAATCAATTGAGCATGTATGGGGACATTGATTCAACTTAAAACCTCTTCTTAAGTATTACAAACATTACATTTGTGTTTGACCCTAATGTTTTTTTATGACATGTATTGGGACACATATCCCCCGAAAAGATTTAGAAACTGCTGAAATCCCTTTTTGCTGGTCTATGCTTTGGCTCTTCAGATTGGATTGTGCTGTGATGTCCTTCACAACGGGTGAATGCTTTCTAAAGTTAAGTCTAATTAGATAATTTTTGTTTAGCCATAAACTGCATTTAGGACATTAAGGTCTTTGACTTGCCTAGAGGTGCCACTGTTGAATGAGCTGGTCTGAGGGTGCCGCGACGGGTTGGTCCCAGGGGTCCTGTGGCGGGAAGGACATGTGCCGTGGCGGGTAGGGCTGGTTCCAAGGTCCCATGGCGGGAAGAGCTGGTTCCGGGGGTCCCGTGGCGGGAAGGACTTGTTCTGGGGGTTCCATGGTTGGGAAAGCTGGTCCCAAAGGTCCCTTGAAGTGAATGGCTGGTCCTGTGGTATGAAGGGCTGGTCCCGTGGCGTGAAGGGCTGGTCCCGGAGTCCTGTGGGGGGAAGGGCTGGTCCCAGATGTCCTGCGGCAGGATGGGACAGTAGGTGCCTTGTAAATTCGCATTTGTTGGAGTATGTTTTCGTATGTTTTCGGGCAGTATGGGTCATTAAAACTGCAAATAATGATAGTGAATTCTGTAACAGAAAACATATCACACTTTAGCTCTAATATCGTAAATATTTTTGTAAATGTATTTTTAGTGCACCTACAGTTTTCAACTGAGGCGCACTCGTGCTCCTTGTAAAAAAAAGGTCAGAATAGAGCCCTGCCATTGCAATGTATTATCCTTGTAAACTATATGAATGGAGAACGGCAATACCAACCTCTATGCAGGACTGCCTTCAACCTCTAGGTGTTTGTAAGCACGTGTGGTGTAATTCTAACAGACGGCTTCTTTTCAGTAGACCAATTGTTCTAATTTACACACGTTTTATTGTGCAGTGATTGAAACATATGACTCTTAGAAAAGTGATTCAGTAGCCTGCACTACCTCAGACAGAGTATCATCTCTGAGTCTGAGCTCGCAGAGGGTTAGGCAGAAGGGATAATATCTGACCATACTCCGGTCACCATATTGAGAAGCAGCTATCGGTCATTCAGTGCCAGAGGATTAACGTTTGTGTTTTTCATCTTCATCAGCTAACGTCAGCTAACACTTTTACGCCACTTTCTTTGAATTTTGGCTTCATAATTAATAAAGGCCACGTTAACTGACTGATATTATCTCATAGATGTCACTGGTGTAGAGAGGAGTAGGCAGGAGGCAGTCGCAGGGTTTTTAGAACTACTGAATTTATTTAAGCACCATAGATCAAAGTGGGACGAAACCCAAATGATGTTGTGCTCAAAATATATCTTCATAAACAAAAGGCACAGGGTGAACCCTGTATATAAAGTACTCTGGAAACAGTAGGAGAGACTCCTCTCAGGAAAACAAGTAACATTTACAATGACAGACAAATGACAGAGGGAGTATTATACAGTGATAGTGTAATGAAGCGTCAGCGGAGTGAGGATCCATCTGCAGTTTATTGCAAGTCAGAGTCACAAGCAGTAAAAGATACAATAGAGACAGCGTAAGCTGGAACAGGCCAAGGTCAGGGTAGGCAGCGAACATGCAAATTCCAAAGACAGGCAGAGTTCTGGGTAGGCAGCAAACTAACAGAGTCCAAAAGGCAGGCAAAGGTCAGGGCAGGCAGCAACGAATCAAGGTATGAGAAACAGTCCAAGTCAAAAACAGGGGGAAAAATACTATAAACAGGAATAAACGCTCAGAAAAGTTCACCGGGGCAAAACAAGACTTCGCACTGATACTAGTGATGTGTCATGCGCAAAAGATGCGGCTCTGAGAGCCGATGCTTTGTAGTGAATCAGAAGAGCCGGCTCGCATCGAGTGAGAGCCGGCTCCCAGTTTTTTTCCTTTCGCTGCGTGCTTACAGGCAGAACTTTGTTTTGATTGGTCAGCAATCGCATCGCGGCCAATCAGATGTGAGGATATGGGATCATACCATTATGTAAAAACAGAGAGGGGGGTGAAGTGAAGCGGCACTCCACTGCAAGTTAATGAGTCGTAACAACGTTAATAACGACACTGTCTGTCAGATAGCGGTGAGGAGAGTGTGTGAGTCGTAACTATGAGTGACACCCGAAAGAGAAGCAGCATCTGGCTCCAGTTTAAAGACAATGGAAACAACAAAGCAGAGTGCGTTCACTGCAAGATGAAAATTACTTTAAGAGCAGGTTCCACCACAAACCTGCATAGACATATGAGAACTGTCCATCCTACAGTGCAGTTAGAGGAGAGAGGGCAAGCTAGCACCCCATCTACAGATCCTGGTGTGTCTCATCCCCAAAAAACAGCAACTGCAGCAGCATCTACTGGCTTCCCCACACATGCAGGTATAACCTCTCCTACTGCAGCTCAAAGCAAAATAAGCCAGTTTATACCCAAAGTGATGACCCCATCCAAACAGCACAGCATTGATGTAGAGCTAGCTAAAATGATAGCTACTGATTTCCAACCCTTTTCAATTGTGGAGGACAGAGGTTTTAAAAGTTTTGTCAAAACTTTAAATCCCACATACACTCTTCCCAGTAGAAAAACATTGTCCCAAACAACAATACCTAAACTATATGACACAGAACGGGCATTATGGCAAGTAAGGGTGAAACAAGCTCCATCAGTTTGCCTGACAACTGACTGCTGGACCTCCAGAACAACCTGCTCTTTCATGGCTGTCACTTGCCATTTCATTGAAAATTACAAGATGACATCTTGCCTTTTGGACTGCTTTGAGTTCACAGAGAGACACACTGCAGAAAACCTAGCAGATGAGCTAGTAAGAGTGGCAAAAGAGTGGCAAGTAGAGGACAAAGTAGTGTGCTGTGTGAGTGACAATGCAGCAAACATCACCAAAGCCATACAAATTATTAAGTGGACCCATCACCCATGTCTGGCACATACACTAAACCTCATGATTAGAGATGCCCTAAAGGTGGTCAAACCAACCGTGGATAAGGTGAAGGCTGTTGTGGAGTTTTTCCACAAAAGCACAGTTGCAACACAGAGGCTAAAGTCCACACAGTGCCAGATGGGGATGCCTGAACTGAGGCCCAAACAAGAGTGTGCCACCAGGTGGAACTCAACATTTTATATGTTGAAACGAATTCTTGAAACAAAAGATGCCATCATCTCCACCCTGGCCCTCATCAACGCACCAGTTGATGCTCTATGTCAAGAGGAATGGGAGCTGGTGAAAGAGGTCTGCACCGTCCTGCAACCATTTGAGGAGGTGACTGTGGAAATAAGTGCAGACAGGTACCTTGGACCATTTTTTTTCACTACTACCATTCAGTCACTATTATACATTGCAGAAACAATACAGTAAAATGTGCCACATATAATATGCCACATACTTTAAAAAAAGCTTCATTTTAAAAGTTGCTGTTTCTCTCCCTCAGCTATGTTTCTGCCTCAAAAATGCTCCTGCTATGCAAAGGTTTGCAGCGTGTGACAGCCCAACAGACTGTAACCATGCAGAAAGGGAAAGAATTGGTTGCAGCTCTTTGTTCAGCCATGGACCGGAAATTTCTGCGTATGGAGTACAACACTGTCCACTCAGAAACCACATTATTGGATCCTAGGTTTAAAAAACTTGCATTCAATGACAACAGAGCTGTTGATGAGGCACTTCAGAGAATTAGTGCAGCAGCAGCAAGATGCACCCCTAGCAGCCAGCCAGCTCCGCCATTAGAAGGCCAAGTGTATGAGGAACCACAAACCTCTGTTGTTTGGAGGCTTTTTGATGAAAGAGCTACAGGAGATGCTACAAGAAGAAATCCTACAGCTGATGCTATACTGGAGGTGAGGTCTTATCTTGAGGAGCCCATCATCCAACGAGCAGAAGACCCACTGAGCTGGTGGCAGGCCAAGGCCTCAGTCTTTCCACGCCTGGCGAAGGTGATGGAAGGGAGACTGTGTATTGTGGCAACATCGGTTCCTTCAGAGAGAATCTTGTCAAAAACAGGGCAGATAATCTCAGAAAGAAGAAATAGGATCAGTCCATCAAAGCTGAGGCATCTGATTTTTTTGAATGCCAATCTTCACTGAGGACATTAATACTGTTTGCTTGAGTTTGGTTCTAGTTCTGTTCTAGTTCAATTCTGTTTATTTGCTGTTTTTTTGTTGTTAATTTGTGCAAAAAAATGTTTGATTAAAATGATTAAAAACAAAAGAATGCTTTTGTAACAAAATAAATGCATAAAAACACTGCACATGAAAGGGTTTTCAACACACAAACCATTTTTTTTTTTTAAGTTAGGGTAAAATAAAGGCCTACAAAAAAATCCTAAATTAAGAGCCGTTCAGGAGTCGAAAGAGCCGGCTCTTCTTTGGGAGCTGAGCCAAAAGAGCCGGCTCTCGGAAAAGAGCCGAACTTCCCATCACTAACTGATACTTCTTCTTCTTCTTCTTCTTTCAGGTTTTATTGGCGGTTGGCAACTCATCTCAAAGGTGCATTACCGCCACCTACTAGACTGGATTGTGGGTATTAGAATGACATCAAAGGAGATATCTATATAAATAATAATAATAATAATAAAAATCATAATAATAAAAAATAAAAGTAAAAATAAAAATAAAATAATCGCACTGATACTGTGTAAATGGTGTGCTTAAGTAGTGTGTGTGTAATGAACTGCAGGTGTGTGTAATTAGTCCCAGGAATGAGGGCCTATGGGAGATGAAGTCCAAATGATAAACAGTTAGTATTCGGGTGATGTCTCCTTCTGGTGGTGGGAGGGAGGTGGTGCGGAAGCTTAATTTGTAACAGATAGAGTGGGGATTGGAACCAGGTGTGTGTAATGACAGAGGGAGTATATATAGTGATAGAGTGGGGATTGGAACCAGGTGTGTGTAATGACAGAGGGAGTATATATACAGTGATAGAGTGGGGATTGGAACCAGGTGTGTGTAATGACAGAGGGAGTATATATACAGTGATAGAGTGGGGATTGGAAAAAGGTGTGTGTAATGACAGAGGGAGTATATATACAGTGATGTTAAACCTGTGTTAATCCCAGACCTTATTTTTGGCGTTTATCCCAAAACCACCATTATTTCATTTCGCCCATAGGAATGACTGAACTAACCAGAGGTAACTCATTCAAATTATTTAGGACTACAAGCTGGCAAGCTCTATTTGGCCCTGAAGTTAGATATACATATGCATTGTGATTAATTAAATATACCATGAATGTGAGCATGAATTACTTTTAAAGCAATTTATAAAGGTCATCCATATATGTACCCTAGAGGTCAAAGTTCTGTTGACCTCAACATTCTGAAAATGTGTCTGATGGATAGCTGTGAATCTAAACTTTCCAATGATATATGATTAAAGGGTATACGTGAGCAATAACTATGACATTGTTTGTCATAGGTTAAAATCCCTATGTGAAAAATGAATGGGATGGAGGGATGAAAGAAAGTGATAACACACAGAAAGCTGCCATTACTGCACTGCTGTCATACATTTTCACCTCTAGGGACATAGACCTTCAAGAAAATCACTATGAATCATCGTCACCCTAGGTGAGCCTGACCGACCCGCAAAAGCATTGTGGGATTTAGCAGATGTATTACGCCTGGCTGTATGACTGTTTACTTAGCTTTTAAGTGGTTCCGATAATTTTGTTATTACAATAATTAAATTCAGACACCAGAAATATTATTGAAAGAAAATGTATTTGGAAAACAAGTGTTTTCACATGCCAATGAAATTCTGTATCAGGTGATCTACAGTCTAAACATCAGGGTCAATAAATGAATCATTTAAATGTCTCCATTGGAGTGCAGTCCATCTAATCTTCTAAGACTATGGCCTCTCCCAGTCTGAGTAGCTTCTGCTGCTGCTGTGTACAGAGCCCTTGGTCTGGAGAACGTGCTGAGAGCAGTGTGGGGAGGAACAAGACGGGGAGGTTCGATGTGAACCATGCTTCTTCAAGGTTGTCTTCATAGCAGTCAGTTTCAATTCCAGCCGCTTGACTTTGGTCAGCAGATGGCTTAGCCACCTTTTCCTGGACTTTCGCCGCTCAACCTTCTCCGCTGAGTTCTTCCATCTAGCTGGACATTTAGTCCTCAAACTCCAGGCAGCCTTAATGAAAAAGAGAAGCTTGTATTACATCAGTAGCCTATAAAATTATCATTACTAAATGTTAAATTAACACAATGGTCAAAACAGGGATGTGAAATTATGGAGGCTGACGAAAGATATTTCGTTATAGAAAATGGGTTTGTGGCATCTTCATGATCATTTGATAGCTATCGTTCACTAATGGTATTTTTTTAAATTAAACATGGCAGTCAACAAGCTGTGTGGTGATGATAGATAAGACAGGAATCAGGACCAAACTTACTTGTGAAAGAAGCTCTATTCTGTCCCAGTATACGTAGCACAGGTAAGCGAGAGCAGCCATAAATAAAGCTGTGAAGCATTTACATCCTTCAAAGACAGTCTGGGGCGACGGGACAACTGTATTGAAAGTTGCATGTCTGACTCTGTTGCTGCCACTAAAGCCACTGTTGCTGCCTCTAAAGCCACTGTTGCTGCCTCTAAAGCCACTGTTGCTGCCTCTAAAGCCACTGTTGCTGCCTCTAAAGCCACTGTTGCTGCCACTAAAGCCACTGTTGCTGCCTCTAAAGCCTGTCAATAATGCAGAACGCATTCTTGCCCACTCGGATTGGGATTCAGCTCCTGGAATCCAATCCATTTCAATCAATGTTTTCGCATATTTTAATTGGTTAGATGGATGCTGCTAAAATGTGTCTTCCACAATTTCCCACAAATTAGTCGACATTCTAGAATCTAAATTCTAATTTAGATTCTAAATCGTTCTATATGCACGTCACAAACAATGTAGACAGTTATGACAGGGCCTAAAATAGGTGGCATTCCAACTATCCACCTCCTTTTCGAACACTTTTAAAACACTGAAGCCAAACCCAGAGACTATGGATGCAATTTCCTCCATGCATTATCATAATTCATATTAATTATTCAAATGACATATTCACTGCAGTTTACAGCCTAGACTAATTTAGTACCTTTCTGGACCTAAACTGTGGAGAATAGACCCAAACTGATCCAAATAGCATAATCAGGCCTAGGCTGTATGCCAGTTATTTCGGCATGAAACAAAACAGCATATTTGATCAGTTATTCAAATTAGCTACACTATAACTACACTGCAGTTTATAGCCTATGGACAATAATTGTGCCCTCACTTAATAACAATTATACTAATTGGACTGTTTTGTTGCAGCCCAGGTATAATAATTTTCTTGTCAAAAAACGTAGGCCCAGGCTCAGTAGTGGTTATTTCTCATCGACGGGGCTGTAGTGGAGCAGGTTGAGAGCTTCAAGTACCTTGGTGTCAACATCACCAACAAACTACCATGGTCCAAACACACCAAGACAGTCGTGAAGAGGGCACGACAAAGCCTATCCCCCCTCAGGAGACTGAAAAGATTTGGCATGGGTCCTCAGATCCTCAAAAAGTTCTACAGCTGCACCATCGAGAGCATCCTGTCTGGTTGCATCACTGCCTGGTACGGCAACTGCTCGGCATCTGACTGCAAGGCACTACAGAGGGTAGTGCGTACGGCCCAGTATATTATTGGGGCCAAGCTTCCTGCCATCCAGGACCTTTATACCACAAAACATATTGCATGTAACAAACAGTTACATGACCTACTACAGCATAATCAAGGAAGTTAATGTTTCCGACATTTTCAGACCACTAAACCACTATTGATTTAGGACCACAGAGAGTTACGCAAGTCGCAAAGAGAACAGCAGCTGCCTCCAGTATTCCAGCACCATTTCAACATCATCAAATCACCTATGCTTGAGTCTAATATAGTGACAACTAAATGATACCAAAACTATTTAGTCCAATCAACGTAAGCTAAATATGATGTAGCTGTCCATGGTTGATTTCTGTGTGTGTGTGTGCAAGTAAAAAAACATGTTGACTCACCCTATTTGTAGAGAAACGCCAATAGCATCCTCCTCTCTTACATGTTGACGAAACGGTCTATCACTCTTGTCATACCAGTTTGCAAACAATGTAACTAATAATTTAGTTAACATACTCTCTTTCTTGAGTAAGGCCGCTCCAAAGTGCATGTGTTTTAGTCTTTCTGTGGTGGAGGTGCAGCCAGCGAAAGCCCAGAGCGTAGGCGTTGGTAATGTTCTCTAGTTGCGCCCGTGATTGGCTCAGTGTTCTGTCATTCATGGGGAAACTACGTCACTGCAGAATCTACAGAGAGAGCTTGGCAGTTCAAGCCCCCTCGGGTGCTGCCATAGATTTATATTAGAAGTGCCCCGTCCAAGATGGCTCAAGGTCATTGGCCACAGATAAAATGACGTCAAACTACGTTATATCTACCGCAACTTTGATTGGACTGATCATGTCAACGTCACACTTTCAAAATCAAGCTAACTAGACAAGCAGTCATCATCTAGAAAATCTACTGGCAAATCCTTTTCAATCCCTGTCATATGAAGAGAAATTATAGATAAAATGCTCATCGGCCATTGGACATAAGCATTACACAAGTCGTAAATCGCAAATTCAACAATGAGTGGCTTGGAAGGAAACAGTGGCTAACTGCAAGCGTTGCAAAGCAATCGCTATTTTGTTTCCCCTGCCTGCTATTCGGGGAGAGGGTGTGTTATGGGATTATAATGATGACAGAACTACGTGAGTTTGTATTTTGAATTTCGTGGTCGCACATTGAGATTCGTGGTTGCAAGTACCATTTGCAAATGTGTAATTTCATTTTGCAAGCTTGTATCATGATGCGTGAAATATTTAACAATGGTCGCACTTGTAACTTGAGATTTTAATACATTCAATACGATTTGCAAGTATAATTTATTTTCCATTTACAAGTATGAATATTATGCTGTGACTCAAAAATAAACTTGCAGATTTGTAAGTTTAAGTTTGTAGAAAGAGCTTTTCAAGTGAAAATGTGATTTGCGCTCTCGGGGCAGGACCTTTTACTCCTGACCAATCAGTTCCCTCTGCCAAAACCACAACCGCCTAACAATTGGCTGGATTGTTCCATCAATCAAATACCACAATCTACTTGAAAGTAATCGTCTCTTTAATCAGTGTTCCTTTATTTTTGTTTGTGAAAAGGCATGACAGTAGTTTGTTGATCCAACCTGGCTTATCATGTGAAATACAATGGTTCATTTCAGACAAACTCCAGACCAGCCATTGTATTGACAGTTGCTATTGCGTTAGCTAGCTGGCCTCTGACATTCATCCTAGCTTTAGCATCAACTGGCTAGCTTTATCAGGCAGCTTTAGATGCGAGGGGAAAAACATATACTGTTATATGTTACGTTCTCCCCTCGGGTGTGGCTCGTCTGAGGAAGAGACGTAAAGGCCCGTGCACAATGTAAACCAGATGGGCGGGGAAGAAATGTGGGGTGTAGCTAACTAAACCGGACACGACAACCAGAACTCAATGTTAGCCCTCTGGGGATGTTTTAGTAATATAATATAACAAACAAAATAGTATATATGATAGTTAGTTAACCATCTGATTGTCGTACGTAACAGTATATTTGCTAGTTAGTTAACCATCTGATTGTCGTACGTAACAGTATATTTGCTAGTTAGTTAACCATCTGATTGTCGTACGTAACAGTATATTTGCTAGTTAGTTAACCATCTGGTTGTTGTACGTAATCGCTAAATTACACAAACAAGTGTCTCCTGCCCCAGGTAGACCCATTGTAGCAGTAATTGACTCTGACATCCAACATTTCTAGGTTTGTGGACCACCACAATAAACCAATGGTTGAGAATCTCCCATCTTATGTCAAAGACACTAGTCACATGATCTCAGTGATAGAGGGCTTAGGAAGGATACCAGAGGGCACCCTGCTGGTCACTTTTGATGTGGAAAGCTTGTACACTAACATCCCACACACTGGAGGCTTGCAGGCGCTGCAACACTGCCTTCCGCAGAGACCCTACCATCTTGCAACTCACTGAACTGGTATTATCCAATAACTACTTAGTCTTTGAGTCAGACTTTTTCCTTCAAATTTGAGGTGTAGCCATGGGCTCCCCCTTGCCCCCAACTATGCAAAACTGTATGTGGGACAATTTGAGGAAGCACTCATTTACAAAACAGAGACACACACCCCCCTACTTTCTAAAATCCTCCTGTGGAAGAGATACATAGATTATGTATTTGTGTTCTGGGAAGGAAGTCAGTAGGAAGTAAATTATTTCCAAACTCTGCTAAATGAGAGCTCTGAATATCTCACATTCACCATGCAGACTGATGAGAGAAAAATAAACTACCTTAACTTATGGATCATCAAAGAGAAGTGTGCATTACAGACAGACTTAAACACAAAGCCCACACGCCGATATCCTGCTACGTACGGATCGTATGCATTCCCTTCCCCTCAAGAATGGTCTTCTATATTGTCAGTTATGCAGGGTTAAACAAATCAGATTTTGACAGCAATGCTAAGAAAATGACAAATACATTCCAAATTAGAGGCTATAAGGTCAAAACTCTTGATGCTGCAATGATGAACATATCTCCAAAACCAGGAGAGGAATTGCTAAAAACTAAACCAAAGAAGAAAAATAACGCAACAGTCTTTTGCACGAAGTACACCAAGGGTTTTGAGAAAATGAACGCAACCCTGAAAAAGCACTGGCATATTCTGCAATTAGACAAAAAACTGCACACCTCTTCAAGGAACCCCCACTGTTGGTCAATACGTGTGGTCACAATATTGGGGATAGCTTAGTGAGATCTGACCTACAACCGAGCCCACTTAGACACTCTTGACCCAGTAGCGGCTTGTTAATAGAGGGCGCTGAGGCGCCCCCATCAAAATTCCAGAAATGTACATGTATACAAAAATGATATAAAAATGAAATAAAAATAAAAAATAAAATATATTACTCATATGATGTGCCGGCTGGTAGTAAGAGCCTCAGAATTTAATAAAAAAAGTCTTTAATCGGTTAACTATTTAGTATGTTATATGTTTTTCAATATGTTTCATGCGGTTTCATGGGCGAGGGACGCCGGACAAATGGATGTCTGTCTGAGTCCATAAATCTTCGGGCAGCATGTGACCTGAAGCTGGTCTCTAATTGGTTTCTTAAAGATCCTCCCCCGGGCGCAGGTCGCTGTGTCCCTGGCGAATCAGAATTGGATACATGTTATTTTATCCAATCTGATTGGTTCTCGTCACCTGTCATTCAACTTTACGCTCTGGGCCACTACTGCGAGTGCGCGGGCGACACCGACACACCGTCACTCCGAGTCGCCAAAACCTTGCTAGGCTGATCACTGTCGTAGAGATAAACGGCAGCAGTTAAACCAAAGTGTCGGCACTGAAGTTTAGTGGACAACAACGGGGGTAAGAGACCTCAAACATCTATCTGAACAATGCAAACGTCATGACAGTAGCCGCAGCCATCTTGATAATAGCATGAAACTAACGTTTTTGGGCAGAGTTAGCATTGCTGAACAACTAGATGAAGGCTACAGGATTGGCATTAGAAGGCACAACGAAGAGGTGACTAAAAGTTCTCATTACCACCCAGGACCACAGCTGAAGATGAGAGGTGCTTCTCAACCTTGAAAATAATACAAACTTTTCTCAGAAACACCATGACCCAGGAGAGGCTGAATGCGCTGGCATTGCTGTCCATGGAAAAGAGACTTGTTACTGAGATGACTGACTTTAATCAGAGAGTCAGTGAGAAATGTGCTGGCCAGAAAGAAAGGAGAGCAAAATGTATGTTCAAGTAGTCAACATGCTACTCTGTTGTTGCTGTTAGTTTTCCTCATCCAGTTATATGTGGGAAAGGAATGTGTTAAAAGATAAAAGTGCAGACACTGTTTTCTCTTTAATGCCTTTTATTTGTCTGTATAGTAAAAATGTGTTAAAAAAATTAATAAAAGTAGTCAACATGCTTTTTGTTACTGCATGCGCCCCCCCAAAAATAATTATCACCAGCCGTCACTGTCTTGACACCTATTCCTGTCACACCCTGATCTATTTCACCTGTCTTGTGCTTGTCTCCACCCCACACCAGATATCTCCTGTTTTTCCCCATTATCCCCTGTGTATTTATACCTGGGTTTTCTGTTTGTCTGTTGCCAGTTCGTCTTGTCTCGTCAAGCTGTCTCAGCGTGTTTTCCGTGTGTTACCTTCTCGCTAGTTCTTGTTTTCTAGTCTTCCCGGTTCCGACCTTTCTGCCTGCCCTGACCCTGACCCTGCCTGCCATTCTGTCCCTTTTTGACTCTTCCTTGTACTACGAATCTCTGCCAGCCTTCGACCTGCCCTTTTGCCTGCCCCTTGGTCATAATAAATATTCTGAGAACCGAACCATCTGCCTCCTGTGTCTGCATCTGGGTCATATCCTGAGTTGTGACTGACCCAGTAGACAGAGACCAGCTCCACAACGCTGTCTCCCTGCAAGGAGCCACCATTGGAAGACACAAGGAGCTACTTCAGAACCTTATGGAGGGACTCCATACCTTGGAGGATTGCCATGACCATATGTTAAACTCATTACTGGAGCAAGCCACAACGGAAACCTCCCAGGCGCTCAGTAACCTTGCTACTAGCGATGCTTCTCCCTGGCCTACCCCGGCTTCCTGAGAACCCTGCTTACTTCCTCTGGAGCGCTATGCTGGAGATCCTGGAACCTGCCGGAAGTTTCTCTCCCAGTGCTCCCTCGTCTTTTAGCTACAGCCCTCTTCATTTCCTTCGGATCGGTCGGAGATAGCGTATCTTATAGCGCTGATGTCTGGAAGGGCGCTCGCTTGGGCTACGGCGGTGTGGGATCAACAATCCGCCATTTGCCTTAGTCTGGAGGATTTCATGGCGGAGGTAAGGAAGGTGTTCGATTCCCCGGTGTCTGGGAGAAAGGCGGCTCGGAAGCTACTTTGTCTGCGTCAAGACTCCCGCAGTGTGGCAGACTAAACTTCTTTTTGTTGACTAAACTCAAGAAAAAGAAGAAGAAACTGTATTACGAAGCCAAGGTCAATGATATAAAGAATGATGGGAAAAATGAAATTATGGGCAGAAAGACACATTCAACTCCCTCTTTCATCGAATCAGATGGCTTATTCATCACAAAGCCATTTGATGTTGCCAATTATTTTAATGATTACTTCATTGGCAAAGTGGAAAAACATAGGCAGCAAATGCCAAAAACGAACAGTGAGCCATCGTATTCATGCATAATTTAAAAAAAAAACTAAATGAAAAAGTATTGCAAGTTTGAATTTTGTAAAGTTAGTGTGGGAGAGGTGTAAAATTATTGTTATCGATCAATAATGACAAACCTCCTGGCATTGACAAGATAGATGGAAAGCTACTGAGGATAATAGCTGACTCTATAGCCACTCCTGTCATATCTTTAATCTAAGCCTAGAAGAATGTCTTTGTCCTCAGGCCTGGAGGGAAGCCACAGTAATTCCACTACCCGAGAGTGGAAAAGCGGCCTTTACTGGTTTTAACAGCAAACCTATAAGCTTGCTGCCAGCTCTTAGTAGACTGTTGAAAAACATTGTTTGACCAAATACAATGCTATTTCTCCGTAAACAAATTAACAACATACTTTCAACATGCTTATAAAGAAGGGCAATCGACATGTACTGCACTGACACACATGACTGATGATTGGTTGAAAGACATTGATAATAAGATGATTGTGGAAGCTGTGCTGTTAGATTTCAGTGCAGCCTTTGATGTTATTGAACATAACCTGTTGTTTTTTTAAGTGCCTATTCAAACATGTATTAATCTTTTAAAGCATTACATGTCTGCCTACAGTAAATGGTGTCTTGATACTCAGCGGGGACAAAAATGGCAAATGAGATGTTTCTGTCCCATGAAAGCTATATTCAGACAAATGAGATGTTTCTGTCCCATGAAAGCTATATTCAGACAAATGAGATGTTTCTGTCCCATGAAAGCTATATTCAGACAAATTAATAGCATTGGAATGAGTAAATTAGCTACATCGTTCTTCTAAATAATATTTGAAAATGTTTTATAAAAGTTACATATATACATTGGAATGTTCATCATGACAGAAATGTAATACAAAGACAGAAGAGGTTTTAAAAGCTGATCAGTTTGGCAACTTAAAATATACTGATAATATCAGAGTAGTAATAACATTAGAAAAAAAACATTGAGATAATCTTTATATTGGACACAAGTGCTTTGTTCTACGAACCTTTGAGAAGTAGCTTAACATTTGTTTTTGTCAAGCAAGGAAGTGGAAAACCTTGGCCTCTCAAGAACCACCACGGGCCTGAGGTGCTGCAGCTGCTTAATGGCTAGATCACCACAACCTGTAAGAGCCTTGTCTAAGATGACGCACAAGTTCAGGACTGATGTGTATTCCCCTGTCGTGGGAAGAGGCTCAAGTGGGGAAGACCAAGCCCGCCTGCTAGTGAGGCCCACCTGGCTGTTCTCCTTTACAGAACAGCTACATCTGTAGGAATCCCGCCGCCGAGCTGACACCACAGGTGGATCAGGCCTGTGGTTGTTGCAGTGAGAAGCCCGGGGCCTCTCAGCATCCTTATCCTTGGGAGTTCTCCGTTATGAACTTCAGGAAAGACGACACCAATCCAATAGGTTTGTAAGTAGCCAGGTCAAATGTGCGAGGGGGAGGGCTTTGAGGATGGGGGTCCTTTGAAATGGGATGGTGCTCAGAGAGCTCGTTCTTACGTTTTAAGTGGCTTGCGGGCTTGAGGGGATGGCAAGGGCACAGAAATGTTTGTTGATTTGCCACCATCTTTACATGAACTGTCCATGAAGCCTTCATCAATACTGAATCTGAGGGAGGGTGGTGGAGAGAGATCAAGAGCGGGCGTGTTTGAGGATTTTTGCCTTGGCCTCGCCTCTTGGCTGTGGCTGTTCTGAGTGGCATGGTTGCAGCCATTAAGCTCACAGAAGTATGTCTTAGTAGAGGCTTGCAAAACAAAGGGGCTGATCTGGTCGGACTCTTAAGTGTTGCTCTGAGGGTAGAATGTGGGCTACTGATGGTTCAGCGTTTGATGTCAATTTCATCCTCTCACCAACAGCGGGTGGTGCTCACTTTTGCAATACCTGGTGCCAAGACCCTGATGGCAGGATATATTTGATGTGGAGGACCCTGACAGATCTATTTGTAGAGTTGGAGGGAGTCAGACTAAGCTGGCTAAGCCCAATCAAAATCTCTCTCAAAGGGTCATTGTCATTGACCAGGCATGAGGGAGATGTTGTGGTGTTCTGGCCTCTTTCATGCCTCTTAGAGTGAAGAAGGATTTGCGTTTCAGTAACAGATTTCTTACAAATCTTGCAGACAAACTTGTATTCCTCCTGCAGTGAGCCCTGCTCCGAGGAACCCTCAGCATCTGGCTTTAAAGGTGGTTTACAGTCCCTATTATTTTCCTCCTCTTTCTCATGACCATCAATGCCAACACTTGTCCCATTTAAGTATTCTCTTGGCATATCAACAAATCCCCTCTCCACCTCCTACTTTACATCCTGCCCAAGACTAACCTCCTCCTGCCCTCCCCCTTCCTCCTCTTCCTCATCCTCCTCTGGCTCAGGCTCAAGCCCCAGCAGCCTGATGCACTGTTGCTTCAGTGTTTTCCAGTCCCAGTGGGCTTTAAGTGCCAGGAGCAGTTCATACCGCAGGGATGATGGTATTTTCCTGGTCATACTTTTGATTGGTCAGCAGAGAGAGCTCTTCAAGGACGATGAAGGCCACATTAGAGAGGCCTAAAAGAAACGCGGTCAGCTGACCAAGCCCGCAACACCTCAATACCGTCTGGTACACAGAAATCCTTGTCAATGTGTCCTCCTGGTTTGGGAGTTGTAGTGCTTTAACACATAACTCCACTGACAAAGCCAGACCTAACTCCTCTGCCTGTAGAAGAAACAAATGTACAGTGGGGAGAACAAGTATTTGATACACTGCAGATTTTGCAGGTTTTCCTACTTACAAAGCATGTAGAAGTCTGTCATTTTTATCATAGGTACTCTTCAACTGTGAGTGACGGAATCAAAAAAAAAAAAGATTTTTAAGTAATTAATTTGCATTTTATTGCATGACATAAGTATTTGATACATCAGAAAAGCAGAACTTAATATTTGGTACAGAAACCATTTGCAAATATTTGCAATTACAGAGATCATACGTTTCCTGTAGTTCTTGACCAGGTTTGCACACACTGCAGCAGGGATTTTGGCCCACTCCTCCATCCAGATCCTTCAGGTTTCGGGGCTGTCGCTGGGCAATACGGACTTTCAGCTCCCTCCAAAGATTTTCTAATGGGTTCAGGTCTGGAGACTGGCTAGGCCACTCCAGGACCTTGAGATGCTTCTTATGGAGCCACTCCTTAGTTGCCCTGGCTGTGTGTTTCGGGTCGTTGTCATGCTGGAAGACCCAGCCACGACCCATCTTCAATGCTCTTACTGAGGGAAGGAGGTTGTTGGCCAAGATCTCGGGATACATGGCCCCATCCATCCTCCCCTCAATACGGTGCAGTCGTCCTGTCCCCTTTGCAGAAAAGCATCCCCAAAGAATGATGTTTCCACCTCCATGCTTCACGGTTGGGATGGTGTTCTTGGGGTTGTACTCATCCTTCTTCTTCCTCCAAACACGGCGAGTGGAGTTTAGACCAAAAAGCTCTATTTTTGTCTCATCAGACCACATGACCTTCTCCCATTCCTCCTCTGGATCATCCAGATGGTCATTGGCAAACTTCAGACGGGCCTGGACATGCGCTGGCTTGAGCAGGGGGACCTTGCGTGCGCTGCAGGATTTTAATCCATGACGGCGTAGTGTGTTACTAATGGTTTTCTTTGAGCCTGTGGTCCCAGCTCTCTTCAGGTCATTGACCAGGTCCTGCCGTGTAGTTCTGGGCTGATCCCTCACCTTCCTCATGATCATTGATGCCCCACGAGGTGAGATCTTGCATGGTGCCCCAGACTGAGGGAGATTGACCGTCATCTTGAACTTCTTCCATTTTCTAATAATTGCGCCAACAGTTGTCGCCTTCTCACCAAGCTGCTTGCCTATTGTCCTGTAGCCCATCCCAGCCTTGTGCAGGTCTACAATTTTATCCCTGATGTCCTAACACAGCTCTCTGGTGTTGGCCATTGTGGAGAGGTTGGAGTCTGTTTGATTGAGTGTGTGGACAGGTGTCTTTTATACAGGTAACGAGTTCAAACAGGTGCAGTTAATACAGGTAATGAGTGGAGAACAGGAGGGCTTCTTAAAGAAAAACTAACAGGTCTGTGAGAGCCGGAATCCTTACTGGTTGGTAGGTGATCAAATACTTATGCCAGGCAATAAAATGCAAATTAATTATTTAAAAATCAGACAATGTGATTTTCTGGATTTTTGTTTTAGATTCCGTCTCTCACAGTTGAAGTGTACCTATGATAAAAATTACAGACCTCTAAATGCTTTGTAAGTAGGAAAACCTGCAAAATCGGCAGTGTATCAAATACTTGTTCTCCCCACTGTATATTTATTTTAAAAACTAATATTTCACTATAATAACAATTCTAAACTGCTTAACAATTTATTGCAATGACATTCAAAGTCAGAGGGAGAAAAAGCTGTATTCTTCTACCTCTGTTTGAATGATGTGCAGATGGCACCTAGCTGCAGGCAACGCTCCAGCAGGGATTGCAAATTGCCATCAACACTGAGGCAGCAAACTTTGTGGAGACCAATACTTGTGTCATTCTCAAAACTTTTGACCACGACTGTATGTACTGGATTTAGCAACAACAATATTTTTCTAAGCCATGTTGTCATCCTGGAGCACTGGTTGTATCCATCTCTGACTAGCCCTTGATCATGTATCATTTCCATTATATTTCCATTACACATAACAGTAATTGGACAAAGGTGTCTCCTGTAGGGGGGAGTTTTGTCTGAACATTAACACGCATCGCTTGTCGTATGGTTTTGGAAGCATTAAGGACCTTATCTTTCATATCGGCCAGATTATTATTATTTTATTTAATTTAAATTGATGCAGGGTTAGGGTTCCACACAGTCATATTTCCTGTGTTAATGATGATAATTCTGTAATTTATTTCACCACTATAGTCTTATTTATTGTCCTACCTCCTAACCTTACTGCATTTTTGCACTACATTTTGCACTCTGTATATAGATTTTTCTATTGTGTTTTTGACTGTTTGTTTAATGTGTAACTCTGTTGTTTTTGTCGCACTGCTTTGCTTTGTCTTGGCCAGGTCGCAGTTGCAAATGAGAACTTGTTCTCAACTGACCTACCTGGTTAAATAAAGGTGAAATAAAAAAAATAAAAAATAAAAAATGTTACAGCGCTTGTGTCCGAAAACAAATTGAAGATAGTGGACTACCTGTGCTGAACGGAAAACGGAAACCCCACACGTGTTGTCACTGAAATATACTGTAGGCTGCAACTGTGTCAAAACCAGTTAACAGTGTACAGTAAGTGTGTATTTTGCCTTTGTGAAATAATTTTGATGTGATATAAAAGAAGAGGTATTTATTTTTCTTATACTGTACCACAATATAATATATTGATATATTAATATAATCGACTCTCGTTTAGTGGAGTAATTGGCTGTTTTGGCTTCCAGAACATGTAAGGTCCTCTCTTGGACTAAGGTGTAACGTTACGCTCATTTAGTCCAATACTGGGCTACCTCAGGACTGCAGAACAACCATGACCACGTTGATAATGCTTTAACTAGCTAGCTAGAATTAGAACCACTGACGATAACATGCTGTCTTTCGCACAGCATTGGAGGGCATGTCATGCAACTGTGTTATATACTTTTGCACAGCATTGGAGGGCATGTCATGCAACTGTGTTATATACTTTTGTGTTGATTGCATGCTGTCTTTTGCACAGCATTGGAGGGCATGTCATGCAACTGTGTTATATACTTTTGCACAGCATTGGAGGGCATGTCATGCAACTGTGTTATATACTTTTGCACAGCATTGGAGGGCATGTCATGCAACTGTGTTATATACTTTTGTGTTGATTGCATGCTGTCTTTTGCACAGCATCGGAGGGCATGTCATGCAACTGTGTTATATACTTTTGCACAGCATTGGAGGGCATGTCATGCAACTGTGTTATATACTTTGCGTTGATTGCATGCTGTCTTTTGCACAGCATCGGAGGGCATGTCATGCAACTGTGTTATATACTTTTGCACAGCATTGGAGGGCATGTCATGCAACTGTGTTATATACTTTGCGTTGATTGCATGCTGTCTTTTGCACAGCATCGGAGGGCATGTCATGCAACTGTTGTTCTAGATGGCAACTAAAGGCCATATTGGCGCTGGCGCACACAGCCAACATCGTTCCTTGTCCTTTTAGTTTTTGCATTCACGCACGCAGGCTACCTGGCAGAAGTTGTCGCAATATTCGTTGGAAGATCTTTCGGAAATGTCTTGTTGCCTGAGCGTTGCTTCCAGCACCCTCAAGGTAGTCAGCAAGCTTTCCATAGCGACCAGAGGTTCCTCGGCAGTGTTACTCCAGTCTGGTTCTGGTCCAACATCAATATCTGCCTTCTTCACTCCCCGCCACCGCGCCTATGCATCCCGTCATGTGATCTTGTGCCAAATATTACGGTAACTATACATTCAATTGATATTTAATTTATTGTAAACGACTATATAGATTCTAGACAGGTTCAATCACATACTGCTGAAAACAATACCCCCAAATAGTCGATATAGTCCACTCCCAGAGACGCTGCAATTCTGCACAGTAGAAGTATATAACGTTAGTCTGAAAACAGGTAGAGAACAGAAATATACTAGTATTTCCTTGCAGAGATTTATATATTTTTTTTTACAATGAATGACAGGATCAGGATGATGTTTGTTCAATGAAGCGGGTTAAATAATATGTGTATGTGCACCTTGCAATTCTGTAAATTGTAACTAGTTATTTTATTATTTTTCAACGAAGTCCATAATAACTTTTGCACAATGTACTCATATAATATTGGTATGTGTAAACACTCACGCTCTTTCTTGCAGCTATTCAAAATGTTAACTGAAAACATTTTGGCAACTGCAAACGAAAAGCCGTAATTAAATGTGCATTGGTTTTGTTTCTGCAGATTACCGTTCCTGTGTCATCTGGATTTCTTCGGTCTCTCCCAACACTCATGCAGAAGCAGAGAGAGCTGGAGGGATGGGAAATGAGGTCAAAGGAACACCACACACTTTCCCTCTTTCTCACTTTTTCAATAGAGTGGATAAAAAGAGGTATGCCAGGTGTACTCTCTGCCTGAAAGAGATCAGTTATGCCAACAAAGGGTATCATGCTCTGCTGGCACATTGTACAACAGATGTCCACAGGCAGAACGTGTACAATGTAATAATGTGCAGTGTAGCCCAAAGATATTGCTTTTGTTGTGTTGAACTTGACAGTAACACTTGTGTGTGAGTGAGGGGGGTTTATTACATGTTTTACTCAGTGAATGTTATTTTTACACACATGTAACCTTGTGCACTTGATCGATGTCTACTATAGTGGCCAATATAACAGAGCATAAATAGAATGTCTGTTTGTTTCATTCTATTTCTCCAAGTGTAATATTTAGATGTGTGATGTCACAAGTGTTCTATTATATAGGTTGTCATGGATAACTGCAATATGAGTGTATTGTTTTTTCTCAAGACTTGAGTGTCATTTACAGTAAAGGCAACAAATAACATTGGATTGCTTTCTTTACATTTTTAGCGTGAGTTAGGTTCACATTGTATCACAATCCGGCCGTGATTGGAAGTCCCATAGGGCGGCGCACAATTGGCCCAGCGGTCGTCCGAGTTTGGCCGGTGTAGGCCGTCATTGTAATTAAGAATTTGTTCTTAACTGACTTGCCTAGTTAAATAAAGGTTAGATAAATCAAATCATTATGCAACGCTATTTTCCTGCTTTATTATGAAATTGTTGAGCTGGGAAGTCATGTGTTTGTTGTCAAAGACGGATAAATACTGCAATTATTACAAAGATGAGGCAATGTGCAGCAATACTGTCCAGAGGAAGGGAGGAAAATCCTTTCGCAGTTTCCAACAGACATTGAAAGGTGTGTAGTAAGTAATGAGAAGATGCATTTGGAGTAACTATTGCATGGGGAGGCACACGTCTTTGGCTGTGTAATCAGTGGTGTGCTGTATCCATGACTACCCATCGAATCAATCACCAAAGCAATGATCACTGATAAATAAAACATGCTGGCTACCAGTAATGAAACAAACCTACAGCTGGGTTTAACACAACTAGCATGAGGCAGCATGGCTAGCTAACGTTAGGTTACCAATGTGTCCAGCTATAGTACATCCAAGGTGTGAGTGCTGTCGCAAGGAAGGCGTAGTGGAAGCAGGCGCAGGGAGGCAGGTGAGTATCGAGAATAACCACTATTTATTATTACGGAAAACAAACTCTCCGGTCTGAACAAAAGGGGGAGCTACGAAACAACGTTAGCTCCCATACACACTCCTAGTACAATAATCACCGACAGGGACCCGGGGTGTGCAGAGGGAATAACACGCACCCACAATTAGTGAACAAATGGGGAACAGGTGCTGAAACGAAACAGGGCAGACAAACACTGAGTGGTGGGTCGGTGGTGGCTAGTGGGAAGGGAGCAACTTCAGCCGAAGTCGTGACACAAGGGTATCCCAGGGTATGCTGCAACATCAATAGAAGCCATCATTTGTAACAGATTAATTTATCTGTTAAATTATGGTAGACGTCTGGAAAGCATTGTATATATAACTACTTATGTTCTGTTGCCCAATGATCAGATTAAATAAGAATACCACAAAATAGAGTCTATAATTATATGCATCTTCAGAAAATAGACAAAACTCAAAAGGTTGTACATTTATTAAATGCCTGTTAACATGGTGAAAAATATCGAAACCATGAAAGTAGAGCATTTGATCACAACCTGGAAGATGATTGCAGATTTTGGTCCTGTCCTTACCAACCAAATGTGCTCTTGTTTGGTGGGGAGCTCATTAGAATAACAGACAGCCAGTGTGTAGAATAACACCCAAACATGCAAAGGAGGATATTCAATTTTTCTACCTTTGTGTAGCTATTAAGGATACATCACAACGAATACATCACATATCCATCATTTGCATTTCTGAATAGTAGAGATCAGGGACCCATGATTTAAGCATATCCAACCGTGACGCACAGTGCCCATATGCACATGGAACAAGAGAGATATGCTTTTTGTGACCGTAAACCTCGTACAGGGCTGGCCCTGACCAATTTGGTGCCCTAGGTAAGATTTTAGCTGGTGCCCCTTGCATCACAGACAATTTCACCACTGATCATTGTG
Organism: Thymallus thymallus; assembly: GCA_023634145.1. Classification (NCBI taxonomy): domain Eukaryota; kingdom Metazoa; phylum Chordata; class Actinopteri; order Salmoniformes; family Salmonidae; genus Thymallus; species Thymallus thymallus. The sequence continues at coordinate 34,453,082 of CM042405.1, forward strand.
TTCATACACTCACACAGAAACTGCATAGCTTTATGTCTTTGAGATTTTCTTTATTTTAGCAACAAAAAACCCCCACAAAAACAGTATTAAAGAAACAAGTGACATGAAATGAATTATAAATACAATATAAATAAGAGTATTGCACGAAAACTTTTATACAGAGACCTTTTTACAGCCTTACTCACCTTGCCTTTCTTGCAGCAAACAAGTGACATAAAATTAATTATAAATAAGAGTATTGCACAAAAAACTAACTATATTACAGAAACCTCAGTGCAATATGCATAATGTAGCATTGTTCTACAGCCTTACTCGCCTTGCCTTTCTGGCAGCAAAGTCATCTATGATATCATCATAACACAGCTGTTGTGAGACCACATGATTTATACTAATGATGATGATGTGGTTGTTACTGACAAGAAGCACATGGCTGAGCTCTTTAATCAACACTTAATTAAGTCAGGATTCCTATTTGACTCAGCCACGCCTCCTTGCCCATCCAACATTTCCTCATCTGCCACCCCTTCTAATGCAACTATCCCCGATGCTCCTCCCTCTTTTTCCTCTGCCCCGCTACAAAGTTTCCCCCTGGAGGCAGTTACTGAGTCCGAGATACTAAAGGAGCTCCTTAAACTTGGAGCCAAGCCTCTCTCTGACCTTTTTAACCTGTCTCTCCGTTCTGGGGAGGTTCCCATTGCTTGGAAGGCAGCCACGGTTAGTCCTTTATTTAAAGGGGGAGATCAAGCTGATCCTAACTGTTAGAGGCCTATTTATATTTTGCCCTGTTTATCAAAAGTGTTGAAAAAACTTGTAAATAATCAACTGACTGGCTTTTTTCTATAGTATTCTCTCTGGTCTCCGCTCAGGTCATGGATGTGCCACTGCAACCTTAAAGGTCCTCACCATTGCCCTTGATTCTAAGCAATGTTGTGCTGCTATTTTTATTGACTTGGCCAAAGCTTTTGATACGGTAGACCATTCCATTCTTGTGGGCCGGCTATGGAGTATTGGTGTCTCTGAGGGGTCTTTGGCCTGGTTTGCTAACTACCTCTCTCAAAGAGTGCAGTATATAAAGTCAGAAAATCTGCTGTCTCAGCCACTGCCTGTCACCAAGGGTGTACCACAAGGCTCAAACCTAGGCCCCGCGCTCTTCTCAATTTACATAAACAACATAGCTCAGGCAGCAGGAAGCTCTCTCATCCATTTATATGCAGATGATTCAGTCTTATACTCAGCTGGCCCCTCCACGGATTTTGTGTTAAATGCTCTACCACAAAGCTTTCTTAGTGTCCAACAACCTTTCTCTACCCTTAACCTTGTTCTGAACACCTCCAAAACAAAGATCATGTGGTTTGGTAAAAAGAATACCCCTCTCCCCATAGGTGTGATTACTACCTCTGAGGGTTTAAAGCTTGAGGTGTCACATCATACAAGTACTTGGGAGTATGGCTGGACGGTACACTGTCCTTCTCTCAGCACATATCAAAGCTGCAGGCTAAAGTTAAATCTAGACTTGGCTTCCTCTATCGTAATCGCTCCATATTCACTCCAGCTGCCAAACTAACCCTGATTCAGATGACCATCCTACCCATGCTAGATTACGGAGACGTAATTTATAGATCGGCAGGTAAGGGTGTTCTTGAGCGGCTAGATGTTCTTTACCATTCGGCCATCAGATTTGCCACCAATGCTCCTTATAGGACACATCACTGCACTCTATACTCCTCTGTAAACTGGTAATCTCTGCAAGACCGAATGGTTGATGCTTATTTATAAAACCCTCTTAGGCTTCACTCCCCGCTATCTGAGATATCTACTGCAGCCCTCATCCTCTACATACACTCGTTCTGCCAGTCACATTCTGTTAAAGGTCCCCAAAGCACACACATCCCTGGGTTTTCAGTTCACTGCAGCTAGCGACTGGAACGAGCTGCAACACACTCTCAAACTGGACAGTTTTATCTCAATCTCTTCATTCAAAGACTCAATCATGGACACTCTTACTGACAGTTGTGACAAGGCGGAGCTGGAGTTTATGGTGCCCGAAGTGTGCATCCCCAGTCCGGGTTATAGAGTACCAGCCTCCCGCGCCGGATCTCCAGCCCCCAGTTCCGGAGCCATCCACACCACCGGTGCCCAGCCCAGGACCGGTCAACGCCATTTTCCCCTCCCTAACCCTCCCCCCATTTTGTGTTTGGTTTAGTGCTGTTAAGCCTACCGTGTGTTACGTTCGTGTTTATCTCGGTTGTTATTTTGTGCCTGTTGATTTAATAAATAATCATGTCGCACTGCATCTTGGTCTGCCACTCACCATGATAGTGGCATCTAATTTGTCCTGAGGAGAAAATGATCCATAGGCCTAACAGACACATGCTCAAACTCAAGCACTGTTGATACTCAACGGGGAAATCTGTAGTTCCTACATCCATTTTTGGGACTTGTAAATTATAAATATATATATATATACACACACACCCATTGATTATTGAAGAATATAACCTATAAATGCCTCATGAGCTTAGTTCAACTGTCACACCCCATGAAAACCCCAAATAAGCTTGTTTTTCTCCAGTGTTTATAAACATTGTAATAGTATCAAACACTGTATAGCCTCATAACATGGTTAAAACAATAATTGTGATAGCATGGATGGTCAATGCTTGCATCCATAGCTCTCTGTCTGAGAGTGGTTACATTTCTCCAGGCCCATCCCTCAGCTTTTCACCAAAATAGGGGCAGCTTTGTTGTTTCATTCGGATTTTAAACAAATAATCAAGATATCAAAATGTCACCAACAAAATTTTTAACAATAAGCCTATGGCATACATTTTTCGGGAGTGCTCAAAGCATTCCATTCCACGAGAGCAGCATTTGTTTCAACTGGAATCAACGAGCCCAATCAGTCCTCCATGACAACAACATCATAAACAACAGAGTAGGGCTGAATAATAAGTCCTTAGTTTTGGGGTCATGCTCAGGTGTAACAATCTGGCAAATCTATACTTCCAAGTCATATTCTTGAAAATCAAGGGGTATTAAATTAATTTGAATGACTGGAAATCTGACAGATTTGTTTTTAATGTAAAGATATGAAACAATTTATCTGTAGTAGAACGCAATGGGTCAGAAGAAGACCTACATAACCAACCCATAACGTATAATGTAACATCCATATATGGCCAGCTGTGTAAACTAACAGATTTATCCTCCAATAGATGTCGTTCAATATGTAATTAATTTTTCTTCTAATGCCTCTTAAGGGAAAATTAATCTAAAAGTAACAAAGTAATCAGATTAAGTTACAATTTGACAGTTAATTAACAGATTACAATAGAAGGTAACCTACCCAACCCTTCCTGTAAATCAGTATGTGACCAATAAACCTTGATTTGGATATTTAACTTGGTTGATTCTGGATGTTGCTAAAATAACCAGCTAACAAATTGGTTTGGAGGAAACGACAACAGCCTAGGGAAGTCAAAAATAAACAAACTTCTAAATAAAACTGAACCATCACTCTAAAGGAATGTAATTGGTATGTATGTAAGTATAATTTCAAATAAAATAAAAATGTGCCAATAAAGGTTGTGTGAAAATGACTTGAATCTCTCTGACTTAAATTCTTCTCTAATGACTCTAGGTCAACCACATCAATGCTAGTTACTTCCTGGATGAGACGTCCACGAAGCCCGAGGAAGCCACCACATTTAGCTTCTCTGGAGGGTTCGAGGACCCCTCCAATGCTTCATACATCAACTTTCTCAAAGAGGGGCTGGAGAAAGCCAAGGAATACCTGCACAGTAGACTGGCATCAGCGGCGGTCAATATTGTGTTTGTCTGAAAATTTGGGTAAATCCTCTGAAGGATAATGATCTAAGAAAAAGCTAAACATCCAACTTCTGTGTAGGGATCTGATTCCTTCGGTGCTTTTCAGGTTGTTTCATTAGCATCCAACATGATCAGTATTACAAGAAACTCTTCAAATGACAGTGGCAGCTATACTTCTGAAGACATGCTTTAGACAGCTTTTTTTTAAACAACTAAACTCAATACTCAGTTGCTAGATGTTCTTCAAGTAGACATACTTCAAATCCGTCAGAACAGTAGCCAGGTTTCAAACATCGCTTTGGTCTCTCTGCTAGTATTGACTAATTAATTTGTACTTGAAATAACGGAATTTCAAATTTGCTTTACTTACTTAACATAAAAAAAAATGTCACACCAAAACAAGCAGACTGACCCAGAATGCATTGTTCTAATCTAAGTTAATGTGCTATGTTGTGCAATGTGTAAAGAACCATAGATTTGTGTAATATTTCTGTCATTGTTGGAGTGTCATAGCAGATCAAGTCGATCCCTCTGGAGTTATTGGTTTGTGACGGCCTTGCCTGAATGTCATTAATGATGTCATTGCTAGGCAACGCCCCTGTTCTGTTTCCAAGGTTGCCAACAGCTGTCATGGAAACACAAAACACAAGTTGGACGGTGGCACAATGTTTAATGTAATCTTCTCTATGAAGCCAAACATTGTTGATGTACATCTCATGTTAATTAACCTGTAGTTTCATAACACCTTGCCCATGGGATCAGATGACTACACCAAAGATTATCTAACAAAATGAACGCTTATCAAGGGCAAGATGAAATGGACTTAGTGATATTCGTTGCGGATTCTACCATGTGTACATTTGAAACGGGTAATATCTTAGCTAAATTTAATTTCTCCATCCTCTTGTTAAAGGAAAGATTTGCCCATTTTGAATGTTATATCGTATGTGCACCTGTAATTTCATGTCTTTCGGAGCTATTAGCCGTTCAAGCAGGCTGTATTTTTGCCTGGTTGAACAGCGAATAGCTCAGATAAACATGAAATGACCCTTGGGATCGATAGAACAGATGCACATACGATATAACATTCAAAATGGTTGAATCTTTCCTTTTAAGCGCTGCAATGTATGCACATGTTAGCATTGCAGAGGTAGTCATCCCCTTGAAATAACCTTTGACTGATAGTGCCACAATTTTGTGCAATAAATTTATATGGGGTCTTTGCTAAAAGGAGTCTTAATTGTTATTTTCTGTCCCCAAGCTTGCATTGACCACTGGATGAGATTGATGTTTCTCAAAAGTATCAGATAAAGACGTTATAATAACAGTCCTATTTTCACATTTTGTTGATTTTGTCTACTTGGTGCATTGTGGGAACATAAATCTAACTTCTGATCAGTGACAGCAACTTTCAGGTATTGTCTGATGGAAAGTTGGGTAACATTAAAACATTTTTAAAGATTAAACATTTCCCCCAAGTCCTCTTTTTGTTCACGTTGACTAAATTTGTACATCAGTTAATATAATTTCGTCCATGAGCAAAAAAGGGGCAATAGTGAACCCCTATTTCTTCCGATAGACGTTCCTCCATTTTACAAAAGAGAGAGCCACCTTCAGGTTAGCGATTCAGAGGAGACAAAAAAAATTAAAAAAAGATGCAGGAAATGCAGGCTTGCACATGCAGGTACAGTAGGCCTTCAGATGGAGATCATTGCTAGAAGGAGATGTGAATTCCACCACAGAACTACATTATCCACAATGCCGAGTCAGTTGAAAGTGAGGACCATACCAACCTGCAAAAAGGAGTGGTGGGGCTGCAACAAGTCTTCCAATGCAGTGAGGCTACAACCTCAGTCCCAAACCACCAACACCCCTCCTCCACCTAATGGTTTGGTCCACATTCAGAGATAGGGTTCAGAATAATCACAGTTCAGTTTGCAGCCCAAAACCACAGAATGAAGTCATAACAGAGCTACATCCAACAACTCATTGTTCTAGAAGAGATGGGTTCTAGAGTCTTGTTTAAAGCAGTCATTGGCCGGCCAGACAGAATGAGTGGGTGTTGCCAAGCGAGTTGAAGAGGGCAGGCCTTCACCAGAACGTCCACACCTCCAGCTCTATGACGTGGAAGTCGTCTCTTTCCGAGAGGCAGCAGTTGTTGAAGGTGTAACATGGGCTACTCCTGCCCAGGTAGAGCGTCTCATCTAGCCACAGGCCAAAGTGACCACTGAGGAAGAGAAAGAAACTCAGTTCATTGTTTTAGAGAATAGTAATGAGTTCTCCTAAACATAGAAACATACTGTACTAATAACATTGGAAGTTTACATGCACCTTAGCCAAATACATTTAAACTCAGTTTTTCCACAATTCCTGACATTTAATCCTAGTAAAAACTCCCTGTCTCAGGTCAGTTAGGATCACCACTTTATTTTAAGAATGTGAAATGTCAGAATAATAGTAGAGAGAATTATTTATTTTATTGTTTCTTTCATCACATTCCCAGTGGGTCAGAAGTTTACATACACTCAATTAGTATTTGGTAGCATTGCCTTTAAATTGTTTAACTTGGGTCAAACGTTTCAGGTAGCCTTCCACAAGCTTCCCACAATAAGTTGGGTGAATTTTGGTCCATTCCTCCTGACAGAACTGGTGTAACTGAGTCAGGTTTGTAGGCCTCCTTGCTTTCACACGCTTTTTCAGTTCTGCCCACAAATTTTCTATAGGATTGAGGTCAGGGCTTTGTGATGGCCACTCCAATACCTTGACTTTGTTGTCCTTAAGCCATTTTGCCACAACTTTGGAAGTATGCTTGGGGTCATTGTCCATTTGGAAGACCCATTTGCGACCAAACTTTAACTTCCTGACTGATGTCTTGAGATGTTGCTTCAATATATCCACTTAATATTCCTTCCTCATGAGGCCATCTATTTTGTGAAGTGCACCAGTCCCTCCTGCAGCAAAGCACCCCCACAACATGATGCTGCCACCCCCATACTTCACGGTTGGGATGGTGTTCTTTGGTTATAACGATGGTCATTATGGCCAAACAGCTCTATTTTTGTTTCATCAGATGAACGTGGTATCTTCAGGCGTTTGGAAATTTGTGGAGGTCTACCATTTTTTTTCTGAGGTCTTGGCTGATTTCTTTTGATTTTCCCATGATTAGAAGCTTCTAGAGCCATGACATTTTCTGGAATTTTCCAAGCTGTTTAAAGGCACAGTCAACTTAGTGTATGTAAACTTCTGACCCACTGGAATTGTGATATAGTGAATTATAAGTGAAATAATCTGTCTGTAAACAATTGTTGTAAGAAGTATTTGTGTCATTCACAAAGTAGATGTCCTAACCGACTTGCCAAAACTATAGTTTGTTAACATGAAATCTGTGAAGTGGTTGAAAAATGGGTTTTAATGCCTTCAATCTAATTGATGTAAACTTCCGACTTTAACTGTATTTGTATGACTGGGAGTGGCCCTACCTTCCTCCTCCAATAGCAAAAGAGTCCAGGTCTCCCTTCATGAAGAAGGAGTTTTCTCCAGTCCATCTGAAACACTGTGGGAGGTGACAGTCAGTCAGGGACACCAACACATGACTACCTCAGGTTCCTATCTGATTAGTGCATTACTTTCTGACAGCCCTTTTGGCATTGCAGACCAGGTGAATTGCAGACCAATGAACTTGCCCTTTGTAATGCTCTGCATATACAGTACACTATTGATAGCACGGGAGGCTGCTGAGGCGAGGACGGATCACAGTAAAGTCTGGAACGGAGCGAATGGAATGGCATCAAACACATGGAAACCATGGAAACTATGTGTTTGATACCATTCCACTTATTTGCCTCCAGCCATTACCACGAGCCCATCGGCCCCAATTAAGGTGCCGCCAACCTCGCTATTGACAGCAATGAGGTCCTAACCTCCTACATGTTGTCTGTGCTTAATCCAGTCATGCATTAAAATCGATCATGTGACGTTGGTAGAGACCTCGATGTGAATAGTCATTTGGTTGCTATGGAAACTCGTGCACTATTACATCAGCAAGATTTGCAACACAAACAGAATTGTCTTTTCACTCAGGTTGGCAAAACAACAATCCTGTGCCGATACCTTAAAAAAACAACACATTTCAGATTAGAAACAATAGGAGAGAATCGTTTGGCAATGGTTGGTTGTGTAAGCATAGTGTATGCACCATAGTGTGTGTCTTGTCTGACCTTGAATCGAGGATGCAGCATGAAGAGGAATGTCTCTCCTGTGCCGTAGAAGGTCTCGCTCAGCCTCAGTGGGTGAGATAGAAAGCTCCCAAACACCTGGGGCACACAGAGAAACAAAAACCCCTCTGGTAACTAAACAAGACAGAGCTTATACAATGGGGGGGTCTTCATAGGTAACCATAAGTCCACAATGAACTTGTGACTCCTGGCAAATCGGTATGCTATTCAAACCAACCCCACCATAGTCTCTGGAACAGTTGAGTGTCTGAAGTCAACAGTGCAAATGCCATAAAAAGCTGGTGGTCTCTATGGTTACGTGCTTCTGCGTTGAATCGCTAAAGTGGATAGTTATTCAAAATGGTGGTGCGTGGAACATTGGGGAGTTGTTTGTAACTTTGAATTTAAAAAATAAAAAAAATCTGAGGACATAGAAAGTTCACCTGATTGAGCGAGTCCTTGATGACCATGAGTACGGGCGAGTCGCTGCCGTTCAGCTTCCGGTAGAGGGACTTGAGGCTGGAGCCGTGAAGAGACGTGCTGTAGGCCAGATTCCACAGGTGGCCCACAGTCCTGGGAGGCAACTCGGCTGAGAGCTGGAGAGAGAGAGAGAGAGAGAGAGAGAGAGTGATTGATAAGGAGAAACAGTTGTGGGAGAGCAGGGGCACGAAGATAGGAGAATAGACAAATATTACAAGATTAAGATTAGCTCAAGAGAGGAAAAGATTAGTTAATAAAAAAGGGAGAAAAGGGTAATAAAATCGGTATCCAACAAGTAGATGAGCGTGGACATAATGAGACAGAGCTGACCTGCAGGGCCCATAGCTAATGTATTGGTTCAATACCTGCAGGGCTCATAGCTAATGTATTGGTTCAATACCTGCAGGGCCCATAGCTAATGTATTGGTTCAATACCTGCAGGGCCCATAGCTAATGTATTGGTTCAATACCTGCAGGGCCCATAGCTAATGTATTGGTTCAATACCTGCAGGGCCCATAGCTAATGTATTGGTTCAATACCTGCAGGGCCCATAGCTAATGTATTGGTTCAATACCTGCAGGGCCCATAGCTAATGTATTGGTTCAATACCTGCAGGGCCCATAGCTAATGTATTGGTTCAATGCCTGCAGGGCCCATAGTTAATGTATTGGTTCAATACCTGCAGGGCCCATAGCTAATGTATTGGTTCAATACCTGCAGGGCCCATAGCTAATGTATTGGTTCAATACCTGCAGGGCCCATAGCTAATGTATTGGTTCAATACCTGCGGGGCCCATAGCTAATGTATTGGTTCAATACCTGCGGGGCTCATAGCTAATGTATTGGTTCAATACCTGCAGGGCCCATATCTAATGTATTGGTTCAATACCTGCAGGGCCCATAGCTAATGTATTGGTTCAATACCTGCAGGGCTCATAGCTAATGTATTGGTTCAATACCTGCAGGGCTCATAGCTAATGTATTGGTTCAATACCTGCAGGGCCCATAGCTAATGTATTGGTTCAATACCTGCAGGGCCCATAGCTAATGTATTGGTTCAATACCTGCAGGGCCCATAGCTAATGTATTGGTTCAATACCTGCAGGGCCCATAGCTAATGTATTGGTTCAATACCTGCAGGGCCCATAGCTAATGTATTGGTTCAATACCTGCAGGGCCCATAGCTAATGTATTGGTTCAATACCTGCAGGGCCCATAGCTAATGTATTGGTTCAATACCTGCAGGGCCCATAGCTAATGTATTGGTTCAATACCTGCAGGGCCCATAGCTAATGTATTGGTTCAATACCTGCGGGGCCCATAGCTAATGTATTGGTTCAATACCTGCGGGGCTCATAGCTAATGTATTGGTTCAATACCTGCAGGGCCCATATCTAATGTATTGGTTCAATACCTGCAGGGCCCATAGCTAATGTATTGGTTCAATACCTGCAGGGCTCATAGCTAATGTATTGGTTCAATACCTGCAGGGCTCATAGCTAATGTATTGGTTCAATACCTGCAGGGCCCATAGCTAATGTATTGGTTCAATACCTGCAGGGCCCATAGCTAATGTATTGGTTCAATACCTGCAGGGCCCATAGCTAATGTATTGGTTCAATACCTGCAGGGCCCATAGCTAATGTATTGGTTCAATACCTGCAGGGCCCATAGCTAATGTATTGGTTCAATACCTGCAGGGCCCATAGCTAATGTATTGGTTCAATACCTGCAGGGCCCATAGCTAATGTATTGGTTCAATACCTGCAGGGCCCATAGCTAATGTATTGGTTCAATACCTGCAGGGCCCATAGCTAATGTATTGGTTCAATACCTGCAGGGCCCATAGCTAATGTATTGGTTCAATACCTGCAGGGCCCATAGCTAATGTATTGGTTCAATACCTGCAGGGCCCATAGCTAATGTATTGGTTCAATACCTGCAGGGCCCATAGCTAATGTATTGGTTCAATACCTGCAGGGCCCATAGCTAATGTATTGGTTCAATACCTGCAGGGCCCATAGCTAATGTATTGGTTCAATACCTGCAGGGCCCATAGCTAATGTATTGGTTCAAAGTGCTCACTGCTCCGCTTAAATCTCTCCACAGGAGTTCTACCAGCATTCTACCTTATACGCAAACTCCCTTTGTGAGACATGGCCACGGTAGGGGTGTTGGGTATTTTCAGTACTCTACTCAGCACGAAGGTTCAGTTATGAATGTATGACTGAAGGACAGTGCTGCCTGAGGGAGACTGAGGCAGAAGCAGAAAAGTCAGGTTTAATCTCAGTCTCATCTTCAATGTATCTTCAAACCCAGACCAGTCAAGGAATGCTGAACTTGTAATGCAATTGTGGAACTAGCGGCAAGAGGAGGAATGTGTGCAATGTCTTCTATACGTGTGGTGCTGGCCAGCGACGTGTCATGAAGCTTTAATTAACTAAGACATTATCCCTCTTCTATACGTGTGGTGCTGGCCAGCGACGTGTCATGAAGCTTTAATTAACTAAGACATTATCTCTCTTCTATACGTGTGGTGCTGGCCAGCGACGTGTCATGAAGCTTTAATTAACTAAGACATTATCTCTCTTCTATACGTGTGGTGCTGGCCAGCGACGTGTCATGAAGCTTTAATTAACTAAGACATTATCTCTCTTCTATACGTGTGGTGCTGGCCAGCGACGTGTCATGAAGCTTTAATTAACTGAGACATTATCTCTCTTCTATACGTGTGGTGCTGGCCAGCGACGTGTCATGAAGCTTTAATTAACTGAGACATTATCTCTCTTCTATACGTGTGGTGCTGGCCAGCGACGTGTCATGAAGCTTTAATTAACTGAGACATTATCTCTCTTCTATACGTGTGGTGCTGGCCAGCGACGTGTCATGAAGCTTTAATTAACTGAGACATTATCTCTCTTCTATACGTGTGGTGCTGGCCAGCGACGTGTCATGAAGCTTTAATTAACTGAGACATTATCTCTCTTCTATACGTGTGGTGCTGGCCAGAGACGTGTCATGAAGCTTTAATTAACTAAGACATTATCGCTCTTCTATACGTGTGGTGCTGGCCAGCGACGTGTCATGAAGCTTTAATTAACTAAGACATTATCTCTCTTCTATACGTGTGGTGCTGGCCAGCGACGTGTCATGAAGCTTTAATTAACTAAGACATTATCTCTCTTCTATACGTGTGGTGCTGGCCAGAGACGTGTCATGAAGCTTTAATTAACTAAGTCATTATCTCTCTTTCTCATCCAATAATGGATGAGAATAATCTTCCATTGTGAATTTGTACATGTGTGATTAAATGAGACAGAGTGTTTTGTGAAGTTTTGACATACAGTTGAAGTCAGAGGTTTACATACACCTTAGCCAAATACATTTTCACAATTCCTGACATTTAATCCTAGTAAAAATGCCCTGTATTAGGTCAGTTAGGATCACCACTTTATTTTAAGAATGTGAAATGTCAGAATAATAGTAGAGAGAATGATTTATTTCAGCTTTTGTTTCTTTCATCACATTCCCAGTGGGTCAGAAGTTTACATACACAATTAGTATTTGGTAGCATTGCCTTTAAATTGTTTAACTTGGGTCAAATGTTTCGGGTAGCCTTCCACAAGCTTCCCACAATAAATTGGGTGAATTTTGGCCCATTCCTCCTGACAAAACTGGTGTAACTGAGTCAGGTTTGTAGGCCTCCTTGCTTTCACACACTTTTCAGTTCTGCCCACACATTTTCTATAGGATTGAGGTCAGGGCTTTGTGATGGTCACTCCAATACCTTGACTTTGTTGTCCTTAAGCCATTTTGCCACAACTTTGTAAGTATGCTTGGGGTCATTGTCCATTTGGAAGACCCATTTGCGACCAAGCTTTAACTTCCTGACTGATGTCTTGAGATGTTGCTTCAATATATCCACATAATTTTCCTTCCTCATGATGCCATCGATTTTGTGAAAGTGCACCAGTCCCTCCTGCAGCAAAGCACCCCCACAACATGATGCTGCCACCCCCGTGCTTCACGGTTGGGATGGTGTTCTTCGGCTTGCAAGCCTCCCCCTTTTTCCTCCAAACATAACGATGTTCATTATGGCCAAACAGTTCTATTTTTGTTTCATCAGACCAGAGGACATTTCTCCAAAAAGTACGATCTTTGTCCCCATGTGTAGTTGCAAACCGTAGTCTGGCTTTTTTATGGCAGTTTTTCAGCAGTAGCTTCTTCCTTGCGGAGCGGCCTTTCAGGTTATTTTGATATAGGACTCGTTTTACTGTGGATATAGATACTTTTGTAACTGTTTCCTACAGCATCTTCACAAGGTCCTTTGCTGTTGTTCTGGGATTGATTTGCACTTTTCGCACCAAAGTACATTAATCTCTGGAAGACAGAATGCATCTCCTTCCTGAGCGGTACGACGGCTGCGTGGTCCCATGGTGTTTATACTTGCGTACTATTGTTTGTACAGATGAACGTGGTACCTTCAGGCATTTGGAAATTTCTCCCAAGGATGAACCAGACTTGTGGAGGTCTACAATTTTTGTTCTGAGGTCTTGGCTGATTTCTTTTGATTTTCCCATGATGTCGAGCAAAGAGGCACTGAGTTTGAAGGTAGGCCTTGAAATACATCCACAGGTACACCTCCAAGTCACTCAAATGATGACAATCAGAAGCTTCTAAAGCGATGACATCATTTTCTGTAATTTTTCAAGCTGTTTAAAGGCCCAGTGAACTTAGTGTATGTAAACTTCTGACCCACTGGAATTGTGATATAGTGAATTACAAGTGAAATTATGTGTCTGTAAACAATTGTTGGAAGAATTACTTGTGTCATGCACAAAGTAGATGTCCTAACCAACTTGCCAAAACTATAGTTTGTTATCATGAGATCTGTGGAGTGGTTGAAAAATGAGTTTTAATGACTTCAACCTAAGTGTATGTAAACTTCCGACTTCAACTGTACGTGTGTCTACGGTTGGGTGCTCACCTCTCTCACAAGCGTTGCATCCAAGATGTGACTCTGCTCTACGATCTCGCCCAGTCTCTCTGGATCTTTGTCCATGACCAGAGGTAGTCTCACGCTACCATCCTCCACTGACACAATCTGCAAGACAAGACCTAGTTATAAACCCATTAACTTGACACACACACACACACAAACAACCACCCCGGACCCCACGTGAACACTGCTCAAACTTTCTCAGGGCAAGATGTGCACAAGATGCCTCTTCACCACTAACGCGCTAGTCGAAGTCAATAGCCATTTGTCAGCCATTTTCTTCAGGACTCTCCTCAATGACTTTAATATACAGACTTACCTCCCAGTCTTCCCCAGTCTGTCCGTGGTTCTTGGACACTTCTTCCTCCTCTTCCCTGTCGTCGACCAGTACAAACTCTTCTTCGTCCCCCTCCTCCTCCTCTTCTTCCGACCCTACCTCCAATATGCAGAGCTCAGGCCTCCAGTGGATCAGATAAGCGTACAGCTCGTCTGAGCTACAGACAAAACATGAGAGCAGAAAGATTCAGTGTTAAAGACCTTTGACTTACTTCTAGTGAGAATTGTATTTTAACTTGAAGCCTCTATATTCCTCAGCAAGGGAGGTCGTTGAAATTGCTGCACAATACATGTAAACGTTACGTTAATGTTAGACATGGTCAGTGTGAGGTGCTAACGTTCACAGAATGTAAGTGGTTCATGCTATACTAAAACAGTTTCTGTGGCTCAAGACGGCAACCTCTCCTGGGAGAAGGCGAACCAGGCATCCCTCCGGGGTAAGGTTTTGGTTGTCCCCAGCTGCAGGCCTGTAGCCACACCCTTCTTCCCAGTGGACCGCTGGAGCCGCAGCCTGATGAACATCAGACCTCCAAAAGTCCCTGAAGACTGTCTAGAGGGGCCTGTAGAAGGAGAGAAGTAGGGTCGAGGAAGAAAGAGAGGGAGGGGGGGGAAGAGAACGAGATAGGAGAGAGAGAGCGAGAGAGGAGAGAGAGAGATAAGGGGAGAGGAGAGGGGGGAGGATGGAGAAAAAGAGTGTGAGGGAGTGGCAAAACACCAAGAAAAAAGACTGAGTGGGAAGCATTTGTAATGATACCAGCTTCCTACAAATGTATCAAGCAGACCTCAACTACAGTGCTGCTTGGGACAAAACAATGACGTAAACCTCTTGACTTGATTCTTTCCTTACCTGGCGTCCGATTCCTCACAGACTGCTCCTTCTCCGTCCCCTCTCTGTCCATCAGCTCCATTCTCACCATCTTCCCCGTCCCCGCTGCCTCTTGTCCTCCACAACAGAAGGTGGCAGCACTGCTCAGCACAGCCACTCCCAGAGCCCCAGATGAATGCACAGCCAGCTCTTCCAGTGGGCTCCCCTTCCCCTCCAGCTGCTTCTCTGCCTCAGTCATGTCACTGGTACTCTCCTCCTCAGCGACCTCCTGGACCAGTCTCAGAGCCTCCCCCTCCAGCTCCCCCTTGTCCTGTGGGCTACTGCTGCGTCGCCTCCCACCCTGCTGGAGCGTCCTGACAGTTTTGGAGTCAGTTTTCTGGGTCTTTTTAGTTCCTTTACACCTAGTAACAGAAAAACAACCAGTTATGTATGTTGCATGTTCTGTAATATGTGACCTGGCAAACTCCCCTTGATACCATAGAAATCCATGGACCAATTTGATTGGCTATACTCCATTTGCACTGCTAGATATCACAGAGAACATACAGTATTTAAGGTTACTGTTGCTACCTGTGGATACGTCAGAGATCCATCCACCTGATCCAGTCATAGTGCGTATTCGAGATACACCGATTTGACAGGTCTGCCCAGAATATTGGATTCATTTAGTGACCTCATATTATTTGTATTATTTAACTTTTATTTAGCTAGGCAAGTCAGTTATGAACAAATTCTTATTTACAATGACGGCCTACCCCGACCAAACCTGGACGACGCTGGGCCAATTGTGCGTCGCTCTACGGGACTCCCGATCACGGCCGGATTGTGATACAGCCTGAAGACACAGTCTGTCTCCATTGTGCACAGTCATTCAATGCTGACCTGTGTGTGGAGGAGTTGAAATGCATGTGGGAGATGTCTGAGTAGAAGGAGACAGAGGCCAGGCTGTCCACTGAGCAGGACAACAGGTACCCCTCACAGCCGTGCTCCATCACCAACGGGTGGGTCTTACACGGGTCAAAGAAGATCTTATTGGACGTCACTAGCAAGATACCAGAAACCACACCCTGGTAAGAGAGAGAGAGAGAGGTGAGCGGGTGGTGAGAGAGGGGTGAGCGAGGTGGTGAGAGAGGGGTGAGCGAGGTGGTGAGAGAGGGGTGAGCGGGTGGTGAGAGAGGGGTGAGCGGGTGGTGAGAGGGGGGTGAGCGGGTGGAGAGAGAGGGGTGAGCGGGTGGAGAGAGGGGGGTGAGCGGGTGGTGAGAGGGGGGTGAGCGGGTGGTGAGAGGGGGGTGAGCGGGTGGAGAGAGGGGGGTGAGCGGGTGGAGAGAGGGGGGTGAGCGGGTGGTGAGAGAGGGGTGAGCGGGTGGAGAGAGGGGGGTGAGCGGGTGGTGAGAGAGGGGTGAGCGAGGTGGTGAGAGAGGGGTGAGCGGGTGGTGAGAGAGGGGTGAGCGAGGTGGTGAGAGAGGGGTGAGCGAGGTGGTGAGAGAGGGGTGAGCGAGGTGCGTGAGAGGGGAGCGAAAACGCCTCTAGTCTCCACCCACCTTGCGGTCAGTGATGTAACGGCAGAACAATTTGAGGTAAGGCATGGTGGCTTGCCCCTCCCCTTGAGAGCACTCGGGAGGGAGGGCCAGTAGGCAGAGCTGTCCATCAGGCATTGGCACCGCCTCCACATCCTGGGAGAATCAAAACAAGCACAGAGCAAAAACACAACCGCAGCTCAGCAAAATACCCTTCTCCCCTTGACTTACTAGTGTCTAAAGCAGGCATTAAAACAGGGCTTTATATACACAGAGCTGACTAAGCAGGTTTTAAAAGAACAGTTCTCACAGAAACAATCACTGCCATTAGCCAGTTAGCTACGTTTTTACAGTCCTGCATTCTTATTCTTTTGAACAATTTAAATTAAGCTATTTTGGCCTCTTCTGACAAGAACAGTCAATTCTACCACCGGAAAAGCAATAACACACTCCATTAAAGGCCTGACAGGAGCCAGATAATCATGGTTATATAATTATAAAAACATTGTCATGTGTACTTCCTCTTCTGTATGATTTGTGGAATAAATTAATCCACATTGTCCTTACCAGTAGTTTGTCATACTCTGCATCTGGTGACGAGGAGTGAGGGCTGGCAGATGGGGCCGCAAAAAGCCCAAGCCCTGGGTCAGTGTCCAACTCTGGCTCCAGCCTGAGGTTGGGATCAAAGTGCATCACTGTGGGAGATGAGCCTTGCCCAGAGCCTTTACTCTTGGGAACGCGGAGGTTCTTTGAAATGAGACAACACAGAACACACATTCATGCACTGCTGTAAATAAAACTCTGCTCAGCCTAAGACCTCCCACTTCCTCTTTCTAATGTACTGAGAAATCTACATCTGCTTTACTGTGGTCTTATCTGGATGCTTGATTTGGTAACCATGCAAATACAGGTAACTGCCAAATAAAGGAAACACAAGTAAATGAGGGATAGAAAGTATATTGAAAGCAGGTGTGGTCCCCGAGTTAATTAAGCAATTAAGTTATAGACACTTGCAGAATCTATTCCAAGGAGCATTGAAGCTGTTCTGGCAATTCATGGCGGCCCAACGCCCTATTAAGACAATTTATGTTGGTGTTTCCTTTATTTTGCCAGTTACCTGTAGGTTCTCTGAAGACCATTTGGTGAAGACGTAGTCTTTCACGCACTTTCCATGTCAAATCCATAGTGGAAGGTACAAGCAATACAACATACTATACATACAAAAGTATGTGGACACCCCTTCAAATTAGTGAATTCGGCTATTTCAGCCACACCCTTTGCTGACAGGTGTAGAAAATCAAGCACACAGCCATGAAATCTCCATAGACAAACATTGGCAGTAGAATGGCCTTACTGAAGAGCTCAGTGACTTTCAACGTGGCACCGTCATAGGATGCCACCTTTCCAACAGGTCAACTGTAAGTGCTGTTATTGTGAAGGGGAAACGCCTAGGAGCAACAAAGGCTTCCACGCGAAGTGGTAGGCCACACAAAATCACAGAACGGGACCGCCAGGTGCTGAAGCGCATAGAGAGTAAAAAATAGTTTGTTCTTGGTTGCAACACTCACTACCGAGTTCCAAACTGCCTCTGGAAGAAACGTCAGCACAAGAACTGTTCGTCGGGAGCTTCATGAAATGGGTTTCCATCGCCAAGCAGCCGCACACGAGCGTTCTCTGGAGTGATGAATCACGCTTCACCATCTGGCAGTCCTACGGATTAATCTGGGTTTGGCGGATGCCAGTCGAACGCTACCTGCTCCAATGCATAGCGCCAACTGTAATGTTTGGTGGAGGAGTAATCATGGTCTGGGACTACTTTTCAAGGTTCTGGCTAATCCCCTTAGTTACAGTGAAGGGAAATCTTAACGCTACAGCATACAATGACATTCTAGACGATGACAATGCCCCCGTGCACAAAGCGAGGTCCATACAGAAATGGCTTGTCGAGATCGGCGTGGAAGAACTTGACTGGCTTGCACAGAGCCCTAACCTCAACCCCAACGAACACCTTTGGGATGAATTGGAACACTGACTGTGAGCCAGGCCTTATCGCCCAACATCAGTGCCCCGACCTCCCTAATGCTTGTGGCTGAATGGAAACAAGTCCCTGCAGCAATGTTCCAACATCTAGTGGAAAGCCTTCCCAGAAGAGTGGAGGCTGTTATAGCAGCAAAGGAGGGACAAACTCCATATTAATGCCCATGATTTTGGAATGAGATGTTCGACGAGCAGGTGTCCACATACTTTTGATCATGTAGTGTATTATGTCACTGCCCTGAAACTTAAATCATCATACTGGAAAAAACACGCATGCAGAGATAAAATATATTGATGTACATCAGTGTCTGATCAAATGATATGAGGTTGATCGTACCCAGAGGCCTGTAATTAGTGAGTCAGGTTTGTTTTCCTGTGACATTTCAGGGTGTCACATGTTGAGTAAGAAGGCACAGAACGCAGAAACAGAAGATACCAGTCATATACAGTATATGCAAATGTTGGCTCTGGAAGTGTACAGGATGTAACATCTGATAAGGGTGGGAACCATGGTGACTTACCTGCCGGGGGATGAGGGAGGAAGAGATGGAGGTGGAGAGCTGCCTGTTCAGCTTAGCCTGATCTGCCAGGCTACTGCACTGGGAGGTGACACTGAACACAGTGTCTTCATGGTGAGCCTGTGAGTACACAGTGCAGAAATACTCCAATATTAAAAGAAATCAGACCAAATAATGCCTATCCTTTCCCTTCATTTGAGGCGCCACAGTCCTCTGAGTAATATCATGTAAACCCTCCATCCGCTCCCACACAAAACAGGATTAATCTATTAACAGACGGGTCCATTGACTTAAAATACACTACCGTTCACAAGTTTGGGGTCACTTAGAAATGTCCTTGTTTTTGAAAGAAAAGCACATTTTTTTGTCCATTAATATAACATAAAATTGATCAGAAATACAGTGTAAACATTGTTAATGTTGTAAATGACTATTGTAGCTGGAAACGGCTGATTTTTTATGGAATATCTACATAGACGTACAGAGGCCCATTATCAGCAACCATCACTCCTGTGTTCCAATGGCACGTTGTGTTAGCTAATCCAAGTTTATCATTTTAAAAGGCTAATTGATCATTAGAAAACCCTTTTGCAATTATGTTAGCACAGCTGAAAACTGTTGTGCTGATTTAAAGAATCAATAAAACTGTTCTTCTTTAGACTAGTTGAGTATCTGGAGCGTCAGCATTTGTGGGTTCGATTACAGGATCAAAATGGCCAGAAACAAATAACTTTCTTCTAAAACTCGTCAGTCTATAGAATAGAAAGAGGAGTGGGAGGCCCCGGTGCACAACTGAGCAAGAGGACAAGTACATTAGAGTGTCTAGTTTGAGAAAGAGACTCTTTACAAGTCCTCAACTGGCAGCTTAATTTAATAGTAAATTAGAAATAAGGAAGACCTGTGGCTGATCTGTGACCACAGCTTGTCTGACATTTGAATGTATCAATACCATATATTATGCAATGTATTGGTTATAAAAACGTGAGGGAGCAGCAAGTTTTAAGATGATTGATTGTTGACATTTGAGTAGGTCTACATGAGATTGTGACTCACCATAGTGCCTACCTTGTCATCTGGCAGGTGATCTCCGTCCGAGGACTTGGTTGTGGTTCCCGCCATTCCCCATGACGTCTCTATGAACGCAAGATGTAAAAACATGATGTTGTGAAGCGATAACTCTTTCCACCAGTAGTCTATTCTTCCTGCTGCTGACAAACAAGTTGTTAGTGGTACTGTATATAGTTTAATTCATGCAAAACAACTCCCCCCAACTCGCTCCGGCCCTGTGTGTGGGCTTCTTTGTGGATCTCTGAGGTAAACCCCCGGTCAAAAGTTTGGAATATTACTCATTTAAGGGTTTTTCTTTATTTGCACTATTTTTTACATTGTAGAATAAAAGTGAAGACATCAGAACTATGACATAACACATATGGAATCATGTAGTAACCAAAAAAGTGTTAAACAAATCTAAATATATTTTATATTTGAGATTCTTCAAAGTAGCCACCCTTTGCCTTGACGACAGCTTTGCACACTCATGGCATTCTCTCAACCAGCTTCATGAGGACCGCCACAGGAATGGAAGACCCAGAGTTAACTCTGCTGCAGAGGATAAGTTCATTAGAGTTACCAGACTCAGATTGCAGCCCAAATAAATGCTTCACAGAGTTCAAGTAACAGACACATCTCAACATCAACTGTTCAGAGGAGACATCAATTGCTGCAAAGAAACCACTACTGAAGAACACCAATAATAAGAAGAGACTTGCTTGAGCCAAGAAACACGAGCAATGGACATTAGACTGGTGGAAATTTGTCCTTTGGTCTGGAGTCCAAATTTGAGATTTTTGGTTCCAACCTCAACCAAATTTAGATGGTTTGGGATGAGTCGGACCGCAGTGAAGGAATAGCAGCCAACAAATGTCCTGCATATGTGGGAACTCCTTCAAGACTGATGGAAAAGCATTCCAGGTGAAGCTGGTTGATAGAATGCCAAGAGTGTGGGGTGGCTATTTGAAGAAACTCAAATATAAAATATATTTTGATTTGTTTAACACTTTTTTGGTTACTACATGACTCCATATGTGTTATGTCATAGTTCTTAGTCTTAGTTATTATTCTACAATGTAAAAAATAAAGTGCAAATAAAGAAAAACCCTTGAATGAGTAATATTCCAAACTTTTGACAGGGGTGTACATGCAAGAAATTATATACATTTCAGAGGTTTATTAAGGTACTTAGGTTTCTCTTTGAGAGCCTCAGGTGTGCAACAAGGCAGCACTGTTGGCGTTGACACACCGACATAGAAATGTTAGATCTTTGGCTCAATGTCGCGTGTCAGCAAGCTAGATCACTCCTCCCGCAGGCTTTCAAAGTTTGAAGTCCTGTACAAATGTCAACATTGACAGGGGCAGATCTGTGGTTCTGAGTACAGTGCCTTCACATTTTTTTGCGTTAGAGTCAACGGGTATTTTGTGTCTGCCAGACGTTTGCATGCATTCCTTGCTGCAGTGTTGCAATTCCTCATACATGCTACATCTAGAGAGGAATTGTCCTTACCAACCTTCCTTTGTGTGTTATCTGTCAGGCTCTAGAATGGTTTGCTACGAAAATACACAACATATTTATAAATACCATATGAATAATTGGATATGGAACTACTGCAGCTACCCTCCCAAGATCCTAATAAGGCAAACAAACCAGATATATATATATAACTTTGTTGAGAGATACCTCACCTTGGAGGTAATACTGTCGCAGTCGGGGGTTCCGGATGTGGGGGACGTGGTCAAGGGGTCGCCCCACAGCACGGTGGCCCTGACCGCTGTCCCTGGCCTCCTTGGTTGGGCCGGTCTGAGGCCCCGTCTCCAAGGGTCTGGCAATGAACCTGGGGAGCTGGGTGGCCCCAGCAGGGAGCTTGGGCCCCAGTCTGGAGAGGAGAAAGAACAGAGGGATACTGGTGATAAGGAAAACTACTGGGATGTTTGTTTACCATATAATATGGTGAGGAAAGCCTTCTGACCCCATCTACAGTATATGAGCATGGAAGGGTAGAAATTGTTGATAACCCATCAGAGGCAATCAGCTATGAATCTTTATGAATTTGTCTAACATAAAAATTAATAAAACGGTGCTATATTGGTAGTCATTTGTGATTCATGCAGGATAGTGGGAGTTAGGGATATATGGTCTGTTGCTGTTTCTGGCAAGCAGCTGCACTCCTCTCTCCCACGTAATGCCCTTGACTGTTTGTGTTCCTTTATTCAAAGGAGAAGTAAATTCAACATGTAGGAGAGCGTTACAACACGTAGGAGAGCGTTACAACACGTAGGAGAGCGTTACAACACGTAGGAGAGAGACAACACGTAGGAGAGCGTTACACCACGTAGGAGAGAGACACAACACGTAGGAGAGAGACACAACACGTAGGAGAGAGACACAACACGTAGGAGAGCGTTACAACACGTAGGAGAGCGTTACAACACGTAGGAGAGAGACACAACACGTAGGAGAGCGTTACAACACGTAGGAGAGCGTTACAACACGTAGGAGAGAGACACAACACGTAGGAGAGCGTTACAACACGTAGGAGAGCGTTACAACACGTAGGAGAGAGACACAACACGTAGGAGAGAGACATAACACGTAGGAGAGAGACATAACACGTAGGAGAGAGACATAACACGTAAGAGAGCGTTACAACACGTAGGAGAGCGTTACAACACGTAGGAGAGCGTTACAACACGTAGGAGAGCTTTACAACACGTAGGAGAGAGACACAACACGTAGGAGAGAGACACAACACGTAGGAGAGCGTTACAACACGTAGGAGAGAGACACAACACGTAGGAGAGAGACACAACACGTAGGAGAGCGTTACAACACGTAGGAGAGAGACACAACACGTAGGAGAGCGTTACAACACGTAGGAGAGCGTTACAACACGTAGGAGAGCAACACAACATGTAGGAGAGCAACACAACATGTAGGAGAGCAACACAAAAAAGGATAAGTCTAAGCAGTGCTTTCCTCATTTTTAGCCAATAATGAGTTAATCGCAGGCCTGACCTGGTCTTGACGTTGCCAAAGTAACTTGGTCTGTTTTTGTCCCTCTGTTGTAGTTGGTGTTCCATGGCTCCGAGGGTTTGACAGCAGGCCTTCTCAGGGGCCTATCTGAGACTACTGGGATGTTGACAGCAGGCCTTCTCAGGGGCCTATCTGAGACTACTGGGATGTTGACAGCAGGCCTTCTCAGGGGCCTATCTGAGACTACTGGGATGTTGACAGCAGGCCTTCTCAGGGGCCTATCTGAGACTACTGGGATGTTGACAGCAGCGATGGTCTGGTGAGTTGAGGGGCTCAGCTGGCATCCGTCCTCCTCTGTTCGGTCCCCATGCTTATTAGGCCCCTGTAATCATACCTACAGGAGAGTGTAAGTTAGTGCACATATAGAATAATGAGAAAGTGAGACAGTGCTTATTGATGTGTTGTGTTGGATTTGCCGCAAACATAATGCTTTGTTTGGACATAAAGTTACCTTCTTTGCTGTATGACTTTAGTGCCTTGTTGCAAACAGGATGCATGTTTTTTTTTTTTTTTTGATTCTGTAGAGGCTTGCTTCTTTCCACACTGTCATTTAGGATAGTATTGTGGAGTAACTATACTCCAATTAACGGAATCAGGCCTTTTGGGATAATCAATTATGCAATCTGAGCATTTTAGCAGGGGTATAACTTTGCACTGGTAAATATTACCAAAAAAAAGTCAAATAAGCAATAAAAAAAATAACATTTTGTATTTAGAAAATGCTCTCAAAGACTATGTAGACAAGGCCAGGGGAGAGAAGCCAGGAAGTAGTAGATGCATGTAAACTATATATACACAAAAGGTATGTGGACACCCCTTCAAATTTGTGGATTCAGTTATTTCAGCCACACCCGTTGCTGACAGGTGTATAAAATTGAGCACACAGCCATGCAATCTCCATAGACAAACATTGGCAGTAGAATGGCCTTACTGAAGAGCTCAGTAACTTTCAACATGGCTACTGAGTTCCAGACTGCCTCTGGAAGCAATGTTGGGAGCTTCATGAAATGGGTTTCCATGGCAGAGCAGCTGCACGCACACAAGCCTAAGATCACCATGCACAATGCCAAGCGTTGGCTGGAGTGGTGTAAAGCTCGCTGCCATTAGACTCTGGCACAGTGAATCACGCTTCACCATCTGGCAGTCCGAAGGACGAATCTGCGTTTGGCGGATGCCAGGAGAACTCTACCTGCCCGACTGCATAGTGCCTACTGTAAAGTTTGGTGGAGGGGAAATAATGGTCTGCGGCTGTTTTTCATGGTTCGGGCTAGGCCTCTTAGTTCCAGTGAAGGGAAATATTTTTGCTACAGCATACAATGACATTCTAGATGATTCTGCGCTTCCAACATTGTGGCAACAGTTTGGGGAAGGCCCTTTCCTGTTTCACCATGACAATGCCACTGCGAGGTCCATGGTTTGTCGAGATCGGTGTGGAAGAACTTGACTGGCCTGCACAGAGCCCTGACCTCAACCCCATTGAACACCTTTGGGATGAATTGAAATGCAAACTGCGAGCCAGGCATAAACGACCAACATCAGTGCCCGACCTCACTAATGCTTGGGCCTGAATGGAAGCAGCAACGTTCCAACATCTAGTGGAAAGCCTTCCCAGAAGAGTGGAGGCTGTTATAGCAGCAAAGGGGGGATCAACTCCATATTAATGCCAGTGATTGTTGAATGGTGTCCACATTTTGGTTATGTAGTGTATATTGAATGATACTCTATATTGAATGAAATTGTTGGTGCCTTAATTCTTAACAAGGAGACATACATCTTTGTATTTGCAAAGTCAAATTCCTTAGGGCCTGATCGAGTTCTGATGAAAGTAATGGAACTCCTTGTGATTTATGTAATCCAATTCCTCTTTTATTTCTAGCACCTTCAGTCAGAAGAGACCTGTTTATCCACTTAGTTCAAGTTAAGGGGTTCTATGTGCAATACCGTATGAAGCATGCCGACAAATCGTTATGACGTGGAGAAGATTGCAATAGATTACTGTAGTCTAGTCTTCCTACACAATGAATGATCCCCACTTCCATATCGAAAAGCCGGGGGATATGGCAATAAAATGTAAGGGTGGGGTACCCTGAATTCAGCAACATATTACAATTATTTGGGGACTGACCTGTCACAAAGACTGTCCGGAATGTTGATCGAGAGCGGGTGGTTCCGGCAGACTTCATATTGCTGTGTTACTGTAGGTTTTGTGATATCACTGCAGAGCATAGCTCAATACTGCAGCGCCAACAGTAACAGCGCATGAATGCTCCGCCCATTTCCCTCATCCTCCATCCTTTTTAAAGGGCCCGTGGTTGAGCAGAATCATTGCATGGCTGGAATAACTGTTTAGTCACTGTAATAATCAATCCAACCCCCCCGTGTTTTTATGTTCCCCATACAAAGAGTTTAAAATATACATAAAAACTTTCGCAGGAAATGACATGGCCTTAGAATAGAAAACTGGAGTGGTTTATACTTTTGGGAAATGTATAAAGCTTATAAATAAATTCCGCAAAAGGCCTCGCACCTGCCACTCCAAGCGCAACCATTGCATCGATTCGCTTGTTGATAACGGAGAAAAAGACTGTTCTGACAGGGTGAGTACAGCTACGACCGGACGTGACTTTTTCGTAGCGGGTTAAAGGCGCGACATTGGCCTTGCAGCATTCACGGTGATACGGCCTCTGCATACGTCAGGGCATTCATACTTCTTGCGCTTCTCTGAGCAGCGTAGAGCTGTTGTAAAATAAATTGTCAAGGAAGTGAGTTTGTTTTACAGGACCTCCCATAAAGACAGTTTCAGGTTGGATATTCGACAGATATTCGTGCTTTCAAACCTCAATAGCGTTCAAACCACTTGAGCCACAGACTCCAAATAATTGTCATGATGTTGGAAAAATTGCACAACATTGCACGGGTCTTATTTAATTAGGACATTAATTTGCTTTCCAAAGATAATAAACATATGGAAATGTGAGCCGCATTTTGTATTCCTAGTTTAATTAGTTAGGGAGCATCAACAAAGTATTCTCTACCAACCATAGGCCCTTATGTTTAGTTCAACAGGTCTCATATTCTCTACCAACCATAGACCCTTATGTTTGGTTCAACAGGTCTCATATTCTCTACCAACCATAGACCCTTATGTTTGGTTCAACAGGTCTCATATTCTCTACCAACCATAGGCCCTTATGTTTAGTTCAACAGGTCTCATATTCTCTACCAACCATAGACCCTTATGTTTGGTTCAACAGGTCTCATATTCTCTACCAACCATAGACCCTTATGTTTGGTTCAACAGGTCTCATATTCTCTACCAACCATAGACCCTTATGTTTGGTTCAACAGGTCTCATATTCTCTACCAACCATAGACCCTTATGTTTGGTTCAACAGGTCTCATATTCTCTACCAACCATAGGCCCTTATGTTTGGTTCAACAGGTCTCATATTCTCTACCAACCATAGACCCTTATGTTTGGTTCAACAGGTCTCATATTCTCTACCAACCATAGGCCCTTATGTTTGGTTCAACAGGTCTCATATTCTCTACCAACCATAGACCCTTATGTTTGGTTCAACAGGTCTCATATTCTCTACCAACCATAGGCCCTTATGTTTAGTTCAACAGGTCTCATATTCTCTACCAACCATAGACCCTTATGTTTGGTTCAACAGGTCTCATATTCTTCACCAGTTAGTTATTTTAAAGGAGGACAACCTGCAGATTTCTTACATCCAATTTCTTGAATAAACCTGTAAACTTTCATATCTGAGTATTTGCGGTAATCTTCTTCTGTCCTAAATGATTATATATTACAATTTTTTAAATAAAAGCTAGAACAACACAACTAACAATGACATAGCAGGCCCATCTTCACCTGTAACTACATTAAACTTGTAGGTAGGTACTTTATTGATCCCCCGGGGGGGAAATTTCTTTGTCAAGCAGCTATAACAAAACACAGGGCAGGTGCAAAATGCCAGAATGAAAATACACAAAAGACAGATACACGATACATAGAGCGGCAGTATGAAAAAGTTTAGAAATACAAGAAGTCTGGAGTGCAAAAAAGCTATAAAAAGACATTGCATAGTATGGGTGGATGGCTGAATATGTACACTATACATTGGTGGATGGTGCATGGTTAACTATACTATACAGGTCGATGGCAGAGAAATACTTCAGTAGCTAAAAGTGCGTATGATATAAGTGAGGGTAATAATAGTTTACTTAATATACAGACTGGTTAAATGAACAGGTAAGTGAATATTTTGCATGGTTAAATGAACTGTACAGGTAAATGACAGGAAGAGATACTTAAATAGCTAAATGTGTTTATGATATCATTTGGGGTAATAATAGTAATTCCCTTAAAATACAGTCCATAGTGCGCAGGGTTTAATTATAGATAACTGCACGTATTGCACATTCGATATACTAAAAGCAATGAAAAAGATACAACTGACAGGATACTAATATGCATTCCTAAGTGAAGTTCAGTCCAAGAATTACTTACAATATTGCATGTTATGTGATATAACAACTGTACATGAATATACAGACCTGAATGAATAAATAGGTCCTGAGTGAATGAGTGATTACAGACCAGAGTTACTCACGGATGGATGCATAATTGTTAAACTAGGTCCTAGCACCCCAGCAGTTCCAGATCTATGTTGCAGACTGCACGGCACCCCGGTGAGGCATCAAATAGTCTAATAGCCGCCGGCAGGAATGACCTCCAGTAGCGCTCTCTGGCACACCGTGGTGGGATCAGTCTGTGACTGAAGGTGCTCCTTTGCGTCATAACCATGGCATGCAGAGGGTTGTCCATGATGGCCAGCAGTTTGGCCAGGATCCGTCTCTCCGCCACCTCCTCTAGAGTGTCAAGGCTAATCCCCAGAACAGAGCTAGCCTTCCTGATCAGCTTATTTACCCGAGAAGCATCACCGGCTTTTATGTTTGCTCCCCAGCACACCACTGCAAAAAAGATGGCACTGGCCACCACAGACTGGTAGAAGGTATGCAGTAGTTTACTGCACACGTTGAAGGACCTGAGCCTGCTCAGAAAGTAGAGTCGGCTCTGGCCCTTTTTGTACAGAGCCCCGATGTTACCAGCCCATTCCAGCCTGTTGTCCATATGGACTCCCAGGAACTTGTATGACCCAACCATTTCCACATCCATCCCCTGTATAGGGACTGCAGTCAGTTGTGCCTTGGTTCTCCTGAAGTCCACCACCATCTCCTTTGTTTTGCTGATGTTGAGCTGAAGGTCTTATGAATGTTGACCTGTTACATTAACCTAGGCCTAGTGAGTTAACTTTTATAAACCATCTGTAAGGGACTTACATTCTGAAAAGGTCGGCCATTGATACCCGACTGATGCTGCTCTGGTCTCCAACTGGGCGTTGTGGCTTGAAGAGAACAAAAATCATAATTCATGTTGTTGATCACTGTATTTGGACAAATCCCTAAATATTCTATACCATATAGATACTCAAACTATCAACACTGCAAATGGTTAGGGTTAAGTTTACTCTAGGGTAAGCAAGTGGTTAGTCAGTTGATAGTGGAAGGCCTAGTTAGTTAACTTCTCTAAACCATCTGTAAGAAACACTTACATTCTGAAAAGGTCGGCCATTGCTGCCTTATTGGGACTGTCTCCATCTCTGGTCTCCAACTCAATGTTGTGGCTTGAGGAGAACAAAAATCATTCATTCATGTTGTTGATCACACTGTATTTGATAGTCTATGCTATCTCTTCACTATGTAAAATCTCTTGCGTTCAAAGGAGGCCTGCCTTGACATGTCTTTAAGCCTGGAAGTTTTTTTTGCAACTTGAAGAACACAAAGATGAAAATTATAAAACAATTGTTTTAGCTTCATATCTTACCCTATTTGTCCCTTGTACGTATGTCAAGCTTACCGACGCTGATATTATTTTGGTGGGGGGCGGTTTGGTGGTGGAGGTGAAGATGAACTTGGGGGTGGGTCTTCCTCCTCAGAGGAGGACTGCGGGGGGTGATAAGGACGATGATGTCCTAAGCCTTTTGGGTCTAAATATGTAAATTCATAATTATTAGAATTTATACAATGGGTTGGTTAGAACAAGCATAGCAATGGGTAGACATCCACTGTCCCATCAGCACAGTCAGGCAATTCATTAACTTGTGTACACTTGCATACCACTTTGCAATCGAAAGTAGGCCTGTATACTTACGGCAAACTATTCATCATGCAAAAAAACCCCCCACACGTTTTAATACACTTGCTGCAATGTAGACGAAACTGATTAAAATGTGGAAACATTTCTAGTCAACAAACAGTTATGTGCTCACATGTTTCGTTTTCTGACTGGCCTTCGTGGTCAGTGTTCAGGTCTGATGTTACACATGACATATCCCACCGCTTTACAATGATTTGATTCTGTAAATAGAAGTGTGTTAAAACACACATAGGGCCATTCAGCATGAATGAAGATATCATATGTAAACTAGTGGGTATGTGTAGTGATACAAGTGACAACAACGGGACATCCAAACAACATCCGAAGGGCTGTACACTGAACCTTTTTGGAATTACCTGAGTTAACCTTTTCCTAACGGAGTTCAGAATTTTACTCCTGTGACACTGGTCCAGTTCTATTTTCCTTCACAAATAGTACAATGAGGTACAGTACGTATCTAATACAAAAACAAACTCAAAATACTCAAAATAAACATAGAAAAAAAGCTAAATATATAGATTCTTATTGAATCCTTCTTACAGTGGCCTACATGAGGCCGACTTGTGACATGTAATTGTTTGCAGTTAAATATTTATCTGTGGTCAAGTAACTACAATTTATTGAGATTATGTGAGGAGGGCCAAACAGATCAAAGCAAGAGGTTAAGAGATGATGGCTGGACGAGAGGCTGAGAGATGAATGGACAAGGTGTGGGGGTTGACTCAAATGTTCAGTCGGTGTATGAGTGGCACAGCGACAAATTGTATTCCATAAGGTATTAGGAAAGCCTTCCCGTCTACCAGTCCAACATTGCAGTAGTGTGTTGTGTCAGAGACCATCTACTAAGTGTATGCCAAATGTAGAGGAAGGCATTTGGTATTCAAAGAAGGAATCTTGATGGGTAAATTCTGAGTACACAAGATATACCACCTCATCAACAATGATTCATTCCTTTGCGACCTTCTCCTGAATAAATACAGTTGAAGTCAGAAGTTTACATACACTTTAAAACTCATTTTTCAACCACTCCACAGATTTCATGTTAACCGACTTGCCAAAACTATAGTTTGTTAGGATATCTACTTTGTGCATGACACAAGTAATTCTCCCAACAATTGTTTACAGAGAGATTATTTCACTTATAATTCACTATATCACAATTCCAGTGGGTCAGAAGTTTACATACAATAAGTTGACTGTGCCTTTAAACAGACAATTCCAGAAAATGATGTCATGGCTTTAGAAGCTTCTGATCATTTGAGTGAATTGGAGGTGTACCTGTGGATGTATTTAAAGGTCTACCTTCAAACTCAGTGCCTCTTTGCTCGACATCATGGGAAAATCAAAAGAAATCAGCCAAGACCTCAGAAAAAGAATAGTACTCAAGTATAAACACCATGGCAGCCGTCATACCTCTCAGGAAGGAGACACATTCTGTCTCCTAGAGATGAACGTACTTTGGTGCGAAAAGTGCAAATCAATCCCAGAACAACAGCAAAGGACCTTGTGAAGATGCTGGAGGAAACAGGTACAAAAGTATCTATATCCACAGTAAAACGAGTTCTATATCGACATAACCTGAAAGGCCGCTCAGCAAGGAAGAATCCACTGCTCCAAAACCGCCATACAAAAGCCAGACTACTGTTTGCAACTGCACATGGGGACAAAGATCGTACTTTTTGGAGAAGTGTCCTCTGGTCTGATGAAACACAAATAGAACTGTTTGGCCATAATGACCATCGTTATGTTTGGAGGAAAAAGGGGGAGGCTTGCAAGCCGAAGAACACCATCCCAACGTGAAGCACGGGGGTGGCAGCATCATGTTGTGGGGGTGCTTGCTGCAGGAGGGACTGGTGCACTTCACAAAATAGATGGCATCATGAGGAAGGAAAATTATGTGGATATATTGAAGTAACATCTCAAGACATCAGTCAGGAAGTTAAAGCTTGGTCGCAAATGGGTCTTCTAAATAGACAATGACCCCAAGCATACTTCCAAAGTTGTGGCAAAATGGCTTAAGGACAACAAAGTCAAGGTATTGGAGTGGCCATCACAAAGCCCTGACCTCAATCCTATAGAAAATGTGTGGGCAGAACTGAAAAAGCGTGTGCGAGCAAGGAGACCTACAAACCTGACTCAGTTACACCAGTTCTGTCAGGAGGAAGGGGCCAAAATTCACCCAACTTATTGTGGGAAGCTTGTGGAAGGCTACCCGAGACGTTTGACCCAAGTTAAACAATAAAGTGGTGATCCTAGCTGACCTAAAACAGTGAATTGTTACTAGGATTAAATGTCAGGAATTGTGAAAAACTGAGTTTAAATGTATTTGGCTAAGGTCTATGTAAACTTCCGACTTCAACTGTACATGGCTGTTGGCTTGGTGAAGTTTGAGGGTAAAAAGCTCTGTGTCGTATTGAGTGTACTGCTGTGCACAATGACAGATTGGTGGCAGAGACCCTGATGCATGTTCTCCTCTTGCATCCAAATGTTCCACTCTCCGCACTCTCACAGCTGCTTTCTCAGAAAGCCTCTGAACAACCTGACTACAGGGAGCTCCAGGTTTTCTAACAAGCCTCTTTAACTTTTGCATAAAACCTTCAAACTTAAAGGCACTGAAAGAGTCCAGATTCCCATGCACCTTGACATATTGTGCAAGATGCACCAGGTTGTGGATATTGTATGAAAGGAACATCTCGCCATACAGCTCTCCAAAGTGCTGAACAAACACAAGCTTCGTTCCCATGTACTCTTCAAGCAGTGCCTTGTTTGACATTATAAACATGGCAACAAAAAAACGTAGTATGT
This sequence comes from Thymallus thymallus, assembly GCA_023634145.1. Classification (NCBI taxonomy): domain Eukaryota; kingdom Metazoa; phylum Chordata; class Actinopteri; order Salmoniformes; family Salmonidae; genus Thymallus; species Thymallus thymallus. The sequence continues at coordinate 34,484,959 of CM042405.1, forward strand.
ACGAGGTCTTTAAGGAGCACAGGACCGGTGTAGAGCAAAAACTGTCGGAATTCAGATGCTTTCCATCTATCTACCTCCTTTACGGACCTCGGTCTTCGTGCAAACTCCACTGGCACGCTTGTCCTGATGTTAATTGAGTTTTTCAGCTGAAACCCTGAGAGTCGGCAGGCCAATGGACCCTTGAGCCACAGGTGCAGAAATCTCCTCATGACTCCTAGGCAGACGAGATGCAACGGGAAACCACTCACCATGCCCAGAGATGTGTTACACAGAGGTGAAAGGCCGAGATGATGCCCTTCATCTACCATTCCTCTGAAGTCCTCGTCTGTGCGGAGGGGAGCGTCTGTTTCAGGGAATGTCACCCTGTTGCTTACATATTTCCCCCTCCTGCACACATTTTTCACACCCAGAATAGCCTGAGTGACCTTTCACATTTTTGATGCCACTTTATATGAACATGGCCATGTGTACTTATATCATGGGCAGGAGAGGCTCTAACAATGGGAATTACAAACCACCCTCTTAATAATCACAAGGTCAGCACAGTATAGTTTGGCACAGTAGAGTACTGTACAGTATAATTTGGTACAGTAGAGTTCAGTAGGCTACAGTATGGTTTAGTACAGTGAACTACAGTACAGTAGAATACAGTAAATTATACTGTGTTCTACTTAAGTGTCTGCTACTATACTAATCTCTACTATACATAACTGTATTGTACTGATTTATACTCTACTTTGTTGTACTTCTGTGCTGTCTAAACTTGTGAAACAGACTTGCCATGCTGTAACAGAGACACATTTCCAAAAAAAGGCTTTTGAGTTACGCTTGTTCCCGTTTGGTGTGTGCGGCGAAGTGTGGCCTGATTTTAATATGGGTGTGGTCATTAGAAATCGCAAAACATGTTCAGCACACCATACACAATCACCCTGTGGTCGTTCAGTGCGGTACTGTTATCGTTGAATTAAACGCTCTGCGCACATCTGATCTAATCAGAATTCGCCCATGAAGAGTATTTCTTTGAATATCCCAAGCCTTGCATTTGGAATACCCCTAAAGACGGCCTCTTGGACACGACACATCCATTGTCTCTGTTACGAGTAAAATGTGCACAGATCTGGGACCATGCTAAGTTTGTGGATGTTTTGAAAAAGTAACAGCACGTTTCTTACCACTATTCAGGAGGTTATTCCTATTTGGCAGAACAAGCCTCATGGATCGACTCGCTGTGTGGTAAGGAGAATAGGCTCCCTAGTGCCCATAATTTTTTTTAAAAAGGGCATGTTTCCAGGTAAATTTTCCCAATTCAACACATGCCATAATAGTACAGACATTGACTTTGTCAGAAGGCAGACCTTGTGGCCAAATTCCATTAAAGGTGCTAACCAAGAGCACTTGCACCTGTTTACCAGGAACTCCCAGGTCTCCCTCCGATGCGGCCCATGGATGGCCCCATGGTGTCCACACTGGCAGACATCGTCTGGATCACAGCAGATGAGGAGTCTGACACCTATGCCAGAGTGCGGTCAGCTTCTCTCACCCAAAGTGCAGAATAATGTGTCTGCTCATCTCGAGCATAGTCCTTTAGTGGGGCAGCAAAAATTGTCGTCAGCTATCGTTGGGGTCGAAATTATTAATTTTATTATTATATATTTTTTACCATTTATTTAACTAGGAAAGTCAGTTAAGAACAAATTATTATTTACAATGACGGCCTGCCAAAAGTCAAAAGGCCTCCTGCGGGGACGGGGGCTGAGATTAAAATGTATAGGACAAAACACACATCACGGCAAGAGACACCACAACACTACATAAAGAGATCCAATGCCAGAGTGCGGAAATATGCCAACACAACATGGTAGCAACACATGACAACAACACGGTAGCAACACAACATGGCAGCAGCACAACATAGTAGCAGCACAAAACATGGTACAAACATTATTGGGCGCAGAAAACAGCCCAAAGGGCAAGAAGGTAGAGACAACAATACATCACACGAAGCAGCCACAACAATACTGGTTATTGGTTATGCCTGCATTAGTGATGGCAAGGGACTCTTGCAAATTTGGAAGATTCCACTGTATTTGTTTCTGTCAATAAGCTTCCTGTCCTGTTAATGCAAGAGTGCTTTCTTATGGTCCATTGTGTTTTCTCAGGAGCGACACACGCCCGCTGAGACACGAGTGGCTGCCAATGCCTCTCCTGGTTATGCAAAGGAACTCCTCTGTGCCCAACTTCCGCCGTGACGTCAAGAAGGTGGAGACGCTGAGGAAGCCCGCGGTGACAGCTATGAACCGCACCACCTCCCTGCAGGACGGGCTGAGCAGACTCCGCTCCCAGATCGCCAAGATCGTTGCCACAGAGTCTGGTAGGGAATTTGTAAAGGAATTGTAAAGTCTGGTAGGAAATTTGTAAAGGAATTGTAAAGTCTGGTAGGGAATTTGTAAAGGAATTGTAAAGTCTGGTAGGGAATTTGTAAAGGAATTGTAAAGTCTGGTAGGGAATTTGTAAAGGAATTGTAAAGTCTGGTAGGGAATTTGTAAAGGAATTGTAAAGTCTGGTAGGGAATTTGTAAAGGAATTGTAAAGTCTGGTAGGGAATTTGTAAAGGAATTGTAAAGTCTGGTAGGGAATTTGTAAAGGAATTGTAAAGTCTGGTAGGGAATTTGTAAAGGAATTGTAAAGTCTGGTAGGGAATTTGTAAAGGAATTGTAAAGTCTGGTAGGGAATTTGTAAAGGAATTGTAAAGTCTGGTAGGGAATTTGTAAAGGAATTGTTTTCATTAAGTTTAATTCCCCAGTGAAAGAGGCTCTTTCTCAGGTAAAGTTAGCTATATTAGGCCTATTCATGGGTTGCACCTCCGTCACTCTGTTGCATAGTTGCCATTGTTATGAACGCTCTACAGACGCCGCAGCCATATTGTTGATTTGCCATCCCATCTGGTTTGCGCTTAGTGGGACTATCATTAGTTTTTCAACAGGACAATGACCCAACACACCTCCAGGCTGTGTAAGGGTTATTTGACCAAGAAGGAGAGTGATGGAGTGCTGCATCAGATGACCGGGCCTCCATATTCAATTTGTGTGTTTCCAAGATGGCGTAACAGTGCAGACGTGTTTTTTTGTCCTGTCTCATGTCCCGTGTAAATAGTCTGTAATTAGTCTGTCGTTCCGTATATTTTTCTTATTCCTCATATACTTTTCCTTTTATTTTTCTTTATTTCTTTATCATTTAACTGAACCTCCGACAGAAGCTAGCTTGCTAACTAGCTACTAGCCATTGCTAGCTTCTGCTAGCGGTCCTCACCACTGCTCTGCCTGCATCAGCCAGCTTTAGTTCAGACAATATCGGCCAGTCTGCACAGCGCGCTACCAACCCTGCACATATCGGATTGCGTTTCCATCCACTTCACCGGATTTCTGCCGAAATCACAGGGCCTTCACACCGGATCATCGCAGCTAGCTAGCTGCAACCGAGTGGCTGCTGTTGTTTGGCTAACACTACTGTCCAAAAGCTTGCACCAGTTAGCCTTGAGCTAGCTCCGAGCTAGGCCCATCTCCCGGCTAGCCGACGTGTACTCGCTAATTCCCGGGCTACAGTACCTTTGTCAACCGGCCTGGACCTTCTACTGTTGACACGGAACCCAGCCGAGCCATCACGACTGGTCTGCCGATGTAATCGTCCGACGTGGTCTCAACAGGCTTTTCCACTGCGATGTCGCCGAAGATCCATCTGCTAGCCCCGGCCCGCTAGCATTCTGAATGCCGTGCCTCCCGCTCGCCTAGTGCAGCGTCCACTGATCTGCACCCTGGCTCACCTCTTTGCTGCTCATCGGACCTTATGATCACTCGGCTACACAGCTGTTGCCTGCTGGACTCCCTTACACGGTACCTCATTCTGTTTATCTATTAAGCCTCAGATTCAAACTCAGGTCCTGTGTGTGGCACAACTTTTTCTCAACATTTTCTCAGTCTATTCATTGCCATTTATCCGTTGTCGTCTTAGCTCTCTTGATTAACTGTTTGTTTTATGCCTCTCTCTTATGTCAATATGCCTTGTCTGTTGCTGTTTAGTTTATTCCTTATCGTTCTATTCCACTGTAGAGCCCCCAGTCCCGACCAACATGCCTCAGATAGCTCCTTTGTCCCCCCCCCCCCCCCCAACACACGCGGAGACCTCACCTGGCTTAACTGGTGTCTCCAGAGATGCAACCTCTCTCATCATTACCCAACGCCTAGGTTTATCCCCACTGAATTCTCATCCTACCATATCCCTGTCTGTACATTATGCCATCAATCTATACTATCGCGCCCAGAAATCTGCTCCTTTTATTCTCTGTACCCAACGCACTAGACGGCCAGTTCTTAAAGCATTTAGCCGTACCCTTATCCTATGCCTCCTCTGTTCCTCTGGTGATGTAGAGTTAAACCTAGGCCCTGTAGCCCCCAGTACTACACCTATTCCCCAGGCGCTCTCATTTGATGACTTCTGTAACTGTAAAAGCCTTGGTTTCATGCATGTTAACATCAGAAGCCTCCTCTCTAAGTTTGATTTATTCACTGCTTTAGCACACTTCTCCAACTCTGATGTCCTAGCCGTGTCTGAATCCTGGCTTAGGAAGGCCACCAAGCCTTCAATCTAATATAGATGCCCTCAATCTCACAAAAATTATCAAGGAACCTACCAGGTACAACCCTAAATCCGTAAACATGGGCACCATCATAGACATCATCCTGACTATCTTGCCCTCCAAATACACATCCTCTGTTTTCAACCAGGATCTCAGCAATCACTGCCTCATTGCCTGCGTTCGTAATGGGTCCGCGGTCAAACGACCACCCCTTATTATTGTCAAATGCTCCCTAAAACACTTCAGCGAGCAGGCCTTTCTAATCGATCTGGCCCGGGTATCCTGGAAGGATATTAACCTCATCCCGTCAGTAGAGGATGCCTGATTGTTCTTTAAAAGTGCTTTCCTCACCATCTTAAATAAGCATGCCCCATTTAAAAAATGTAGAACAGATATAGCCCTTGGTTCACTCCAGACTTGACTGCCCTTGACCAGCACAAAAACATCCTGTGGCGTACTGCATTAACATCGAATAGCCCCCGTGATATGCAACTTTTCAGGGAAGTCAGGAACCAATATGAGTAGTCAGTTAGAAAAGCAAAGGCTAGTTTTTTCAAACAGAAATTTGCATCCTGTAGTACTAATTCCAAAAAGTTCTGGGACACTGTAAAGTCCATGGAGAATAAGAGCACCTCCTCCCAGTTGCCCACAGCACTGAGGCTAGGAAACACGGTCACCAACGATTTCAAATTTACGATAATTGAACATTTCAATAAGCATTTTGCTACGGCTGGCCATGTTTTACACCTGGCTACCCCTACCCCGGCCAACAGCTCTTCACCCCTCGCAGCAACATGCCCACGCCCCTCCCCCGCTTCTCCTTCACCCAAATAGCTGATGTTCTGAAAGAGCTGCAAGATCTGGACCCCTACAAATCTGCTGGGCTAGACAATCTGGACCCTTTCTAAAATGTTCTGCCGCAATTGTTGCAATCCCTATTACTAGTCTGTTCAACCTCTCTTTCGTATTTTCTGAGATCCCTAGAGATTGGAAAGCTGCCGCGGTCATCCCCCTCTTCAAAGGGGGAGACACTCTAGACCCAAACTGTTACAGACCTATATCCATCCTGCCCTGCCTTTCTAAAGTCTTCGAAAGCCAAATTAACAGACAGATCACTGACCACTTCGAATCCCACCGTAACTTCTCTGCTATGCAATCTGGTTTCCAAGCTGGTCATGGGTGCACCTCAGCCACGCTCAAGGTACTAAATTATATCATAACCGCCATTGATAAAAGACAGTACTGTGCAGCAGTCTTCATCGACCTGGCCAAGGCTTTCGACTCTGTCAATCACCACATTCTTATAGGCAGACTCAACAGCCTTGGTTTCTCAAATGACTGCCTTGCCTGGTTCTCCAACTACTTCTCAGATAGAGTTCAGTGTGTCAAATCGGAGGGCCTGTTGTCCAGCCCTCTGGCAGTCTCTATGGTGGTGCCACAGGGTTCAATTCTTGGGCCAACTCTATTCTATATATATATGGAGAATAAGAGCAGCGAGAGCGACATATATAAATGATGTCGCTCTTGCTGCTGGTGTCTCTACGCAGACAACACCATTCTGTATACATCTGGCCCTTCTTTGGACACTGTGTTAACAAACCTCCAAACAAGCTTCTATGCCATAAAACACTCCTTCCGTGGCCTCCAACTGTTCTTAAATGCTAGTAAAACTAAATGCATGCTTTTCAATCGAACGCTGCCCGCACCCGCCCACCGGACTATCATCACTACTCTTGACGGGTCTGACTTAGAATACGTGGACACCTACAAATACCTAGGCGTCTGGTTAGACTGTAAACTCTCCTTCCAGACTCACATTAAGCATCTCCAATCCAAAATTAAATCTAGAATCTGCTTCCTATTTCGCAACAAAGCCTCCTTCACTCATGCTGCCAAACATGCCCTTGTATAACTGACTATCCTACCGATCCTTGACTTCGGTGATGTCACTTACAAAATAGCCTCCAACACTCTACTCAGCAAATTGGATGTAGTCTATCACAGTGCCATCCGTTTTGTTACCAAAGCCCCATATACTACCCACCACTGTGACCTGTACGCTCTCGTTGGCTGGCCCTCACTACATATTCGTCGCCAAACCCACTGGCTCCAGGTCATCTATAAGTCTTAGGTAAATCCCTGCCCTATCTCAGCTCGCTGGTCACCATAGCAACACCCACCCGTAGCATGCGCTCCAGCAGGTATATTTCACTGGTCATCCCCAAAGCCAACACCTCCTTTGGCCGCCATTCCTTCCAGTTCTCTGCTGCCAATGACTGGAACGAATTGCAAAAATCTTTGAAGCTGGAGACTCCTATCTATCATACATATATATATATATATAGTGTTGTCACGAGTGGGTGTTAAGAGAGACCAAGGAGCAGCGCAGTAATAGTTCGACATGCTTTACTTTAATAGAGTATAAACTCAATTACTAACTATGCAAAAAGAACAACGATATAACAAACTGAAACACACTTACTTCACTGACATGGAGATAATGGACCACACCTAGGGTGAGGAACCTACAAACATAATGGACCACACCTAGGGTGAGGAACCTACAAACATAATGGACCACACCTAGGGTGAGGAACCTACAAACATAATGGACCACACCTAGGGTGTGGAACCTACAAACATAAGGGACCACACCTAGGGTGTGGAACCTACAAACATAAGGGACCACACCTAGGGTGTGGAACCTACAAACATAATGGACCACACCTAGGGTGAGGAACCTACAAACATAAGGGACCACACCTAGGGTGAGGAACCTACAAACATAATGGACCACACCTAGGGTGAGGAACCTACAAACATAAGGGACCACACCTAGGGTGAGGAACCTACAAACATAATGGACCACACCTAGGGTGTGGAACCTACAAACATAAGGGACCACACCTAGGGTGAGGAACCTACAAACATAAGGGACCACACCTAGGGTGTGGAACCTAAAAACATAAGTAGGATCCCTAATTAGAGACAATGCAAAGCAGCTGCCTCTAATTAGAGATCCAACACAAAACACCACATAGAAAACAAAAACCTAGAGCTGTCAAACTCTGACCAAGGCTACATAGAGAAGCAAAAGGCTTCTCTATGGCCAGAGCCTGACAAAGCATCAGCTGTCAGAGCTGCTTATCGATCACTGCACCTGTACACAGCCCATCTGTAAATAGCCCACCCTACTACCTCATCCCCATATTTATAATTTTTTTCTCATTTGCACCCCAGTATCTATATTTGAACATCATCATCTGCACATCTATCATTCCAGTGTTAATGCTAATTTGTAACTATTTCGCCACTATTTATTGCTATTTATCCCATGTGTGTTGTTGTTTTTGTCGCACTGCTTTGCTTTGTCTTGGCCACGTCGCAGTTCAACTGGCCTTTCGGTCTGTTGCATTGAAAGTGGCTAATATTGCGTTAATTCGATCATAATTGCCATAGTAACGTTGATAGTGTTAACTAACAGGGAAAACTTGAGTGAAGTTCAATCTCATGCTTCTCTCAGTGGGCTATTTCTTCTGTGTGGCAGTCCTGGGGGAGCTGTGTGGCAGTCCTGGGGGAGCTGTGTGGCAGTCCTGGGGGAGCTGTGTGGCAGTCCTGGGGGAGCTGTGTGGCAGTCTGGGGGAGCTGTGTGGCAGTCTGGGGGAGCTGTGTGGCAGTCTGGGGGAGCTGTGTGGCAGTCTGGGGGAGCTGTGTGGCAGTCCTGGGGGAGCTGTGTGGCAGTCCTGGGGGAGCAGTGTGGCAGTCCTGGGGGAGCTGTGTGGCAGTCCTGGGGGAGCTGTGTGGCAGTCCTGGGGGAGCTGTGTGGCAGTCTGGGGGAGCTGTGTGGCAGTCTGGGGGAGCTGTGTGGCAGTCCTGGGGGAGCTGTGTGGCAGTCTGGAGGCTACTGCGTGCCCGCGCGCAGTTTAGAGGGAACATTGCAGGAGAAGAGTTGATTGCCAATCTGTGTCCCTTTTTTAAGGCTGTCTGTCCCAATTTTTATTATTAAGGGGAAAAGGATGGTATCTAAATGAACTCTGACAAGTTCGAAAACTTGCCTGTCACTGCTCTGCTCTGTTTGCGCCTCTCAGGCTCAAAACCATGTCGGCCTCCATGACATCCTTGGCGACCTTTGACCTGGACCGTCCCAGCATGGACTTCCGAGAGGCGGAGGAGGACACAGTGTGGCTGTCCAAATCCACCAGCTTTGCCGACGTCATGGACATCCTGAAGGACATGAACCGCATGAAGATGAGCAAGAGCAGGTAGGTTTAAAGGGCGAGTCAGGACACTGAGGAAAATGGCTCCCTCTCATATCCATTAGTACACATTATCTAAACACCATGTCAGCTGAAGGTGTGTGATAATGCATTGGATGTCATCCTGTTTTCCACAGGTAAAAAACAGAGGAATCAATTATTAGGTAATGAATTTCAGCTTATGTCGTTGTACAAGACCATGCTCTTAACGTGTGTGTCAATGCAGTTATAACAGAGGCTGCACCCTCCCTAATGGGGGAGTCAGACTCCGCCTCGCTGATCTCAAAGGCCCTGAGGAAGACGTTTACCCTGAAGGATGAAGACATTGTGGGGATGAAGAAACTCAAAAGGCTCCGTAGTCCTCGACCTCCACTCAACTCCAACTCCCCACGTAAGTCAGGCCACACAGAAAGTAGTCCATCTCGACATACACAATATGGCTCGCAAGATTAGACGAGTCATGTTGAATCTGTTTGGGTCCTTATCTATCAAGCTTTTCTTTTAAAAGGTTCAATTGCCAGTGGACATTCCTATGTGTGTTGCATGCCAGGATTTTACTCTTGGTCCACAGAGGATTTTGTTTAATTGTTTCTGTGTTTCTCTCTTCTATTGTCCCCATGGAGACTCTGATGCACCTCATCAACCATGGCAACAGCTAAACAACACGTCTGGGAAAAACAAGCAACCACCTCCCAGCAGGCCAAGTCGGTCTGGACCAAACCAAGTCGAAACCGTACACCAATGTCCAGGCACGACGTCTCCTGTTATTCAATCAACACTCCCCACACACTCACTATCTGGGCCCACACACCTCCCCAAAATGAGGATTCCTTATCCCATTGGTTCAAGAGCAATGTCATAGCAAGTTCATTTTGTGGGTGCTGTACAACCTTCAGATTTGAATCTACTTTGATGTCTCTTGCTCACCATCAGACTAACTCCAGTACTGCCTGGTAACCTTTTTCTCCGGTATAGTGCCTATCCTGGTACCATGAGAGAAACCATTCCCCCTTTTTATCCCGACAAGGATTAACGCATTTGTTGGGAGTGGGATAGTTCTTTTTTTATCTTTTAATTTCTGTATAATCCTTGAAGTTGTATGGACGAATAACAGACTGCAGAAAGTAACAGAGTACTGCAATACCTAGATAATTCTCTGTTCATTTTACAGCAAAAAATCTCTTAGTCATGGTCAATGTGTACAGCATAGGTTTGTTTCTTTTCAATCTTCTTCACATAGCTCCAGACCTACTCATAAACCCTTTATACCAGTGTGAGAAAATATTATTGCTGTCCTTGCGATAATAACTCCCAGAATGTATCTTGATTGATGGCCGCTGGGCAACATGATGCAGAGAAATTGCAGTCACCAGCTTTGTGTTTTTATTCTACTTTGCCACCATTTTTGATTTGGCTAACTAGTGACCATGCCATCTAATGGTCTCTGATTAAATACCTGCCATGTGTCTGTATTCTGACAAATGGAAGCAAGAGCTGTGTTTGTCTGCTTTGTGACGTTTTAAACTCCAGACTCATTCTTTATAATTCCCGTTTGATAATAGACCATTGTTTAAAAACCCTGTTACTGACTTTCACAATGTTGTAATATAAATCCATACAAGTTGTCATTGCTGTAAATAGTGTCAACAGTTGACGGTATGATTGGCTATAAATTACCACAATTAGGTAGTTGTGCATTTTCATATAGTGACACTAGCTCACCACTGGGTGGCAGTGTAGATTCACTAGTGACTGATTTGTTATAATGTATCAAGAATTCAATCAGTGCATTTATTTACATTTTATGCATACACTACCGTTCAAAAGTTTGAGGTCACTTAGAAATGTCCTTGTTTTTGAAAGAAAAGCCAAAAAAATTAACAACTTCAAATTGATCAGAAATATAGTGTCGACATTGTTAATGTTGTAAATGACTATTGTAGCTGGAAACGGCTGATTTTTTATGGAATATCTACATAGGCGTACAGAGGCCTAATATCAGCAAACATCACTCCTGTGTTCCAATGGCACGTTGTGTTAGCTAATCCAAGTTTATCATTTTAAAAGGCTAATTGATCATTAGAAAACCCTTTTGCAATTATGTTAAAACAGCTGAAAACTGTTGTGCTGATTTAAAGAAGCAATAAAACTGTCCTTCTTTAGACTAGTTGAGTATGTGGAGCATCAGCATTTGTGGGTTCGATTACAGGCTCAAAATGGCCAGAAACAAATAACTTTCTTCTGAAACTCATCAGTCTATTCTTGTTCTGAGAAATGAAGGCTATTCCATGCGAGAAATTGCCAAGAAACTGAAGATCTCGTAGAACGCTGTGTACTACTCCCTTCACAGAACAGCGCAAACTGGCTCTAACCAGAATAGAAAGAGGAGTGGGAGGCCCCGGTGCACAAGTACATTAGTGTCTAGAAACAGACGCCTCACAAGTCCTCAACTGGCAGCTTCATTAAATAGTACCTGCAAAATACCAAAAGTGAAGAGGCGACTCTGGGATGCTTTGCAACTCTGCCTAAAAGGTCAGCATCCCGGAGTCGCCTCTTCACTGTTGATATTGAGACTGGTGTTTTGCGGGTACTATTTAATGAAGCTGCCAGTTGAGGACTTGTGAGGCGTCTGTTTCTCAAACTAGACACTCTAATGTCCTCTTGCTCAGTTGTACACCGGGGCCTCCCATTCCTCTTTCTATACCATTCTATAAAAACATCCTCCAGACTTATTCTAAAAATGGCAAAAATGTATCCTGGGTTTTTTGTTCACGCTACCCTAACACACTAGAGAAGCACAAAAAAAATATAAAAATAAATCATAAGCCAGTTGTCATTTGCTCAGATCTTGTTGCCCTGTTGTTAAGATGATCTCTTATCAAAGGGGGTCACCTGCCCTGGCTCTATCCACCATGATACCTTCAGTTCTTTCAACATCTTTAAAAGCTCCTCTCTCTGCTTCATTCCCTTGGGAGGCTAATAACTTTAAAGATTCTAGTTAACCTCATTATGTTTTTTTTCCTACTCTCTTTCTCAAAAGCTCGAGATGATCCAGGCCAGTCTTTTCTGTGTGAGTCCTTGGCATACTTTGTCTCTCACTTCCACCAAGAGCTTCCTGTCTATTTTAGATGCTGTGATATGTCTGTGGAGAGTTCATCAAATACAGCTCAATGTCACGACGTGGCATTGTTAACTGTTAATATAGAACTTAGGGTGACATTGAGACAGTTTTGTAATCCAAGATATACGTAAAGCTCCTCAAAACATGTTACTGTACTTCTATCCTCTCAGATATTCCACGTTTAGGTCCTAAACATCTTAACTTGACTCATGTCTCTCAGCCTCGTCCATATATAGCAAACATTTTTAGGTGACCTCAGGCTTTGATAAATAATTATTGTTCTTACATCCCTTTGCCATTTCAACTAGGCTGCTAGATACCACAAAGGGTAGTGATTTCCAGAATAAAGTGCTCCTATCTGTCATACGGGCTTGACCAACAGGGTTTTTCAACTTGTCGAGCTACAGTGCTCTTCATCAATGCCTCTTTTGTTTGCCGGAAACTCTTTATAAACAGACAAGTCATTAAGCACAAACTTTCCCAATGCTCTTAAAGTTCTCTTCACTTCTCAGACATTGCCATGGTCATTTATAACTTTTCCATTTGTCCAAGTCACATACTATGATTGTTAGTGTTTAGTTGTCAGTCTTCAAAGTGCCCCAGGAACAAGACACTTTGTCAGCAAAGTGATTTAGGTTTTGCTTTGGGCAAAATCTGTCAACTAGACTCAATTAATCTTTCTAACAAATGTGTCGAGAGTTGAGGCATGGCACTGCACACAAGTTCCAAACGGGTTCTTTGGCTGTCCCCATAAGATAACCCTTTTTGGTTCTAGGTAGAACCCTTTTTGGTTCCATGTAGAACCCCCTGTGTAAAGGGTTCACTCAAAAAGGTCTCTAACTAGAACCAAAATGGTTCTACCTAGAACCAAAAAGGATTCTTCAAAGGCTTCTCCAATGGGGACAGCTGAAGAACCCTTTTAGGTTCTAATAGCACTTTTTCTTTTAAGAGTGTGCAGGAGACTGAGTAGAGTGGTTATTCTGAGGCTTGGCTAGGCTTGGTTGAGGTGAAGAGCGATTGATGATCTAAAAGACAACAGTCTCATAAAACTGCAGGACGTGTCGCAGGTAATGTGTCAAAGTGGGTGTCATTTAGGCAGATTTACACCCTCTTTCGGCTGTCAGGGAGGTGACTTCAGACTTCAGACCAGCGGTTCATACCCATTCTATGGAAATAAGCAGAAACTAACTGTGCACAATGTTTGTATTAATGTACAGTGGCTCTGTATTTGTGTATTGTTGTATCGTATGAGATGTAGTCATTGTTTGTGTGTGTCTATACGTTTCTATATGGAGTGGAGAGTTATTTCTCTTGAAAAAAATGGAAAATGAAATATTAATATACAAAATAAAAAAAAAGGTTCTATTGTATTTTATCACAATGTCATATCAAACGATTTATACTTAAATTTGCTAAAATTCACTTGTGTATGACAAATCCCCCATAATCTCAAGACGATCAAAACACACTATATATACAAAAGTATGTGGACACTCCTTCAAATTAGTGGATTCGGCAAGCTCACAGCACGGGACCACTGAAGCGCGTAAAAATCGCCTGTCCTCGTTGCGACACTCGCTACCGAGTTCCAAACTGCTTCTGGAAGCAACGTCAGCACACAAACTGTTCATCGGGAGCTTCATGAAATGGGTTTCCATGGCCGAGCAGCTGCACACATTCCTAAGATCACCATGCGCAATGCCAAGCATTGTGTAAAGCTCGCCGCCATTGGACTCTTGAGCAGTGGAAATGCGTTCTCTGAAGTGATGAATCACGCTTCACCATCTGGCAGTCCGACGGACGAACCTGGGTTTGGCAGATTACAGGAGAACGCTACCTGCCCCAATGCATAGTGCCAACTGTAAAGTTTGGTGGAGGAGGAATAATGGTCTGGGGCTGTTTTTCATGGTTTGGACTAGGCCCCTTAGTTCCAGTGAAGGGAAATCTTAACGCTACAGCATACAATGACATTCTAGACGATTCTGTGCTCCTAACTTTGTGGCAACAGTTTGGGGAAGGCCCTTTCCTGTTTCAGCATGACAATGCCCCGTGCACAAAGCGAGGTCCATACAGAAATGGTTTGGAAGAACTTGACTAGCCTGCACAGAGCCCTGAGCTCAACCCCATCGAACACCTTTGGGATGAATTGGAACGCTGACTGCGAGCCAGGCCTAAATCGCCCAACATCAGTGCCCGACCTCACTAATGCTCTTGTGGCTGAATGGAAGCAAATCCCCTCAGAAGAGCGGAGGCTGTTATAGCAGCAAAGGAGAGTCCAACTCCATATTAATGCACATGATTTTGGAATGAGATGTTCGACGAGCAGGTGTCCACATACTTTTGATCATGTAGTGTATCTGTTGCCATAGGATCCAAAGCTCCTGTAATGTTGCCATTGTCCAGATGAGTATGAATGACTTGCCAATTTGAAAATACCAGAAGCCGAGACCACACGGCTGACAGCTTAATGAGCATTACAGTGCCTGAACTCTGTCTCAACCATACCCATAGCAACAGATAAGCAGGAGAACATTACCTTTAGGAAATCACCCTACTGCCAGTATTTCATATTAATTAAATTCTCTGACAGCACCTTGCTCCTGCCCTCTGTCTGCTTTATGGAGCCCAACTGTCTACTAAATGGTGCGATGGAGGAGCAGGAATATACAGTGCTATCGTTCATAGGTTTTATGAAGTAATCAATCACCAGAACTAAAACTGTGCAATCCCTCAAAGGGGTTCAGACAACTTTTACATTGTTATAATGACAAGAATATACACTATGGACACTAGTTTGAATCTAGATCAGAATATACACTATGGACACAAGTTTGAATCTAGATCAGAATATACACTATGGACACAAGTTTGAATCTAGATCAGAATATACACTATGGACACTAGTTTGAATCTAGATCAGAATATACACTATGGACACTGGTTTGAATCTAGATCAGAATATACACTATGGACACTAGTTTGAATCTAGATCAGAATATACACTATGGACACTGGTTTGAATCTAGATCAGAATATACACTATGGACACTAGTTTGAATCTAGATCACCCCCGCATTTGATTCAAACGAATACACTCATAGAAAAAAAGGTGCTATCAAGAACCTAAAAGGGTTCATAGGAGAACCCATTGAAGAACCCTTTTTGGTTCCAGGTAGAACCCTTTTGGGTTCAATGTAGAATCCTTTCCACAGAGGGCTCTACCTGGAATCCGAAATGGTTCTACCTGGAACCAAAAAGGGTTTAACCTGGAACCAAAAAGGGTTCTCATATGGGGACAGCCGAAGAACTCCTTTGGAACCCTTTTTTCTAAGAGTGTAGGCTTACATGACTTAGTCAAAGCGTGATCAGGTCTGTTGCAGTGCAATAAAGGGTTCCCAGGATGTGTATAAAAAGTTCTAAATCATTTTTGCGTCTACTCAGGGAGTCATTTCTTGCCTCCTGACATCACGTGTCTGGAGGTATCGTAGCAACAGCCAATTAGATGTTGTTAAACTAAATGGAAGAGTCTTGGGGAACACCCCCATCACCCTCACCACCCGCCTCAGTCGGCTCAAACGCTTATGATTCACAGCCAAGGAGAGAAAGTCTCAACAACAAAGAGTGTCTCCTTATTGGATGTACTGTATATTATTTTTGATCTATTTTCAGAGTTCTGTTTTCTCCTTCTTTTGAAACTGTGTTTGGGCTCTCCTCTTGATGCTTTGTAATGGAAAAAAATAAAGTGTGTCCTTAATGGTACTCAAGATAGCACTCAGGAAATGAAGGAGGGCTCACACTAGGGAACTATCACGTAATATTGCTTTGTAGTTCAACAATAATGCTGTTGACCTTCCAACTACCCATTGTGACTCAGTCTTGGCTGAAAGCTGCCTCGCTAACGCACTTCGTTTTTTTCTTCGGAGCTCCACTAATCTCATTACATGTTAATTGAGCTGAATTATCAGAAATTAACAGTGTTTTCTTACCTACATAGTCTTATGGTTTTGCTTATTTGAAAGTATTTTGAACATCTTTTCTGTACAGTTGAGAAATCATTCCAAGTTATTCTAAACATGGCATCCAATCACGTTGGAGTGTGATTCAATTCCTAAAATGAATGAGATTGAGATTAAATTGACCCCAACTGCATACAATTAGATTCACATATGTGTTCGTCACGCTTCATTTGGTCTTTGTATGGATTAGGGCTTGTCGGACAGGGTGAGGGGGGCTGAGGATCAGTACTGTTTGAAAACAATACAAACCCAGATATTTTACGGATGCTCAAAACCATCAGTTACAACTGGCGCTTGGAGTTTATCTGACACCTTTGTAGCAAAGGGTATGATTTGGGGAACAGCACTTTCATCCTGGTCGGACTACTCCCAGCCTGCCTCCGCCGCCAGCTGCCTCCAATAGCTGATAAAAGGGAGAAGAGATGGAGAGAGAGAAACAGGGAGAGAGAGAGAGGGGGAGGGAGGGAGAATGGGTCACGTTTTGATTAGAAACTGATGTGAGGCTGTTTTCTTCTCTGTTAATTAGGCTTCTGTGTTAGAAGTCCGTATCGGAGACATGTTCTGTTGCCGTAACACTAAAGCCTGAATGAAGATTTATGGGGGGTAATATGAGAATGATCTGATATTCTTTAAGTCTCTCTCTCTCTCGATTAAAGACTTACTCTCTGTTAATTGAAGTGTTATGGGGGATCACTACCAAAATAATGCCTTTCTTTTTTCGTCAGATAGGAATAACCCATTCCTTCAAAACAATAATGAGATTCATATGGTAAGAATATTACTTGGGAGTAGAATATATGCTGCCTAGAAACAAGACATGAGAGTAAAGTGGGCTAATGAAGAAACAATTACAAAAGCAAAATTGAACTATTTTGCTGCTTTCTTCAGCAACCCAACAAAATGTTCATGTAGCACAGAGCATGTTGATTCAGTCATAGCTTCTGGAGTCGTACCCACAAATAAACCCACTTAGTCTAATATAAATACACTACATGACCAAAAGTATATGGACACCTGTTCGTCGAACATCTAATTTAAAAATCATGGGCATTAATATGGAGTTGGTCCCCCCTTTGCTGATATAACAGCCTCCATTCTTCTGGGAAGGCTTTCCACTAGATGTTGGAACATTGCTGCGGTGACTTGCTTCCATACAAGAGCATTAGTGAGGTCGGCACTGATGTTGGGCGATTAGGCCTGACTCGCAGTCGACGTTCCAATTCATCCCAAAGGTGTTCGTTGGGGTTGAGGTCAGGGCTCTGCTCAGGCCAGTCAAGTACTTCCACACCAATCTCGACAAACCATTTCTGAACGGACCTCGCTTTGTGCATTTGTGCATTGTCATGCTGAAACAGGAAAGGGCCTTCCCCAAACTGTTGGCACAAAGTTAGAAGCACAGAATCGTCTGGAATGTCATTGTATGCCCTAGCGTTAAGATTTCCCTTCACTGGAACTAAGGGGCCTAGTCCAAACCATGAAAAACAGCCCCAGACCATTATTCCTCCTCCACCAAACTTTACAGTTGGCACTATGTATTGGAGCAGGTAGCGTTCTCCTGGCATCCGCCAAAGACCAATTTTTCTGTTGGACTGCCAGATGGTTAAGCGTGATTCATCACTCCAGAGAACGCATTTCCACTGCTCCAGAGTCCAATGGCGGCAAGTTTTACACCACTCGAGCCGACGCATGGCATTGTGCATGGTGATCTTAGGCTTGTGTGCGGCTGCTCGGCCATGGAAAGCCATTTCATGAAGCTCCCGACGAACAGTTCTTGTGCTGACGTTGCTTCCAGAGGTAGTTTGGAACTCGGTAGTGAGTGTTGCAACCGTGGACAGACAATTTTTACACTCTACACGCTTCAGCACTCAATGGTGGCGTTCTGTGAGCTTGTGTGGCCGACCACTTCCCGGCTGAGCTGTTGTTAATACTAGAAGTTTCCACTTCACAATAACAGCACTTACAGTTGACCAGGGCAGAAATTTGACAAACTGACTTTTTGGAAAGGTTGCATCCTATGACGGTGCCATAATGACAGTCACTAAGCTCTTCAGTATGGGCCATTCTACTGCTAATGTTTGTCTATGGAGATTGCATGGTGGTGTGCTCGATTTTATAGACCAGTCAGCTACGTGTGTGGCTGAAATAGCCAAATCCACTAATTTGAAGGGGTGTCCACATACTTGTGTATATACAGTATAGTATAATAACTACTGGTGAGCAATTGTCATTTTCAGTCAGAGATGATTCATGCTTTTGTGATGTTGAGTATTTGTGCCTGCCTTCACAGAAACGATGTGCTTGATTTAGCAATGGTGGCTGACCTACTTATAAATATCCACAAATAAATATGGGGTGTCTCACACTGAAATTGACCATGACCCAAATGACACAATCAGAATATACAGTACTGTAAATAATGTTAAAAATGAATGAAAATGTACATGGTTTCATAGAACATCCTCTTAATACTGGTACTGTATACCAACGCTCTTTTGGTTACACTTTATAACAAGTCATTTGCAAACAGTTTGCTTACCATGTATTAATAATTACTCCCACATTTGTAAATGTTAGTAAGCCAGTTATTCACACATTTATAAACAACTATATTATAAAGTGTTACGCCCTTTTTCATGTCAAATGGAAGGTTCTGGATAAATCTCTGTTTATATATGAAACATCTCGTCTGAGCTCCCCCCATATAGATCAAATGGAAGGTTCTGGATAAATCTCTGTTTATATATGAAACATCTCGTCTGAGCTCCCCCCATAACGATCAAATGGAAGTTTCTGGATAAATCTCTGTTTATATATGAAACATCTCGTCTGAGCTCCCCCCATAACGATCAAATGGAAGTTTCTGGATAAATCTCTGTTTATATATGAAACATCTCGTCTGAGCTCCCCCCATAACGATCAAATGGAAGTTTCTGGATAAATCTCTGTTTATATATGAAACATCTCGTCTGAGCTCCCCCCATAACGATCAAATGGAAGTTTCTGGATAAATCTCTGTTTATATATGAAACATCTCGTCTGAGCTCCCCCCATAACGATCAAATGGAAGTTTCTGGATAAATCTCTGTTTATATATGAAACATCTCGTCTGAGCTCCCCCCATAACGATCAAATGGAAGTTTCTGGATAAATCTCTGTTTATATATGAAACATCTCGTCTGAGCTCCCCCCATAACGATCAAATGGAAGTTTCTGGATAAATCTCTGTTTATATATGAAACATCTCGTCTGAGCTCCACCCATATAGATCAAATGGAAGGTTCTGGATAAATCTCTGTTTATACAGCGGGTGAAATAAGTATTGAACATGTCACCATTTTTCTCAGTAAATATATTTCCAAAGGTGCTATTGACATGAAACAACCCAAGTAATCCATACATACAAAGAAAACAAACAAATAAGTTCAGAAATTAAGTTGTGTAATAATGTGAAATGACACAGGGAAAAAGTATTGAACACATGAAGAAAGGGAGGTGCAAAAAGGCATGGAAAGCCAAGACAACAGTTGAAAACTATCAGTAATTAAAAAGCAATCCAGACCCCTGTCAGTGCAAATTAATATCAGCTGGTTCAGTCCCAACTGATGGCCTACAAAAAGGTCTCATTTCCAAGGTGTCACACAAGACACATCTCATGATGGGAAAAAGCAAAGAGCTGTCTCAAGACCTTCGCAACCTAATTGTTGCAAAACATAATGATGGCATTGGTTATAGGCGCATTCCAGTGAGCACTGTTGGGGCCATAATACGGAAGTGGAAAGACAATCATTTCACCATAAATTTGCCTCGACCAGGTGCTCCTCGCAAGATTTCTGAAAATAATAATCAGAAGAGTTGTCCAAGAGCCAAGGACCACTTGTGGAGAGCTTCAAAAAGACCTGCAATTAGCAGGTACTGTTGTTTCAAAGAAAACAGTAAGTAATGCACTCCACCACCATGGCCTGTATGCACGCTCACCACGCAAGACTCCATTGCTGGAAAAAAAGCATGTTGAAGCTCGTTTAAAGTTTACTGCTCAACATTTGGAAAAGCCAGTGAAATACTGGGAGAATATAGATAGTGTGGTCAGATGAGAGCAAAATTGAACTGTTTGGATGTCATAATACACCATGTTTGGAGGAGAAATGGCACTGCACATCACCCTAAAAACACCATACCAACAGTGAAGTTTGGAGGTGGGAACATCATGGTGTGGGGCTGCTTTTCAGCAAATGGTACTGGCAAACTTCACATAATTGAAGGAAGGATGAATGAGCAAATCTACCGAGACATTCTTGACAAAAATCTGCTGCCATCTACCAGGATGATGAAGATGAAACGAGGGTGGACATTTCAGCAAAACTTATTTGTTTTGGTTCCTTTGTATGTATGAATTACTTGGGTTTTTACCAACATCTGGTGAAACTTTCATGTCAATAGCACCTTTGGAAATATATTTACTGAGAAAAATGGTGACGTGTTCAATACTTATTTCACCCGCTGTATGTGAAGCAAACAAAACTGAGCTGAAATAACACAATAACTTAACATTTATGAGAATATCAAAAAGAGAATGGTTTACCATTACAGTTAACAACTGAGGAAATTTATGATAGATAGCAGTATAGTTATAACGATACTTTTCAGCCTTTTCATATATAGTTGAAGTCGGAAGTTTACATAAACCTTAGCCAAATACATTTAAACTCAGTTTTTCACAATTCCTGACATTTAATCCTAGTAAAAATTCCCTGTCTTAGGTCAGTTAGGATCACCACATTATTTTAAGAATGTGAAATGTCAGAATAATAGCAGAGAGAATTATTTATTTCAGCTTTTATTTCTTTCATCACATTCCCAGTGGGTCAGAAGTTTACATACACTCAATTAGTATTTGGTAGCATTGCCTTTAAATTGTTTAACTTGGGTCAAACATTTCTGGTAGCCTTCCACAAGCTTCCCACAACAAGTTGGGTGAATTTTGGCCCATTCCTCCTGACAGAACTGGTGTAACTGAGTCAGGTTTGTAGGCCTCCTTGCTTTCACACGCTTTTTCAGTTCTGCCCACAAATTTTCTATAGGCTTGAGGTCAGGGCTTTGTGATGGCCACTCCAATACCTTGACTTTGTTGTCCTTAAGCCATTTTGCCACAACTTTGGAAGTATGCTTGGGGTCATTGTCCATTTGGAAGACCCATTTGCGACCAAGCTTTAACTTCCTGACTGATGTCTTGAGATGTTGCTTCAATATATCCACATAATTTTCCTTCCTCATGATGCCATCTATTCTGTGAAGTGCACCAGTCCCTCCTGCAGCAAGCACCTCCACAACATGATGCTGCCACCGCCGTGCTTCACGGTTTGGATGGTGTTCTTTGGCTTGCAAGCCATTATGGCCAAACAGTTCTATTTTTGTTCCATCAGACCATGTGCAGTTGGCAGTTTTGGAGCAGTGGCTTCTTCCTTGCTGAGCGGCCTTTCAGGTTATGTCGATATAGGACTCGTTTTACTGTGGATATAGATACTTTTGTACCTGTTTCCTCCAGCATATACACAAGGTCCTTTGCTGTTGTTCTGCACCAAAGTACATTCATCTCTAGGAGACAGAATGAGTCTCCTTCCTGAGCGATATGATGGCTGCGTGATCCCATGGTGTTTATACTTGCGTACTATTGTTTGTACAGATGAATGTGGCAACTTCAGGCGTTTAGAAATTGCTCCCAAGGATGAACCAGACTTGTGGAGGTCTAAAAATATCTATATTTTGATTTTCCCATGATATCGAGCAAAGAGGCACGGAGTTTGAAGGTAGGCCTTGAAATACATCCACAGGTACACCTCCAATTGACTCAAATCATGTCAATCAGAAGCTTCTAAAGCTATGACATAATTTTCTGGAATTTTCCAAGCTGTTTAAAGGCACAGTCAACTTAGTGTATGTAAACTTCTGACCCACTGGAATTGTGATACAGTGAATTACAAGTGAAATAATCTGTCTGTAAACAATTGTTGGAAGAATTACTCGTGTCGTGCACAAAGTAGATGTCCTAACTGACTTGCCAAAACTATAGTTTGTTAACATGAAATCAGTGGAGTGGTTGAAAAATGTGTTTTAATGGCTTCAACCTAAGTGTATGTAAACTTACGACTTCAACTTTACATTCAGCATGTATGACCTTGTGCCATTACATTACGCTAACTAATAACCACATGCCTCATTAGGTAGGTAGAGGTTATGGCAGAGATATGAGATCGTTCCACCGGCACCCAGTTTAAAGCACACAGCCCCAGAGTCCGCAAAAGAACAGGAGCCACACATTTAGAGCCCTATTCCAATATGTCTGCTTCAGACGTACACGATTGAGCCACTCCTGTACAGTACAGTAAGAAAAGCCTTTCATGAAAGTTGAGCAACTGACAGCTTCATCTAACGTGCTGTGGCATTTTCTCTCAGGTATGTAAGGTGAAAATTTTTGCATTTAGGTGAAAATGTTGTTCAGCAGAGCAGCATATGTTGAAGGAACTGTATCATCCTTGTAGGCAACTACTCATGGGTGGCAGGTGTTATTTTGGCTACACTCATAATACCTTCTGACAATTAGCACTCAGTTATCACCTCAGCTAGGAATGAGCAGCGTGTGGATTAAAGGGATGAGAGGAATACCTGCTAGAACAGTGGAAAAATACAACTCTGGGGTTCTCTATGTTGCAAGATGTCAATGGCCTCTCTACCAGAGCATCTTCACTGTGTAAGCCCTCAATGTGTGTTGCATCAGCCTTTACCACAGTGCCACTCTAGGAGAGAGATGCTTTCAGTGAGGCAAGGGGCTGCTGTTACTGTCGCGTTCTGTTTTTAACCCAAGTCTGCAGCCTCATTAACGCTGGCTGGTGAACACAGAGACGGAGTGACCAGCTGGAGACCAGCATCGTGGTGTTAGGGGGTCAGTTGGTTGCGTCACTTGATGAAATACACAGAATGAAAAGTTCAACACATGACACTCGGCAAAGACAATGAAAAGGGAGTACTATATTTTCTCCAATCTAAGAATTTAGGCAGTGCATTTTTCATTTTCAATAAAAAACACATACACCTATTGAGTTTTTGTGGTATAACACACACCCGCTCTCACATTAGACTTCAAAATCAGCTTTCAATCAATTTAATAAAAGGACATTCAAGTAAAATCTGATATCTAATGGTGATATCGAAGTGCAATTTGGTGCTCCACAGGCACTCCTACACCCTGGGCATGGTATCAATATTATTCTGTTTAAAAAAGTGATACCGTTCACTTATAATAATGGTTTCTGTCTTTTATCTCTCATCAGTCTACCTCCCTGCAGAGACCATTCCATCAGTCTACCTCCCTGCAGAGACCATTCCATCAGTCTACCTCCCTGCAGAGACCATTCCATCAGTCTACCTCCCTGCAGAGACCATTCCATCAGTCTACCTCCCTGCAGAGACCATTCCATCAGTCTACCTCCCTGCTGAGACCATTCCATCAGTCTACCTCCCTGCTGAGACCATTCCATCAGTCTACCTCCCTGCAGAGACCATTCCATCAGTCTACCTCCCTGCAGAGACCATTCCATCAGTCTACCTCCCTGCAGAGACCATTCCATCAGTCTACCTCCCTGCAGAGACTATTCCATCAGTCTACCTCCCTGCAGAGACCATTCCATCAGTCTACCTCCCTGCAGAGACCATTCCATCAGTCTACCTCCCTGCTGAGACCATTCCATCAGTCTACCTCCCTGCAGAGACCATTCCATCAGTCTACCTCCCTGCAGAGACCATTCCATCAGTCTACCTCCCTGCAGAGACCATTCCATCAGTCTACCTCCCTGCTGAGACCATTCCATCAGTCTACCTCCCTGCAGAGACCATTCCATCAGTCTACCTCCCTGCAGAGACCATTCCATCAGTCTACCTCCCTGCAGAGACCATTCCATCAGTCTACCTCCCTGCTGAGACCATTCCATCAGTCTACCTCCCTGCAGAGACCATTCCATCAGTCTACCTCCCTGCAGAGACCATTCCATCAGTCTACCTCCCTGCTGAGACCATTCCATCAGTCTACCTCCCTGCAGAGACCATTCCATCAGTCTACCTCCCTGCAGAGACCATTCCATCAGTCTACCTCCCTGCAGAGACCATTCCATCAGTCTACCTCCCTGCAGAGACCATTCCATCAGTCTACCTCCCTGCAGAGACCATTCCATCAGTCTACCTCCCTGCAGAGACCCTTCCATCAGTCTACCTCCCTGCTGAGACCATTCCATCAGTCTACCTCCCTGCAGAGACCATTCCTTGGATTCCTCATTATGAGTTGGGTTAATTAGCCCAGTGCCAGTGCACAGCTTCATAGGGAATCCATTTACCCATTACTCCAAACACATGCTGTGCCTCTTTCCGCCGTCCCCAGTCGGTACAGACAGTACGGGAGGTGTGTGTCAGGTCATGTGGGGTGGGGAACAGTATATTTCGGTCACATTTTACCATTAGAATAACTGGAGTGCTGACATTCCCACAGCCTGTAATAGTTAATATGGCCATCAGAGTGAATTTAAGCCCAAAAAAGGATATTGTGAAGGGAATTAACAATCTTTCATCCATAACTTTGAAATTTCACTGAAATACAGATACATTTGCAGCGCTTCAACTTTAAAGGTAAAATTTGTTGGATTTTTACAGGGAGGTTTTTTACAGGGTGGTGTCAGCATAATGATTTAGACACATTTAGACATATTTTCCTCCTCACTCATACGTCAAAACAGTGATTTTTTTGTTTTATTTTTTCCCTTCAATTACACTTTTGCCGATGGCCTGACATGTTACATTACAGTGGTATCACACCAGGGTAACATCCAAAGAACATCTTACGTAAGAACTTGTTGATTTTGTGGGTATTTTAAAAATATAAATATGTAAGCGCAGCACAGTAAATGGTGATAATTAGTACTGAAATGTAAAGTGCTGCCTTTACCATTTCTTGTTGGCATCAAAGCAGGTTAACACGATGTGTGAATGAAGGAAACTACATTCTAAGAATAACTGGCCGACATGTTTAGTCTCTCAGGGGAGCTGAGAACCAAAAAGAGGGAGGCTGAGATTTGGGTGACAAAGCCTGCGACGCATTGGGGAAAAAAATGGTATCCTGACATTTTGATCAGCATCAAGGCAAATGTAATTCATGAAGCAGAGAGAAATAGAGTCCCTTTCCAATCTACAGTTATTTCCATCATCTTATCTCAATAGTTTTTGGTGTGGAATGAGAATTTAGAAGCCGGCATAATCTCCAATATCTCAAATAGCCACAAAAAGCCTTTCTGCATATGCTATATCAGTACTAGTGACCAATTATAAGTTAATTGTAGAGCATTATATGGAGGGAAACGATCAGCTGTATCATATTATTTCAATATAGGACATTTGTGTGTGAAATTCAATATTAAATCATGTGGAATTGGAACCGTGTACATATATACTGAGCAAAAATATAAACGCAAAATGTAACAATTTCATTAACTTTACTGAGTTACAGTTCATATGAGGAAATCAGTCAATTGAAATGAATTAATTTGGCCCTAATCTATGGATTTAACATGACGGGGAATACAGATATGCATCAGTTGGTCACAGATACCTGTGATGGGCCTCACAATGGGCATAAGGATCTAGTCACGATATTTTTGTGCAAATTGCCATCGATAAAATGCAATTGTGTTCGTTGTCCTTAGCTTATGCCTGCCCATTCCATAACCGCCACCGCTCGCCAACACGACGCCATACAAAGCCATACACGTGGTCTGCAGTTGTGAGGCCGGTTGGACATACTGCCAAATTCTCTAAAACGACGTTGGAGGCGGCTTATGGTAGAGAAATTCCTGCAGTCAGCATTCCAATTGCATGCTCTGTGGCATTGTGTTGTGACGCAGTACAGGACAGCATTCAGGACTGGGTGGCTTAACCCAGGAAAGAGGCTCCCATCAAGACCACAGCCTTTAAGCTATTAGTCATATCTAATGGGAGGTGCTGAGGCTTTTCATAGGCCTACAGAATGGTTCTGGGATCACAGGGACTGGTGGAAAGGCTGTGGTCTTGGACCAGACTGTGTAGATGTTCATACATAGAGATGCAGAAGCGCTCTCAATTGAACACATATGATTATTAATTGTATTATTATTATTATTATTATTATTATTAAACCAGCTCTCTCGTTCCTTTGCAACTATACATGTAGTTATAAATGGTGAAAAACATTATTTTGAATGCATTTGAGAATATTTAGTGTGTTTTTATGCTAGACTGTAGCCACACACAGTAGGTGATGAGACCGCTGAGAGACTTGAAATGACCTCCCCTTAATGAGAAGCATCTGTGGTCTCTAATGGATGTTGTGTGTGTGTGTGTGTGTGTGTGTTCTCTGGAGGCAGTGGGTCTGACAGCACAGCACTGATTCTGTGGATATGTCTGCAACGTACAAGGACTACATCATGAAAGGCACTGCCAAGGCATTGACCGTAATCGCAAAAGACGCATCCCATCACAGCCAAACCCACTGTATCTCTATTCTCTGTGTAGCACACAACATCCATATAGTAAATACTCTGACCAACAATCATTTGAGTTTCTATATTTCTTCATCTGAAATCAAAGGATTAGGTTGTTTAAGGGCTGAGATTGAGGTATTCTTCATTTGATTTCCATTTTCTCCCATTTAGAATGAATTTAATTGCTAATAGATGGGCTTGTGCTACACTGTCCTCTCCCAGAATAGATTACACAAAGAAGTCTTATCTTGTACACCATCTAATCTTTCCTATAAACCGGATGTTCAGTAACTGTCAACATAAACGTTTCATTGACATGTATGTATCTTTTGCACTGACTCTACCCACACACACTCACACATACTTACACTACATGTGCACACATGTATAATGACGCCACACACCCACACCCACACACACACAGACACACACACTCACACACACGCTGCTGCTACTGTCTATTATCTATCCTGTTGTCTAGTCACTTTACCTCTACCTGTATGTACATAGTTACCTCAATTACATCTCACCCCTGCACATTTACTCTGTACTGGTACTTCCTGTATTTATCTTACTTTGACTCGTTATTGTCATTCGTTATTCACTATCCTGTTGATACACAAGCTAATGGACTTTTATGGAATTATGTTTCCTGAATTTGGGGGAAATTGCAAGTTGCTGAAATGTTGCCAGGGGAACCACATGCACTGGGTTCTCAAACATTCAACTTGTGAATGTCAACGCTATTTCAAGAAGGTATTTGTCATTTTTAAGTGTTCCTTCTGTGCTTTGGAATTCCCCCAAATGTGAAAAATAAAACTGCCACCTCTCATTATTCAAGGCTTTCAGTCATGCAGTGCTTGAAAGCTAAATCCAAGTTAATTCATGTATTTATAATCCCTAATTACATCTAGCAAACAGAATTCCATGAAGTGTCTGCCTGGCACTATGATTCTGGTACCGAGAACAGAGTGTGAACACTCTTCGACAACGTCCTTAAAGCTTAGCACTTCAATAGTGTTGTTTGCTAAATCAAGGAGAAGTCTTTCAAAATGTATTTTGTAGATGCCATCCTGATATAGAGTTGCATAACACGCAAACAACCTCTTCCAGAGACTGGCAAACACTGTAAAACCCCCTGGATTAGGTTCTCTCCGTAACATTAGCAGAACAAAGTTACCCAGGTCTCCCTGGCTCTCTTTATTACTCTTTGGCGTGAAAATGCAAAATAAATGTAGTTAGATTTTCTGAAAGAAAAAAGAAAGAAAGAAAAATAAAGAACCGTTAGAAAAGAAAGAATCTGTGTCTGTCAGCCATGAAATTACACAAGTCAGCTCGTCACAGTGCCTCAGCATAGACCCTTAATTTGATATAATTAACCCTGCATCTCTCTTAGCTCTTTGGCTCTCAGTCATGACCAGCAGCTGATAGTAGAAATTATAGTGTTTCTTCTTTTTCGATTTCCCACTTCCTGTCTGCAAGTGGTGATGCATTTTCGTCTTATTCCCTGATGAGTTGGTTCTCGGTAACCCACCATCTTGTTTGAGTTACACTCACTGACTTGTGTGAGTGCTTATCACTCACTGGTGACTGATTTCATTATGCATAATGAAGTGTCATGAACCGATTGATCTGACAACGTTGAGTCTTTATGCTGATGAGAGAACGACTTTGTGGCCAAAATGTGTCCTTCTGACTGCTGTTGGATTACAACAAAAAAAGTTGCCATGTTACATGTAGAGAGACACAGGTGAGCTGTTTCACTCTCTCGGATGCATTCTCCCGTGAGATACATCCAGCCTCTTGCTAATTGAAGGAAACTTATGAAACTCAGAGAGACGAAAGATAAATTATTGTATGTTTTTTGTATTTTTTTCGTTGGTCCATTTTTTTTGGGGGGGGGGAGCCTGGCTTTCCTTGGCATCCTTGAATACACACCACTGCTATGTTGTTTAGGGCTTGATGTCTTCATTCGTTTCAAGCAGCACTAGGCCTGCAGGAGATAAAACAAAAACTCTGTAGCACTTCAACGTAGAGTAAATATCAGAAGTATAGGCCATGCTATGATGTTAAGATGATTGTTATTCTTGACCGTTACCATTTTTGGATTTTAATGCATCCTGATATAAGATCAGTATCATAATATCTGTATTTCATACCCTGCTCTGTTGTGGTTGTTTGTATTCAAGTCACAGCGAGGCTGCAGTCTAGCTCTCTCTCTGCTATTATTTCAAGGACATCACCTCACAGGGGGAGCCTTGGGGAAGGCACAGTGATCTGCCACTACTAGGATCACAAGACAGGGATTCATTTGTGAGTAAATTTCATTATAGTCCTGCACTACAAACCAAGTTACATTTAAAACATAACGACAACACATGAGAAAAAAACATTAATAAATAAATAAAGAATTACGCCTGTCTAATTGTAGTCACTGTCTGACGCAGAATTCTGTTTCTGCTCCTCCTGCAGAAGTAATGTTGAAGGTATGGAGAAACATACATTAATTATACTAACCATGGCGTTTGGTCCAATTGCTTGAAAGACTTTCATCCAAGTCTTCTAATTTAAACAAGATATTCTGGATCTGGAGAGTCACAGGAAAGTGATAGGAACTTCAAGGTGAAAGCATTGGCAGAATATTAGACTATAGTGAAAAGTTTATCATGATTGTAACATACAGTATTTCAGAAAATAAATTACATCAATGTATGTACGAATCTTACGGCCTGAGATTATCTGTATAATTCAAAGGCCTTGCAAAACAAATTGCCCAATACACCAAACTCGTATATTTAAGCAAAAAGGCCAGAGGGGGTGTGGTATATTGGCCAATACACCACAAACCTCTGAGGTGCCTTATCGCTATTATAAACTGGTTACCAATGTAATTAGAGCAGTAAAAATAAATGTTTTGTCATACCCATGATATATGGTCTGATATACCACGGCTGTCAGCCAACCAGCATTCAGGGTTTGAACCACCCAGTTTATAATATACAGTATACACTGAGTGTACAAAACATTAAGAACACCTGCTCTTTCCATGACACAGACTGACCAGGTGAATCCAGGTGAAAGCTATGATCCCTTATTGATGTCACTTGTTAAATCCACTTCAATCAGTGAAGACGAATTGAGACATGGATTGTGTCTGTGTGCCATTCAGAGGGTGAATGGGCAAGACAAAATATTTGGGCTAAGGAACGAAAACACTGAACACTGGAGATTTGGGAAAACATCAAGAATGGTCCACCACCCAAAGGACATCCAGCCAACTTGACAACTGTGGGAAGCATTGGAGTTATGGGCCAGCATCTCTGTGGAACACTTTCAACACCGATGGCAAAAGGATGTCAAAATCAATATTAGGAAGGTGTTCCTAATGTTTTGTACGCTCAGTGTATCTACACATATATGTAAACATGATAGCCTGCCTGCTGCCTGCTTCAATCTGACCTCAGAATAATAAGCAAATACATATAGTATTCTTTCTGAAATGTGTGATGACAAAAATAGAAGGCTGCCTGGGACTGCCTTACCAAACTACACTGACAAGAAAGACCCCATCCTTCCAAAGCCACCATGAGGCAAGCGCTCAAACAGAGAGTAAGAGGCGAGGCGAGAGATTTTAGTCTAGCCAAAATCTGTTCGAAATAAGCGCAATACGTTTCTCTTCATTTTGCACCTAAACTTGTTGCCTGCCTTCCCGTCCTTGGGACAAGGACTCCATTGTTAGGGCGGAGACATGATCTATCTCGTCATTATATACAGATCTCTGGCTCAGCTATCAACACATAAACAGGCTGGCAGCAGGATCCAGTTGATCACTGACAGGACAGCAAGGGCACGAACAGCTCGAGACCAGAAGCAGCGCGCGCATGGACACGAATGTGTTGTCGGCAACATTACGCAGCACAAGAGTGGTGGAAAGTACTGCACAGAGACGATAGTGGGTTAGTTATATCTAATTTCGCTTACAAGTGTGTGTCCACACACCTAAAGGTCATTTTAAAACCTTATTCTACACACCGAATTGTTTCATTTTCACCAGAGTAGATTATGTAGCCTACCTTTCCCTTTCGACGGAATTCCAGACATCATCGCCGGTATTCCAGAACCGCCGGCATCAGACAGACTTCTCTTCACAAGGACAGTTGGAAGAAAGTCACTGACGGAGACAGGAACAACCACTGACATATGTAGCCAACTGGGATACTTAAAGCTGGACACGAGTGTCAAAAACTTCCTCCACGCGACACGGAAGCCGCCTTTTCCGTTTTCTTTCGTCCAAGAAGATAGACAATGATTCCACCTGCTAACATCATGCAGGACGAGAGTTTGGGCAAGAACGAGCGCGAGCAGCACGAGACCCCTCAGTCAGCAGCTAGTCAACGGGAGACGAAGGTAGTGTGCACGAGAAGGTCGTTTCTGTCTGGAATAGATAGAGGCTGCATGACTGCCTCTCGATCTGCAACAGCCCAAAGCTTAGACATGTATTTGACACATTTAGCCTGTTCAATTAATTATATATTTTTTTACATTTCAAATGGCTCATATATTGGACACACTTCACTTATGCACCACGGTGGAAACAAAAGCATATTCACACTGTGTATTCCACCCGTTCATAAATATTGAATGTATTCAGTTATGTACTCTGAAATGCTGTTCTAGGCAACTATGTTGTATTATACCTCAATATCCTATCATAACAACATTGTTTGTTCCTGAGTTTATTTAGTCTGTTTTTCCCCTTATTGTTTTCAGCCAATAATATTAATTTATGACATTCAACCCCTCCTGCTGTTCAGAGCCCATTCACTGGCATTTATTCCTCCAGCACACATGCACTGTTACAATGTCTAGCCCCAAGTCGTTATAGATTTAATTTTTTCTTGCACATTTTTCTATTTTGGCATTTGCCTGATGTCTCATACATGCTTTGTTGACTACGAACTTTCTTTACCCAACCGCTGGACAGACTATGTCCGTTCCCACACTCGGGACTCTGGCTCTCTATTGGTTACACAGACTTTTGGCCTAACATCCCATTCTGACCTGGAGAATAAACCCTCCTCCTCACAGCTGCCCGTGTCCCTTAAAGTTGATGATGTGGTTGTTACTGACAAGAAGCACATGGCTGAGCTCTTTAATCAACACTTCATTAAGTCAGGATTCCTATTTGACTCAGCCACGCCTCCTTGCCCGTCCAACATTTCCTCATCTGCCACCCCTTCTAATGCAACTATCCCCGATGCTCCTCCCTCTTTTTCCCCTGCCCCGCTACAAAGTTTCCCCCTGGAGGCAGTTACTGAGTCCGAGGTACTAAAAGAAGCTCCTGAAACTTGACCCCCAAAAAAACATCTGGGTCAGATGGTTTAGACCCTTTCTTCTTCAAGGTTGCTGCTCCTATCATCGCCAAGCCTATCTCCTAACCTTTTTAACCTGTCTCTCCGTTCTGGGGAGGTTGCCATTGCATGGATGGCAGCCACGGTTAGTCCTTTATTTAAAGGGGGAGATCAAGCTGATCCTAACTGTTAGAGGGCCTATTTCTATTTTGTCCCTGTTTATCAAAAGTGTTGGAAAAACGTTGAGGGTTCTAAGGCATTCTAGAGGGTCAGAGTAGTGCATGAAACATGGCTGTTGATTTCTCTCAGAATGCATAATAAACCGTTTGTAATACATGTAGCAGAGAAAGAGGCTGGGCTACTTCTTAAAATGGTTTTTCCCTTTTTAAGGCAAAGTTGGGGTTTCATAAAGTAAGAAAAGTTAAGTGCCCTATCAAAACTTTAATCAGTCCCTTTGCTAAAACTCTCATTTTGTATAGTCTTAACGACAAACACTATTTAAGCTGCCTTGGGGGAAATAATAATTAATCATATTCCCTGAGGTGTTTTTGTTTAATTAGGTTTCAGCTTGATATTACCCCCTTCTCATGGCTCCTTTTAAGCTTGTCCATCTAGCCTATTCTCTTAACTGCTTATTCCAGCCACTAAGCTCATGATAGAGTGGGTAACACACATGCACAAGCTAGACATTGCTTTTATAATTATACTTCTCAGCCAGGAGAACAGGTATTCCATAGATAAGTTATCAGCTCATGTCTTACCCCATCTTATCTGTTTAATTCAGATAGACTTGAATCGAAAGGGAAAGAGAGATGAAGTTACAATTGGTAACTTTCAAGATGCCACAATGTATGCCAACATTTTAATCTTGACCATAGTTTCATTTCCATCTCGTTACTGAGGTAAACAAACGAAAAGGTAGCGTTTCTCAGTGAGGAGGTTGTGTGTCTCTGAACATTACCGCTAGGTATTTTCTATTCTAATTACCATCTCCTAGAGTGAAGAGCTAGGCTACATCAAAGCTTCAGTGAACTCCCAGAGTACCGTGGTGTGTGGGTGGTAGAGGGCCGGATTGATTGTTTCCAGATTGATTTTAACTGTTATACAATCACTGATC
The DNA here is from genome assembly GCA_023634145.1 of Thymallus thymallus. Lineage (NCBI taxonomy): Eukaryota > Metazoa > Chordata > Actinopteri > Salmoniformes > Salmonidae > Thymallus > Thymallus thymallus. The sequence goes on from CM042405.1 coordinate 34,518,005, forward strand.
ACCACAGGTGATTTTAACTTAACAGAACACTCTTGCTGTTTAACCTATGGGCTCACTCTTGCTGTTTAACCTATGGGCTCACTCTTGCTGTACAACCTATGGGCTCACTCTTGCTGTTTAACCTATGGGCTCACTCTTGCTGTTTAACCTATGGGCTCACTCTTGCTGTACAACCTATGGGCTCACTCTTGCTGTTTAACCTATGGGCTCACTCTTGCTGTTTAACCTATGGGCTCACTCTTGCTGTTTAACCTATGGGCTCACTCTTGCTGTTTAACCTATGGGCTCACTCTTGCTGTACAACCAATGGTTGTAATTCTTGGGATGTATTTATACTGTATGTCAACTTACCCATATTCTCTCACTTGCTGTTTTTTGGCAACAGCTTTCAACAACTACCCACTAACACCAGCACCCACACCAGCACCACCACCAGCACCACCACCAGCACCAGCAGCTATAATAATCTTAAGGCCCGTCATTGGAACTCCTTTATTGAACCTTTATTTAACTAGGCAAGTCAGTTAAGAACAAATTCTTATTTACAATGACGGCCTACCTACAGGGTCAGCCGCTGGATCAAATTAGGGTTAAGTGCCTTGCTCATGGACACATCAACAGGTTTTTCACCTTGTCGTCTCGGGTATTCAAACCAGCGACCTCTCGGATACTGGCACAACGCTCTAACCGCCAGGCTACCTGCCACCCTACCTGCATAGGGCTACCTGCCACCCTACCTGCATAGGGCTACCTGCCACCCTACCTGCATAGGGCTACCTGCCACCCTACCTGCATAGGGCTACCTGCCACCCTACCTGCATAGGGCTACCTGCCACCCTACCTGCATAGGGCTACCTGCCACCCTACCTGCATAGGGCTACCTGCCACCCTACCTGCATAGGGCTACCTGCCATCACATCATCTGGCTCTGAGGAGCCTCCCTTGGAAACAAGGTCATTCCCCAAACTATTGAATAAAATGTTATATTGCGTTCCGTCTCTGTTGTTCATTCAGTTAAGCCTGTACTAGATGGAACAGCAGAGACGAATGCACCTAAATAGCAAACAGAAAATAGGCACTCAGTTCACCCTGGCGTTGGGTCCCAGTTACAGAGCCAATCCTGTGTAATTGAACATAATGTTTTTTATGAGTCTATTCTCTGACCGTCATTCACCGTTTTATATATAAAGAAGTGCTCTTCAATGTGACGCTGCAGGCTCTGACTGGACAGATACGGAAAGAATGAAATGATCATTTGGTGGAGAGTCGTTCGGTTGAGACTTTGTCACGACCCAAGTGGGAGCGTGGTAAACGATAAGTCCTTCAAGATGAGGAAATACAGATGAAGTGGTAGAGGAGCCGTTTCTTGTCTCCCGGGTTTCTCTATAAATTATAGTTTAAAAAAAAGAGAAGCAATAATTAAATTGATTCAAGTTGTGGCACAGAATTGCCACCCAGCACGATAGGCTACCTCCGTGATGCGTAGCCTAAGCCTGGAAATTGCATTTCTTTCGAGGTGGGGGACCGGACCTACTGTACAACAACAAAACAATCAGGTTGCCCTGGCAATGCAAGTGGCCAATATTGAGCATCACATGAAAAATAAAAAATGAATGAATGGTTGTCTCTTTCAGTTGAGGCCAGAATAAATGTGAGTTTTCTTGGAACAGCCCAATGAGAAGTCATAAGGAGTAATAGAGCAGAACAGGACTTTACGGAACTTTGTACAGATGTAATGCTTATAGTGATGTCAATTTCAGGAGCAAAGATACCCACACAATACTACAGTCATGGAGCCAGTTTGACTGAATTTGATACATTATGTAATAAACATGCATTAACATTTTATGATGGGAATCTAGTATTATTTATTCTCAAGCTCCTCTCTCTCTCTCTCTCTCTCGCTCACTCTCCAGATGCAGAAGCTGAAGCGCTCCCTTTCCTTCAAGACCAAGAGCATGCGGAGCAAGAGTGCAGACAATTTCTTCCAGCGCAACAACAGTGACGCCAAACTGTCGACAGAGCTGCTCTCGGACAACAGCAGCATCACGGGACAAATGAGTGTCATCAGGGTTACTGTGGCTCATCCTGTCCACCACGCCCCCCATCGCTCAACCTCCAACCTGGTGATCTCTAATGTACCTCCGGCCATCCCATGTGCCCCCCCTTCCTTGGTCTACTCCCCGGGACGCCACCCCCTTGCCATCGACCCCACCGGACACGGCTTCATGGAGCACATCTTCAAGAAGCCCACCTTCTGCGACGTCTGCAACCACATGATCGTAGGTAATGGTCACCCTTCCAACCCAAACAAACATTTGCAAGGTATTGTATTGCAGAAAAACATCAATGCAGATTATCTGGAAGGAGTGACTTGTCCAGTGACTCTCATTGATGTTTTGAAATGCTCCTCTGTAATTACTGCATATGATATTCCAATGATTAAGAGAAAGCATTGTTATGAAACCACCCCTTTCTCGGTGGGCTGTTGGATGTGTCAGGGGGGTCACAAGTGTCATAGAGTCCTACTGTATCCACCAACCTCATTCCCATAGGGATAGCCCGACAGCGGAAGTGTGTCGGATCTGCAGTATGAACAGGATGCTTAGTGAAAGAGGTCAGTCGGCTTCTCTCTGTGTCTGACAGGCAGGCACAGATCCATATGGCGGTCCCCAAACAGATGCTCCACCTTCCCTGCCCCCCCCCTGTTATGTACCATGCAGGCAGGGACCACTGGGAGCCTTGTGTAACAAGGCAGTAACGAGGGTCTCTTCAGACCATCTGCTAACCCAGTGTTTGACAGCCTCTCTGGTAGCCAATAAAACAAAACAGACGGTAGGTAGGGACCACGTGCTTTTGGTGTTGTTTGATGTGTTGGGGAGATTGTTTGTTTGTTTGTTTGTTTGTTTGTGTTTGACAACAATAGTGCTTTGTTATTATGTATGTCAGTACATGGATTGAGAAGTGGACTTAGTAGATTTCACTGAAGATTTCAATGAACCCAATATTTTTTTCTTTCAACACTTTTTCACTTTATCAATACAAAGGTCACATGAACTTCTAGAGGTTATCATCAAAGTGTATAAACCATAAATGAGCTGTCTGGTCTTTCATGCATGGAATGCCCATAGCCCATAGCCCATAGCCCATAGCCCATAGCCAGTAACACATATTTGACCAGCTCTAATGAGAGCATGTGTGAAGGTCAACACTGAGACCGCTCCTGAGTTGTGGAAGGAGAGTTGGCTGAGGTTCAGCCCAGATGTCTTATCTGTCATACTGTGACTTAGAGTCAGAGAGTCACAGAAGGGCAGCCAGAGATGCTATGCATCAATTAAGGGCCTAATGAACTTTCCTCAGTGATCAATGCATCTCTAATGCCTGTCTAGACCGTACATAGCTGGAAAGTAAGCCATATTAGAACACCTGTTGAGAATTCTCTGCCAGGAGTCAACATCCTGTTTGCACTTTTTGCTTTTATTGCATAAAATATTTCAGAAAAGTCCATGCTATACTCTCTAGCCCTCTATTGATTTTCTGACTGGCCCCAAGCACTTGAAAGATGTCTTGTGCGTTGCACCCTCACATTTTGATGGAAATAAGCTTCAGTCGACGAAGGCTTTTCAAAAAGCCATTTAATTGACAAGAAGACTCCTTGCGTTCCGCGGATGTAGGCCTTGGCCATAAAAGGGAAAGTCTCTCTTGTTGAACGTGATGGGAACTCCACAGCAGATTAGTTGCCTCTGATTTAGCACCGCACGTTACTTGGTTATTGATTAAAGGGTCTTGCTGCAAATTACCTATTAAATATACGTCTACCTTACTGGGGAGTGAATAAGAGAACTACAGGGGGTGACAGAGGGTGAACAGTAATTTACAGTTGAAAAGAGGTTATAAATAATCGTCCAGCTTTTACTCAATGCCCCGATATGAATAATATTCTAGCCGTAAACTGTAAGTATGCGTGTGTGTACGACTATTGAACAAACAAACTTTGATTTATACAGCTTATAAGGCATATATGGAGGCTAGTTAGGCGCGGGTTGACCCATAACCCGCAGTCCCAGTGGTTATATCCGCAGGTCGGACGGGTTTAGGGTCAATAAATGTTGTGTGGCTGAAGAGAAACAATAACTTTAAAAAAAATCCATAAATGTATAATTATTGTGCAATTTACATAGGCTACATTGAGGTTTTTCTTTCATTATTTTAGACTGACTGGTATTACTGCATTAGCCTAAAGTTGAGGGTTTAACTGTACGTGCGATAAATAGCCTACATAGCCAATCGGCAAATAAATTCACGTCAATTCACGGATGCTAAAACAGCATTTAATTAAACAAAAGCTGCGAAAGGAGAGTTGTAAATAAAGAGAAGTGAGGGCCAGAAAAGTAATATTTGGAAAAGATTTGGTGAAGTGGTAAAAAAGGGTGATAGAAGTGCCGGCTATGTTCTGTGTGATGATTAGAAATCTGGACATTGACTAACCAGAATAACCTACAGTATTTTTTAAAAAACCTTTATTTAACTAGGCAAGTCAGTTAAGAACAAATTCTTATTTCCAATGACGGCCTACCTACAGGGTATGGCGCCCCTGGAGCAAATTAGGGTTAGGTGCCTTGCTCAAGGACACATCGACAGGTTTTTGACCTTGTCGTCTCGGGTATTCGAATCAGCGACCTTTCGGTTACTTGCCCAACGCTCTAGTTTGACAGGTGTTTCTCGGTTTGACCATGAAAACAATAACTAGATATATTGAAGTAAGAGCTGCCTGTATATGAAGGGCCTACATGTCTCCAAAGGCATCATAAATAAATATTGCGCCTCTGGAATAACGGACATTCTGGGGTAATAAATACAATGTTGTCTAGTTATACTAGTCCCGTATGAATAGGGCTACTGCCATAATAATAACTCCTGCAGTAAAATTATACACCAAATGTAGGCAAAATTTGGACTGGAGAAATATTATTTATTTCTGCATCTTGAGAGAATGCAATGCTCAGTTAGGTAGAGGTGCTGTCTTCATCATTAAAAGCTGATAGTATTTCAACCACATAAAATATGCATCGAAGCTGAATTGAAATCTTAATCATAATCACGTTGGGTTGTTTTCACAGCTTTCTTTTTCCTTACAACCCATCAAACTGATGTCATTTGGACATTTTACACAGAAAATCTTTCCTGTAATTTTTTTTTCTCCCCAGTCCTTGACAGAGAACTTCACCGATGTCAACTAGATTGAAGCATTCATTCTGTCCATCTATTACATTATTCTGTTGATTAAGGGTTTATTTAGTGTTCTAGGGCTACGTATAATGACAAAAGAGAAGCTACATGCATCTAATAATAGACAAGTTGACTAACAAAAAGCCTACCAACATAATTTGGATTATTGGCATTAGAGATTTAGGGGCAAGTTGACGTGCTCTTCCTGTTTAATAGAGCCATTATAAGCAGAAACATATCTAATTCAGGCAAAAAATATATATTGCAACCGCTGTCAAAAAAACTATTCTTTGACTGTAGCCTATAGTGCATTTTCTATAATTGCGGGTTAGGGTCAGATTTTCACTTTATCACATATAGTCAGGCGGTTGTGGATGGGCTATTGGCAATTGCGTGCGGGTGAACAAACAGCTGTATGCTTGGGCTCATTGTCCTGTTGGAACGTAAATCTTTGCTCCAGTCTGAGGTCGTTTGCACTCTGAAGCAGGTTTCATCAAGGATTTGCCTGTATTTGGCTCCTTTCATTGTTCCCTCTATCCTTACCAGTCTCCCAGTCCCTGCCACTGAAAAGCATCCCCATAGCATGATGCTGCCACCACCATGCGTCACGGTAGGGATAGTGTTAGACGACTGACGAGTGATGAGTCTTGCCTGTTTTTTTCCAGACAGTGATTTGCATTCAGGCCAAAGTGTAAAAATGTTTGTCTCAACAGACCACAGAATCTTTTGCCTTTGGCGCACTTTCTTTCACGTACCTTTTTGCAAACTCCAGGCGTGTGCCTCAAGTCTACACTCCAATTTCTTCACATTTTATTGTGTTGCAAAGTGGGATTAATATGAATTCAACTGTCATTTTTTTTGTCAACGATCTACAGAAAATACTCTAATGTCAAATTGGAAGAAAAGTTGTTTTTTAACGGTTAATGAAAAATCAAACACTAATATGCCTTGATTCGATAAGTATTCACCCCCCTGAGTCAATACATGGTAGAAATACCTTTGTCAGCGATTACTGGTATGGGTCTGATTGGGGATAAGATCTTTGCACACCTGTATTGTGCAATATTCTTCAGGCTCTGTCATGGTGTTGAGGATCATGGTATGACGAACTATACAAAACCGAAAACAAACACTATAGAAAAACGTCACGTTCACAAAACACACTAATGGACGGACGTAAAGAAAACACACTTACTTTCACCGTGACTGCGACATATAACGACAACATCAACAACGACCCACACCAGAGTGAAGGACAGACTCAACATATATGGGATCCCTAATTAGAGACAATGCTGTGCAGCTGCCTCTAATTAGGGATCCAACCCAAACCCCACACAGAAACAGAAAAGAACGACACTGTCAGACTCTGACCAGAACTACATAGAGAAGCCTATGCTTCTCTATGGCCAGAGCCTGACACATGGCTAGAAAGTCATTTTCAAGACTTGCCATAGATTTTCAAAACTGTAACTGGCCACTCAGGAACATTCACTTCTTGGTTAGCAACTCCAGTGTAGATTTGTCTTTTTGTTGTAGGTTATTGTCCTTTTGAAAGGTGAATTCCTGGCCCAGTGTCTGGTGTAAAGCAGACTGAAGCAGGTTTTCAGCAGACTGAAGCAGGTTTTCTAGGATTTAGCTTTTTATTTTAACCCAGTCTTTGCCGATTTCAAGCATACCCATACTCACGTCATAAGAGTACGCAGCTGAACACTGTATGCTGGAAACAATAGTTTTTTTTACAAAATAACCAATCTTCGTTAGATATAAATACTGAACTTGTTTTTGCATGTATTGCGAGACGCGGTTTGCTTTTAACATCTAGGACCGCTATTTCTTGTCCCGGAATCCCACTTAACAGACAGGTTGAAGCCTGCTTGACAGAGCCGCTAACCTTAGCTAGCCATCAAGCTAATGACGTTAGTCCCAGATGAGTTGTGCAATGGAGTAATTTTTGTCTGGAGAAATAAATGAACGGTTCCAGTGCTGTAGGAGCTTGTATCTACTACGCTTTGTTTTCGGAACAAGCTGGATCACTCGGCAATTGTTTGCTTGCCAAGGATTATAGGATTGAAGTGGCTTCCTTGATCAAGGAGGTCGCCAGTCAACGTAAGAAACTGGGGAAAACGCAGAGTGGAATGTTTACCTTTTCTACACCGGTGGCTGGATGGAGTTTGCGCTTGTTGGCTGTTTGCATCTCTGCCTTGTCGTTTGTCGTTGTCCGACTGGCCGGTGTTGCTCAGAGTTCGTTCACCTGCCTCGCCTGCCTCTCCTGCCTCGCCTGCCTCTCCTGCCTCTCCATCTGACAGCGGAGTCAAAGGAGCACAGCAAGAGGAGCATGCCAATCAACGATGGTTGCATGTCACGAGCCGTGGAAGCCGAAGACAGAGTCCTTCCGCAAAGCAGGCTACACTCCCAACGAGAGGCCCGGAGCGGATACAAACAATGAATAGTTTCGCCGCCCTGGAGCCTGATCTTCCTGCACCTTCGTCGCTGGGGGTACCTGTGTCTGCGGACGCTGTGCCTACTCCTTCCCCTACGATTTCGAAGTCGACATCGGCAACCTTCCATCCTTGCTCTGGATCGATCAGGGCTTCTCCATCTGTCAGAAGCCTGCACCAGGCGCTGGGAGCTACGGGCTCAAGTTATCCTGCCTCTCGCCCGTCCTTAAAGGGTTCTCCGAATCCTGTGAAGCGTGAGAGTGGGCGGATTTCCTCGTCCTTCTCGCCAGCCGTGATTTTGGCCAACTCCATGGTAAGAAATGTCACTGTTCCTGGTGCAAAAACACTGTCCTATCCCGGAGCTCGAGTAAATTGAAATTGACCAAGTTGAGGTGACTAAACGGCTTGGAGTAACCCTGGATTGTAAACTGTCATGGTCAAAACATGTTGATACAACAGTAGCTAAGATGGGGAGAAGTCTGTTCATAATAAAGCGCTATTCTGCCTTTTAACAACACTACCAACAAGGCATGTCCTACAGGACCTAGTTTTGTCACACCTGGACTAATGTTCAGTCATGTTGTCAGGTGTCACAAAGAGGGACCTCAGAAAATTACAATTGGCTCAGATAGCTAACATGAATAAATCTCTCATGGCTCAAAGTGGAGGAGAGATTGACTTCATCAATACTTGTTTTTGTAAGAAGTGTTGACATGCTGAATGCACCTAGGTGTCTGTTTAAACTACTAGCACACCGCTCGGCACCCATACATACCCCACAAGACATGCCACTAGAGGTCTCTTCACAGTCCCCAAGTCAAGAACAGACTATGGGAGGCGCACAGTTCTACATAGAACCATGGCTACATAGAACTCTATTCCACATCAGGTAACTGATGCAAGCAGTAGAATGAGGTTTAAAAAACAGATACAAATACACCTTATGGATGAGCTCAGTTCAGAAGGACGACTGCATCTTCGGTATGTCTGGGTGGTTTAATACATCATCCACAGCATAATTATTAACTTGACCATCTACCAATCACTGCCCTTCTGTATGATGCTTTCGAAAAGCTCCCTGGTCTTTGTAGTTGATTCTATGCTTGCAATTCCGTACGTGCCTGAGGGACCTTACAGATGTTATACTGTATGTATGGGGAACAGCGGAAGTTATTTCACACTGAGTGAGTCCATATAACTTATTATGTGATTTGTTAAGCCTAATTTTACAACGACTATATAAGCATTTTAACATTATTTTAGTATTTGTAGAATATTCTTTTCACTTTGACATTATAGATTATGTTCTGTTGACCAATGACAAAAAAGCACAATTAAATCTATTTCAATTCCACTTTGTAACGCAACAAAATGTGAAAAAAGGGTTTAGGTCTGGCAGTTGTCCAAATTATTACTGCGGTGTAAACGAAAAATGGCCTCAGCCAAGAGAGAAAATGCCACCACAGAGGGATTGGATGCCGTGGTGCCATCACTTCTCCTGATATAATCTGAAGCTTCTTGCCAACTCACCCCACCAGCCACCATTCACCACCATATGTCATTACCCAGCTGAGAGGACCGTGGGGATGGCTTTTGTCAGATGGAAGTGTCTAGGCAGTTGGGCACCATGGCTCATCCTATAGCTGCACTCATCTTATTCAGCGTGAGGGGTTCTCATCATTACTCCATGTTATCACAATGAGTCAGTGAAAGCAGACCCCATTTAACAACTGTGTGACAAGGGTTTAATTTGGCCTTTAGTATTATTTGGTATTTTATAAGGATCCTCATTAGCTGTTGCAAAAGCAGCAGCTACTCTTCCGGGGGTTTCACACAAAACATGAAACCTGACATAATACACAACATTAATAGACAAGAACAGCTCAAGGACAGAACTACATCAATTTTAAAAAGGCACACACAGCCTACATATCAATACACATAAACTAACTCTACTATCTAGGTCAAATAGGGGAGAGGCGTTGTGTCGCTTTATCTGTCTTTCGAAATCAGGTTTGCTGTTCATTTGAGCAATATGAGATAGAACGGAGTTCCATGCAAAAGTTGTTCTATATAATACTGTACGCATTCTTACATTTGTTCTGGATTTGGGGACTGTGAAAAGACCCCTGGTGGCATGTCTGGTGGAAGTGAATTTGTCCACCCACACCAGACGCGATCAGGACACGGCAGGTTGAAGTATCAAAACAAACTCTGAACCAACTATATTAATTTAGGGACAGGTGGAAAAGCTCTAAACATGTATGGCAAGAGTTAGTTTCTAGTAATCTCTCCTCCTTCAGTCTTCTTCTTTGGAATTTATATGGAGGTTGGCAATCAACTATAAGTTGCATTACCACCAACTGGACTGGAGTGTGGACCTCAGTTCACCTTTTAAATCACCCACGTGGGTATGTGCTCCTAAAAACAATCAGGAAATGGGAGAGGCGGGACTTGCAGCGTGTCAACCGTCACAAATAGAACAAAGTTATATTTTAGCGCCTGGCTACACAGACTCTTGTTGACATGCGTGAGCTGTGTGGGTGCAATGGTTGAATAACATGTATGTGTAACGAGCGTTTTCCAAGGCAAGCGGTGTCATCAGACATCAGACAGTTCCAGGTGCAGCTTAACTAGGTCTTTCCTTGCAGCACTTGACCACAAGACTGGACAATAATCAAGATAAGACAAAACTAGAGCCTGCAGGACTTGATTTTTGGAGTGTGGTCAAAAAAGTAGAGCGTCTCTGATAGGGGCGCTGGAGAGCAGCAACATGTGAAGATGCGTTTTCTCAGTGCTCCTGTCCAGGGCGAACAATTTATTATTAATACTTGACCAACACCTCCCCTACCGTGTTAATTTTGTAACATTTTATTTTGAATCAAACCCAATTTACTAATCTGCAATTTTTTTCTGAAAGTTTTGGCCTTCTCATCGTAAAATGACGAAACAACAACGGCCGCGAGTCACAAAAGAGCAGGCCTCTTCTAAAGCCTCGGGCTCACCGGACTCTGATTCCCCCGACTTAGCCATGGTAATGGCGGCTATCATTAAGTCTGAACTGATTGTGCTGGCTAAGGTGGAGTCACTATCCACTGACCTTTCTGCACAAATAGCCGTTCTCTCCACCGAGCTCAACACAAAGATCGACTCCGTTAAAAAAGACTTGGTGAAACATGACACCTGTCTGAATAGCCTGGAAGATGGAGTAAATACTTACTCCGACAAAGTGGTGACACTGGAAGAGCAATGTTGTTGCGCTGAATTCAAACTTGCAATGCTTTTCGTTCATTATTTGGTTTTTTTATGCGTGAGTACGATGGCTCGTTGTTGGCATTTCCTACATAAGTTTGTCCACTTTGCCAATGACGTAATCAGTCAATTAATTGGCAACATCAAATGGTTTTGTGATGAATAAGCCATCTGATTCGATGAAAGATGGAGTTGAATTAGTCTTTATGCCCATCATTTCATTTAAAGTACTGTCGTGGAAATTATTTTACACAGGGACACTCAAAGTCAATCTTAAATTAATCATTGTTTATTGTCAGTAAGCTGGAGAGGTTCCAACCAACTCAACGCACCAATAGTACACATGTCCATCAGGAGCTCTGCCCAGGTAGTCCCGGCAGTTGTGTTATATACGGCGATACACAGACAAGTTACATTTGCATGATTTAGTGAAATTTAATTCATCATTACCATTTTGTTTCATTCATTTTACCGACCAATACTGGTTCGTAACATGTGACAGACCAATACCTCACCAGGCTTCTTGGCTCTAAGCTGAGACCTTGAAACTGAGATATCGTTTCCAAAACAAAGGTCTGGGGGTACTGCCAAATTGCAGATACTACAGTGAGGATTTCTCCCAGGCATTCAATCAGTCACTTGCATGAACACAGAAATTGGTTTATAGAAAAGCACCAACAGAACACAGAAATTGGTTGTTTAGAAAAGCACAAAAATAAACATTTCCATCACAGTACTCCAAAGTTTTTTTCCATCATTCTTTATATCATTGACCTTGGCTTCATAATACAGTTTCTTCTTCTTTTTGTTGAGTTTACTCACATAACTTTTTTCAATTTGCAGTAAGTCATCCAGTCAGATCTCCGAGATCATTTCTCTCACTTTGTCCTCAGACTCCGTCCAGGTCTCATGTGAAGATGTTATATTTCCGTCCACAACCATGTTGTTTCACCTTGATTGTACTTTGAGATTTTCTCTGTCATTGTTATCATCGATTCACACACAGAACTGATGTCCTCTCTTGATGACTTACAGATTTCTGTCATCTTGCCGTTCTCCTGTTTCAACTCATCGTGCTGACCCTGGGAGAACTGCAAACTGTTCTTCAGGTCTCTCTGGTCAGGTCGTCCATTCTTTTACTAGTTCACTCCACCAGTATTTGTACAAAACACTTGTTGTTGTAACAACTGCTTGTAGAACTCTTTTTATTTGTTTAAAATATCCTTCACCTGTGATAGTGATACAGCACTGTCCTCAACGATACTCCCGTCCCGTCTTTGGTCTTTGTCATGGTAGCTAGCAGCGTAGGTCACACTGTTCCTCCTCTCAGTTGCAGACAGGGCAGGTCACAGGTCACAGGGAAGATTGGAAACAACAAACAGCAGGGATCTAGACAGCCACAAACCCGGGACAATCCACAGTCCCAGCCACAATGGCAAACCGCGTCGTGGCTAGCTAGCTGCCAGGCTAGCTGCTACGCAAAATAGCTCCTCAGACCTGGTCTTGGTCGGCAAGATCGCAGGACAGCAGTGGAGGCTGCTGAGGGTAGGTCGGCTCATAATAATGGCTGGAATGGAGTGTATTGAACCATGTGTTTGATGTATTTGATACCATTTCACTGATTCCGTTCCTGCCATTACCACGAGCCCATTCTCCCCAATTAAGGTGCCACCAACCTCCAGTGCTAGACAGAGAGTAGCAGTCCCAGCAACTAATGCCAACCGCGTCGAAGGATCCAAACTCAAAAGATATCTAGCTACTAAGAACCTTTTCAATACACTTTCAAAACAACAAACCAAGCTCTCCCTAGTTCCACGTTCAACAGGAAGTGGCGTGAGTGATCTCTGTTTCATTGTCTCCAAGTGGCCACACAGGTTTGCTTTGCTGTCAATCAGGCACCCTAAGCTATCCGGATAGACATTGCAGTAATCACAATATATTGTGATTAAGGCTAGCGACAGTTCTCATTAAAAACAGTAGTAATGGGTACAAAGTAAATGCAGTAAATACAGTTAACCATGCCTTCCAAGTCATACTAGTATGAGTTGACTTTGTTATCACCTTGACTTTTGACATTAGCAGTAACCTAACCTTCCCAGGCCTATGAAGTCTAGTGCATGAGATTATGAACACAGGACTGACTGCAGGATAAGTGCGTAGCTTTTCCCTCTGGATAAAGTTGTTTTGAACGGATGAGGGATGTGAAGGTGTGCTCATTCATTCACGACCCGTTAAATTGAAAAATAATTAACCTTTTTTTTATAGGTAGGTGCTCATAGACTGTACTTTACTACTTTGTATAAAACTAGGTGCTTGTAGAGCCAATATAGTCCATACCGATATGCACCAGCTCAATTCAAGCACTGATGCGTTGAGAGTCACATGTCATTAAGTAAGGATCATTTCAGTTTGGCAAGGGGCACATCTCACCTCTAATTCAGATTCCACTGTTAATAATGAATGATGGCTGCGCAGTAAGTCAACATGGACACTGATAGAACTCAAACAAACCAGGGCTCACTCTGCCTCGGTGTGATGTGAAGGAATCAATCAGGCTTTTGTGTGTTCACATATTTGCATGCACACAGTGTCTGGGCTGCATTGGCACGTTAATCAATTGCTGGAATCAAATCGTTTTGCCAGACAAATGGTAAATGACAGTCGATCTTCACCATGGCATATTGCTTACTGTCGAGTAGGGAACTCATATGTTGCATTTTAACATATTTTTATGTGAGCACCATTGTCGATGGAATTAAATATCAGTTAGGTTTTTTATTTCACCTTTATTTAACCAGGTAGGTCAGTTGAGAACATGTTCTCATTTGCAACTGCGACCTGGCCAAGACAAAGCAAGGCAGTGCGACAAAAAACAACACAGAGTTACACAGTAAACAAACGTACAGTCAATAACACAATAGAAAATCTATATACAGAGTGCAAATGTAGTGCAAAATGCAGTAAGGTTAGGAAGACAATAAATAGGCCATAGTGGCGAAATAAATTACAGATTAGCATAATCACTGGAATGATGCAAATGATGATGTGGAAATAGAGATACTGGAGTGCAAAATTAAGCGGAAGTTAAAAAATAAATATGGGGATGAGGTAGTAGGATGGGCTATTTACAGAAGGGCTGTATACAGGTGCAGTGATCGATAAGCAGCTTTGACAGCTGATGCTTAAAGTTAGTGAGGGAGATAGGAACCTCTAGCTTAAAAGATTTTTGCAATTCGTTCCAGTCATTGGCAGCAGAGAACTGGAAGGAATGGCGGCCAAAGGAGGTGTTGGCTTTGGGGGAGGCCAGTGAGATATACCTGCTGGAGCGCATGCTACGGGTAGGTGTTGCTATGGTGACCAGCGAGCTGAGATAAGGCGGGGATTTACCTAATAAAGACTTATAGATGACCTGGAGCCAGTGGGTTTGGCGACGAATATGTAGTGAGGGCCAGCCAACGAGAGAATACAGGTCGCAGTGGTGGGTAGTATATGGGGCTTTGGTAACAAAACGGATGACACTGTGATAGACCACATCCAATTTGCTGAGTAGAGTGTTGGAGGCTATTTTGTAAATGAGATCGCCGAAGTCAAGGATCGGTAGGATGGTAAGTTTTACAAGGGCATGTTTGGCGGCATGAGTGAAGGAGGCTTTGTTGCGAAATAGGAAGCCGATTCTAGATTTAATTTTGGATTGGAGATTGTTAATGTGAGTCTGGAAGTTGAGTTCACAGTCTAACCCGACGCCTAGGTATTTGTAGTTGGAGGCCACGGAAGGAGTGTTGTATGGCATTGAAGGTTAGTTAACACCGTGTCCAAAGAGGGGCCAGATGTATACAGAATGGTGTCGTCTGCGTAGAGATGGATCAGAGAGTCACCAGCAGCGAGAGCGACATCGTTGATGTATATAGAGAATAGGGTTGGCCCAAGAATTGAACCCTGTGGCACCCCCATAGAGACTGCCAGGGGACCGGACAGCAGGCCCTCCGATTTTACGCACTGAACTCTGTCTGAGAAGTAGTTGGAGAACCAGGCGAGGCAGTCACTTGAGAAACCAAGGTTGTTGAGTCTGCCAATAAGAATGTGGTGATTGACAGAGTCGAAAGCCTTGGCCAGGTCGATGAAGACGGCTGCACAGTACTGTCTTCTGTCGATGGCGGTTATGATATCGTTAAGTACCTTGAGCGTAGCTGAGGTGCACCCATGACCAGCTCGGAACCAGATTGCATAGCAGAGAAGGTACAGTGGGATTCGAAGAAGTCAGTGATCTGTTTATTAACTTGGCTTTCGAAGACTTTAGAAAGGCAGGATGGATATAGGTCTGTAACAGTTTGGGTCTAGAGTGTCTCCCCCTTTGAAGAGGGGGATGACCGCGGCAGCTTTCCAATCTCTAGGGATCTCAGACGATACAAAAGAGAGGTTGAACAGGCTGGTAATAGGGGTTGCAACAATTTTGGCTGATAATTTTAGGAAGAAAGGGTCCAGATTGTCTAGCCCAGCAGATCTGTAGGGGTCCAGATTTAGCAGCTCTTTCAGAACATCAGCTGTCTGGATTTGGGTGAAGGAGAAGAGGGGGGGGGGGGGTTTGGGCAGGTTGCTGCGGAGGGTACGGAGCTGTTGGCCGGGGTAGAGGTAGCCAGGTGGAAAGCATGGCCAGCCGTAGCAAAATGCTTGTTGAAATTTATCGGTGGTGACAGTGTTTCCTAGCTTCAATGCAGTGGGCAACTGGGAGGAGATGCTCTTATTCTCCATAGACTTTACAGTGTCCCAGAACTTTTTGGAATTAGTACTACAGGATGCTAATTCCTGTTTGAAAAAGCTGGCCTTTGCTTTTCTAACTGACTGTGTATATTTGTTCCTGGTTTCCCTGAAAAGTTGCATATCGCGGGGGCTATTCGATGCTAATGCAGTGCGCCACAGGGTGTTTTTGTGTTGGTCAAGGGCAGTCATGTCTGGGGTGAACCAAGGGCTATATCTATTCTTAGTTCAAATTTTTTTGAAAGGGGCATGCTTATTTAAGATGGTGAGGAAAGCACTTTTAAAGAACAACCAGGCATCATCTACTGACGGGATCAGGTCAATATCCATCCAGGATACCCGGGCCAGATCGATTAGAAAGGCCTGCTCGCAGAAGTGTTTTAGGGAGCGTTTGACAGTGATAAGGGGTGATCGTTTGACCGCGGACCCATTACGAACGCAGGCAATGAGGCAGTGATCGCTGAGATCCTGGTTGAAAACAGAGGAGGTGTATTTGGAGGGCAAGTTGGTCAGAATGATATCTATGATTGTGCCCATGTTTATTTAGGGTTGTACCTGGTGGGTTCCTTGATAATTTGTGTGAGATTGAGGGCATCTATCTTAGATTGAAGGACAGCCGGGGCGTTAAGCATATCCCAGTTTAAATCACCTAACAGTACAAACTCTGAAGATAGATGGGGGGCAATCAATTCACATATGTTTCATAGGAACATGATACTTTAAAGTCTACTCCACAAAGCCAATCAATAACATGGGCAGAAAAGAGAGGTGAAGGGGTTGATACAGAAATTGTTTAGACACAGTAACATGCTTGGGTGTGAACTGTGTGATAATACAAATCCAGTATTAAGGACATTTAGTTTAATCAGTGGTATTTTAACTGCAGTTAACATGCTACATGTCATTAGCATGGTATATGTGGCTAGGATTTAATCTACGTCTTGATTCAAAACTACTAACCTTCCATGTTGAGTCTAAAGATAAAGTGTGAACATTGACCTCAGTGAGGCTGAAACGACCCTGTGCTCTGACATTCCAAGGGTCAAAGGTTGAAAAGGAGATCCCAGTGATAAAGGTTGTCAGTGGCAAATGTCTTTAAGAGAACTTTATTTTACAGACAGCCAAAGCGTGCTGCTGATTTACAAAAAGACCATTCAGCCAATCAGAAAGATGCTGCCAAGAATCTGCTATCATCAACAGGGCTCCTTCACCAAACCCAAACAATTCTCTCTCGCTCTCTCTCTCTCTCTCTCTCTCTCTCTCTCTCTCTCTCTCTCTCTCTCTCTCTCTCTCTCTCTCTCTTTCTTTTACTTACAGAAAGTCACACAGTCTGTTTCATAACGTTCGGACGCAATTAATCCTAATTAATCTTCATTTACGACCAACGTCTGTGACTCATACGTCAATGAAATGCGGCAGCTTAGACACAGAGACGGGAGGGATTTTTTTTGTTTTGTAGCCAGTCTAGGGGAAACATTTTGAATGTGAATGGAAGCGCATCTGGACACTGAGGAGAAGACTATTGGATTAAGTTGGGTCCAATTTAATCAAAGTTTAAGAGAGGAAGTTTGGGGTAAATGGTTTGGGGTTGAGGGAGGTCATATTTGTTACCTTGGTTTATTTAATTACCTTAGCCAGACAGGCAAGTCTAGATAAGTCTGGTCCACTGCGCTCTCAAGGTGAACGCTGCTGTGGCTGAGATTGACAGCACTGCAAATGGGCAATGTCTTAGTAGTAATGTCTTACTGTTATTTTACTGTTTTTATTTCTTTACTTATCTATTGTTTACCTAACACTTATTTTACTTAAAAACTGCATTGTTGGTTTAGGGCTTTTAAGTAAGCATTTCACTGTAAGGTGAACATTTGATTTGATTTGACTTAGTAGCAATGGCTATGATTACAACAGAATGATAGTTAACGAACCTGTCCTCAATTCCTCCGCATGTAGGCTGGTAAAAGCAATCATGACATGACATGGTAGTTGGGATTGAATCCCCTTTCTTCTCTTATGGAAAATGCTGAGTGAATTGAGTCATGAAATTAAACTGTGTAATGGAAAAGGTAGATAATTCAGCCAAATAATTTATGAACACATCACATGACTTTGATGTCTCTTTAAAGATTATTGAAATGGACTTCATGTTGTCCTTTTTCAACAGGCACCACCTCCAAGCATGTGGTGATGCTGGCAGGCAACACGGCCAAGCATGGCCTTCGCTGCAAAGCCTGCAAGATGAGCATCCACCACAAGTGTGAGAAAGGAGTGGGATCGCAACGCTGCCAAGGCAAGCTGGTAAGAGCCTCAACATTGTCACAAATTACATATACACTGAACAAAAAACTATAAACGCAACATGTAAATAAATGTTGGTCCCGTGTTTCATGAACTGAAATGAAAGATCCCAAGCTTATTTCTCTCAAATGTTTTGTTTACATCCCTTTTAGTGAGCATTTCTCCTTTGCTGATTAAACAGCTCATTACACAGGTGCACCTTGTGATGGGGACAATAAGGCCACTCTAAAATGTGCAGTTTTGTCACACAACACAGTGCCACAGATACCTCACGTATTGAGGGAGTGTGCAATTGGCATGCTGACTGCAGAAATGTCCACCAGAGCTGCTGCAGCTCAACGTTGTGTCGAGCTGCATGAGGCAAATGGTGGTAACACCAAATACTGATGTTCTGATCCACACACCTACCTTTTCTGTAAGGTATCTGTGACCAACAGATGCATATCTGTATTCCCAGTCATGTGAAAACCATAGATTAGGGCCTAGTTAATTCATTTCAATTGACTGATTTCCTTATATGAACTGTCACTCAATAAATCTTTGAAATTGTTGAGTATAGAACTACATTTAGTACTATACTAGTATTATACTGTATCCCTATGGACATCGTCACCAGTGTCATCATCAATTACATCACTGTCATCGTCCTTAGAGATACAGAATGTTCTATCACACTCATCATCCTTAGAGATACAGAATGTTCTATCACACTGTCATCACCCTTAGAGATACAGAATGTTCTATCACACTGTCATCATCCTTAGAGATACATAATGTTCTATCACACTGTCATCATCCTTAGAGATACAGAGACTGTATGTTCTATCACACTGTCATCATCCTTAGAGATACAGAGACTGTATGTTCTATCACACTGTCGTCACCCTTAGAGATACAGAGACTGTATGTTCTATCACACTGTCGTCACCCTTAGAGATACAGAGACTGTATGTTCTATTACACTGTCATCATCCTTAGAGATACAGAGACTGTATGTTCTATCACACTGTCGTCACCCTTAGAGATACAGAGACTGTATGTTCTATCACACTGTCGTCACCCTTAGAGATACAGAGACTGTATGTTCTATCACACTGTCGTCACCCTTAGAGATACAGAGACTGTATGTTCTATCACACTGTCATCATCCTTAGAGATACAGAGACTGTATGTTCTATCACACTGTCATCATCCTTAGAGATACAGAGACTGTATGTTCTATTACACTGTCATCATCCTTAGAGATACAGAGACTGTATGTTCTATCACACTGTCATCACCCATACTGTAATCATCAGCGTTCTCCCCAGCTAGCCAGAGAACATATTGAACATACTGTATTAACGTCATCAACAGCGCCTACAGTACAGTATGTCTCCCCGCGTAAAGCATTAGTCCAAGGTCAATAGGTCTGGCTCCGAGGCATCTTTTCATTACATGTAATCTATTGAAGTGCTACAGTATACGCCATTCTGTTATAAAGTACACCACTGGGCTTGCTTTAGTATTATTCACGTTCATATATATTTGTCTCAAAAGTCCCAACAGAATACCAGATTAAAGTGGTGTGGAACATATTTAACAGCAAGACACAACTCATCACCAAGACATGAACGGTAGATTGGTAATGCAGCCTCTTCAGATACAGTATTGAATAATCATTGTGGAGCTCAAAGTCCACTGTCAATAGGCAGCTCATAAGAAAATTCAGCAACAGGATGATCAAGGATACAGTAGTTGCAGAGAATACCATCCGTCATTTTGCCGTTGTCCACTGTACTCAGGGGAACTGGAAGTCACGACTGCACTGGGGCTTTTAAGTCATTCACATCGAATCACACGTCGTCCCACGCCGAAAATATACAGCGTGTGCGGTTCTGTCATGTGTAATTGCCTTGGCTCTCTAGTGACTAACTCCTCCAGAGTCCAGGTGTCCCTGGCCTGCATGGGAGGGAGTTTACTGGGATTGACAGGGAATTAATGGGAATAGCTGGACATTACTGAGTTTAATTGGGAATGTACCAGTAATCGGTGGGATTGAATGAAAATGATCAGGATTGACCTGGGGTTCAGTGAACCGTGTGAACCATGAGACTGTATTGGATAACAGGAAGACACGCGTTCCAGTGAATCGTGTGAACCATGAGACTGTATTGGATAACAGGAAGACACGCGTTCCAGTGAATCGTGTGAACCATGAGACTGTATTGGATAACATGAAGACACGCGTTCCTTTTACCCTCCATTGTTTTTCTTCCATGAGCTGCCCAATGCCTTGTGGACGAGCCTTGTGGAGATAGGGATTTCAGGAGTGGAAAATGAGGTTGAAGGGTCAAGAATAAAAAAGACAATATACTCCCAGTGGAGCTCGCCTCTAAATTAAGGTTTCTCTAAACTTGGCAGGTTGTATTTCTACAACTCTGCTTATTTCTTTTGGCAACAGAATTTGGTCGGAGAAAAAGAGAATACGTTGCTGCTTGGGACTGTCTTGAAACCAAATATACAGCGGGTGAAATAAGTATTGAACACGTCACCATTTTTCTCAGTAAATATATTTCCAAAGGTGCTATTGACATGAAATTTTCACCGGATGTTGGTAAAAACCCAAGTAATCCATACATACAAATAAGTTCAGAAATTAAGTTATGTGTAGTAATGTGAAATGACACAGGGAAAAAGTATTGAACACACTTACTGATATTTATTTAATACTTTGTACAAAAGCCTTTGTTGGTAATGACAGCTTCAAGACGCCTCCTGTATGGAGAAACTAGTCGCATGCATTGCTCTGGTGTGATTTTGGCCTATTCTTCCACACAAACAGTCTTCAAATTGTGAAGGTTCCGTGGGCCTCTTCTATGAATCCTCATCTTCAGTTCTTTCCATAGATTTTCAATGGGATTTAAGTCAGGTGATTGGCTGGGCCATTCTAGCAGATTTATTTTCTTTCTTTGAAACCAATTGAGAGTTTCATTGGCTGTGTGTTTGGGATTATTGTCCTGCTGAAATGTCCACAATGTTCCTTCAATTATGTAAAGTTTTCCAGTACCATTTGCTGAAAAGCAGCCCCACACCATGATGTTCCCACCTCCAAACTTCACTGTTGGTATGGTGTTTTTAGGGTGATGTGCAGTGCCATTTCTCCTCCAAACATTATTATGACATCCAAACAGTTCAATTTTGCTCTCATCTGACCACACTATAGTCTCCCAGTATTTCACTGGCTTTTCCAAATGTTGTGCAGCAAACTTTAAACGAGCTTCAACATGCTTTTTTTTGGTGAGCGTGCATACAGGCCATGGCGGTGGAGTGCATTACTTACTGTTTTCTTTGAGACAACAGTACCTGCTAATTGCAGGTCTTTTTGAAGCTCTCCACAAGTGGTCCTTGGCTCTTGGACAACTCTTCTGATTATTCTTTTCACTCCTCTGTCAGAAATCTTGCGAGGAGCACCTGGTCGAGGCAAATTTATGGTGAAATGATTGTCTTTCCACTTCCGTATTATGGCCCAAACACTGGAACATTCAGAAGCTTAGAAATGCGCCTATAACCAATGCCATTCAGTTTATGCAAAGAGTCAATATTTGCAGTGTTGACGCTTCTTTTTCAAGACCTCTGCAATCCGCCCTGGCATGCTGTCAATTAACTTCTGGGCCACATCCTGACTGATGGCAGGCCATTCTTGCATAATCAATGCTTGGAGTTTGTCAGAAGTTGTGGGTTTTTGTTTGTCCACCCGCCGGAAAGGGCATTCATCAGAGAAAATGACTCTACCCCAGTCCTTAGCAGCCCAATCCCTGTACCTTTTGCAGAATATCAGTCTGTCCCTGATGTTTTTCCTGGAGAGAAGTGGCTTCTTTGCTGCCCTTCTTGACACCAGGCCATCCTTCAAATGTCTTCGCCTCACTGTGCGTGCAGATGCACTCACACCTGCCTGCTGCCATTCCTGAGTAAGCTCTGAACTGGTGGTGCCCCGATCCCGCAGCTGAATCAACTTTAGGAGACGTCCTGGTGCTTGCTGGACTTTCTTGGACCCCCTGACTTCTTCTTCACAACAATTGAACCTCTCCTTGAAGTTCTTGATGATCCGATAAATGGTTGATTTAGGTGCAATCTTACTAGCAGCAATATCCTTGCCTGTGAAGCCCTTTTTGTGCAAAGCAATGATGACGGCATGTGTTTCCTTGCAGGTAACCATGGTTGACAAAGGAAGAACAATGATTTCAAGCACCACTCTCCTTTTAAAGCTTCCAGTCTGTTATTCTGACTCAATCAGCATGACAGAATGATCTCCAGCCTTGTCCTCATCAACACTCTCACCTGTGTTAACGAGACAATCACTGACATGACGGCAGCTGGTCCTTTTTTGGCAGGGCTGAAATGCAGTGAAAATGTTTTTGGGGGATTAAGTACATTTTCATGGCAAAGAGGGACTTTGCAATTAATTGCAATTCATCTGATCACTCTTCATGACATTCTGGAGTATATGCAAATTGCCATCATCAACACTGAGGCAGCAAACTTTGTGGATACCAATACTTGTGTCATTCTCAAAACTTTTGACCACGACTGTAATATTGGGATGCAAACTCAAAATGTTATACATTTCAACTTTGTATCTGACATGCTACAGGTGTCTTAACCATGTGTGTGAGGTGTATACTTTTTTGTTTCAAAGTAAATTTGTTTGACTACCAAGAAACACTGTGTGAGCATGATTTAGTTGAATTATTCCACCTACTTGTATTATACAAGCGTATATTGCACTGACATTACCATCCTTGCCTCAGATTACTCTTTCTTGGGTGAGATACTGAGACTCTGAAATTCAGAAAATGTAGGCTGTCCACTGTCATTTTTCTAGATATACGAGGGACACATCTCTGATGGGAAATATTGATTGTATAGGAGAAGGTAAACACAGAATTGTAATGTTAGATAGATGATAGATGTCGGGAGGAGGGTCCTTGTTTGAACTTGGTATGTGGGGAATGGGGCGGGACTTAACAGCAAAGAAACTTAATGTCTCTAGGCCTGTATTCAAAAAATGTCTCAGTTGGAGTGCTGATTTTAAGATCAGGTCTCCCCTCCTGTCCATATAATCTTATTGATTATGCTCTAAAAGGCTAAACTGATCTGTGATCAGCACTCCTACTCTGAGACTATGTGAACACAGGCCAATAAAATCTGCTGTCTGGCACTCTACCACCTGAGCTGTACAAACTGTACACAAACTACTCAAAGTAACATAATTGATGCTGGACTAATCTGTTCCTGGTCCAGATGCACTTCTTCAATCAAACCTCATTAAGCTATTTAAACTAAACATTCCATAATATTGTTTAGAGAGTGATCAGCAGGCAGTTTAGGGTGGAGATGGGAAGGACATGTGGTGAATGGGTTTGAACCTGTTTCTCTCGCTTGGGATATGTCTAAAATGGCTCCTCTGCTTTAGCCAACTCATTAATGTCGAGCCAAACAATGATGTCGCGTGGTTGAATGCAAAAAAACACTGTGAAACCCAGACTAAAGTACAGTATAGACAAATACAATTTTATTTGATTTATACAGTGCATGTGGAAACTAACAGAGAAATTAGGTTATGCTGTGGCTCTAATGTATTTTGCTGGCGGTGGTGCTGTGCTGTCTGTTGACGTATCGATCCGTCACTCACTATGATGTTCCTGCCCTCTCTTAACCTCTCCCTCCCCCTCCACAGCCGAAGGGCTTTCGACGGTACTACAGCTCCCCACTGCTGATAACGGAGCAGTTTGGCTGCATCAAAGAAGTCATGCCCATTGGTAAGCACACAACATGAACAGTAGGCTACATTGATACACAACTAGACTGTCGTGGAGTGGTTCTTGTTGTGTGATTTGCTTTGACTGAAATTTAGGTTTTCTCTATGTCTCCTCCCAGCTTGTGGCAGTAAAGTGGACCCTGTGTATGAAACTCTCCGGTTCGGGACGTCTCTGGCACAGAAGAACAAGAAGCCCAGTGGCTCTGAGTCCCCTCACAGAAACTCTGTAAGAACAACAACAACAACACAATGTGTTAATGAAACTAGCTCATCAGCAACTCACCAGCTGACAATCATTTAGGAAAATACCCCATCAGCAGTAGCGGTATGTGGGTCAAATCACTAAGGAAGCCAAGCCAAGCCAGTAAAAGACATATTACAACCTACGTTGTGATAATTGCGTTGATGCCTCTATAACCCATTAGTTCATAAAGCCCCTGCGATATACAATAAGGCCGTGGCAATAAAAAGACAAGTCACACAGTGGTGGAATAAATTCAACAACACATACGTTTGTTTCATCACAAAACCGGAGAGCAACATCTGTTTCGGTGAAGTCCAAATATTTCATATATCACCTGCAGCAGGGTCGAGCAAGTTCATCTTTTTTTCTACAGTTGACTAAACAACCAGTGATTTAGAACCACGGAGTTACCGCAAGTCACCACCAACACATCACGAGCACTGCCTCCGCCATTCCAACACTATTACAATGTAAACATTTAAACATCATCAAATCAACAAGGTTATATAT
Source organism: Thymallus thymallus (assembly GCA_023634145.1). Lineage (NCBI taxonomy): Eukaryota > Metazoa > Chordata > Actinopteri > Salmoniformes > Salmonidae > Thymallus > Thymallus thymallus. Next base: position 34,542,531 of record CM042405.1, read on the forward strand.
GCTTAGTTTAATACACTGAAAACAAATATAAGCATACCAAAAACTATTTAGTCCAATCAATGTGGCTAATTATCTGTGGCGGTCCATGGAACTGATTTATCTGTGCGTGTGCGTGTGCGTGTGTGTGTGTGCATCCGTAAAGTATAACAAAAAATGTTGACTCAACCTACTTGTAGACTAGTTGAACGCCAATGACATCCTCTTCTCTTTCATGTTGGCAAAACAGTCTAAGGCACAGTCATACAGTACACTTTTATTTTTTGTTGTCATAGGCTACTTAGCTAAAATGTTTGCTAGCCTAAGTTCATTGCATGGGCAACAATGAACCAGCTAGTTAATGTGAGCCTACTAGAATACATCAGTGACACAACATATTCATTTATTGTTAGAACAGAATCGCACCGCTCAACTGGCGACCGGGGTCAGCCTGTAGGCACCCGGCCTGCCACAAGGAGTCGCTAGGGCGCGATGAGCCAAGTAAAGCCCCCCCGGCCAAAACCTCCCCTTACCCGGACGACGCTGGGCCAATTGTTTGCCGTCCTATGGGACTCTCGGCCACAGCCAGTTGTGGCGCAGCTGAAGAATGAACCCGGGTCTGTAGTAACGCCTCTAGTACTGCGATGCAGTGCCTTAGACTGCTGCGCCACTCGGGATGCCCTGCTTAGGAAGTGCTTTGATTGGTCTGAAGCCAAATCCAAACTGGCCTCCCTTGGGGGGCATTTTGCTGCACCAGGACAACGATGATTGGCTAATTATTTTAGGCCAAATGCCAAATGGACAAATGCATGCTGGCATCAATCAATCAAATGTTATGTCGGCAACATGTTATCCTCGTTTGGTCCAGACAGCATCAGATACATGGGCTACACATACTGAGACAGAGGGGCGCTGTTTCCCTCGCCTGGAGGATTTCTCTGGTGAGATTCAGCCTCTTGGGAATTGACGGAAAATGATGAATACACAGAATACACAGAAATTCTTTTATATTTTTTATTGGTAAAATATTTGGGGAAGCCTGGCTTCCCTTGGCATCCATGAGTACACTGCACTGCCCATCAGCAACGCATAGTGAATAATAATGAATTGACTAATACGTCCCACCAGTGGTTAGGCTACTAACATAACAGTCATTAAGCAGGTGATTTTTATGTGTTTATGACATGAAGTTCTGTGCTTTCATCTTTAGCACTGAGCGATTAGTGCTTTTTGAGGTCAGTTTGGTTTTGGTTCGAAAAAAAATACATCTCATTAAATGCACTATGCATTATCTGGGTTGAATGCTGTAACAACACTGAATAAAACAATGAATAAAAGTCCAATGGCGTTAGTGATGCCCATTTACTGCTTATCACGTATTAACCATAATTTATTAACATTACTTTACTTTACAGTCATCATATGTTTGTTTTATTTTATGACTATGAGCTGTCTGACAAAATCACAGTTTTTATAGTTATTCAAAGTAATTAAGGCATACTTTTATGACTGCTGAATATCAACTATCAATCACTTAGATCATGTATTTTCAGGCTCGCGAAGCAACTGCTTTCTATCCCTCTGAATCATGGGTAATTTCTTCTCTCAGTCTCTGTCTGCTCCGCACAGACCGGACAGGAACCACCATAGGCAAACGTTTTATTTTGTAAAGAAGCAACCTGCTCCTTTCCTGACGTTTCCTGAGTGTTTTGTATTTTACGCTGCTCATTTGTCAGAATTTTGAAATCACAAACAGAAAAGTATTTAGAGCCTTTTTACCATTAATTTTTTTTTGTTTCACACCTATTTTTCACACCTATTTTTCACACCTATTTTTCACACCTATTCCCAACTGTAGCCACTCTCTAATGCATCTCTCTCTCCTCACTGAATGAATGACAAATGGATGAATGGTCGACAATTAGCTTAACTGAATTATGAGGAGGGTGAAGGGGTTGATTTAATTTAGAAAGACTTTTACTTTGTAAAAAATAAGTTTGTTACAGCACTGTTTTATTTACTGTAACTCTATGACTAATCAAATGGATTGTAAGGGAAACGAAAACACGCTATGTGTTGCAGTACTGTCAGTCACCCAAGTCATAGACTGTTCTCTCTGCTTCCGCATTGTCACAGTCCCCCCCCCCCTGCTGCTATTCGCTGTTTATTATCTATGCATAGTCACTCTACCCCTACCTACATGTACAAATTACCTCGACTAACCGGTATCCCCGCACATTGACCCGGTAACGCTACCCCCTGTATATAGCCTTTTTATTGTGTTACTTTTAATTTAATTTCATGTTTATTTAGTAAAATAAATATCAAAATTGAAGATGTGCAGCTCTATTTCCAAGTATATCCGTGCTGTCCATGCGTTCACCACCTGGCCACTGACGTGGCAGCATTGCTCTGGCTACTTAGCAAAAGCTAGTAACATAATACACTTCAAATTAAAATATGCTATTCTGTTGTCAATGGATGAATGGGCGATATAAACCCGATTGAAACTGTTAATGGTGCATATGACTTCAGTTAAGTTTTGGTTAGCTGCAGATGTCAGAACCAAGTACTTGCTCAATGGCTTTTCCGTATCTGGAGAAAGATGAAACCAGGCTAGCGGGTGAGCGACTGTCTGAGACTGTGGTGTTGAGACTCGTGGAGCCTTACACGGGCAAAGGCAGAAATGTGACCATGGACAACTTCTTCACATCAATGTCCCTGGCAGACAAGTTGATTACAAAGAAGACTAACCTGCTCTCGGAACAGTGAACAAACAAAGGCAGGAGCCGCCCCCCTCTGCGCAGAACAACATACCAGTGGAGCTGTGGTAAAGCAACACTCATGGTGTACAGATGTTAAATAAATAAGTGTTTGCATCCTTAGCACCAGGATGCCAAACACCAAATATTGTCCCCTTTTTATTATATTAAGTTCATATTCTAATTACTATTAGTTGTATTATTCTATATAATTCTAACCTTTTCTATTCAATTTTATTTTATGTAATAGGTTGGTGTGGATGTACTCCACCAGATGGCAAGACTGTACTCTGTAAACGGAGGTACTCGTAGCTGTCCTGTTACGGTGTTCTACAACGTGCTCGACATAGGTGTTGTACAAGCAATGCCTTGACAAGACAGTCAGCAGGAGAGATTTCATCATGGATCTGGCATGTGAGCTTCGTGAGAAACACATGAACGCCAAGAATGAAGCTACAGCCGCCAACCAGGCCGCCAAGGGCAGCAGGTCCTGCTCTCCGTCTTCCCCAAGCACCACAGCTCCCACTCGGGAAAAAGAAGACACAAAACAAGGCCCATGAAAACTGTGTGTAGTTCTTTAAAAAACTGAAAATAACAGACATTCCGGAATAATCGCTCAGCATTCATCTTTACCTTTTATGGGTGGATAAGGGAAAGGGAAAGGTGATACCTAGTCAATTGCACAACTGAATACATTCCACCGAAATGTGTCTTCCGCATTTAACCCCTCTGAATCAGAGAATAAGTGTAGGGGCTCAGTAAATTAGGACGTGTACTGGCACCTAGGAAACATGGTGGTGTATCTGTGTTCCGGCCCATTTTGGTGGCTGCTGTTACACTGGCTTTATTGATTAGAGTTCGATCACTCATTTTAGCCTGGGAGCATGGTTGACGGGGTCAAGTGAATACATTATGCACTTTATTATTCTGTCATATTAAGTTGGACTAATGGTATAGACGAGAGACACATTGAAGTACAGTCGTGGCCAAAAGTTTTGAGAATGACACAAGTATTGGTCTCCACAAAGTTTGCTGCCTCAGTGTTGATGATGGCAATTTGCATATACTCCAGAATGTCATGAAGAGTGATCAGTTGAAAATGAACTTAATCCCCCAAAAACATTTTCACTGCATTTCAGCCCTGCCACAAAAGGACCAGCTGCCATCATGTCAGTGATTGTCTCGTTAACACAGGTGAGAGTGTTGACGAGGACAAGGCTGGAGATCACTCTGTCATGCTGATTGAGTCAGAATAACAGACAGGAAGCTTTAAAAGGAGGGTGGTGCTTGAAATCATTGTTCTTCCTTTGTCAACCATGGTTACCTGCAAGGAAACACGTGCCGTCATCATTGCTTTGCACAAAAAGGGCTTCACAGGCAAGGATATTGCTGCTAGTAAGATTGCACCTAAATCAACCATTTATCGGATCATCAAGAACTTCAAGGAGAGAGGTTCAATTGTTGTGAAGAAGGCGTCAGGGTGCCCAAGAAAGTCCAGCAAGCGCCAGGACCGTCTCCTAAAGTTGATTCAGCTGCGGGATCGGGGCACCACCAGTGCAGAGCTTGGTCAGGAATGGCAGCAGGCAGGTGCATCTGCACGCACAGTGAGGCGAAGACTTTTGGAGGATGGCCTGGTGTCAAGAAGGGCAGCAAAGAAGCCACTTCTCTCCAGGAAAAACATCAAGGACAGACTGATATTCTGCAAAAGGTACAGGGATTGGACTGCTGAGGAGACAAGGTGAACGCTACCATCAGTCTTGTCATGCCAACAGTAAAGAATCCTGAGACCATTCATGTGTGGGGTTGCTTCTCAGCCAAGGGAGTGGGCTCACTCACAATTTTGCCTAAGAACACAGCCATGAATAAAGAATGGTACCAACACATCCTCTGAGAGCAACTTCCCGCAACCACCCAAGAACAGTTTGGTGACGACCAATGCCTTTTCCAGCATGATGGAGCACCTTGACATAAGGCAAAAGTGATAACTAAGTGGCTCGGGGAACAAAACATCGACATTTTGGGTCCATGGCCAGGAAACTCCCCAGACCTTAATCCCATTGAGAACCAAGCATTGATTATGCAAGAATGGCCTGCCATCAGTCAGGATGTGGCCCAGAAGTTAATTGACAGCATGCCAGGGCGGATTGCAGAGGTCTTGAAAAAGAAGGGTCAACACTGCAAATATTGACTATTTGCATAAACTGAATGTCATTGTCAATGAAAGCCTTTGACTCTTATGGAATACTTGTAATTATACTTCAGTGTACCATAGTAACTACTGACATAAAGATCTAAGAACACTGAAGCAGCAAACTTTGTGGAGACAAATACTTGTGTCATTCTCAAAACTTTTGGCCACGACTGTACGTGCCGAAACTTACAGCAATGGTTGGAATGCAATGATTGTACAATTGAGACAAAGAACAGATTGAAAAGCTACAATACAGCAGCTTCAATACAGGTATTATTGTTGTATGTTTACTACATCTCTATAATATCTGCCTTGAGAGATGATAGGTTACTCGGATACAGCCACTGTGGAGTAAATACGACCAATAAAGGAAATCTAGAGGGGATTGGAATGATGACTCCAGGAGAGATATCTGCTCATGAGAAACACTCAGATTAAAGAGCTTTTAGACAGAGGAGGACTGGAAGTTACACCTTTCTTCTCCTCGCTTCTCTGCAGCTGATCTGTGTAAATCTCATATTAACTGTACTGCGACTTGAATCAGCCCTTCTCTGCAGCTGATCTGTCTAAATCTCATATTAACTGTACTGCGACTTGAATCAGCAATTCTCTGCAGCTGATCTGTGTAAATCTCATATTAACTGTAGCCTTTCTAAAAAGATGTCTCAAAGCAACCAGGGCAGTCCTGTCAACGGCAACTGCTATGGAGTGGGCCTGAAGTACCATTGGTTTAGACAAGGGATCACAGCAAGGGCTACCATCAATGATAGCAGTAAACTCAGCTCACCCACCCCTTTTTTGTTTACCACTACGTACGATAATAATGACCAACTGCAGCTTTTGATCACATATTGCTTTGCTTCCACATTCAATTGATTGGATCCTCAGTGTTGCTATGACTCCTTCAGCTGTTGCCCAGTCATAATATTAGTCAACGTTTTCCGAGCGCCGTTGAGCAGCTTTCGTAAATTCAACATAACATCAAAGCTTTTTCGGTGGTCCTAAAAGTGGTCCTACATCTAGACAACCCTCTATGACTCTCAGAACATTAGGATGTTGTAGAAAGCAGTGTTTCTGTGTGTGTGTGTGTGAGATCTGGGTACCTATCTACCATATAACGAGTGATCTGAATGACTGGTATCAATCTGTCAGTTAGATGTAATAGCTTCGATCTGCTCCCACAGACCAGTGACTTGGCCCAGGTTCCAGAAGAGGCCGTCGCTCACAGCAGTCGACATGAACTCACCAGGAAGCACAGTGATAATGGTGAGTACTGTACACGGTGTACCAAGAGGCAGCCATTAGTGACACTGGGAAATGCACTTCTGTTATGCATAGACATTTTGAATGAAACACTACTGACTACTTAATGATATGTCTATAACCTTAAAGGTGCAACACCTAGAATTTCTCAGAAGTTCTCCCCTATGGAACTATGGAAGCTAGGCGAATTGCAACAGCACTAGGCTGCATTCAAAACACATCTTCCCCTCCCCACGCATCTCATTTTCTGGTAACATGGCGGAGGGCCGCACTTCAGCTTTTTACTTTTGGTTTTAGTCCACCAGCTTCAGACAGCTGTAAAAACAATATTTGTTGTTATGAAAATATATTTCATAGCGATTTAGATTTAGTACAATGATTCAGTGCTTGTGTTCTCACATAAACTGAAATTGAGCAAAACTGTGTAGAATTTTAGCATCCAGGAAATAACAGAGTGATTTATACATTAGCCACTTGACCCGATTTCCGCTAGATAACAACCGATGCCGCTCCGGCGGGAGAGATCAATAGGCGAATATCACAGCCAATTACAGCGCTGGTGAGTAAGTAATACTGTGAAACACTATCATTCTACTATTACTGCAGATATACACTGAGTATACAAAACATTAAGAAAATGAATAGATCTTCAAGGTGAAAGTATTGCCAGAATATGAATTAGACTATAGTGAAAGGTTTATCATGATTGTACAGTATTTCAGAAAATGTATTATATCAATGTATGAATGAATCTTACGGAACCCGGGAGGTGACATTGACTCAGATTTTCCGTAGAATCCAAAACCCCTGCAAACAAATTGCCCAATACACCAAACATGTGTATTATATACACTGAGTGTTCAAAACATTAGGAATACCTGCTCTTTCCATGACATAGACTGACCAGGTGAAAGCTATGATCCCTTATTGCTGTCACTTGTTAAATCCACGTCAATCTGTGTAGATGAAGGAGAGACAAAAGATGTAAGTGCCTTTGAGCGGGGTATGGTAGTAGGTGTCAGACGCACTGGTTTGTGTCAAGAACTGCAATGCTGCTGGGCTTTTTACGTTCAACTGTGTCCCATGTGTATCAAAAATGGTCTATCACCCTAAGGACATCCATCCAACTTGACACAACTGTAGGAAGCATTGGAGTCAACATGGACAAGCATCCCTGTGGAACGCTTTCGTTGAATTGTGTTTGGGAAATAAAGAAATACATAACTGTCTGTATGGGGTAAGGAGACAAGCTATGTTCTCAAAACTGTAATGTTTACATGAATTCTGATTCTTTCCAGGGATACACAACATCCTGAAATACAGTATATGTAGATATATTTGTTAGAAATAATACTATATTTCCCTTGATGTAGTGATGCTGAATGTAAAGAACAGCTCAACTTACCCCACTCTGCCCTACTTGCCTCTCAGTTCTATGTACTGTACAGTACTCATTGTAAATTAAATTATAGGAGAAATAAGCCAGTAGCATTCACCCAGAACAATGAAGTCAAAGAAAGCACACTATACAAAATGCCATTTGAAGCTCCACACAAATAATATCACCTGACTCATAAGGATAGAGAAATAGAAACATTGTGCTGTGTTCCTCTCTGCTTGAGACTGGAATTTCTACTCAACCATACTTGAATATCTGGACAGGGCTCAGTAGTAAAAAAGGAAAAAATGACCCATAAAGTATGAGAATCTGCCCTGTAATCCCATCCAAATACCCTGAGGCTTTCTGAAATATGTATTTATTCATGAAATAGCTTCTCTACCAAAGCTTGTAAAATGAAAGCTTAGGTTTATTCCAGGACATTCAGTAGATAAAATCCCACTGCTGTAGAGATTCAACCAAGCTTATCCTCTAGCGTAAATGTATTTGATCATTTAAGTATTTGTCATTGATATGTGGTAATTTATTGAATGTTTTGTCTTCCAGTGTTCACATCACTTGAGAACGGGACGGAGCCCATTCCCTATTGCCATGTGGCCGTGAAGAAACCTGATGATTCACCGGTAAGGAGCCCAAACACTTAAAATACTGTATAGTATGAAGATGGTGATGGCGTCGTACTGGATGGCAGCTGTTTTGCAAGCTTTGACCCAACTTTTGTAATTTATTTTTACTTTATTTTCACTAAATGTATCCGCTATAATTTCTTACAACCGACAAGAACTTTTGAACATTAGATTGGCAGTTAAATACCTAAATTCCGGCTTTGACTTCGACTCATCTGCCCTGGCCTCTTTGTGTAATTCCGACCCAATTTTCGGGCTACCCAAGGAGAAACGCCAACGTTTCAGAAGCAAGAGTGGGGGTAGGGCTGTTACCGTGACCTTATTACCGCCACACCCGCAGTCACGAGTCATGACGGCAGTCAAATTTCAGGTGACTGTTTAGTCACGATAATTAGGCTTCTCCAAGCTCTGATGCTGCTGATGGTCATTAGTAGCCTACCAAACTTGCTAACTGCCTGGTACTCAGCACTCTATTGTCCCTCTAATCACTCTGACATCAATGCAAATGTAATCGAAAATCAAATCAAACACTTCATGAGAGCCCATGAAGCGCAACATTCCTATAGGCTATGCAATTGTGTGAGAAAACAGAGTGATGGCCTCTATTAAAAAGAGGATCCCATCAGCTAGGCCTACTATATTTATTTATCAACTTTCCTAATATTAAGCACATTGCTTCTCTTTACAACAGTATTATAGCCTACCTGGCTGGCATGAAAATGAACCACGGAAAATGAGTCCTCCATTCGCTATTTAAGTGCATAGATTTCCGTTGCCCCTGTTTCGAGAAACATAGGCCTATATGTTTTGATGACAACTAATCTCCTATCTTTATGAAATTTCCCCTCGGGGACAAATAAAGTGTCTGTCTGTCTGTCTGTCTCTCTGTCTGTCTGTCTGTCTGTCTGTCTGTCTAAAGTGGCCAAATAACTTCTTAAAATTAAGCACATTAATCCGCTTTACAAGGGTGTAGAGCCTAACTGCCATACACACAACTGTCCCGGACTATGATTGTAACATTTATTTCTTACACAGAATAGAATAGGTCAACTTCTGTACTATGGGGGATAGTAGATTGACATAGGCTAGTGCTTTGCTACTCATCTTGTTTGCTGAGGAAAAGTAAATGTGCACAGTTCTTCCAAAATCTTCAATATGCGTCTCGGAATTGGATAAGGATGCACTCAGTTGTGTCCCCGATGTGTCTGTCTTCACTTGTAGCCTGTGAAAAAGACATGATCACCTTACTGAGAGCCATGTGAGTGAGAGCTTCTTCGGCACACAGCTGGGATAGATAGATAGATAGATAGATAGATAGATAGATAGATAGATAGATAGATAGATAGATAGATAGATAGATAGATAGATAGATAGATAGATAGATAGATAGATAGATAGATAGATAGATAGATAGATAGATACTTTGTCAAGCAGCTACGAAAAACACAGGGCAGGTGCAAAATGCCAGAACAAAATACACAGAAGACAGATACACGATACATGATACAAGCAGTATGAAAAAGAATAAAAATACAAGAAGTCTGGAGTGCAAAAAGCTATAAAAAGGCATTGCATAGTATGAGTGAATGGCTGAATATGTACACCATACATTGTTACAGAGTGTTAGGTGAAAAAATTATACAAATATTGCGAGTTGATATAAATAAAATATATTTGCATGGTTAACTATACTATACAGGTCGATGGCAGAGAAAGATACTGAATGTGCGTATGATATAAGTGAGGGTAATAATAGTTTACTTAATATACAGTCTGGTTAAATGTACAGGTAAGTGAATATTTGCATGGTTAATTTAACTGTACAGGTAAATGACAGGAAGAGATACTTAAATAGCTAAATGTGCGCATGATATTATTTAGGGTAATAATAATAATTCCCTTAAAATACAGTCCTTAGTACAGGGTTTAATTACAGATAAATGCACGTATTGCACATTCGATATACTAAAAGCAATGAAAAAAGATACTACTGACAGGAAACTAATATGCATTCCACGATTGCCAGCAGTTTGGCCAAGATCCTTCTCTCCGCCACCTCCTCTAGAGTGTCTAGGTTAATCCCCAGAACAGAGCTAGCCTTCCTGATCAGCTTCATTACCCGAGAAGCATCACCAGCCTTTATGTTGGCGCCCCAGCACACCACTGCAAAAAAATATGGTAGAAGGTATGCAGTAGTTTACTGCACACGTTGAAGGACCTAAGCCTCCTCAGAAAGTAGAGTTGGCTCTGGCCCTTTTTGTACAGGGCCCCGGTGTTACCAGCACATTCCAGCCTGCTGTCTATGTGGACTCCCAGGAACTTGTACCATTTCCACATCCATCCCCTGTATAGGGACTGCAGTCGGTTGGGCCTTGGTTCTCCTGAAGTCCACAACCATCTCCTTTGTTTTGCTGATGTTGAGCTGAAGGTGGTTTTGCTCACACCACACCACAAAGTAATTGATTGTGCTCCTGTACTCCTCCTCCTGCCCACCCCTAATGCTCCCTACAATTGCGGAGTCATCCGAGAACTTCTGCAGGTGGCATGTTTCAGAGTTATATATGAAGTCTGAGGTGTAAAGGGTGAACAGGAAGGGGGACAGGACCGTTCCCTGGGGGGCCCCTGTATTGCTCACTGCCCATTCTGACACACAGCTCTGTAGCCGCACAAATTGTGGCCTACTGGTCAGGTAGACCGTAACCCAGGAGACTAAGGGTGCTTCCAATTTCATCCTCCTCATCTTCTCACCCAGTAGCAGGGGCTGAATGGTGTTGAAGGCACTGGATAAGTAAATAAACATAACCCTCACAGTGCTACCTGCGTTGTCCAGGTGAGAGTAGGCCCTCTGCAGAAGGTAGATGCATCATCCACCCCAATGTTGCGCTGGTATGCGAACTGTAGGGGGGTCCAGTGATGTACACACCAGGGGTCTGAGGTGACCGAGGACTAACCTTTCCAGGGTCTTCAGCTAACAGCTCAGTGTCCGGGCTACAAAACTGTACCTTAACAGTAATATGGCCTGGATTGTTAACTAATAAAGCCAGCCCCCCTTCCTTACCCTTACCGGAAGAAGCGCTATCCCTGTCCGCTCTAATGGTCTTGAAACCGCCGATAGTGACGTTCCCTATGGGGATGTTATCATTCAGCCGTGTCTCGGTCAGACATAATAGACTTGCTTCTCTGTAATCCCTCTGTCCACGGACTAGACCCTCGAGTTCGTCTATCTTGTTATGTAGCGATCTCACGTTGCCCATAATGCCCATAATGATAGACGGGATAGTCGGCATCCAGAGTTACTTAAGCCTACGGTCAGTGCATTTAACTAGAACAGGTAAGACAACCACATATCATAGTCGCGTATTGCATTAGTGAAATTATTTTCAATACTTCCAAACAATCACAATAGCCTACATATTTCTGCAAAAATGGGCGGGAGTGATTTTTATCGGGAAGGGACAGGAAAGTTCCAGGGTTATATAACTGTTGCGGGATCAGGACAGTACAAGAAAAAAATTGAATGGACAAGACAAATGAATTTTCACTTCCGTATCCAGCTCTAATGCCCAACTTCCATCAACACATCTCCCTCGCCACTCGATAAAGTCCTAGAACACTGTTAGTCTACCCACAAGTCCCTCATTCGTCCGCCATTCGGCAATTCAGATCATGACGCAGTACCCCTGCTTCCTTTTTACAAGCAAAAGATCAAACAGGACGTACCCGTGAAATTTCTGACTGTTGAGAAATGGTCACCAGAATCAGAGATTATGCTACAGGACTGAACATCTGGTGTTTCTGGTGCTAAGCTTAAGGATAGGGCTACCGCACACATGGCTATTTCAGGCAACCCTGAGGCAACAACTGAGGACAGGAACAAGTACAAGACGTCCCGCTATGAAAATTGTGTGATCTTGTTCTCCAAGGCCAACGTTAGAAAATACCTTAATCAGGCTTACACCCTCAAGGTCACTGGGCCCGATGGTATTCCAGGGCGCGTTCTCAGAGCATGCGCAGAACAGCTGGCAGGCATATTGACAGTCATTTTCAACCTCTCCCTGTCCCAGTCTGTAATCCCCACATGTTTTAAGATTATCACCATTCCACAATGACTACCGCCCCGTAGCATTGACATCTGTATTCATGAAGTGCTTTGAGAAGCTGTTCATGTGTCACGAGTCGGGACGGTGAGAGACCAAGGCGCAGCGCAGTTGAAGTTCGACATGTTTATTATACTATGTAAAATTGAGTTACTATGTATAATAAAACACACAAAGACGAACTACCACAACAAAACAACACACGATGTACAAACGTAACGTTCACAAAAAACAAACACGATTGACAAACGTATAAAATGGCACACTTACTTCTCCGTGACTGAAATATATATATATATATATATAACGAATATATACATATAACGACAACGACCCACAACCCAGTGTGAAACATACAAACCTATGTAGGATCCCTAATTAGATATGATGCGCTACAGCTGCCTCCAATTTGGGATCCCACACAAACCACCACCAGAAACAGAAAGAATAGAACTGTCAGACTCTGACCATGGCTACATAGAGAAGCAAATGGGCTTCTCTATGGCCAGAGCCTGACATCATGGCTCACATCAACTCCATCATCCCAGACTCCCTAGACCTACTCCAATTTGTATACGGCCCCAACATATCCATAGACGACGCAATCTCAATTGCTCTCCACACTGCCCTCACCCACCTAGATAAGAGGAATATATATGTGAGAATGTTGTTCATTGACTACAGCTCAGTGTTCAACGCCATTGTTCTCTCCAAGCTTATCACCAAGCTTAGGGCCCTACAGGGAGAAAGTCAGTGACCTGGCAGTGTGAGGCCAGAACAACAACCTCTCTCTCTCTCAACGTCAGTAAGACCAAGGAGCTGATCGTGGACTACAGGACAGGGAGGGCTGCAGTTGAGCAGGTCGAGAGCTTCAAGATCCTCTGTGTCCAAATCACAAAGAATTTAAAAGAATTTAAAACCCTCAGGAGGTTGAAAAGGTTTGGCTAAAGGTTTTACCTTTATACATACAGTATCTACCTCTATCGATCCAGTATCCCTGCACATTGTAAATATGGTACTGGAACTGACCCTGTATATAGTATGGTACTGGAACTGACCCTGTATATAGTATGGTACTGTAACTGACCCTGTATATAGTATGGTACTGGAAATGACCCTGTATATAGTATGGTACTGGAACTGACCCTGTATATAGTATGGTACTGGAACTGACCCTGTATATAGTATGGTACTGGAACTGACCCTGTATATAGTATGGTACTGGAACTGACCCTGTATATAGTATGGTACTGACCCTGTATATAGTATGGTACTGACCCTGTATATAGTATGGTACTGACCCTGTATATAGTATGGTACTGACCCTGTATATTGTATGGTACTGGAACTGACCCTGTATGTAGTATTGTACTGGAATTGACCCTGTACCCATGTAGCAAATTTATTCTGGCCCTTATGTGGGCCACACACTTTGTATTTGTCTGGCCCAGTATACGCTTAGGTCCCCGGCCCAACTCTGGCACACATACTGCTCTGCGATAACAATTATTGTCCTGGCCCAGAACTGGCCCACACACTGTAAGTTACTTGTTCTCAAAGGTGTGGCTCAAAGCTGGCCCATCTAGCGCAAACATTAGGTGCTGGCCCAGGTCTGAGTTCCCATATAAATATCCTGTCCCGGTACAGCCACAACGACTTTATATGGGGCACTATGTGACAGACAAAGTTTTTAGAATAAAATAACTAGCAACCTAATGAAAATACTGTTGTTAAAGCTGTATTATATAAGACAAGGTATGAACTGTTGCAGATATTCTGGTTTATTACAAGTTAAACAGAATATTAAACGCCAACAAAAACAACTTAGTGGCCATTTTGCTGATAATGTTTAGGAGAGACAAAAGAAACCAATGCAGAAGGTGAACACACCTCACAAATTTCTCAAAAACACAATCTCCACCTCTTTTTCTAGTCCATCATGGCAAATGTTCCGCCACACTCCTTTCTCTTTTCCTTCTTCCTCCCTCTCGGTCAGCTGCCAGCTGCAGCCACTTTTTCATGATTGCCTCCACATCCGTCAGAGGCTTTTGATGACATAGGATTCTTCCGCACAGCAGCTTAAATGAACAGGGGCACAGATGATTGTGACGATGTGAAAATTAAGTTGCAACAGAGAGCGTTAAATATTGTACAAGATTAAATCGCAGAACAGTTGTAAAGGGAAAATCCTTACCAATAACAACTTCCTTTAATCGAAGTGATGCAATTTAGGTTTTTCCATTCACGCCCTTCCAATTCATGTTTTTTGCTAGGGAATTGTCAATTATCCGTCATACAGCACCCTTAAGGTTGCACCCTCCAACGAGGCTTAGGTGGTTGATCTGTAGGGGAAAAACAATTCAATTTTAAATATAAATCTTTAAGGTACAATTCATAGACGGTTTTTGCCATGGTGACGGAAGCATATGGGCTGACAAACTAAACTACTGCCCTATAATTTGCTATATTAAAAAAATAAATAAATAAATAAAATATACATAAAATATTCAAAATATATCTGCTGTTCAGTCACCTTTTGCAATGGCTCTGTCTAAAAAGACACCACTTGTCCAACAACAGAGCCTGTAGGAGAAAATTGATATTATCAATATCAAAGTTTAGTTAGGTAAACTCATCTTTTGCTTAATTGTAATGTTATAAAATGTTGGCTATTAAAAGGAAACAAATTATTTATTGGATTTTAAGGCAATTTAACTGAAAGACAAAGACTTGACATTTCAATCACTTATTTTAACAACACACTTACTTGAAATACACCCTCGACCTTCAGTAAAAAGATCATGGATGTGAGCACAACGTGCCACTTAAGATAGCATTATATATTTTCAGTTTTAAAAAGCATTGTTGCTGAGATTTAGTACACGGCACATTTGAAACGTACATTTGAAACATACAGGGAATGTTTTAAACCAGAATTATGTTGTCATGTTTGATTTGCATTTGGTGGCCTAATTCCCACTAAAATGGCCTTAACCACATCTAAAAAAATATGAAGATTTTAGGGAATAAAAAAGAAGAATAGCATTTGTTGTGGAAGGATGGTTGTCAAGTATAATTACAAAATTATTTCATTACGTTGGCCTTACTCCTCTCTAGAGAGAAAAACAGCTAATACAAATTCTGATTGGTATGTAAAACATTCATCCTTACATAACCTTTTCCTGATGTCATATCTGTACAGGCCATTTGAAATTGAAATGTAAATTGGGTGGCCACGCCTCTGCATACAATTCCAATCGCTATTGCTGCAACAAAAAGTCCCGCCTGTATTTGGGCCACTTATCTTACCTAGCTAATCTTTCGCGCCACTGAGATAGATAAGGACCGCAGGCTAATGTTAGCAAATAAGCACAATATTAACGTACCAACCGAAAACCATGAACTAAAAACAATTACATTTAGGTTTCCGTTTGCTCAGAAACACAATACCAGCTACCTGCCAACAAATCTAACATTTAGATACAGCTTGCTAGCTAGGTAGCTATAATTTTATGTTTCTGTCTGAAGGCTAGCGTTGACGTTACTTAGCTAACATATACATGGTACATTGTCTAATAAAAATGATGAGGAAAATATCTTACCTTATCTCATTAACTGTTGCACTCTGTAATATAACATTCGCCACTTGCAGTTTTCGGCGGCAAATGGGCTTTATTCAGTCTCGTGCTAGTTTACAATCCACGGGGTCTCCCCACTAAAATAGCAAGGACCTTGCTGCTTAATTATTGGTTGTTGAAGGTGTCAGATTTATTTTACATTAAATAAGGCGGGTTCTGGCTGAAAAAATACAAAATAAATCCTAACCCCCCCAAAAAATAGTTCAAATGATAACAATTATTATTTTAATTACATTACATTTTTATGTTGTTGTGTTATTTAAATATGGTATTATAATTAAGTATGAAATAATCAGTTCTATTGTAAGATGACTTTGGCTTAGTGTTGGGTAATATTTTTCCCAAAATTAAAAACTTTTTTCTTGCACAATTATTCAACCCATAGGGAAAGCTCCTTTAAAAAAATGGGTTCTTGATAGTTGTTGCAATGAAGCAAAAATGCAAACGCCATATGTGTTGTGGCCCTCTTGTTTCACTTTCACATTGGGCCACATACTGCATGCCGAACTCGGCCCAGACGCTCAAACACATCAGAAAACGTATATGCTTATCTTGAGTATCTAGCACAGTTCTGGCGCAAAAGTTACAAATCTGTCAGCCAACACTGGCGGATGATATACTGCGTATGGCCCAGAACTGACTGCTGGCTGGGTATATAGTATGGTACTGTATATAGTATGGTACTGGAACTGACCCTGTATATAGTATGGTACTGTATATAGTATGGTACTGGAACTGACCCTGTATATAGTATAGTACTGTATATAGTATGGTACTGTATATAGTATGGTACTGTATATAGTATGATACTGTATATAGTATGGTACTGTATATAGTATGGTACTGTATATAGTATGATACTGTATATAGTATGATACTGTATATAGTATGATACTGTATATAGTATGGTACTGTATATAGTATGGTACTGTATATAGTATGGTACTGTATATAGTATGATACTGTATATAGTATGGTACTGTATATAGTATGATACTGTATATAGTATGGTACTGGAACTGACCCTGTATAAATGGCTCTGATATGCGAATAATGAGATCATACACGTAACGTTATTTACTTATGCAGCTCCACTGTACGATGCATTTTTGTTTTTTTTAAAGCTGCGTTAGACAGGATTACCTACACATACTGACCAGCTCAAATAGACAGAAGCCTTCTATATGACAGACCAATCCCAACTCCTCTCTCGGCATGTCCAGCCCACTCATTTTTCTCAGCCAATCATGGCTAGTGGAAAGGTTGCTGTCTTTTTCTGTGGCTTAACCAACTAGGCTCGTAATTGAACCATGTTTGTACAACAATTCATATAAAAACACATTGATTGTACAAACATAGTTTTATTTTGTTGAAAGTCGCAATTGAACCTAGGAGCTTTGGAGTGTTATCCCCGGAATTACTGGATTACTGGATTTATATACAAATAAAAAGTTGTTCTCACCTTTACTTCCTGGTTGTGGGTTTTGTCTTTGCAGAGAGAGGATAACTAAATCCTCTATTTCTTACTCAACCCATCCTCATTATATACTGTTTTCACTTTTATTTAATTAGTTTAGATTTTTTGGGAGTATTAAGGTACAATTGTATATTACTTTTCACAATGCTAATTGTTTATAATAATAATAATAATAATAATAGGCTTTTAATCTTTTACATTCACTGATAAAATTGACTAAATTTGATGCCAATATATTTTAGATTTTGTGGTTCACGGGACTACAGGAATGGCAGATTGCAGGTTCAAATCTAATCTTTCTTTTAAAAAGCTATAACTTTGTTTGGACAATACCCTAAACAAATATCATGAGAGAAGATTGAAATTCGTACAGGTTTGTGTTCAAGTTTGGCAACTTCATATAATATTGTAACATAATATAATAACAATATAATACAATATAATAACATAATTCATCATTTAGAACATTATTTTAGGTAACATTCCTATTAATTTATAGTTAGGGTTTGAATATTCCAGGAATGTTTTCTCAGAAGCAAGTTCAGGGAACATTATTGGAACAGTCATGCAATAAAATGACATTATAACTATATGGAATGAATTCGCAGCATGTTGTTTTGGGGGTTTTGGATGACTGAATATTAGCACAACGTTCCTTTTAATGTTTTCTTGAGACCAATTTCATTTAATCTGGACATAATTGAATCTGGACATAAAAGTATGTTCAGGGAATGTTTTTGGAACGTCATGTCATAATGTCACACTATAACTTTGAGATCATTGTAGGAATATTCCCTCCTTTTTTACATTTTATTTTATTTAACCTTTATTTAACTAGGGTGTTATGGGTGTTTTGTGTAACATATCCATCAACATTAGCAGAACATTCCTGTAATTTTGCCTCAGAACCACTTCTATTGATCCCACATTTTGTTGCGGCAGTATGTTCTAAGAACATTGTAGGAAAATTGTGTTATTACATTCCATGGAAACCTAATGAGAATCTTAGGGAAATGTTCTGTGGTAGTTTTTAGTGAATGTTAGGAGAACATTCCATGGATATTTTATTCTTAGGGAAAAAATATTTGGTGATCAAAAACCTTCTTTGAATGTTTGTGGGACGGTATCATCCTAATGTTAGCTCAAACCCTAACTATAACTTAATAGGAATGTTAGCTAATGTCCTGGGAATGTTCCCAGTTTGCTGGGTAGACAGAAGCAGAGAGAATAGTTCATCTTTCCCACGGACCTTTTCCGACTGTAAATTACTTTAGTGCTACTAATTTAAAAGGCAACTCCACCACTTTTCAACCTCCGTTTTCATTATCTCCAGCACAATACCAGTGTATACATATTTGAAAATAGTGCATTTCAACATTTTGTAGAAACAAATATAAAGTTATATCATCAAAAGTTAAGACATTTTAAAAACAGTGATTTTCAAACACTATGACATTCGCAATGACCTGGGGACCAAGACAATCCCCTCCCTCTGACTAGGACCTCTCTTCCTATCTTATTAACCAAGGAATAAAGATAGAAATTGCCATTTTCACATACAGTGCCATGAAAATGTATTTGCCCCCTTTTCAGATTTTCTCTATTTTTGCATATTTTTGATACTGAATGTTATCAGATCTTCAACCGAAACCTAATATTAGAGAAAGGGAATCTGAGAGACTGAACAACGACAACTACAGGAAGTGTTTGTTTGGAGTCATTGCAGCTAAAGGTGGCACGACCAGTTGTTGAGTGTAAGGGGGCAATTACTTTTTCACACAGGGGCATTAGGTTTTGCATAACTTTGTTTCTGAAATAAATGAAATAAGTATGTAATTGTTGTGTTATTTGTTCACTCAGGTTCCCTTTATCTAATATTAGGTTTGGTTGAAGATCTGATAACATTCAGTATTATAAATATGCAAAAATAGAGACAATTGGAAAGGGGGCAAATACTTTTTCACAGCTCTGTATGTTGTTGAAAAGTGGAGGAATTGCCCTTTAATTCCTGCCAAAGTACATTCAGAAAGTATTCAGACCCCTTGACTTTATTTATTTTGTTACGTTACAGCCTTATTCTAAAATGTATTACATTGTTTTTCCCCCTCATCAATCTGGACACAATACCCCTTAATGACAAAGCAAAAACTGTTTTTTGATTCTTTTGCAAATGTATAAAAAAAACAAAACATGAAATATCACATTTACATTCAGACCCTTTACTTAGTACTTTGTTGAAGCACCGTTGGCAGCGATTACAGCCTCGAGTCTTCTTGGGTTTGACGCTATAAGCTTGGCACACCTGTATTTGGGGAGTTTCTCGCATTCTTCTCTGCAGATCCTCTCAAGCCCTGTCAGGTTGGATGGGGAGCGTCGCTGCACAGCTACTTTCAGGTCGCTCCAGAGATGTTAGATCGGGTTCAAGTCCGGGCTCTGGCTGGGCCACTCAAGGACGTTCAGAGACTTGTTCCGAAGCCACTTGTCACGTTTTTGAATGACGGGACGATAAGCAGAGCGTTGGTAGAGCGACATTCCTTTTATTATTTTTCGTTTATCACACAAGTGAGAGTCCTTTAGGTGCCTTTTGGCAAACTCCAAGCGGGCTGTCAATCAGGCCTGATTGGTGGAGTGCTGCAGAGATGATTGTCCTTCTGGAAGGTTCTATGGACAATTCCTTCGACCTCATGGCTTGGTCAACTGTCCAATCAATTTAATTTACCACAAGTGGACTCCAATCAAGTTGTAGAAACATCTCAAGGATGATCAATGGAAACAGGATGCACCTGAGCTCCATTTCGAGTCTCATAGCAAAGGGTCTGAATACTTATGTAAATAAGGTATTTCTGTTTTTTATTATGGGGTATTGTGTGTACATTGATGACAATTTTTAGAGGTTTTGGCCGGGGGAGCATTACTTGGCTCAGTGCGCTCTAGTGACTCCTTGTGGCGGGCCGGGTGCCTTCGATCATCAGTTGAACAGTGTTTCCTCCGCCACATTGATGCAGCTGGCTTCCGGTTTAAGCGAGCAGGTGTTAAGAAGTGCGGCCTGGCGGGTCATGTTTCGGAGTACGCATGACTCGACCTTTGCCAATCCCGAGCACGTTGGGAAGTTGCAGCGATGAGACAAGGTCGTAATCACGAAACTGGGTAGAAAAAAGGGGTACAATTACAACAACAAAAATAAAGTCAAGGGGTCTGAATACTTTTCGAATGCACTGTATATCAGTGGAATGTTATAAATGTTTTCAATTAGAAATTGTTTGAGTGTGTTTTTACTTTACAGATACTTTAAACAGGGCCAGTAGAAAGAGAAAATGGATGTAACACTAGAGAGAGAAAATGGTTGAGAAAATGGTACGGTGTGGCACGTGGGTGTGTGAAACAGACTGTCTGTCTTACACTACTGGAACAGAGTAGAACACACAAACATACATAAATAAGGATTCATTTGATTTTAATAACGTTTTATGAGGTCACAAATAACCTCATCGACAGCCCCTTTGTCTTGGGTGCTCTTTTATGACCAAGCACAGAACGCATTGAAAAAGACCGCTGGCAACATTGAACACGGTATAAATAAATTCCGCGAGAGCTGTTCATGACAAATCGTAATGCAAAGCTAATGTTCTTTTGTGGAGGCCAGTGGCTGATTATTTTCTCAGTCCCTGTTTCTGCTGCTTTTTTAGCCCACGGCTATCCTTAGTCCAGTGCCCATTTGTCCTACGGACTAACACATTGACATCGTATAATTCTAAGGATAGCACCAACTGCTCTGGAGCTAAAAGCAGTATGCTATTGAAAGCCTCTGAGAAATGTGTCTATACTGTGCTTGCTGGCGGGCTGTGCTCTACTCTGCCCCTTTAGCCTGAGAACTGATCCTCAGCCAGTTCTTACTGTGTGTGTGTGTCCATCAGTGTGCTACTCTTGGCCAGACTCCCATCACTTCTGAAGTTCCCAGGAGTTAAGAGAAAAAAACGTATCTCCCTTACAGACAAATATCCCTGCCTTGGCCACTGGCACACACAGAAATGAATAGGCTCTGACCCTAATGTTTATGTCTCTAGCTCTGGTCTGTGCAATATCTATTTTCTGCGTGCAGCTGACACGTTACAGAATTAATTGTTTTGTCCCAGTGAAAGTTGGCAAAAACAGTGCAAACTCCATATTGGCCTCTATAATATTGAATATTTCATGGGCGGAGAGAGGAGATTATTTATTTTGCCCTCTCTCTGGCTTCTACGATGGTAGAATGACAAAGTTCTAGTATAAGAACTTTCATATTTGTAATATTTCTATCCAGTCTCTATTTATAATACATTTAACTTGTTTATCCTTAATGTCAACTTCAGAAAATAAACAAGATAAACACACACACACACTGCAACACATACAGTAAATGTTTATTCTATTCTACTGAGCCATTTACTTTGTGGCGAAATCCTGCACGGAGCCTTCAGGAAGGAGAAAATAAAGATGGCTCTTCCGACGCAGTTTGATAGTGTGTGCAACTCTGCAGAAGTGTTGTTTATTTTCAGCGTGCTTAGTTTGTAAAGTGTTTAAGACGATCGGCGGTGTTACCGGCCTAGGTCGTGGTTGTAATTCTTCTGAGACCTCTCAGCGTACAGGTGAGACCCAGGTGCAGACAACATTGGAATAACAAATGTTTATTATACCAACAGGGGCAGGCAAAAGACAGGTCAGGGGCAAGCAGAGTTCAGTAATCCAGATTAGTGGGGCAAAGGTACAAGACGGCAGGCAGGCTCAGGGTCAGGCCAGGCAGAGTTCAGTAATCCAGATTAGTGGGGTAAAGGTACAAGACGGCAGGCAGGCTCAGGGTCAGAGCAGGCAGAGTTCAGTAATCCAGAGTAGTGGGGTTAAGGTACAAGACGGCAGGCAGGCTCAGGGTCAGGGCAGGCAGAGTTCAGTAATCCAGAGTAGTGAGCAAAGTTACAAGACACGAGGCAGGCTCAGGGTCAGGGAAGGCAGAGTAAAGGTTGAAACCGGGAAACCAAGAAAACAGACACTTTAGAGAGACAGGAGTTAAGGGGGAAAACGCTGGTAGGCTTACGAACTGGCAACAGCCAAACATAGAACACAGGGAAAAATACGCTGGGGATAATGAGGGAGATGGGCGACACCTGGAGGGGGTGGAGACAATCACACAGACAGGTGAAACAGATCAGGGTGTGACAGGAACGCTCCTGTTATTGATCGCATAGATTAGTAGCAACATTTTTTCGAAGCTTTGACATACAAACCAACAAAACATCAGACGGACAGCCTGAAGTCAACAGATAAGACCCTCTCTCTCTCTCTCTTACTCTCATTTTCCGGAGGGGAATGGTTGCCGTTTTACAGGCTCCTAATCAATTGTGACTATTTAGTGTGTTTTTTTGCATTGTTTTTAACTTATTTTGTACATAATGTTGATGATACCGTCTCTTATGACCGAAAAGAGCTTTTGAATATCAGAACAGCGATTATTCACCTCGAACTGTACGAAGATTCTTTCTTTAATGAGTCGGACGTGACGGATATAATCTAAATACAGGGGGCGGAGATCAGGGTGCCTTATGGGAATTTGTCGGCGACCATCCATTCTATTAGTCAACGTGCAATCACTGGAGAATAAACTGGATGAGCTCCGTAGACTATCCTACCAACGGGACATTAAAAACTGTAATATCTTGTGTTTCACCGAGTCGTGGCTGAACGAAGACATGGATAATATACAGTTGTCTGGGTTTTCAGTGCATCGGCAGGACAGAACAGCTATGTCCAGTAAGACAAAGGGTGGGGCTGTGTGTCTATTTGTCAATAACAGCTGGTGTGCGATGTCTAATATTAAGGTAGTCTCGAGGTATGAGGTCGAGTACCTCATGATAAGCTGTAGACCACACTATCTACCAAGAGAGTTTTCATCTATATTTTTCGTAGCCGTCTATTCACCACCACAAACCGAGGCTGGCACTAAGACCGCACTCAACAAGCTGTATAAGGCCATAAGCAAACAAGAAAATGCTCACCCAGAAACAGTGCTCCTAGTGACCAGGAACTTTAATGCAGTTAAACTTAAATCTGTTTTACCTCATTTCTATCGCCATGTCAAAAACTGCAGGAAGTACCAGTGACTCACTCAATACGGAAGAGGTCAGATGACGTGGATGCTACGCTACAGGACTGTTTTGTTAGCACAGACTGGAATATGTTCTGGGATTCATCCAATGGCAGGAGTATACCACCTCAGTCACCGGCTTCATCAATAAGTGCATTGATGGAGTCGTCCCCACAGTGACCGTACGTACATATCCCAACCAGAAGCCATAGATTACAGGCAACATCCGCCCCGAGCTAAAGGCTAGAACTGCCACTTTCAAGGAGCGAGACATTAATCCAGATGCTTGTAAGAAATGCTGCTATGGCCTCAGATGAACCATCAAATTGTCAAGCCTGCTCCCGCTCCCCCTCCTTGGCGCTCGAGGGCGCCAGGCTACCCTTCATTACACGAACCAGTCACCATCATTACGTGCAGCGGTGCTCATTGGACTCCTTCACGTTGTTGATTTCCCCCGGTATATCTGTCTGTTCCTCTGTGTGTTATGTGTTCATGTCCAGACGCTGTTCCTGTTATGTTTCATGTCCGTCACTTATTACACCTTCACTCCATGTACCTGCTTCTCATCTCCTGCGTCTGGCGTTACACAAACAGGCAAAGCGTCAATACAGGACTAAGATTGTATTCTACTACACCGGCTCTGACGCTTGTCGGATGTGGCAGGGCTTGAAAACTATTACAGACTACAAAGGGAAACCCAGCCATGAGCTGCCCAGTGGCGCGAGCCTACCAGACGGGCTAAATGCCTTTTAACACTGAAGCATGCATGAGAGCACTAGCTGTTCCGGACGACTGTGTAATCACGCTCGCAGTAGCCAATGTGAGCAAGACCTTTAAACAGCTCAACATTCACAAGGCCGCGGGGCCAGACGGATTACCAGGACGTGTACTCATAGCATGCGCGGACCAACTGGCAAGTGTCTTCACTGACAAGTGTTTCTTCAACCTCTCCCTGCCCGAGTCTGTAATACCTACATGTTTCAAGCAGACCACCATAGTCCCTGTGCCAAAGAAAGTGAAGGTAACCTGCCTAAATGATTACCGCCACGTAGCACTCACGTCGATAGCCATGAAGTGCTTTGAAAGGCTGGTCATGGCTCACATCAACACTATCATCACGGAAACCCTAGACCCACTCCAATTCGCATTCCGCCCCAACAGATCCACAGATGACACAATCTCAATCACACCACACTGCCCTTTCCCACCTGGACAAAAAGAACACCTATGTGAGAATGCTGTTCATTGACTACAGCTCAGAGTTCAACACCATAGTGCCCTCAAAGCTCATCACTAAGCTAAGGACCATGGGTCTAAACACCTCCCTCTGAAATTGGATCCTGGACTTCCTGACGGGCCGCCCCCAGGTGGTAAGGGTAGGCAACAACACATCTGCCCTGTTGATCCTCACCACTGGGGCCCCTCAGGGTTGTGTGCTTAGTCCCCTCCTGTACTCCCTGTTCACCCAAGACTGCGTGACCAAGCATGACAACCAACACCATAATTAAGTTTGCTGACGACAAAACGGCGATAGGTCTGATCACCAACAACGATGATACAGCCTATAGGGAGGAGGTCAGAGACCTGGCAGTGTTGTGCCAGGACAACAACCTCTCCCTCAATGTAACACAAAGGAGATGATAGTGGACTACAGGGAAAGGAGGACTGAGCACGCCCCCATTCTCATCAACAGGGCTGTAGTGGAGCAGGTTGAGAGCTTCAAGTTCTTTTGTGTCCACATCACCAACAAACTATCATGGTCCAAACACACCAAGAAAGTCGTGAAGAGGGCACAACACCTTTTCCCCCTCAGGAGACCAAAAAGATTTGGCATGGGTCCCCAGAACCTCAAAAATTACTACAGCTGCATCATCGAGAGCATCCTGACCTTAAGGCGCTACAGAGGGTAGTGCGTACAGCCCTGTACATCACTAGGGCCAAGCTTCCTGCCATACAGGACCTATATACACACTGCTGCTACTCGCTGTTTATTATCTATCCTAGTCACTTTACCCCGACCTACATGTACAAATTACCTCGATTAACCTTTACCCCCTGTATATAGCCTCGTTAACCTTTACCCCCTGTATATAGCCTGGTTAACCTTTACCCCCTGTATATAGCCTTGTTAACCTTTACCCCCTGTATATAGCCTTGTTAACCTTTACCCCCTGTATATAGCCTCGTTAACCTTTACCCCCTGTATATAGCCTCGTTAACCTTTACCCCCTGTATATAGCCTCGTTAACCTTTACCCCCTGTATATAGCCTCGTTAACCTTTACCTTCTAGACTGTCTCTTCTGCTGATGTGTGTGTCTGGTAGCAGTACTCTATCTGGCCAACAGGTTACCCTCTAGACTGTCTCTTCTGCTGATGTGTGTGTCTGGTAGCAGTACTCTATCTGGCCAACAGGTTACCCTCTAGACTGTCTCTTCTGCTGATGTGTGTGTCTGGTAGCAGTACTCTATCTGGCCAACAGGTTACCCTCTAGACTGTCTCTTCTGCTGATGTGTGTGTCTGGTAGCAGTACTCTATCTGGCCAACAGGTTACCCTCTAGACTGTCTCTTCTGCTGATGTGTGTGTCTGGTAGCAGTACTCTATCTGGCCAACAGGTTACCCTCTAGACTGTCTCTTCTGCTGATGTGTGTGTCTGGTAGCAGTACTCTATCTGGCCAACAGGTTACCCTCTAGACTGTCTCTTCTGCTGATGTGTGTGTCTGGTAGCAGTACTCTATCTGGCCAACAGGTTACCCTCTAGACTGTCTCTTCTGCTGATGTGTGTGTCTGGTAGCGGTACTCTATCTATCCTCCTCTTCTCCTTTCGGCAGAGTTAATACCCCAACAGAGTTAATACCCCAACAGAGTTACTACCCCAACTAGGTTAATACTCCAACAGACCAACAGAGTTAATACCCCAACTAGGTTAATACCCCAACAGTTAATACCCCAACTAGGTTAATACCCCAACAGACCAACAGAGTTAATACCCCAACAGAGTTAATACCTCTTATTGTCGTTGCATTGGTCGAGAAGGAACCTGCAAGAAAGCATTTAATTGGACGATGTATAACACATGTATCCTCTACAAACAACTAATAAAACTTGTAACTTGAAATTAAACTTGAAACACACACACACACTGCACACACATACACTATGCAATCTCTCCTGGCTATTTCACTGAAAGATGTAAAGTGGTATTTTCCACTCTTATCTGGCTGAGCTTAGCACAGCTGGGAGGAGGCCGTTTGTCTGTCTGAAGGCAGGTCTATAAAAGCCTGGCACACAGACACAGGCTCTGACTTTGAATGAACCACACACTGCAGGAGCAGATTGCCCCATGGTGCCTCCTGTCCTATCGGAAACAAGAGCCACAAACAACTGGCTGGCCTGATCAAATGTACAGCCCACTTCTATTCCCATATCCCGAACACACAGACACCTGTTCCCTGGATTTAATGTCCCCACATATTGAAGGATTGAGAACTAATCAAATGGCTTGTACTTCTCACATTAAATTGTGAGCTTGTAGACCTTATTGGCTGCTCCTCACATAACCTCTAATGCCATACTAACAAATACAGTACATACTGTATGTTATCACCTAGCGCTAGCCATCAGAGTCGAAAGGCCCCCAGAGGGCTGCTGGTCTGCCATAATGGATCCCCTAAAGTTTACTGCCTTTTAACCCTGAGCCAGAGAGAGAGTAACTCAGGTCATCCAGTAACAGGGTTGGCTAGGTTACTTTCCAAATGTAACCCGTTACAGTTACAAGTTACCTGTCCAAAATTGTAATCAGTAACGTAACTTTTGGATTACCCCAAACTCAGTAACGTAATCTGATTACATTCTGTTACTTTTAGATTACTTTCCCCTTAAGAGCCATTAGAAGAAGACAAACATGTATGTTACCAATTGAACAACGTCTACTGCAGGATAAATCAATGTTAAAGTTTACATAGCTGGCCATATATGGATGTTATATTTTACTTCATGTGTTGGTTATGGAGGCTTCTTCTAACCCATCGCTTCCTACTACATATAATAATACGATATATAAAATTATATCTTTACATTTCCAGTCATAAATGTTGTACCCCTTGATTTTCAAGAATAGGACTTGGAAATATGGAATTATAGATTAGCCAAATTGTTTTACCTGAGCATGACCCCAAAACTAAGGACTTATTAGCCAGCCCTACTCTGTAGTTTATGGTTTTGTTGTCATGGAGGACTGATTGGGCTCATTGATTCAAGTTGAAAAATAAATGCTTCGTTCATGGAATGGCATGCTTTGCCAAGAGTGTGCAAAGCCTTCAAGGCAAAGGGAGGCTACTCTGAAGAATCTAAAATATACAATTTGGTTAACACTTTTTTGGTTATTACATTATTCCGTATGTGTTATTTCACTTTTATTCTACAATGTAGAAAATAGTACAAATAAAGAAAAACCCTTGAATGAGTAGGTGTGTCCAAACTTTTGACTGGTACTGTATATATAATTTATAAGTCCAGAAATGTATGTAGTAACTACAGATTGCCCCTTTAAGTCTATCAGAAGTGTGCAGGTTTGATCATGTATCCATTAGACCTATGGATTTATTTTTTATCAGCATGAATTAGATTGAGCAATAAAAGCCCCACTTTTATTCCATAGGCTTGGATCCGCACTATGCAGCTGTTGCGAGAGCGCATTTTTCACAGGCTGTCCACTGGTTTAAAAAACAATGACTGCTAGGCAGCTTAAACTTCTTTAATTCAACCATTATTGGGTTGAAATACACATTTTAGATTTGTGAACAGCCATCCACAACAACCACAATTAGCAAGTCGCAAATAACTAAAAGAGAGAGCAGCAGCGTGCTATGTAGCCTATAATATGCCTCAGTGGTATCAGTGTGATTCACATCAATGCGATATGTAGATATCAATAATAAGTGATATCCGTATCGCCGTAGACTACACCAATGCTGTCATCCTTACCTTCAAGCATTTATTCAAATTGAATAATATTTGGATGCTGATAGCAGTCACTCCATTGGAAGACATAGCTTGGACTGTAGCCTACAAAACCCTATTCCTGCTCTTTTCCCTCGATCCATCAAACACATTTGGTGTGTCATCATAGTGTTCTCTGACTTGTGGTCAGACTCGCTCTGGTGGAAGACACTTAAATTTGCGCCTTTTTTCAATGCTGATTTTAATGTCATTGAGAAAACAAGAGTGTGAAGTGTCATAGATTTGTTTCCCGCAAACATACTTTCTGAATTTAAAAGTAATCCTCGAAGTAATCATCTAGTTTTTCAAAAGTATATGTAATCTGATTACAATATTTTAGCTGGTAACGTAACGGATTAAAGTTAACATTTTTTTGTAATCCCTTACATTTAACGGATTACTCCCCAACCCTGTGCCATAACTGCAGTCTGAGAGGATAGGGACTTTGAGTTATTGTTATTTCTGTTGGAATGGAATAAGACCTGCTATCATTCTCCCACAATTTATGACGCCAAAGTATTTTCTCCTGTATGAGAACTACAATGAGAACAAGTTTGTTGACTGGTTCCAGCAATATTTTAGGTAATTGTGAACTGGCGACTAATTGTGACAAAGGTAGAAAAATGCCTTTAGGTGTGGGTGTGTGCAATTACATTAACAAAATGTGTCCTCGATAATTGGGTTAGCACTTCTCTAACAACATCCTCTCCGCCCCCGCTTTTTATTGTCTTTTTAATTTCCTGGGCGCTTATGAAAACAGAACAGCTAAACAAGGGGATGCTTCCTCCCACTCATGTTGATGATATAATGTTGTGGAAACTTTACAGTAGCAGGTGGCAGAACGACTTGAGCAATTCTCCCTCCTTCCATTGGAACAACAGCTAATTATAATCTTGGAATAATCAAAAGGAAACAGCTCCGAGCAGCAATGAACGGGGTTCACAGGATGGCAGAAAGGACCGAAGTTCAGTTGGATAACAAAGCAAGCACTCTATCATGAGGAACTATCTTCCTTTATGTGTAATCAGTGAAAGCATTACCACGTTGATAGAAATATCAGTTGGTACACTCAACATTAGCATTCCCAAGTAGTTCAATGGACTCTCATAGCAGTAATAAGCTGACTGCGCTAGTGGCAGGTCTCATTCTCATTTTACAGATTAAAATATCCACTTTTCACTACGTTCAGACCACATAATGTGATTATACAGATATACTAATCAAGGGGGGAAGAAAATGATCTAAGAAATATGAAACAAGTTAATTGTTAATATTTCCTTATTTTTTAAAGATATCAATGCCGCTTGAGGCGTCACTACAGACCCGGGTTCGATCCCAAGCTGTGACACAGCTGGCCGTGACCAGGCGCACAATTGGCCCAGCGTGGTCCGGGTTAGGGGAGGGTTTGGCATTTCCTCTTTGATTCGATTAGTGAATAACAAAAAACTGTGTGTGTGTGTGGCTTTGTAGGAGAGGAGACGTCTGCAGAGGGACACACTGCAGCTCAACACCTACGTGGCTTTGTTCACATTCACACCCCAGGAAAGTGAAGACCTGGAGATGAGGTCAGTGGGATCCACACACACACACACACACACACACACACACACACACACACACACACACACACACACACACACACACACACACACACACACAAACAGACTAATCAATAGTCAGACTAATTTGTGGGATTGCTTAGTTAAAAGTCTCTTATCTACAGGGGCCAAAAGCTCCTTGCAGCTCACTGTCAGAAGTGGATGGATGTTTGATTGGACCTTTCCTGCGTTCTCGTTGTAATCCCATTGTGTTAACAATTACCTAGGCTCCTTTTGAATGTCGAACACATGCTGTGTTTACCTAGATAAGCAGGCAGGCGTCATTGGATGCCTGATCTAATCACTGCTCAATAGATATTTGTCTCTAATACAACAAGAGCAAACATTGTATTTCTTGTTAGGCATGATAATTTAATTGTCTGTGATTTGTGTTTGATCTTCCGTTTATATCTGCTCAGTTCAACGACCATAAGACCATCTCTTAATCTTACACTCTCAGAAAAAAAGGTACCGAATTGTACTGTTCTCAATCGCATACAAGCATTTTTTGGAAAATGTTGTTGACACAGAACTTTAAACAAATAAAATATTTAACCTTTATTTAACTAGGCAAGTCAGTTAAGAACAAATATGTAAAATTCTTATTTACAATGATGGCCAATGCTGGTGGATGTGAAACAAAGGTAGACATCACATTTCCGGCACTTGGCTTTTGGTGTAGCTGTGCACCCTGGTACCTTGCATCTCCCCTTGTTTTCAGCCATAGTCATCCAGTGGGCTGTGGCATCCAGGCGCACATCAGAGACTGGAATTGGAGCAGTCCTTTTCTCCTCTCACCCACCAGCAGTTGTGGACCTTTCTTGAGCTCCAGACTCTTTCCACTTTTGCATAGGCCTTCAGCGATGTATGTCTTGAAGGTATACAGCTTCATTTGATCCTTCTTTCTCATGCCAGTGCCTTCACAACCTCTTCGGTAGAGCAGCCAGGTGGTCACGATGGTCATATCCAGGAAGTGGAACGCCAGCCGGTGATACCACTTCTTTGATCTGATTTTGTTCCGGTACAGTGCAATCAGTGAGTAAAGCAGATCCACCACACCCATATTCTTGTTGTATTCTTTCACCACAGCAGGGCAGGGGACTTTGGTGATCATCTTTCGCTTGCGATCCCACCTGTCAACCTCGGTGACTGGGTGGGCTCCAGTGTAAACACTCAGAAGGGTCACTGAGCAGTCATCGTACCACTTCACAACGTGCAAGGTGGTTTCTCCAACTATGACCATCTTCTGTTCAAAAGATTCACTTCCTGCTCTCTTCAGCTCAGCATTGCACATCAAGTTGACACATGGTAGTCTGTTGCCACGAACAGTACCAGTGCAGTGAATTCCCTGCTGAGCCAGTGTGAGCACAAGAGGGACACTCGTAAACCAGTTGTCAAAGAAGAGCTTGTAGTTCTCTTGCTTGGGTATAGGCTGAGCCAGGCAGAGGACAACGTTGCCACTTGCTCCCTCATCTGCTAGCTCAGGGGGTTGTACAAGTCTCCCTGATTTCTAAGTTGTGCAGGACACCATCAGAGCCAGCCAAGACGAGTGTCTTGTAGCCCCATTTCTTTGGTTTTGACGGCAGGTACTGCTTCAATCTATTTTCTCCCTTGAATGGAACCATCTGCTCATCAACAGGCTGCTTCTCACCCATTGGGATCTTGGTCAGTTTTGAGGTTAGATGAGTGACCAGTGGTCGGATCTTGTGGAGTGGAACATAATTTTCCTCCTGTCTCTCTTCATTGTTATTGAAGCGCAGGGATGTTTTGATGGCCTCCCATCTATTCAGTATCATGGTGTCAGCTACTTGGGAAACTCGGCAGGCTTTGTTCCTAAACATACGGGTGCCTGGTAAACCAAACAATGACATGTACACCACAATACCCAGGAACTGCTCCAATTATTTTGTAGTGAGGTTAAGGGGCTTGTTTGCATTACATTGTATCGCATGTAGATTTGACTGCCCTACAATAACTTCCAGAATGTCTTGAAGTACTGGAGGGGGGACATGATATAATCAGGACTTGAAAGCAGGCCCTGCCATTCTGGGATCCACTCTTCCTGACTCTCTTCAAGCTCACTGTCCTCATTGTCAGAGGGAATGACCCTAACTGCTCGATCATGTTCCTTCTGCCCATAAAATGTTCTTGTGTCCATTTCCTGTAAGTATCAGTAGATAGTAAAGTAAAAACTATGGTCATAATTATACATCCCAGCACATCTCCACACTTTAGCATGATATTAACTATGGTCATAATTATACATCCCAGCACATCTCCACACTTTAGCATGATATTAACTATGGTCATAATTATACATCCCAGCACATCTCCACACTTTAGCATGATATTAACTATGGTCATAATTATACATCCCAGCACATCTCCACACTTTAGCATGATATTAACTATGGTCATAATTATACATCCCAGCACATCTCCACACTTTAGCATGATATTAACTATGGTCATAATTATACATCCCAGCACATCTCCACACTTTAGCATGATATTAACTATGGTCATAATTATACATCCCAGCACATCTCCACACTTTAGCATG
The DNA here is from genome assembly GCA_023634145.1 of Thymallus thymallus. Taxonomy (NCBI): domain Eukaryota; kingdom Metazoa; phylum Chordata; class Actinopteri; order Salmoniformes; family Salmonidae; genus Thymallus; species Thymallus thymallus. The sequence goes on from CM042405.1 coordinate 34,575,236, forward strand.
ATATTGACTATGGTCATAATTATACATCCCAGCACATCTCCACACTTTAGCATGATATTGACTATGGTCATAATTATACATCCCAGCACATCTCCAACACTTTAGCATGATATTGCCTGAACAAAAGTGGTCTAACTGCACAATGTTGACCTGAGGCAACGAACCAAAAAACACAGGTTTAGTATATACACTGGGGTCAAAAGTTTGGAATACAATTTTTTACATTGTAGAATAGAAGTGAAGACATCAAAACTATGACATAACACATATGGAATCATGTAGTAACCAAAAAATCAAAATATATTTTATTTTAGATTCTTCAAAGTAGCCACCCTTTGCCTTCATGACAGCTTTGCACAGTCTTGGCATTCTCTCAACCAGCTTCATGAGGTAGTCACCTGGAATGCAGGTGGTCTTTGTTAAAAGTTAATTTGTGGAATTTCTTTCCTTAATGCGTTTGAGCCAATCACTTGTGTTGTGACAGGGTAGGGGTGGTATACAGAAGATAGCCCTATTTGGTCAAATACCAAGTCCATATTATGGCAAGAACAGCTCAAATAAGCAAAGAGAAACGACAGTCCATCATTACTTTAAGACATGAAGGTCAGTCAATCCGGAAATTTCAAGAACTTTTAACGTTTCTTCAAGTGCAGTCGCAAAAACCATCAAGCACTATTATGAAACTGGCTCTCATGAGGACCACCACAGGAAAGGAAGACCCAGAGTTACCTCTGCTGCAGAGGATAAGTTCATTAGAGTTACCAGACTCAGAAATTGCAGCCCAAATAAATGCTTCACAGAGTTCAAGTAAGAGACACATCTCAACATCAACTGTTCAGAGGAGACTGTGTGAATCAGTTCTTCATGGTCGAATTGCTGCAAAGAAACCACCACTAAAGGACAACAATAATAAGAAGAGACTTGCTTGGGCCAAGAAACACAAACAACGGACATTAGACCTGTGGAAATATGTCCTTTGGTGTGATGACTCCAAATCTAAGATGTTTGGTTCCAACCACTGTGTCTTTGTGAGACGCAGAGTAGGTGAACGGATGATCTCTGCATGTGTGGTTCCCACCATGAAGCATGGAGGAGGAGGTGTTATGGTGTGAGGGTGCTTTGCTGGTGACACTGTCAGTGATTTATTTAGAATTCAAGGCACACTTAACCAGCATGGCTACCACAGCATTCTGCAGCGATACACCATCCCATCTGGTTTGAAATCAAATCAAATTGTATTTCACACATGCGCCGAATACAACAGGTGTAGACCTTACAGTGAAATGCTTACTTACAAGCCCTTAACCAACAATGCAGTTGTTAAGTAAAAAATACATAAGTAAAAAATAAAAGTACATTAGTCCAGGTAGCCATTTGATTAGCTGTTCAGGAGTCTTATGGTTTGGGGGTAGAAGCTGTTAAGAAGCCTTTTGGACCTAGAGAGAACAGTCTATGACTCGGGTAGCTGGAGTCTTTGACCATTTTTAGGGCCTTCCCCTGACAACGCCTGGTTGTCCTGGATGGCAGGAAGCTTGGCCCCAGTGATTTACTAGGCCGTACGCACTACCCTCTGTAATGCCTTGCGGTCGGAGGCCGAGCTGTTGCCATAGCAGGCAATGATGCAACCAGTCAGGATGCTCTCGATGGTGCAGCTGTACAACTTTTTGAGGATCTGGGGACCCATGCCAAATCTTTTCAGCTTTGTCGTGCCCTCTTCACGACTGTCTTGGTGTGTTTGGACCATGATAGTTTGTTGGTGATGTGGACACCAAGGAACTTGAAGCTCTCAAACTGCTCCACTACAGCCCCGTCGATGAGAATGGGGGCGTGCGCAGTCCTCTTTTTCCTGTAGTCCACAATTATCTCCTTTGTCTTGATCACGTTGAGGGAGAGATTGTTATCCAGGCACCACACAGCCAGGTCTCTGACCTCCTCCCTATAGGCTATCAGTAATCCTGATAGTCTTCTCTCAGATGCTCCAATATTCTGAGATCCTCCTCCTTGCTCCCCAGACAGATTTCAATCATCCCACATTTAATTTGAAATGTATTGACACCCACAGCACAACATGACTCCTAGCCCACAAATAACTGCTGTACAGTTGCCCGCTGCTGCAAGTGTTGTTTTAAATGTTTTCCAATGAAAGCCAAGCTAGACAGGATCAAGGTCTCAGGATCCCAATACAGACCTTAATCAATACTTCAGACGGACACAATAAAATCACAATGCAGGCAACCTCATCAAATGGAGTAACATTTAAATCTCTTTTTACATGACTAGGTTGTGAACTTTGACACCTGACCTGTGATAACTTTCTTTGGCATTTCTTGATTAGCCTATTGCTACATGATTATGATGGTAATGATGAATACTAAAAGCATGATTCCAAACATATTCTGATTGGCTATATACGCAATTGTTCAAAATCAACTGTTCAAACTTAACACTCCTGATTAGGGTAGCAAACTTCCTGTAACTGCCCCAAAATTCTCATGTTTTCCAGGACTCCTGGTAGGAAGATTCCCGGGTTTCCTGCTAATTCCAGGAATCTTTTAACCAGGATATATGGAAAACGTGTATATATATATATGAAAAGCAACCCTAGTTCTAATTCAGTAGACAGAATGTTTAAAAGAGACGTGTGACTTGAGGAAGAAACATGTCGTAAATGGTTTACCTTTCTTTCTGTCAGATGAGATCTCATTTAGAACACCAGAGTTCTATTGTCTCTGAGTAACTCAGAAAGAATGTTCTGTAACAGTCCTCGAACTAGACCACAAGAGATGAATGACAGGCAGGAAACAACTACACAGCCTGTTGATTCTCATTGGTTGGAAAAATATTTGTCAAGGCTTCGCATAGGCTTTGAACAGATAACAATGAGGACGCATAAGGATGGAAAAAACATTAGGTGAAAACGGAGGCATCGTTTGTATGGCCATTGACAACAGACAATAATGGAGTGCCATTGAACAGTGTGAGGAGTCGGCAGAGGCTGTTTTCACTGACTTCAGCTACCTTGTAGGGAACAGCAGTAGCATGTGTCTGAATCATCATATCCTGTCCTCCAGGATATCCAACAGTCCTTTGTCTTTCAATACTACTATACTAATTACATTGGTAATCAGCATTATGTTTAAGCAATAAGGTCCGACGGGGTGTGGTATATGGCTAATAAACCACGGCTAAGGGCTGCCTGGAGACAGCCCTTAGCCGTGGTATATTGGCAATATACCACAAACCCCCGAGGTGTCTTATTGTTTAAACATATTGCTGGTTACTAATGTAATTAGAGCAGTAAAAAAAATTTTTTTGTCATACCCATGGTGTACGATCTGATATACCACAGCTGTCAGCCAATCAGCATTCAGGGCTCAAACCACCCAATTTATAATTTAGATTATACACTGAGTATACCAAACATTAGGAACAGGTTCCTAGTATTGAGTTTTACCCTCAGAACAACCTCAATTCTTTGGGCATCGACTCTACAAGGTGTTGAAAGCGTTCCACAGGGATGCTGGTCCATGTTGACTCCAATGCTTCCCACAGTTGTATCAAGATGGGTGGATATCCTTTGGATGGTGGACCATTCTTAATACACACGGCAAATTGTTGAGCGTGAAAAACCCAGCAATGTTGCAATTCTTGGCACAAACCGGTGATCCTGGCACCTACTACCATAACCCATTCAAAGGCACTTCAATATTTTGTCTTGCCCATTCACCCTCTGAATGGCACGAATACACAATCCATGTCTTAATTGTCTCAAGGCTTAAAAATCATTCATTGACCTGCCTCCTCCCCTTCATCTACACTTTAAATGGTTTTAACAAGTGACATCAATAAGGGATCGTAGCTTTCACCTTGATTCACCTGGTCAGTCTATGTCATGGAAAGAGCAGGTGTTCTTAATGTTTTATATACTCAATGTACGTATTTGGCTGTTCCTGTGATATTGATTTTTAATACACAATTTATGTCCAATTTAGACCAGGAGACAGAATCGTACTGGCGGACGACTCCAATGATGATTGGTGGAAGGTATGTATGAAAGTGTTTCACTTTTGGAGGACATACTGTTTAAATGAAGTGCTTTGTAACAACAGAGCTACGGAGCAGCTACTAACATGAAGGAGGCGAAACCTTAACTGTGCTGGATTATTATTGAAACACATCATCCTGAGATGTTTTGAAAAATAACATGGTGTGTTGTAACACCCCTTAATCAAGTCTTGTGCAACACCTTGCAGGAAATGGTTGAAAACACTATTTTGGTGTTTCAAGTTGTATTTAGTGCAGAATTAGATGCCTGCTCCTTTGCTGTCGTTCCCTCTCTCTATAGCTTCTAAACACTATTATGGTGTTTCAAATCCTGTCTTGTGCAGAATTACATCTGTTAAACATTGATTTATGTATCGTTTTGAAATCTGTTCGTCATGATCAATTACACCTCATAGCACAACAATCTGAATAATACTAATATAGAAGTATACTTTTCTTTCTTCAAACATGCATACAACATTGTGTATAAGAATTACCCACAATCCTCTAAAAACAGAGACATGTGGCAAGATAGGAAGTGCAAGGAGATTAAAACCAGACTTCCAAAGAGTTCAATCATGCAATTTTGTATATCTTTGGTTATCCTCTTAAAATATACTTTGAGCAACATATTAAGTGGGATTTATCGTGACATTTTTAGGTAAAATGAAATCAACAAATCATTGAAATGACTTGCATTCATTTTTATTAAGGCCTAGATTCAATCAGCTGAAGCATTAACCGGCGTTGGCAGACACCTGAATGAGAAAGTGTAGGCTACATAGAAATAATTACGCTCAAATTGAAAAATAATTTTTACTAAGTAATGAAAATATCTATCATCCTAATCAGTGTTCGAACTTGTAAACAATGGCAATGTCCGCTTTGGGTAATAATGCCGGGAGACACTTGTGGATTTGACAGTTCTATTCGGATGTTTGTTTTTGTTGTCAATTGCAATTCACCCCAGAATAATTTTTTGCTATGTGGTTGAGTGTTTAAATTCCATTGAGATTACCATCATACTGCCATTGAAATCAGGGTTTCAGTTCCTGCTTAAGCCTGTCGTGCTTTCACTCTCAATCTGTCTAAATAAAACATTGAAAAAGGTGGAATTCCACATAAAATATTATCGATAGGCCCTCATCAATACAATATCTAGGCTATAAACCAATTTAATATCATAACCATATGATAGACAAAAAATGTGTGGCGTTTTGATGCTGCCTTTTTAAATGCACTGAAACTCAAAAAAGTGTTTTCACAACACTCTCTTAAAAAAACTATATTCAGATTGAAGTACCACCTTGGGTGTTTGAGTACTTCTATTCTGTTTTAAAACACTTTCTGTGTATCAAAGCACTTACATTGGGTTTACCCCCTCCAAACACCAGATCTCAGGTAGGTGCACTACTTTTCATGGTTTCGTTACACAATCATGGTGTTTTGAGTCTTTTCATTTTTACAGTGCACCTTGTACTCACACTTAAACCACTACACCACACAAGTCTGCTGCCATGATAGTATAAGTAGTGGCTGTCGTGGTGTATAACATCTCCTCTGTATGATGGTTCCAGGGCGTGATCGAGGACAGGATCGGTTTCTTCCCATCGGCCTTTGCTCACCAGGTGAAGGCCGGGGACCGAGTGTTCAGGTGTCACCGGACCTTCATCGGCTGCAAGGACCAAGGCCAGATCACCCTGAAGGAGGGACAGGTACGTGATCCCACTGTTATATTAAAATACAACATGGTATATTACTTTGCAACAAAAAAGGACCCACTTATGCCCAATTGAAATGAAACACAAACAAATAGGATTGTTATTATCCATTGTTAAAGAATGTTTAATGTTAGTCACGACGTTATTGGGCACAGGTCATGATCAGACGTAGTTCCTCCTCTCAACGATCACAGGCAATAGGGATCCTGAGCACTCAGTCCACAGATTCACTCCCGGGAACATTCACTTCAAAGGATTGACCTGAGCTGGCCAATCGGGAGTCACCCGTCTCTCAGCAGTTTCCATGGCATTACCATTTTGGCATGGCAAATGGCTTTGCTGTCTCAAATACTTTTCCCATAATGCTTTGAAGGGGCATTTTGGGATTCAGAGGAGAGTTCAGGCTAGTAACGCCAAATGGAGATTCATTCATTCCAAACACTTTGAAGATGAGTCAGTGACCTCATAGTTCTGCCTCCATCCCCAATGAGTAGCAACATGCGCTCTCTCCAGTCACACCGCCATTCACACTACCCCTCTGCAGCTGTACTGAAGACTATCAGGCTAATTACAGTCAGGTGCCATTGTTGTTTGGTGGGGAAATTATATATTTATTACAGTGGCCCTATAGCTACTTTGCTCCTTAGGGCCAATGTTTATTGTTTATTAAATGTGTTAACATTTTATTTAGCTTGTACAAAAAGCAACCAAATCACAAGAGTATTCTTCTCTGTTTCATCAGATTTGTGTAAGCGGTGAGGATGAACACAGCGGCTTCATCCAAGTGGCCAGTGGAAAGAAGAGAGGCTACGTGCCCTGTGATGTCCTGGAGAACATCTGAGAGAGAGAGAGAGAGAGAGAGAGAGAGAGACAGAGAGAAGGAAAACGAGAGAGTGGAGGGAAGGAGAGGCACAATGGCACACTCCCATGGTGCACAGGGATGGCTCTGACAGTAGTTCTGATCAGCCGCCAACCTCTCAGGCGCGAGGAGTAGTATTGTAGTTACAAAATGCCACCTGAGACCATGGAGGAAACCTTCTGTTGAGCTGTGACTCCAAACTCCAAAATGTTGCTGTTGCCATTAAGGGAATGGCTTTGTCAGAAGTCAGAGCCAACCTTCCCCATTTTCATTTGGGGGAAAATGGGGAAAATGTCAGATAACCTGAATTTCTGGTCACAGGGAGGGAGAGTGGGATCACTGGATTTGGTTTGATTTTGATTTTAGATTTTTGGTTTTATTTAAAGAACTGCTGTGCATTGTTTGTTCTTTCATGCAATTTGCCTGAATGTACTCCTGTGTCTACAAAAGAAGCATTTGTTTACAGAATTTTTCAGCAACTTTCTTTATGCATACATTCTTGGTTATTTAGCGTCCGCTACAGTATGTTTGAAACTGCCTGTTTATCCTATGCTCAAACACTTGTTCTCTATATCAAATAGTTGCCTATAGGCCTAGATTCTGAAGTAATTAAATCATAGTTTATTCACATTACTTTGATGCAAGCGGTTGAGGTTACAGACAAGTCCCTTTTCTTCTATGCTCGCACAATGGCTCCACTGAGCCTCTAGCTCACAATTAAAGGCCCATTCTCCTGAGACAGAGTTATTTTATCAGATCCTCCGATACAAAGAATTCCATAAGTTGGTATTGTCACTGGAGAGGAACAACAAAAAGAAACAGAGGAAGCAGAAATGTGTCAGGATTATTCAACGGAGTCAGACGCAATCGAAGATGAGGAATTCCTTTTTCTTTCAAAGAAATATTGTAGTCTTTTAGCACAAATCTAGCTAGTGAAGTATCTAGTCTAGCTGCTTACCCATCGTAAAAAATGAAAACACTATGAAGGACTAAAATGGTCTAAAAAAACTGTCAAAGAGATTCTTTGAATATTTGAAAACAAGGAATACCTAATTTGCTAGTTGAAGTCTGGTGATAATGTTCTCTTCAGGTTACTTGTCATGATATATATATAGTTTCTTGTTTTGATTTGATAAGAGAGGTTGTGAATTTACTATAGAAAGTGGGTGTCACGAGTTGGTGGAAAGAGAGACCAAGGCGCAGCGCAGGGATAGTAGTTCGACATTGTTTATTTTATACTATGTAAATACACACTACTATGTATAATAATAAAACGAAAATGACGAACTAACAGACACGAAACCAAACACGAATAGACTAACGTCACGCTCACACAACACACCAAATGAGCGGACGTAAAATAAACACACTTACTTCAAACGTGACTGCGACATACATCGATATCGATAACAACCCACCCCACGTGAAGGACAGACTCAACATATATCGGATCCCTAATTAGAGACAACGGGTAGCAGCTGCCTCTAATTAGAGATCCACCCAAAACCCACAAAGAAACAGAAAAGAAAGACACTGTCAGACTCTGACCATAGCTACATAGAGAAGCAAATAGGCTTCTCTATGGCCAGAGCCTGACAGTACCCCCCCCCAAGGCGCGGACTCCCGGACGGCAAAAACAAACAAAAACAAACACACAAAACAGGGGGGGGTTAATGGGAGGGAAGACTAGTCCCTCGGGGGCGGCTCTGGCTCCGGAGAGTTGGACAGTTTTGTCCCATGCCCTTTTCTTATCACCGGGCCCGGACTGGGCACCGGTGGGGCAAACGGCTCCGGCCATGGAGCGGGGTAAACAACCGGACCCGGACTGGGCACCGGTGGGGCAAACGGCTCCGGCCATGGAGCGGGGAAAACAACCGGGCCCGGACTGGGCACCGGTGTGGCAAACGGCTCCGGCCATGGAGCGGGGAAAACAACCGGGCCCGGACTGGGCACCGGTGGGGTAAACGGCTCCGGCCATGGAGCGGGGAAAACAACCGGGCCCGGACTGGGCACCGGTGGGGCAACCGGCTCCGGCCATGGAGTGGGAAAAACACCCGGGCCCGGACTGGGCCACGGTGGGGCAAACGGTTCCGGCCATGGAGCGGGGAAAACAACCGGGCCCGGACTGGGCACCGGTGGGACAAACGGCTCCGGCCATGGAGCTGGGCAATAAACCGGGCCCGGACTGGGCACCGGTGGGGTAAACTGCTCCGGCCATGGAGCGGGGAAAACAACCGGGCCCGGACTGGGCCACGGTGGGGCAAACGGCTCCGGCCATGGAGCGGGGAAAACAACCGGGCCCGGACTGGGCACCGGTGGGACAAACGGCTCCGGCCATGGAGCTGGGCAATAAACCGGGCCCGGACTGGGCACCGGTGGGGTAAACTGCTCCGGCCATGGAGCTGGGAAAACAGCCGGGCCCGGACTGGGCACCGGTGGGGTAAACTGCTCAGGCTCTGAGGCGGAGCAGACGGCTGGACCCGGATTGGGTACCGGTGGAGCGGACTGCTCTGGCACTGAGGCGGAGCAGGCGGCTGGACCCGGACTGGGTACCGGTGGAGCGGACTGCTCTGGCACTGAGGCGGAGCAGGCGGCTGGACCCGGACTGGGTACCGGTGGAGCGGACTGCTCTGGCTCAGGAGCGGAGCAGACGGCTGGAGCCGGATTGGGTACCGGTGGAGCGGACTGCTCTGGCGCTGAGGCGGAGCAGGCGGCTGGACCCGGACTGGGTACCGGTGGAGCGGACTGCTCTGGCACTGAGGCGGAGCAGGCGGCTGGGCCCGGACTGGGTACCGGTGGAGCGGACTGCTCTGGCACTGAGGCGGAGCAAGTGGCTGGACCCGGACTGGGTACCGGTGGAGCGGACTGCTCTGGCACTGAGGCGGAGCAGGCGGCTGGACCCGGACTATGTACCGGTGGAGCGGACTGCTCTGGCTCAGGAGCGGAGCAGACGGCTGGAGGTGGCGGGACGCTGACCCTCGCTGGAGGTGGCGGGACGCTGACCCTCGCTGGAGGTGGCGGGACGCTGACCCTCGCTGGAGGTGGCGGGACGCTGACCCTCGCTGGAGGTGGCGGGACGCTGACCCTCGCTGGAGGTGGCGGGACGCTGACCCTCGCTGGAGGTGGCGGGGCGCTGACCCTCGCTGGAGGTGGCGGGGCGCTGACCTTCGCTGGAGGTGGCGGGACGCTGACCTTCGCTGGAGGTGGCGGGACGCTGACCTTCGCTGGAGGTGGCGGGACGCTGACCTTCGCTGGAGGTGGCGGGACGCTGACCTTCGCTGGAGGTGGCGGGACGCTGACCTTCGCTGGAGGTTGAGAGGCGCTGACCTTCGCTGGAGGTTGAGAGGCGCTGACCTTCGCTGGAGGTTGAGAGGCGCTGACCTTCGCTGGAGGTTGAGAGGCGCTGACCCTCGCTGGAGGTTGAGAGGCGCTGACCCTCGCTGGAGGTTGAGAGGCGCTGACCCTCGCTGGAGGTTGAGAGGCGCTGACCCTCGCTGGAGGTTGAGAGGCGCTGACCTTCGCTGGAGGTTGAGAGGCGCTGACCCTCGCTGGAGGTTGAGAGGCGCTGACCCTCGCTGGAGGTTGAGAGGCGCTGACCCTCGCTGGAGGTTGAGAGGCGCTGACCCTCGCTGGAGGTTGAGAGGCGCTGACCCTCGCTGGAGGTTGAGAGGCGCTGACCTTCGCAGGAGGTTGAGAGGCGCTGACCTTCGCAGGAGGTTGAGAGGCGCTGACCTTCGCAGGAGGTTGAGAGGCGCTGACCTTCGCAGGAGGTTGAGAGGCGCTGACCTTCGCAGGAGGTTGAGAGGCGCTGACCTTCGCAGGAGGTTGAGAGGCGCTGACCTTCGCTGGAGGTTGAGAGGCGCTGACCTTCGCTGGAGGTTGAGAGGCGCTGACCTTCGCTGGAGGTTGAGAGGCGCTGACCTTCGCTGGTGGTTGAGAGGCGCTGACCTTCGCAGGAGGTTGAGAGGCGCTGACCTTCGCAGGAGGCTTAGAGGCGCTGACCTTCGTAGGAGGTTTAGGGTGGCCGACCCTCGCTGGAGGCTCAGGGTGGCCGACCCTCGCTGGAGGCTCAGGGTGGCCGACCCTCGCTGGAGGCTCAGGGTGGCCGACCCTCGCTGGAGGCTCAGGGTGGGGAGCCGGCACGGGTCGTACCGGACTGGGAAGGCGCACCGGAGGTCGAATGCGTGGAGCTGGCACGGGACGCACCTGGCTAGACGCACGCACTGGAGGTTGGGTGGGGGGAGTCGGGCCGAGGTCCGGACCCAGACTGGACATCGGTGAAGCGGATTGCTCTGGCCTGGAAGGGGAGTATCTGACCGGACCTGGACTGGTCCACTCCGCCATCTCCCTCTCGACCTCCTCCTCTATCTCCACCAATTCCCTCAGAACCTCCCCAAAATGCTCCTCCAGCTCTTCCGACTCGAACCCTCCGAGGAGTTCGGTGTTGGTAAACCGACGCGGGGCTATCTCGCTCTCCGTCTCTCCCCATTTGCGCTGCTTGGTCTCGTATTGGTGGGTTGTTCTGTCACGAGTTGGTGGAAAGAGAGACCAAGGCGCAGCGCAGGGATAGTAGTTCGACATTGTTTATTTTATACTATGTAAATACACACTACTATGTATAATAATAAAACGAAAATGACAAACTAACAGACACGAAACCAAACACGAATAGACTAACGTCACGCTCACACAACACACCAAATGAGCGGACGTAAAATAAACACACTTACTTCAAACGTGACTGCGACATACATCGATATCGATAACAACCCACCCCACGTGAAGGACAGACTCAAAATATATCGGATCCCTAATTAGAGACAACGGGTAGCAGCTGCCTCTAATTAGAGATCCACCCAAAACCCACAAAGAAACAGAAAAGAAAGACACTGTTAGACTCTGACCATAGCTACATAGAGAAGCAAATAGGCTTCTCTATGGCCAGAGCCTGACAGTGGGCAACCTCTGATAAGTGGTTAGATACATTCAAATGGAATGTATGTCATCAAATCTGCATACCTGTTATTTCAAGGTATTTGATCACAATCCTTTCAGTGAAACTCAAGTTAATGGGGGTATAGGACATTATGCAGTATCTTCAGAGCAGCTTCGATTAAATTTGGCTTTGATTTACATTCATGTATGCTTACTCCAATTGCACTAAATGGTCACTCAAATATGGCTATACACTTATTATAATATTATATTATAACTTTCTAGCAAATGCTGAAGAACATTTTACGTCAGATCAAGACATGCTTGTTGAGATGTAAATCTATCTTTCCCTTTAGTGTCCATGCTATCACACTCCTGTGCTATTCCTGTCTCTTCACTGATGTTCTTTTAAGATGTTTTGTTCATCGTGTATATTTGTTTTTCTGTTTTAAAATGTTGTTCTAAATTAACTGTTAAAGGAAATGGTATGATAGTAAATGTGTCTCCCTCTAAGCTTGTCTAAGCTGCACTGAAACATGGCTTTATTGAATGTCAAAGGCCACTGTATTGTACGCACAGAATATATAAAGCACATTGACCTTAACTTGGGCTAGATAGCTTTCTCTTTGAACACAGGGCACTCAACTCAATATTAGAACGGTGTTCCTAATGTTTGGTATACTCAGAAATATTAGTAGCTCAGAGACAACCCTTGGTTAACCTGGGGTCCGATCCACTCCCGGTGAAAATCCACCGTGACCAAGAGGCTGCTGTCCCCCTCGTCGTGAACTCCTTCCCTTCTCGAGCTACATACACAGTTTCCACATGAGAAACAACACAGTATATCCTACGTTATGTAAAGTTTCCACATGAGAAACAACACAGTATATCCAACGTTATGTAAAGTTTCCACATGAGAAACAACACAGTATATCCAACGTTATGTAAAGTGTCCACATGAGAAACAACACAGTATATCCAATGTTATGTAAAGTGTCCACATGAGAAACAACACAGTATATCCAATGTTATGTAAAGTTTCCACATGAGAAACAACACAGTATATCCTACGTTATGTAAAGTTTCTACATGAGAAACAACACAGTATATCCAACGTTATGTAAAGTTAACACATAAGAAAACAACACAGTATATCCAACGTTATGTAAAGTTTCTACATGAGAAACAACACAGTATATCCTACGTTATGTAAAGTTTCCACATGAGAAACAACACAGTATATCCAATGTTATGTAAAGTTTCTACATGAGAAACAACACAGTATAACCTACGTTATGTAAAGTTTCCACATGAGAAACAACACAGTGTATCCAACGTTATGTAAAGTTAACACATGAGAAACAACACAGTATATCCTACGTTATGTAAAGTTAACACATGAGAAATCAACACAGTATATCCAATGTTATGTAACAATGTTATGTAAAGTTTCTACATGAGAAACAACACAGTATATCCTACGTTACCTTATTGTGATCAGTCCACTTTCCAATCCGGTGCACATGTTAGGAAGCCACTCTGTTCATGTTCAGTCCCCTCGACCATGACTGCAGCAGAGGATAAACCATGAGGTCCCTTATTAGGAGATGGTTTCACTGCAGCTCTCAGGTTCAGCAGCCCTATTAGGTAGCTGTTCAGAAGTGTAGTGGCTGTGGCTGCTGGAGAATTCTTCTGGCAGGAGGCACACAGTTCTAAAGAAATCCCCTTGTCTTGCTCCACTGCTCTCTGGGCCACGGTGGGGCAAACGGTTCCGGCCATGGAGCGGGGAAAACAACCGGGCCCGGACTGGGCACCGGTGGGACAAACGGCTCCGGCCATGGAGCTGGGCAATAAACCGGGCCCGGACTGGGCACCGGTGGGGTAAACTGCTCCGGCCATGGAGCGGGGAAAACAACCGGGCCCGGACTGGGCCACGGTGGGGCAAACGGCTCCGGCCATGGAGCGGGGAAAACAACCGGGCCCGGACTGGGCACCGGTGGGACAAACGGCTCCGGCCATGGAGCTGGGCAATAAACCGGGCCCGGACTGGGCACCGGTGGGGTAAACTGCTCCGGCCATGGAGCTGGGAAAACAGCCGGGCCCGGACTGGGCACCGGTGGGGTAAACTGCTCAGGCTCTGAGGCGGAGCAGACGGCTGGACCCGGATTGGGTACCGGTGGAGCGGACTGCTCTGGCACTGAGGCGGAGCAGGCGGCTGGACCCGGACTGGGTACCGGTGGAGCGGACTGCTCTGGCACTGAGGCGGAGCAGGCGGCTGGACCCGGACTGGGTACCGGTGGAGCGGACTGCTCTGGCTCAGGAGCGGAGCAGACGGCTGGAGCCGGATTGGGTACCGGTGGAGCGGACTGCTCTGGCGCTGAGGCGGAGCAGGCGGCTGGACCCGGACTGGGTACCGGTGGAGCGGACTGCTCTGGCACTGAGGCGGAGCAGGCGGCTGGGCCCGGACTGGGTACCGGTGGAGCGGACTGCTCTGGCACTGAGGCGGAGCAAGTGGCTGGACCCGGACTGGGTACCGGTGGAGCGGACTGCTCTGGCACTGAGGCGGAGCAGGCGGCTGGACCCGGACTATGTACCGGTGGAGCGGACTGCTCTGGCTCAGGAGCGGAGCAGACGGCTGGAGGTGGCGGGACGCTGACCCTCGCTGGAGGTGGCGGGACGCTGACCCTCGCTGGAGGTGGCGGGACGCTGACCCTCGCTGGAGGTGGCGGGACGCTGACCCTCGCTGGAGGTGGCGGGACGCTGACCCTCGCTGGAGGTGGCGGGACGCTGACCCTCGCTGGAGGTGGCGGGGCGCTGACCCTCGCTGGAGGTGGCGGGGCGCTGACCTTCGCTGGAGGTGGCGGGACGCTGACCTTCGCTGGAGGTGGCGGGACGCTGACCTTCGCTGGAGGTGGCGGGACGCTGACCTTCGCTGGAGGTGGCGGGACGCTGACCTTCGCTGGAGGTTGAGAGGCGCTGACCTTCGCTGGAGGTTGAGAGGCGCTGACCTTCGCTGGAGGTTGAGAGGCGCTGACCTTCGCTGGAGGTTGAGAGGCGCTGACCCTCGCTGGAGGTTGAGAGGCGCTGACCCTCGCTGGAGGTTGAGAGGCGCTGACCCTCGCTGGAGGTTGAGAGGCGCTGACCCTCGCTGGAGGTTGAGAGGCGCTGACCTTCGCTGGAGGTTGAGAGGCGCTGACCCTCGCTGGAGGTTGAGAGGCGCTGACCCTCGCTGGAGGTTGAGAGGCGCTGACCCTCGCTGGAGGTTGAGAGGCGCTGACCCTCGCTGGAGGTTGAGAGGCGCTGACCCTCGCTGGAGGTTGAGAGGCGCTGACCTTCGCAGGAGGTTGAGAGGCGCTGACCTTCGCAGGAGGTTGAGAGGCGCTGACCTTCGCAGGAGGTTGAGAGGCGCTGACCTTCGCAGGAGGTTGAGAGGCGCTGACCTTCGCAGGAGGTTGAGAGGCGCTGACCTTCGCAGGAGGTTGAGAGGCGCTGACCTTCGCTGGAGGTTGAGAGGCGCTGACCTTCGCTGGAGGTTGAGAGGCGCTGACCTTCGCTGGAGGTTGAGAGGCGCTGACCTTCGCTGGTGGTTGAGAGGCGCTGACCTTCGCAGGAGGTTGAGAGGCGCTGACCTTCGCAGGAGGCTTAGAGGCGCTGACCTTCGTAGGAGGTTTAGGGTGGCCGACCCTCGCTGGAGGCTCAGGGTGGCCGACCCTCGCTGGAGGCTCAGGGTGGCCGACCCTCGCTGGAGGCTCAGGGTGGCCGACCCTCGCTGGAGGCTCAGGGTGGGGAGCCGGCACGGGTCGTACCGGACTGGGAAGGCGCACCGGAGGTCGAATGCGTGGAGCTGGCACGGGACGCACCTGGCTAGACGCACGCACTGGAGGTTGGGTGGGGGGAGTCGGGCCGAGGTCCGGACCCAGACTGGACATCGGTGAAGCGGATTGCTCTGGCCTGGAAGGGGAGTATCTGACCGGACCTGGACTGGTCCACTCCGCCATCTCCCTCTCGACCTCCTCCTCTATCTCCACCAATTCCCTCAGAACCTCCCCAAAATGCTCCTCCAGCTCTTCCGACTCGAACCCTCCGAGGAGTTCGGTGTTGGTAAACCGACGCGGGGCTATCTCGCTCTCCGTCTCTCCCCATTTGCGCTGCTTGGTCTCGTATTGGTGGGTTGTTCTGTCACGAGTTGGTGGAAAGAGAGACCAAGGCGCAGCGCAGGGATAGTAGTTCGACATTGTTTATTTTATACTATGTAAATACACACTACTATGTATAATAATAAAACGAAAATGACAAACTAACAGACACGAAACCAAACACGAATAGACTAACGTCACGCTCACACAACACACCAAATGAGCGGACGTAAAATAAACACACTTACTTCAAACGTGACTGCGACATACATCGATATCGATAACAACCCACCCCACGTGAAGGACAGACTCAACATATATCGGATCCCTAATTAGAGACAACGGGTAGCAGCTGCCTCTAATTAGAGATCCACCCAAAACCCACAAAGAAACAGAAAAGAAAGACACTGTTAGACTCTGACCATAGCTACATAGAGAAGCAAATAGGCTTCTCTATGGCCAGAGCCTGACAGTGGGCAACCTCTGATAAGTGGTTAGATACATTCAAATGGAATGTATGTCATCAAATCTGCATACCTGTTATTTCAAGGTATTTGATCACAATCCTTTCAGTGAAACTCAAGTTAATGGGGGTATAGGACATTATGCAGTATCTTCAGAGCAGCTTCGATTAAATTTGGCTTTGATTTACATTCATGTATGCTTACTCCAATTGCACTAAATGGTCACTCAAATATGGCTATACACTTATTATAATATTATATTATAACTTTCTAGCAAATGCTGAAGAACATTTTACGTCAGATCAAGACATGCTTGTTGAGATGTAAATCTATCTTTCCCTTTAGTGTCCATGCTATCACACTCCTGTGCTATTCCTGTCTCTTCACTGATGTTCTTTTAAGATGTTTTGTTCATCGTGTATATTTGTTTTTCTGTTTTAAAATGTTGTTCTAAATTAACTGTTAAAGGAAATGGTATGATAGTAAATGTGTCTCCCTCTAAGCTTGTCTAAGCTGCACTGAAACATGGCTTTATTGAATGTCAAAGGCCACTGTATTGTACGCACAGAATATATAAAGCACATTGACCTTAACTTGGGCTAGATAGCTTTCTCTTTGAACACAGGGCACTCAACTCAATATTAGAACGGTGTTCCTAATGTTTGGTATACTCAGAAATATTAGTAGCTCAGAGACAACCCTTGGTTAACCTGGGGTCCGATCCACTCCCGGTGAAAATCCACCGTGACCAAGAGGCTGCTGTCCCCCTCGTCGTGAACTCCTTCCCTTCTCGAGCTACATACACAGTTTCCACATGAGAAACAACACAGTATATCCTACGTTATGTAAAGTTTCCACATGAGAAACAACACAGTATATCCAACGTTATGTAAAGTTTCCACATGAGAAACAACACAGTATATCCAACGTTATGTAAAGTGTCCACATGAGAAACAACACAGTATATCCAATGTTATGTAAAGTGTCCACATGAGAAACAACACAGTATATCCAATGTTATGTAAAGTTTCCACATGAGAAACAACACAGTATATCCTACGTTATGTAAAGTTTCTACATGAGAAACAACACAGTATATCCAACGTTATGTAAAGTTAACACATAAGAAAACAACACAGTATATCCAACGTTATGTAAAGTTTCTACATGAGAAACAACACAGTATATCCTACGTTATGTAAAGTTTCCACATGAGAAACAACACAGTATATCCAATGTTATGTAAAGTTTCTACATGAGAAACAACACAGTATAACCTACGTTATGTAAAGTTTCCACATGAGAAACAACACAGTGTATCCAACGTTATGTAAAGTTAACACATGAGAAACAACACAGTATATCCTACGTTATGTAAAGTTAACACATGAGAAATCAACACAGTATATCCAATGTTATGTAACAATGTTATGTAAAGTTTCTACATGAGAAACAACACAGTATATCCTACGTTATGTAAAGTATCCACATGAGAAACAACACAGTATATCCAATGTTATGTAAAGTTTCTACATGAGAAACACAGTATATCCAACGTTATGTAACGTTTCTACATGAGAAACAACACAGTATATCCTACGTTATGTAAAGTTTCCACATGAGAAACAACACAGTATATCCAACGTTATGTAAAGTTAACACATGAGAAAACAACACAGTATATCCAACGTTATGTAAAGTTTCTACATGAGAAACAACACAGTGTATCCTACGTTACGTAAAGTTTCCACATGAGAAACAACACAGTATATCCAATGTTATGTAAAGTTTCTACATGAGAAACAACACAGTATATCCTACGTTATGTAAAGTTTCCACATGAGAAACAACACAGTATATCCTACGTTATGTAAAGTTAACACATGAGAAAACAACACAGTATATCCAACGTTATGTAAAGTTTCTACATGAGAAACAACACAGTGTATCCTACGTTATGTAAAGTTTCCACATGAGAAACAACACAGTATATCCAATGTTATGTCAAGTTTCTACATGAGAAACAACACAGTATTCCTACGTTATGTAAAGTTTCCACATGAGAAACAACACAGTGTATCCAACGTTATGTAAAGTTAACACATGAGAAACAACACAGTATATCCTACGTTATGTAAAGTTAACACATGAGAAAACAACACAGTATATCCAATGTTATGTAAAGTTTCTACATGAGAAACAACACAGTATATCCTACGTTATGTAAAGTATCCACATGAGAAACAACACAGTATATCCAATGTTATGTAAAGTTTCTACATGAGAAACAACACAGTATATCCTACGTTATGTAAAGTATCCACATGAGAAACAACACAGTATATCCAATGTTATGTAAAGTTTCTACATGAGAAACACAGTATATCCAACATTATGTAAAGTTAACACATGAGAAACAACACAGTATATCCAACGTTATGTAAAGTTAACACATTAGAAACAACACAGTATATCCAACGTTATGTAAAGTTAACACATGAGAAAACAACACAGTATATCCAACGTTATGTAAAGTTAACACATGAGAAAACAACACAGTATATCCAACGTTATGTAAAGTTAACACATGAGAAAACAACACAGTATATCCTACGTTATGTAAAGTTTCCACATGAGAAACAACACAGTATATCCTACGTTATGTAAAGTTAACACATGAGAAAACAACACAGTATATCCAACGTTATGTAAAGTTTCCACATGAGAAACAACACAGTATATCCAATGTTATGTAAAGTTTCTACATGAGAAACAACACAGTATTCCTACGTTATGTAAAGTTTCCACATGAGAAACAACACAGTGTATCCAACGTTATGTAAAGTTAACACATGAGAAACAACACAGTATATCCTACGTTATGTAAAGTTAACACATGAGAAAACAACACAGTATATCCAATGTTATGTAAAGTTTCTACATGAGAAACAACACAGTATATCCTACGTTATGTAAAGTATCCACATGAGAAACAACACAGTATATCCAATGTTATGTAAAGTTTCTACATGAGAAACAACACAGTATATCCTACGTTATGTAAAGTATCCACATGAGAAACAACACAGTATATCCAATGTTATGTAAAGTTTCTACATGAGAAACACAGTATATCCAACATTATGTAAAGTTAACACATGAGAAACAACACAGTATATCCAACGTTATGTAAAGTTAACACATGAGAAAACTACACAGTATATTCTACGTTATGTAAAGTTAACACATGAGAAACAACACAGTATATCCAACAATATGTAAAGTTAACACATGAGAAACAACACAGTATATCCAACGTTATGTAAAGTTAACACATTAGAAACAACACAGTATATCCAACGTTATGTAAAGTTAACACATGAGAAAACAACACAGTATATCCAACGTTATGTAAAGTTAACACATGAGAAAACAACACAGTATATCCAACGTTATGTAAAGTTAACACATGAGAAAACAACACAGTATATCCAACGTTATGTAAAGTTAACACATGAGAAAACAACACAGTATATCCAACGTTATGTAAAGGTAGAGAAAGGATCATGATGGAATGTGAGTCTCTTTATTTCCCTTTGAAATCTCCTTACATTTTCATTAGTTCACACATTGGAACAATGCTGATAGATCACACATTTTATGCAGAAGAAGAGCACCATCTACAGACTGCAGAGTGAACATAGCGTTCTCTTGATTATTCTGCAACATAGCATCAATAAGCAAAATAGTCACCAAGTCACTGACTCATACAGTTTTAATTTCTCTTTGTACATCTGTCACAATCTATTCATAAAAGCCCCACACAGGTAGCCGTGCCGCCGATTCTTGCACCCACTCGTTAATTAGCTGATGCTAATTGGCTCATTATTTGCTCAACTGGACCACTTAAATTACCATCACGCTGTTATTATGATCTGTATGCTAATGAAAACATCTGGATTGTGACTCCCACACATTTATAATGCAGCAGGAGTCTATAAAGTGTTTTCATATTGTTTTGCAACAGAATGTCTATCACAGCTTCCCAAGGACTGTATTTGTGTTTATTATGAATCCCCGTTAGCTCTTCCTGGGGTCCAGCAAAATTAAGGCAGTTAAATATTTTCAAAACATTACAATACATTCATAACAGATTTCACAACATATTAAGTGTGTGCCCTATGTTACTTCAGGGTGAAGTGGTATTAACTATTTTTTGACCTTATTGTGATCAGTCCACTTTCCAATCCGGTGCACATGTTAGGAAGCCACTCTGTTCATGTTCAGTCCCCTCGACCATGACTGCAGCAGAGGATAAACCATGAGGTCCCTTATTAGGAGATGGTTTCACTGCAGCTCTCAGGTTCAGCAGCCCTATTAGGTAGCTGTTCAGAAGTGTAGTGGCTGTGGCTGCTGGAGAATTCTTCTGGCAGGAGGCACACAGTTCTAAAGAAATCCCCTTGTCTTGCTCCACTGCTCTCTGTCTTTGTCATGACATCCTACATTGGCAACATTTAGCATTTAAAATGTTGCAGGATGAACAAAAGTGCTACCCAGCTTGGTGAATGCGACAGGTTGACATCAGTAGTAGTATTAGCTGTATAACAGTAGTAGATAAAGTGCTACCCAGCTTGGTGAATGCGACAGGTTGACATCAGTAATAAGATTAGCTGTATAACAGTCTCACGGTTGTGATGAAACAGGACCCGAGGCTCAAAGCTGGAGTGGATAAACATTCCTTTATTTCAGTAAAATAATCCCAAACCGAACAAAGGAGATGCAGCGACCGTGAATTGGCGTGAACACAAAAAGGGATGAACACACCCAAGAATCCACAACGCAGGTGTAAAACAATGGAACTTTCCATGCTTTCCATGCTTTTCCTAGGAGGGGTGTGTCACTTCCTGTCCGGTTTGTCGCCCCCTCTGGCTTGTGCAGTGGAGGTGATCTTTCGTGGACTATACTCAGCCTTGTCTCAGGGTTATATCCTGCCTGGTTTGGCCCTGTCCGGGGGTATTGTCTGGGTATTGTCGGAGGGGGCCACAGTGTCTCCTGACCCCCCCTGTCTCATCCTCCAGTATCTATGCTGCAATAGTCTATGTGCCGGGGGGCTAGGGTCAGTTTGTTAAATCTGATGTTATTATCCGGTGTCTTGTGTGAATTTAAGTATGCTCCCTCTAATTTTCTCTTTCTCCCACTCTACCTCCTCTCCCGGAGGACCTGAGCCTACCCGGAGGACCATGCTTCAGGACCACCTGCCCTGATGACTCCTAGCTGTCCCCAGTCCACCTGGTCGTGCTGCTGCACCGGTTTCAACTCTTCTGCCTGCGGTTATGGAACCCTGACCTGTTCATTGGACGTGCCACCTTGTCCCAGACCTGCTGTTTTCATCTCGCTCTCGCTCTATTGCACTGAAAAGCCAAGTGACATTCACTCCTGATGTATTTACCTGTTGCAACCTCCACAACTACTTTTATTATTATTTGACCCTGCTGGTCATCTATGAACATTTGAACATCTTGGAGAAAGAACTGGCCTTAATGGCCATGAATTGTTATAATCTCCACCCGGCACAACCAGAAGAGGACTGGCCACCCCTCAGAGCCTGGTTCCTCTCTAGGTTTCTTCCTAGGTTTTGCCTTTCTAGGGAGTTTTTCCTAGCCACTGTGCTTCTACATCTGCATTGCTTGCTGTTTGGGGTTTTAGGCTGGGTTTCTGTATAGCACTTTGTGACATCGGCTGATGCAAAAAGCACTTTATAAATAAATTTGATTGATTGATTGATTGAACATAAATAGACTCCAGACAGCTGCCTCTAATTGGGGCGACCGGTCCCGGACTGGGCACCGGTGGAGCGGACTGCTCCGGCACTAGAGCGGGGCTGACGACCTGTCCCAGACTGGGCACTGGTGGAGTGGACTGCTCCGGCACTGGAGCGGGGCTAACGACCAGTCCCGGACTGGGCACCGGTGGAGCGGACTTCTCCGGCACTGGAGCGGGGCTGACGACCTGTCCCAGACTGGGCACCGGTGGAGTGGACTGCTCCGGCACTGGAGCGGGGCTTACGACCGTCACTGGAGGCTCCGGGCCGTGGACCGTCACTGGAGGCTCCGGGCCGTGGACCGTCACTGGAGGCTCCGGGCCGTGGACCGTCCCTGGAGGCTCCGGGCCGTGGACCGTCACTGGAGGCTCCGGGCCGTGGACCGTCACTGGAGGCTCTGGGCTGTGGACAGTCACTGGAGGCTCCGGGCTGGGGAGGCGCACCGAAGGTCTGGTGCGTGGGGCCGGCACTGGAGGCACAGAGCTTTGCACACGCACTAGAGGTCGGGTGCGGGGAGCCGGCGCGGGTCGCACCGGACTGGGGAGGCGCACCGGAGGTCTGGTGCATGGAGCCTGCGCTGGAGACACCGGGCTGGGCGCACGCACTGGAGGTCTGGTGCAAGGTGCCGGCACGGGTGGTACCGGACTGGGAACCGGCGTTGGAGGCACCGGACTGGGAACCAGCGCTGGAGATACCCAGCTCCCCCAGTCGTCCTCTCTCCTCCGCCAATCCCCACCTTGTAGGAGCTCCTCCGGGAGCCCCCACGAGTGAGGGAACAGGAGCACATCGTCGTCCTCATCCAACTCCTCTCTGTACTGCCGCTCCCATGGCTGTAGGGGCTCCCATGACTGACGGTCCACAGCCTGGAGCCTGCAGTGACGGTCCACGGCCCGGGGCTCCTCGTCCTCAATCCCCGAACACCCCCATAGCCCAAAAAAACTGTTGGGCTGACCTCCTGGACCGCCGGACGTGGCCTGCATCGACGGTGCCGCTGCTCAGGACCGCAGCCTTCCTCCTGAGCTCTATAATGGAGGAACTCCTCCTTAGTAATCTTCCCCATACCCAGGAGGATATCCCCCAATGTCCAGCCCTGCTTAGTCCCGTGGGGGTGGATTCTTCTGTCATGGTCGTGATGAAACAGGACCCGAGGCGCAAAGCTGGAGTGGATAGACATTCCTTTATTTCAGTAAAATAATCCCAAACCGAACAAAGGAGATGCAGCGACCATGAAATGGCTTGAACACAAAAAGGGATGAACACACCCAAGAATCCACAACGCAGGTGTAAAACAATGGAACATAAATAGAATCCCCAATTAGAGACAACTCGAGACAGCTGCCTCTAATTGGGGATTGAAATGAAATAAACAGAAAACACCCGTCTATTGTCAGGTCCCAACTGTGGCCTTACAGCTCCCCCTAGAGGGAGCCAGAGACCTGGCCTCAGTCAGAGCCTGACAAACAGTGTTAGATAAAGTGCTTCCCAGCTTGGTGAATGCAACAGGTTGACATCAGTAGTAGGAATAGCTGTATAACAGTGTTAGATAAGTAAGCATCTGTCATTTCACATTGCATGCATTTGGACTGGTGTTTTTTCTTTTTACATATATCACACATCTCACATGATACACCCTTTGTGGTACAATGGTGTGGGTGTGTGTGGGTCGGTGTGTGTGCACGTGCGTGGGTGCGTGTTGTGGGAAAGAAAGAGGTGCTCAACAAAATAGTCTAAGTATATAATAATAATAATAGCTCTAAGCCATAATAGATGGGCAGTGGTAGTAGTTGTCCCTTGGCTCATTTTGTGAGACAAAACGACAACAAAAAAAGGAAGCCATTGGCAGAAAAACAAATAAGAAACTGTGGCAAAATATTAGCTGTGATTGATGACACAGCAAAACCCACTAGACCGCTTCATTGCTTCGCCTCGGCTAGAAATGCCTGGACTATCTCCAGATGGTTAGTGAGAAGAAAAGAGTCTGCTTCACGTATGCTTGATGTATGCCACCTCAACACGACCTTTCTATCAAAGTTACAGGAAGACTCTAATAAATTCATATTATAGCTATTAACTTATAGCATGCCAAGTGCCACAATTTATCAAAACAATAATTGTATTAATCCCCCAGGATTTATTACTGACCTATAATAAATTACTGACCTATGAAATGAGTAGACGAAGTCGCCTCAAAAGTCTGTTGAGGATTATATTAAGAGTTGCAGGTTGTAGCTTAACTGAGGTTCCCCACCGAGTCGTTTAAGTGGTTGGATGAACATTAGAGGCTGACGTTAATGACTCACGCTCTCCCAGTTGTCATGCCAGTGAGCTGTGTGACAGTGCCCGTTGTGAAAAGTGGCATTGGCCTCCTGGCTGGTACATTCAACAGCTGGGCCTCAAACAGTCGTAACTCTCCTATAGCTCAACATGATGCCTGTTTTTCTTCCATTCTATCCACTTGATCCATTTCCCTCAGTTGTCCAATAATTTAAGGGAGGACAATCTAACCTCAAGGCCACTGAGTTATGGGTGTAGTTGTTTGTAATAATACTGGTTATAGTTTCCAAATCGAACTGAAATGTTATTGGTCACACACACACACACACGTGTTCAGCAGATGTTATTGCGGGTGTAGGGAAATGCCTGTGCTTCTAGCTCCGACAGTGCAGTAATATCTAACAGTTTCACAACATCTGCAATATAACATCCATGATACAAAAACATTTGTGTAGAAATTACGTAAATGAGCTTCAACATCCAAAGAGTTCCTTAGAGGTGAACTCACAACCTCTGGATTCGGGCTGTGCCACAAAGTCTAGCCTTCTCAGATAGATAGATAGATAGATAGATAGATAGATAGATAGATAGATAGATAGATAGATAGATAGATAGATAGATAGATAGATAGATAGATAGATAGATAGATAGATAGATAGATAGATAGATAGATAGATAGATAGATAGATAGATAGATAGATAGATAGATAGATAGATAGATAGATAGATAGATAGATAGATAGATAGATAGATAGATAGATACTTTATTGATCCCCCGGGGGGGAAATTTCATTGTCAAGCAGCTACAACAGAACACAGGGCAGGTGCAAAATGCCACAACGAAAGTACACAAAAGACAGATACACGGTACATGATACATAGAGCGGCAGTATGAAAAAGTATAAAATACAAGATATCTGGAGTGCAAAAAAATAAAAGCTATAAAAAAGACATTGCATAGTATGGGTGGTTGGCTGAATATGTACACTATACATTGGTGGATGTGTACACTATACATTGGTGGATGTTGGATGGTTAACTATACTATACAGGTTGATGGCAGAGAAATACTTCAGTAGCTAAAAATGCGTATGATATGAGCGAGGGTAATAATAGTTTACTTAAAAGACAGACTGGGTAAATGAACAGGTAAGTGAACATTTTGCATGGTTAAATTAGCTGTACAGTTAGGTATACAGTTATATTTACAGATAAGTGAATACTTTCATGGTTACATTAACTGTACAGGTAAATGACAGGAAGAGATACTTTAATAGCTAAATGTGTCCCCTACACGTTCATTACCTATATAATACATCTCTGCACTGCTATTTTAGGTAAACAAACTATTCTCTCATCATTGATTTAATCAGCAATTTGAGGGTTGTCTAATGTTGGTGGGGCATGTTATTCTGTTTTAATGATACTCCTGCATCGCTATGATAAAAATATATATTTTTTCTTTAGTGTTTTTTTTTTTTTTAAATTTACCAGAGCTGAGATTTACTTTGAAGTGCAAAGTGTAGGAATATACAGTGGGGAGAACAAGTATTTGATACACTGCCGATTTTGCAGGTTTTCCCACTTACAAAGCATGTAGAAGTCTGTAATTCTTATCATAGGTACTCTTCAACTGTGAGTGACGGAATCTAAAACAAAAATCCAGAAAATCACATTGTATGATTTTTAAGTAATTAATTTGCATTTTATTGCATGACATAAGTATTTGATACATCAGAAAAGCAGAACTTAGTATTTGGTACAGAAACCTTTGTTTGCAATTACAGAGATCATACGTTTCCTGTAGTTCTTGACCAGGTTTGCACACACTGCAGCAGGGATTTTGGCCCACTCCTCCATACAGACCTTTTCCAGATCCTTCAGGTTTCGGGCCTGTCGCTGGGCAATACGGACTTTCAGCTCCCTTCAAAGATTTTCTATTGGGTTCAGGTCTGGAGACTGGCTAGGCCACTCCAGGACCTTGAGATGCTTCTTACGGAGCCACTCCTTAGTTGCCCTGGCTGTGTGTTTCGGGTCGTTGACATGCTGGAAGACCCAGCCACTACCCATCTTCAATGCTCTTACTGAGGGAAGGAGGTTGTTGGACAAGTTCTCGCAATACATGGCCCCATCCATCCTCCCCTCAATACGGTGCAGTCGTCCTGTCCCCTTTGCAGAAAAGCATCCCCAAAGAATGATGTTTCCACCTCCATGCTTCACGGTTGGGATGGTGTTCTTGGCGTTGTACTCATCCTTCTTCTTCCTCCAAACACGGCGAGTGGAGTTTAGACCAAAAAGCTCTATTTTTGTCTCATCAGACCACATGACCTTCTTCCTCTGGATCATCCAGATGGTCATTGGCAAACTTTAGACGGGCCTGGACATGCGCTGGCTTGAGCAGGGGAACCTTGCGTGCGCTGCAGGATTTTAATCCATGACGGCGTAGTGTGTTACTAATGGTTTTCTTTGAGACTGTGGTCCCAGCTCTCTTCAGGTCATTGACCAGGTCCTGCCGTGTAGTTCTGGGCTGATCCCTCACCTTCCTCATTATTATTGATGCACCATGAGGTGAGATCTTGCATGGTGCCCCAGACCGAGGGAGATTGACCGTCATCTTGAACTTCTTCCATTTTCTAATAATTGCGCCAACAGTTGTTGCCTTCTCACCAAGCTGCTTGCCTATTGTCCTGTAGCCCATCCCAGCCTTGTGCAGGTCTACAATTTTATCCCTGATGTCCTTACACAGCTCTCTGGTCTTGGCCATTGTGGAGAGGTTGGAGTCTGTTTGATTGAGTGTGTAACGATTTCAAACAGGTGCAGTTAATACAGGTAATGAGTGGAGAACAGGAGGGCTTCTTAAAGAAAAACTAACAGGTCTGTGAGAGCCGGAATTCTTACTGGTTGGTAGGTGATCAAATACTTATGTCATGCAATAAAATGCAAATTAATTATTACAAAATCATACAATGTGATTTTCTGGATTTTTGTTTTAGATTCCGTCTCTCACAGTTGAAGTGTACCTATGATAAAAATTACAGACTTCTACATGCTTTGTAAGTAGGAAAACCTGCAAAATCGGCAGTGTATCAAATACTTGTTCTCCCCACTGTAGGTGAAATCCGTCATTGTCACAGACATGGTGGTAGGAAGATTTGCTGTGTCATCATGGTGGTCTCTGATTGGTGGTCATCATTTGCTGTGTCATCATGGTGGTCTCTGATTGGTGGTCACCATTTGCTGTGTCATCATAGTGGTCTCTGATTGGTGGTCATCATTTGCTGTGTCATCATAGTGGTCTCTGATTGGTGGTCATCATTTGCTGTGTCATCATAGTGGTCTCTGATTGGTGGTCATCATTTGCTGTGTCATCATAGTGGTCTCTGATTGGTGGTCATCATTTGCTGTGTCATCATAGTGGTCTCTGATTGGTGGTCATCATTTGCTGAGTCATCATAGTGGTCTCTGATTGGTGGTCATCATTTGCTGTGTCATCATAGTGGTCTCTGATTGGTGGTCATCATTTTCTGAGTCATCATAGTGGTCTCTGATTGGTGGTCATCATTTGCTGCTCAAATGGACTTCTTCTCTTCCCTTCTCTCACTTCCTTGGCTGTTCTCTCAAGAACCTGAAGTGAAGCTAGACCACTGCATGTTTTACACAGGGCATGATGATGTCTGCTCTGTAACAATAACCTGAAGTGGAGCTAGATGATGTCTGCTCTGTAACAATAACCTCAATAACCTGTAACAATAACCTGAAGGGGAGCTAGATGATGTCTGCTCTGTAACAATACAAATGCACTATCTTGTGTTCATATCCATGACACATTGCAAAGATACTATGCATATTATGCATAAAATTGACTAAATGTAATAATAATGTGTATAGGGTACGGGTGGCATTGGCTCAACTTACCCCATGGCAAACATTTGGACTATATACACAGCTTATAGAGGATAGCTTATAGAGGATAGCTTATAGAGGATAGCTTATAGAGGATAGCTTATATAGGATAGCTTATAGAGGATAGCTTATAGAGGATAACTTATAGAGGATAACTTATAGAGGATAGCTTATAGAGGATAACTTATAGAGGATAACTTATAGAGGATAGCTTATAGAGGATAGCTTATAGAGGATAACTTATAGAGGATAGCTTATATAGGATAGCTTATAGAGGATAGCTTATAGAGGATAGCTTATAGAGGATAGCTTATAGAGGATAGCTTATAGAGGATAGCTTATAGAGACCCCAACTGATGTATAAAACAATCTTCTTTAGTTCACAAGCATTATGAAACCTTTAACACAATACATATTATTTTTTGGAACTAACTTGCTTAACACTTTTTCCATTTGGTTTCTTACTACACAGACTCCATGAAATTATGACCTCTTCCTAAATATTTGGTCACATGATTGATTATGTGTATGGTTTCCTTACCCACTCTCCCCTACTAGACAAAAACATCCAGAAGGACCATGACAGAATGTTCTAAGAGCATCCTATAGACATCCTTGGGGACGTCCCCGGTAGGAACTATACAAAAACCTCAACGCAACACAACGTCCTGAGAATGTACTAAAATCATCCTTGGGGGACGTTCCTGTCCTAGAGAGGAAATGCTTGTTTAGCTTCCACCTCCAAAGAATAACCTATGCTACTAATACATATACAAGAAATGTGGTGAATTCCACATGGAGAAACAACCACACTGACAGCTGTTAGTGTAGCTAGAAAGCTACCTTGCTAACCTTATATAGCTAGCTAATGTTATCTGTTGTTGCTGGTGCTAACTTCACAGATTTTGCCTGGCTTTTCCACCTGCTAACTAGCCCTGAATCAGGACGAGTGGTGATGGCTATTATTTTGTTCTAGCTAGCTAACGTTTGCTCTGGTCCAAGGTCAAACCAACTCGGAAGTTCAAAGACATTCAAAGTTCCTCCATAGAACTCACTAAACAGTAATGCTTTGTTTGTAAATGATGTCTGAGTGTTGGAGTGGGACCCTGGCTATCCGTAAATAAATAAAAAACACAATTGTGACGTCTGGTTTGATTAATATAAGGAATTTTTAATTATTTTTACTTTTGCTACTTCAGTATATTTTATCAACTACATTTACTTTTGATACTTAAGTATATTTACAACCAAATAATTTTAGACTTTTACTCAAGTAGTATTTTACTGGGTGACTTTCACTTTTACTTGAGTCATTTTCTATTAAGGTATCTATACTTTTACTGAAGTATTATAATTGGGAACTTTTTCCAACGC
Source organism: Thymallus thymallus (assembly GCA_023634145.1). Taxonomy (NCBI): domain Eukaryota; kingdom Metazoa; phylum Chordata; class Actinopteri; order Salmoniformes; family Salmonidae; genus Thymallus; species Thymallus thymallus. The sequence goes on from CM042405.1 coordinate 34,604,767, forward strand.
TGCTGGTGAAGTAATTTAATGACGCCCTAAATATAAAAATAAATTATATTTTAGAGGTTTAAAAAGGAAGAGAAAGAAGCAATATAAACCAGTACTTTGTTGGGTTTCGAACCTGTTCATAACTTTATTTTGCTGGTCGGAACAGTGAAACAGAATGACAAAGAAATAATTGTTATGTTCAGAACAAAATAATTGGAAAATAATTTTAGTTCCAACACTTTTGTTTTTATTATTATATTTTAAAAAAATAAACACATTTTTCGTGATATTCAATTGGTAGTTACGATCTTGTCTCATCGCTGCAACTCCCCAAAGGGCGAAGGCGGGCGAAACATGCATCCTCCGAAATGTTACCCGCCAAGCCACGCTGCTTGCAAACGCCCAACGCGCCACAAGGAGTCACTAGAGCGTGACTGAACACGTTTGTCAAAGTGGACAATGAGTTCTTGCGTGTAGCTGTGTACGCACCAAAAGACAGTCCATGTTTCAGTGCAGTAAGCACGGTCGACATAGTGGAAACTAGGCCTAGAGAGGCCGATTTCAGTCAGGAAAAACTGGCCACCGACACTAAACACAGCTTCCATCAATAGGTACTATCAAAAGCCTTCTTCCCGTTCGAATACCCAGCTTCGGTGAAGGCCTTGTCTGCTTGGCACAGAACTTTCGACATGGGAAACAAAACGCAACATGCAATAATTACAATGATTTACAGTTCATCTGAGGAAATCTGTCAATGGAAATAAATTCATTAGGCCCTAGTCTATGGATGTTACATGACTGGGAATTCTGGGAATACAGATATTGTGGGAAAAAATATAAACAAAGCATGTAAAGTTTTGTTCCAGACGCTCCAAAAAGCTTATTTCTCTAAAATCCCCAAATTTGTTTACATCCCTGTTAATGAGCATTTCTCCTTTGCCAAGATAATCCGTGTGGCATATCAAGAAGCAGATTCAACAGTATGGTCATTACACTGGTGCACCTTGTGCTGGGGACAATAAAAGGCCACTCTAAAATGTGCATTTGCCAGTACGTCTACCTGGCCTCACAACCGCAGCCCATGTTCATGGTGTCGTGTGGGCGAGCAGTTTGCTGATATCAACGTTGTGAACAGAGAACAGGGTTATGGTATGGGCAGAAGCTACGGACATCGAACACAATTGTATTTTATCGATGGCAATTTGAATTCACAGAAATACCTTGAAGAGATCCTGAGGCCCAAGCTTCGGATGTCATTGATCTCATGATAATGTTACTTTACATTGTCGGATCAGTAGTCCTTTGAAAACATCTCATCACTACTAACCTCTACTTCGTTCATCGCTCAACCTCATGCTTTAGAGTTTAATTTGGTTTATAATGTTCAGACTCTTTATATCCCTCGTTCCTCTCATATCACAGACCAGACCAGCTTTCACAACATTTCCTCTCATATCACAGACCAGACCAGCTTTCACAACATTTCCTCTCATATCACAGACCAGACCAGCTTTCACCCAACTAAAGCTTATCCAGGGTCAGGTGTGCCACATTCTATGTGATGGCAGGCCACACATAGTATCAGATTGCACCATCTTCATGTCGTTGCGTCCATCCAGGCATTATCTTGCTCTCTCCCTCGCACCCCTTTTCTTCCACTAATCTACTTCCTCCCTCTCTTTGGTGGGATGATTATGGCTAACGCTCCTGCCGGGACCACAACTATATCCACCTCCACTCACGTTGGCTACAGCATGATGACATCCTGCACCAACGTGACGACATCCTACGGCCTCCACTGACGCATATTCATTCAGGCCTAAAATACTTTGACCCAGGTCCCCAAACCAGCTCCAGACCTGGCTTCTCACCCCGCTTCACGACTTGGTATCCGACACAGCCTAAGTCCACGCAGCGACAGCTCCCCACTATGGCCCAGCAGGCAGGCTTTCACCCCCCCCCTCTCTCTCTCTAATACCTGACACAGGTACACTTTCTCCATCTCACTCAGCATACTGTTTCCTCTACCCTCGACACTCGACCCTCTACCCTCGACCCTCGACCGTCTACCCTCGACCCTCTACCCTCGACCGCTCACGTTCTGCCTCCGCCCCAGCAGGCAAGCTTTCACCCCCCCCCCTCTCTCTCTAATACCTGACACAGGTACACGTCCCCCCCCCCCCCCCCCCCCCCATCCAATACCTGACACAGGTACACGTCCCTCTCCCCCCCCCCCCCCCTCTCTCTCTAATACCTGACACAGGTACACGTCCCTCTAACCCCCCCCCCCCTCTCTCTCTAATACCTGACACAGGTACACGTCCCTCTAACCCCCCCCCCCTCTCTAATACCTGACACAGGTACACGACCTTGCCTCTTGCTACTACTTTTCTCTCCGGAACACTGGACCTGCGACCGCTTCTGTGGCAGTGGCTCACCCACTTTCTCCACCTCACTCAGCATACTGTTTCCTCGACCCTCGACCCTCTACACTCTACCCTCGACCCTCGACCCTCGACCACTCACGTTCTGCCTCCGCTCCTGGTGCAACTGGTTTTCCAGTTGCCTGCTCTGGACTCCAGGCTATCTTTCCTGCCTTTGGCTCCTCTCCCCCCATGTCCCGCTGCTCCAGCAGAGGCTCACCCTCTCTATCTGCCAGTGTTGACCTCTCTCTTTCCCTCAGGTCCTGCTGCCTCCCCTACTCTCTCTGCCAGCAACGACCTCTCACATCCCAAACTACTCAACCTGTTATGTGACCTCCGCCCCCCGCAGTGGTACGACGGCTCCTGGCCCTCTTCCTAAACTCTTCCTTGTTTTTCTACGGATGGGCAGAAGAGATGCTTTTGAAATGGATTCCTCTGACTGTGTGAATTGGGAGAGATCTTTCATTCATACCATGAAACTACAATGGTACTTTCACTTATACCATAGTCTGAATCATGGAAATGTACCATGGTTTGAAGTATGATGGTACTGCCATGCACCTACATAATACCATGGTTTTGCTTCATTTTTATCACAGTATAAATGTGGATCATGGAAATACCATGGTTTTAACTTGCATTATACATTCTATAATATGGTAACGCACAATTATGATGAATGGTACCAGATATGTTCATATAGTACCATCTTTATTAATTGTGCGTCGCCATAGTACAATGGCAGTATAATGCAGTAAATAAATAAACTCCAACGTCAAACAAGGTTGGTTGGTATTATACTGATGAATTTATATACCAGTATGGGCAAGTCAGAAGCAGGCTACTATTGTTGGTCCTAATTTGTCTGTAACATCAATGAAAAAGGGAAATGGTTGTTATAAAAGAGGGCAATACATATTTGAGTTCCCTGTGTTGCCTAATCTTTGGCATTATGTAATAATTTACAGTATTTATAGTCAATGGGTGTTGTGCTTGTTTCGGTCTGCAGAGGGAGCCTAGTCAGTGAGCCGTTGAATGAGAGAGCAAAGCAATGTTTGTTTTTGTGCTAGCAGCATGTAGTGAAACATGAAAGCATGGTAGTTGATTACAATGTATTATGATGGTCTGTGCCCCACCGTTTCGTTTCTCAGGGTAAAGTGACCAAAAACAAAGTAATTTATTGTAGTAACATAATGCAACACTGGGTGTTTTAGGGATATGTCCCTCCTATCATTTGTATGTAGAAGGACTGAGGAGCTCAGTTCTGGTGACTTTTTCAAAGGATATTCTACTCCAGAATTAATTAAAATAAGTACGTTTACACCATCTAAAATAGAATTGTTAAGACCCAAAGTCAATTTTTTCAAAGGAGACCTGGCCAAGCAGGCAGCAACAATCAACACATTACAGAATTAAAACATACAACAATACAATACAACAACAGGATCCAGCCTAAACAAAGCATTTACACTCCTCTGTAACAGAGTCTCCCATCAACATTTTAAATTCATTCAGTGGCACTAACATATGTAGATGAAGCATGGATTTTAAACTATTCCATGCCTCTGGTGGTCAAGACGAGAAGGCAGTCTTGCCTAGTACTGTACATGTCCTGGGGACTTTTAAGTACCAACCACCTAGTAGAACGGGTATGGTAACTGCTGGTGGTGAAGGAGACCAGACTACAGAGGTAAAGAGGGAGTTTACCCAGAAGGGCTTTGTAGATGAACAGCTTTCTGCGCATATAAAAAGGGGTATGCCAGATGTACAAAGGCAGAACGTGTACAATGTAATAATGTGCAGTGTAGCCAAAGATATTGCTTTTGTTGTGTTGAACTTGACAGTAACACTTGTGTGTTAGTGAGGGGGGTTTATTACATGTTTTACTCAGTGAATGTTATTTTTACACACATGTAGCCTTGTGCACTTGATCGATGTCTACTATGGTGGCCAATATAACAGAGCATAAATAGAATGTCTGTTTGTTTCATTCTATTTCTCCAAGTGTAATATTTAGATGTGTGATGTCACAAGTGTTCTATTATAAAGGTTGTCATGGATAACTGCAATATGAGTGTATTGGTTTTTTCTCAAGACTTGAGTGTCATTTGCAGTGAAGTCTAAGCACCAAATAACATTGGATTGCTTTCCTTAAAATGTTTAGCTATGAGTTAATTAACCACGTTTTATTTTACACACTGATCTGATCATGTAGATCATGTTCTTTGTTGTTTAATTAGTACACAGTTAAAACCTGCATTTCAAGAAGGGATCCAGCCTAAAAGTCACTAGACATATACCACGTAAATACCACGTTCTTTTTGTCACTACCATGGCAGGAAAATACCACAGTATTTTCACCAGTACCACGGTATTCTCACCAGTACCACGGTATTTTCACCAGTACCATGGTATTTTCACCAGTACCACAGTATTTTCCGGCCATGGTAGTGACCAAGAAAGTATTCAGACCCCTTCACTTTTTCCACATTTTGTTACGTTACAGCCTTATTCTAAAATGTATGAAATAAAAAAAAATCCTCATCAATCTACACACAATACCCATAATGACAAAGCGAAAACTGTTTAAAAAAATAATCAAAAACAGAAATACCTTATTTACGAAAGTATTCAGACCCTTTGCTATGAGACTTGGAAAGGCACACACCTGTCGATATCAGGTCCCAGAGATGACAGTGCATGTCAGAGCAAAAACCAAGACATGAGGTTGAAGGAATTGTCTGTAGAGCTCAGAACTGGGGAAGGGTAGCAAAAAATGTCTGTAGCATTGAAGGTTCCCAAGAACACAGTGGCTTCCATCATTCTTAAATGGAAGAAGTTTGGAACCACCAAGACTCTTCCTAGAGCTGGCCGCCCGGCTAAACTGAGCAATCGGGGGAGAAGGGTCTTCGTCAGGGAAGTGACCAAGAACCCGATGGTCACTCTGACAGAGCTCCAGAGTTCCTCTGTGGAGATGGGAGAACCTTCCAGAAGGACAAACATCTCTGCAGCACTCCACCAATCAGGCCTTTATGGTAGAGTGGCCAGACTGAAGCCACTCCTCTGTAAAAGGCACATGACAGCCCGCTTGGAGTTTTCCAAAAGGCACCTGAAGGATACTCAGGATGTGGGGATGTTTTTCAGACTGGAAGACTAGTCAGGATTGAGGGAAAGAGGAAAAGAGATCAGAGAGATCCTTGATGAAAACCTGCTCCAGATCACTCAGGACCTCAGACTGGGGAGAAGGTTCACCTTCCAACAGTCTCTGAATTTCCTTGAGTGTTCCAGACAGAGCCCGGACTTGAACCCAATCGAACATCTCTGGAGAGACCTAAAATAGCTGTGCAGCCAACCTGACAGAGCTTGAGAGGATCTGCAGAGAAGAATGGGAGAAACTCCCCAAATACAGGTGTGCTTGTAGCATCATACCCAAAAAGACTCGAGGCTGTAATCGCTGCCAAAGGTGCTTCAACAAAGTATTGAGTAAAGGGTCAGAATACTTATGTAAATGTGACATTTCAGTTTATTTCTTTTTTATATTTACAAAACATTTTAAACACCTGTTTTTGCTTTGACAATATTGGGAATTGTGTGTAGATTGTAACGTAACAAAATGTGGAAAAAGTGAAGGTGTCTGAATACTTTCCGAATGCGCTGTATGTCGTGTGTTTCTCCTCTACAGGAGGACGTCTGTGGCGAAATTGACTTCCTCAAACCTTTGTGCAAAAAGTCGAAAGGTGTTAAAATAGCATTTTATCACAGAGGCGTGGCACTGTAGTGGTAATGTCATGTTTGATTTAATTGATTGATATTTCTATACATTTTTCAGACGAAAGCCCTTGCTGGATGTAATTTCCTACTTAGCAAGAAAAATACAGAATGCTGAGATTCTAAATAAAAAATGCCAACATGAGTTCAGACATTGTAATGAAATGCTTTATTATTGCGTTATCATTGCATTTTGGACTTCGGATGATTACAAACGGTTTCAGATGCCAAAGGTTTTCTTTTGGAGAAATGTATAAACAGTTGGTGACAAAGAAGGGTTGCAGTTGTACTCTTTATTCAATTAAGTTTATTTTTTTGCACAAACATTCAAAATTCTGAGAATAATTTACTATTTTATACAAAAATAGCAAAAATGTCAAAACAATTACATGATACAAAATGTACTGCAATTTAAGAATGACTATACAATATTATCGTTGTATTTTTCTGCCACTATACACTATTATCGTTATACACTATTCCGAAAACATTATTTCAGAACATATAATGCTAATCCAATAACATATCATGCTTGTGTTGTGACTAATTTTGAGAAAAGGCAAGAGGCTGGCAGCATAGCATTGTCTTGACACCTGAACATCCTTCTTCTCACTTTGGAATTTGAATACTAGCTGCTTGATCAGTAGCTCAGATCCAACACGTCTTTTGCTCTATAAGATAAACAAAAAGAGGGCATGAGTGGAAGATCGAAAGACATAACCCCAATATTTTTGTATTAATTAATACATTCTATTCAATAGTGTTTCAATTAACAAGCACAGGTGATAATCTCTATAATTTTTTGTCGTCACTAAAGAGTATCTCTAACTTCTACTCACCTGCAGGCCTTAATGTTAACGCAGATAGTCCTCACGTCATCGCTGGTGCTAAGTTCCTCAACCAACACCCACAAGTTCCTTTTCACAAAGCCTTTACACAGAGATTTGAGGAGGCCAATTTTATCGCAAACAGACAATAGTTTTTGCTTTATCTGCACCTGTTGAAGAGAAATCATCAACATCGGTTGACATTTTCAGAGACATATTTCAGTAAATAGTAAATAGTGACATTTCATGAAGGGAGACACTATGGAGTAGGTGCTATGGTGTAGGTGGCATGGAGTAAGTGCTATGGAGTAGGCGCTATGGAGTAGGCGCTATGGAGTAGGCGCTATGGAGTAGTTACCTGGCTAGTGGAAGAGGAGATGTGTTTCTTGACTTTGTTCAGTGCCCAATTACACGCCCAGCATGTTTCCTGTAACTGTTGCACCTTTGGAGAGCATAAACAGACACAAATGTACATGGTTTGATGTATTCAGTATTATGGTTTAAGTACATTTGAATACGTAATGTAAGAGTGGAAGTCAAGTTGGACAAGAGTTTCTTCAGTCAATGTATTGGTTGCATTCATGTAATTTGTTAAGCGCTGTTACACAGTAGCAGGTTAGTTGAGAATTCCAATAGAAAGTTGCAGAAATGTCTACACTTTCTGCTAGTTCATACAATTTTGACCGTATAGTGTACTGTTACCATGTGCTTTTCTGGCTGTGCTTCCACTACTTCCTGGTCATCAAGGTTAACCTCTTGGCATTGTCCGCAGACTTCCCAAACTGTGAAGTAAAAATGGTACAACATTCAATTGTATTGTACTGAAACGAAAAGGTGAACTTGGAGCGGATTTAGGTCCTACCCTTACAGATTCTCATACACCCTGACCCAATCAAATGTATCTGCTACATTTACAGTAGGTACTGCTTGAGTTAACAAATGATAGCTCACCTGAACAAGCCAGCAGGAGGACCAGAGATGTCTTCATGATTTGTGATGGTAGAGATGTGAAGAGTAAAGTCGGGGTGGGGTTTGGTAGAGTGACTTAAGATTCAGACAAGTCCCTTTATCTACCGAGGTCCCTCTACCCACAACCCCCTGTACAATCCCCACCCACAACGTATTGATGGTACATCTCACATTTACCACAACACACAAACCTTACTGATCAACAGAATGTTACTTGGAAGGATTTAATATTTCTACACACTGATGAGAAGCAGTGCTCTTTAATCTCTTCAATTTGTATTGGTCAAATACAGATACCCCTTGGATTTCTTCATATTTTATTGTGTTACAAAATGGGATTAAAATGTTAATTTTTTTTCAACAATCTACTTAAAATATGATTGAAGTATTTAGCCCCTTTTTTCAGGCAAAGCCTAAATTAGTTCAGGAGAAAACGTTCCTTTTAACAAATCACACAAATGACATTGACTCACTCATAAAGAAGGGCAGTGATTGGTAGATGAGTAACAATAACAAATCAGACATTGACCATCTTTTTTTAGCATGGTCAAGTTAATAACTATGCTGTGGATTATGAATTAAACCACCAAGACACATCAAAGATATAGTCGTTCTTCTGAACTGAGCTGCAGGAAAGGAACGAAACTGCTCAGGGATGTTACCGTGAGGCCATTGGTCATTATAAAACCGTTTCAGAGTTGAATGGCTGTGACGGGAGAAAACTGAGGATGGATCAACAACATTGTATTGACTCCATAATACTAACCTAATTGACAGAGTGAAAAGAAGAACACAAATACACAGAATAGAAATATGCATCTTGTCCGTAACAAGGTACTAAAATAATACTGTTAAAAAAACGGCAAAGTAATACACTTTTTGGCCTTAAATGCAAAGCCTTAAGTTTGGGGCAAATCCAACACAACACATCACTGAGTAACTGTCTTCCTATTTTAAAGCATGGTGGTGGCTGCATCATGTTATGGGTTTGCTTGACATCGGCAAATACTGGGGGAGTTTTTCAGGATAAAAAGACATGGGATGGAGCTAAGCACAGTCCTATGTAGCTCAGATGGTAGAGCATGGCGCTTGCAACGCCAGGGTTGTGGGTGCAATTCCCATGGGGGACCAGCACGAAAAAATCATGAACATGTATGCACTAACTAACTGTAAGTTGCTCTGGATAAGAATTATTGTTTGTGATTTATCTGTCTCGCACTTTGTCTGTAGCCTACCTGTTTGTATCTTTATATGTTTGTCTGTCTGTCCATTTGTGCAATACCCCTCTACGGTGAAGGAGGGTTGCCGGTTGCAACACCAAAGGCCCGGGAATTGCATGAGTGGCCCTACTGATGTCTCCGTCCTCAGGTTTACTGACAGTGGATGAGTTTCCTCGGATTGGATGAGTCTGACGAAACTGTAAACCCCCGGGAGTCCATTTGCCGTTTTGACCATCTATCCGGACTACGAGATTATAAGTAAAAAGAGCCTCTCAGCGAGCTACCTAGTTAGCTGATCAAATGTCAATCGTTGATTTCTCAGCACAAGCAAAACCCCAGTGCAAAAAATGCCCAAATAGCTAGAAACTACAACGGTGCTCATAAAAACAGATCCACAACCAGAATAATTAGCTGGCTAACTAGTTGACTTGGCTATTCCTGTTGCCTCGCCCCACCTACTCCAATGTAATGTTTACCTCATGTTACTGTTGTCACTGACATACTTCACACGCTGATTATCTCGAATAGAAAATGTGCAGCTCAATTGAAAGACAGAGGAACAATATCAACACACATTATGTGCTTTCTGAGGTAGGGTACAGTGGAGCTGTAGCTGGGTCAGGATATTGTGAGAGCCAAGGAAAGAGCTGCACTCGGGGAAGGAAAGCCCTACAGTAAAGTCATGAATTCCTGGCCGTGCAGTATGGAGAGAGAGGATCTCACAGTAAGACAAAGGAACGTTTCCCGCCAAGATTCCTAATACAATTAATGGATAAATTAAACAATCTTTGAGAATGTGGAGACGGTCAGTGGAACCAGTTACGGTCCTGTCCACTGAACAGCACAGACACATTATCCTACTCTGTGTTTACAGCCACATTCCACTTATCTGTGTTTACAGCCACATTACTCTACTCTGATTACAGACACATTACCCTACTCTGTGTTTACAGCCACATTACCCTACTCTGTGTTTACAGCCACATTCCACTTATCTGTGTTTACAGCCACATTACTCTACTCTGATTACAGACACATTACCCTACTCTGTGTTTACAGCTACATTACCCTACTCTGATTACAGACACATTACCCTACTCTGTGTTTACAGCCACATTACCCTACTCTGTGTTTACAGCCACATTACCCTACTCTGATTACAGACACATTACCCTACTCTGTGTTTACAGCCACATTACCCTACTCTGTGTTTACAGCCACATTACCCTACTCTGATTACAGACACATTACCCTACTCTGTGTTTACAGCCACATTACTCTACTCTGATTACAGACACATTACCCTACTCTGTGTTTACAGCCACATTACCCTACTCTGTGTTTACAGACACATTACCCTACTCTGTGTTTACAGACACATTACCCTACTCTGTGTTTACAGCCACATTACCCTACTCTGTGTTTACAGCCACATTACCCTACTCTGTGTTTACAGACACATTACCCTACTCTGTGTTTACAGCCACATTACCCTACTCTGGTTACAGACACATTACCCCTAACTCTGTGTTTACAGCCACATTACCCTACTCTGTGTTTACAGCCACATTACCCTACTCTGTGATAACAGCCACATTACCCCTAACTCTGTGTTTACAGCCACATTAACCTACTCTGTGTTTACAGACACATGACCCTACTCTGTGTTTACAGCCACATGACCCTACTCTGTGTTTACAGCCACATTACCCCTAATTCTGTGTTTACAGCCACATTACCCTACTCTGTGATTACAGCCACATTACCCTACTCTGTGATTACAGCCACATTACCCTACTCTGTGTTTACAGACACATTACCCTACTCTGTGTTTACAGCCACATTACCCTACTCTGTGATAACAGCCACATTACCCCTAACTCTGTGTTTACAGCCACATTAACCTACTCCGTGTTTACAGCCACATTACCCTACTCTGTGTTTAAAGCTACATTACCCTACTCTGTGTTTACAGCCACATTACCCCTAACTCTGTGTTTACAGACACATTACCCTACTCTGTGTTTACAGACACATTACCCTACTCTGTGTTTACAGACACATTACCCCTAACTCTGTGTTTACAGCCACATTAACCTACTCTGTGTTTACAGCCACATTACCCTACTCTGTGTTTACAACCACATTACCCTACTCTGTGTTTACAGACACATTACCCCTAACTCTGTGTTTACAGCCACATTACCCTACTCTGTAATTACAGGTCCCTCAATTATGAGGCTTGCATCTGAAATATTGTATAAATGTTTGACTAAGTATGAGAATACTCTTGAAATGATAACAATGTGATTTTAGCCTTTTTATGAGATAAAGGTTTTCCATGTCTGTTTGCCCATTAACTAAGCCACAACCCTAATGAGGTCAGAAGAGCGTGTCAGTGTGATGGGACCGCCTCTCTGACCCGAGTCTTTAAGAGTACTCGCTAAGAATGTAAATATTAGTTCCAATGGTGTGGACGAATTTCAGCTACAGTTCCAAATAACCAGAGGACTTGTGCCCATGTTGAAAAGGGCAAATTAAATTACAAATATTTCACTAAAGAAGAAGTACATCCTAGATTAGCATATCTCAGACTGCAACTGAACATGTGCGCAAATCTAGTAAGAACATTGACCGACGCGGACGCATCTCCAGAGTGAGATGAACCTCTCAGACCACGTGAACCTCTCACACGACAACCCAGAAGATCCTACAAAGGAACCATGGCGACATCTACTGGGCAGACCAGAGCCTCACGCCTCCAGCTCAACCGTAAACACTGATTGCATTCCTTTGTCCAAACGAGCGATTGTTAAAGTACATATGTAGTCAAATGAATGTGTCATTAGTTTCCCATGTCCGATAGAAGCCAAATTCTGTGTCTTCCTTCCCTTCCCCCTTTCCTCTCTGAATCTATCATGTAATAAACAAACTGTTCAGTCCACTAGGGACGATATTTTCCTGTATAATGTATGTATTGTATTTGTATATTCTGTAATTGTTTAATTAGCTAGTAAATATATAATTGAGCCAATTTCTGTATGGATGACTCATAAGTAAAACTGTGTTCGTGCAAACTAGGATTTTATGACTTTCAAAATGATACTGATCGAGATAAGGTGAAATTGATTTATAAACGACTGTTATCAAAATAGATATAAAATATCCGAAGAGTTATTGTCTGGAATTTGTAACTCTGTAAATGACAGATTCCAGTGGTGCCCTGACTTCCTAGTTAATTAATGTTTAGGTGGTTAGTTTAATCACATAATCATTAAGCCTAGAGAATCGATTTAATAAAATAACAGTCTTAACCTTTAATGCAAAGACACAACACTCGCATTCCAGTGAAAAGGCCAAGAGTGGACTATTCCAGCGATGACTCGTTATCCCCCTGATGATGACACCGACACCATCTTCGACGGCGAACTGTAAAATACACTGTATTGACCTTGTGGCTGTATTTTATGACTAAATGTGTTGTACTGATGCATTTGATTGGTGAAATGTAAAGTACTACATCTAGAGCCCTCTAGAGCTCAAACTCATAAATCATCACACTAGCCAGCCGCAAGTATCACCTTCTCTCATTCTTCTACTACATGTGTGAAAACGCCCTAAGAAGGAAGAAAGCCACAGTGTGTCTTTAGAAGCTCACACCAAGTAGGGGGGAAATAGTTTGCTTGCAAGACTCATGACATTCCACCCTAAGAGTTGTGTCGGAGATACAGGGGAGACTGAAAAGCAGCAGTCTTTTCTTTGGATGCAGAGAAGGCCTTTTACGGTGTGGAGTGAGACTATCTATGGGCAGCTATTGTTTTGATGTTTGGCTTCACACCCTTATTTATCCATGGTTAGTGGGTTCGTACCCACTAACCTGGTCCCACTCTACCCTGGTCCCACTGCATGCGTACAAATCGGCCACCCTGGTACGCCTGAGTTTGTTTTGCATAGGAGTACAAAACAGGGATTCCCATTTTCTCCTGGCTCTCACTAGAACCTCTAGCACAGGCTGTTAGGGAACATCAGTATACTCTGAGTAAACCAAACATTAGGAACACCTTCCTAATATTGAGTTGCACCCCCCCTTTGCCCCCAGAACAGCCTCAATTCCTCTGGGCATAGACTACAACAGGGCTGCCCAACCCTCTTCCTGAAGAGCTACCGTCCTGTGTGTTTTCAGTCCAACCCTAATTTAACACACTTGATTCTACTAATTATCTGCTCATGAAGACATTAACTAGCTGAATGAGATATGATAAATTAAGGTTGGACTGAAAACCTACAGGACGGTAGATCTTCAGGAAGAGGGTTGGGCAGCCCTGGACTACAAGGTATCGAAAGCGTTCCACAGGGATGCTGGCCCATGTTGACTCACCCCACAGTTGTTTCACCATTCTTGATACACACAGGAAACTGTTGACCGTGAAAAACCCAGCAGCGTTGCAGTTCTTGACACAAACCGATGCGACTGGCACCTACTACTGTACCAAACCCTGTTCAAAGGCACTTAAATCTTCACCCTCTGAATGGCACACAATCCATGTCTCAATCGTCTAGAAGCTTAAACATCCTTCTTTAACTCATCTCCTCCCCTTCATCTTCACTGATTGAAGTGGATTTAACAAGTGACATCAATAAGGGATCATATCATTCACCTGGATTCACCTGGTCAGTCTATGCCATGGAAAGAGCATGTTCTTAATGTTTTGTAGACTCAGTGTATTTGGCAAGCATATAGTTAGGCCCTAAAGCGTAGTCTTTGGCTACGCACTAACTGCAGATACAAATTATGAATTTAAATCCTCAATGGAAGCCTATAGATTGAAATGCACAATAATTTATGGATTTTAATGTTTGTTTCCTCTTTATCAAATCAAATCGAATGTGTCACACGCGCCTAATACAACAGGTGTAGACCTTACTGTGAAATGCTTACTAACAAGCCCTTAACCAACAATACAACAGGTGTAGACCTTACAGTGAAATGGTTACTTACAAGCCCTTAACCAACAATACAACACGTGTAGACCTTACTGTGAAATGCTTACTAACAAGCCCTTAACCAACAATACAACAGGTGTAAACCTTACAGTGAAATGGTTAATAACAAGCCCTTAACCAACAATACAACAGGTGTAGACCTTACTGTGAAATGCTTACTAACAAGCCCTTAACCAACAATACAACAGGTGTAGACCTTACAGTGAAATGGTTACTAACAAGCCCTTAACCAACAATACAACAGGTGTAGACCTTACAGTGAAATGCTTACTTACAAGCCCTTAACCAACAATACAACAGGTGTAGACATTACTGTGAAATGCTTACTAACAATCCCTTAACCAACAATACAACAGGTGTAGACCTTACAGTGAAATGCTTACTAACAAGCCCTTAACCAACAATACAACAGGTGTAGACCTTACTGTGAAATGCTTACTAACAAGCCCTTAACCAACAATACAACAGGTGTAGACCTTACAGTGAAATGCTTACTAACAAGCCCTTAACCAACAATACAACAGGTGTAGACCTTACAGTGAAATGCTTACTAACAAGCCCTTAACCAACAATACAACAGGTGTAGACCTTACAGTGAAATGCTTACTAACAAGCCCTTAACCAACAATACAACAGGTGTAGACCTTACAGTGAAATGCTTACTAACAAGCCCTTAACCAACAATACAACAGGTGTAGACCTTACAGTGAAATGCTTACTAACAAGCCCTTAACCAACAATACAACAGGTGTAGACCTTACAGTGAAATGCTTACTAACAAGCCCTTAACCAACAATACAACAGGTGTAGACCTTACAGTGAAATGCTTACTAACAAGCCCTTAACCAACAATACAACAGGTGTAGACCTTACAGTGAAATGCTTACTAACAAGCCCTTAACCAACAATACAGAAACCAACAGTTCAAGAAATAGAGTTAAGAAAATATCTAAAAGTAAAACAAGAAAATTCCATAACAATAAGGAGTTTATATACTGGGATCACCGGTACCGAGTCAACGTGCAGGCGTTCAGGTTAGTCGAGGTCATTTGTAAACCTCGGACTTCAGATATAACTCTGAAACATGCCACCTACAGAAGTTCTCGGATGACTCCCCAATTGTAGGGTGCATCAGGGGTGGGAAGGAGGAGGAGTACAGGAGCACAATCAGTGACTTGTTGTGTTGTGGTGTGACCAGAACCACCTTCAGCTCAACATCAGCAAAACAAAGGAGATGGTGGTGGATTTCAGGAGAACCAAGGCCCAACTGACTGCAGTCCCTATACAGGGGATGGATGTGGAAATGGTTGGGTCATACAAGTTCCTGGGAGTCCATATGGACAACAGGCTGGAATGGGCTGGTAACACCGGGGCTCTGTACAAAAAGGGCCAGAGCCGACTCTACTTTCTGAGGAGGCTCAGGTCCTTCAACGTGTGCAGTAAACTACTGCATACCTTCTAACAGTCTGTGGCGGCCAGTGCCATCTTTTTTGCAGTGGTGTGCTGGGGAGCTAACATAAAAGCTGGTGATGCTTCTTGGGTAAATAAACTGATCAGGAAGGCTAGCTCTGTCCTGGGGATGAGCTTTGATTGCCGTCCCGCTCCTTGAAAGTGGCAGCTCTAGCCTTAAGCTCGGTGCAGATTTTGCCTGTAATCCATGGTTTCTATTTGGGAAATGTATGTGCGATCACTGTGGGGATGACCTTGACGATGCACTTATGAATGAAGCCGGTGACTGAGTTGGTATTCCAGGCCTGTAATAATAATAATAAATTCAATTTGTATAGCGCTTTTCACGAACTCAAAGTCGCTTTACAGGGGAGGTAAATAAACAAGACAAGACAAACAAGACAAGACAGAGAAAAAAAATAAAAAAATAAATAATAATAATAATAATAATAATAATAAAGAAATATATATATATAATTGGGAGTGGCATGGGGCTAAGGATAGGCAGAGGTGAAGAGATGGGTTTTGAGGCGTGACTGGAAGATGGTGAGAGACTCAGAGGTGCGGATCTCATGGGGGAGGGAGTTCCAGAGCCTGGGAGCTGCCCTTGAAAAGGCTCTGTCCCCAAAACTGCGGAGCTTGGACTTGTGGATGCAAAGGAGACCGGCTGAGGCGGATCTGAGGGACCGTGAGGGTTGGTAGGGGGAGAGGAGGTCAGTGAGGTATGAGGGGGCCAGGTGATGGATGGCTTTGTAGGTAAGGACCAGGATTTTGTACGTGATCCGGTGGGAAATGGGGAGCCAGTGTAGTTGTTTTAGGACTGGAGTGATGTGATGCCAGGATTTGGAGCGGGTGATGAGTCGGGCGGCTGCGTTCTGGACCAGTTGGAGTCTTTTTATGTAGGTCGAGCTGATACCAAGGAGTAGTGAGTTGCAGTAGTCCAGTCGTGAGGAGATGAAGGCGTGAATGAGTCTTTCAGCAGCAGGGGGTGTGAGTAAGGGTCTGATTTTGGCGACGTTGCGGAGGTGAAAGAAGGAGGTTTTAATGACATGACGGATGTGGGGCTCAAGGGAGAGGGTTGAATCAAAAATCACGCCGAGGTTGCGGGCCTGGGGAGATGGAGAGACAATGGTGCCGTCGATGGTGAGAGTGGGGTTATTGGTTTTGCTGAGTGTGGATTTCGAGCCTATGAGGATGAATTGTGTTTTATTGCTGTTGAGTTTGAGGAAGTTGTGTTGCATCCAGGTTTTGATAGCTGACAAACAGGAGTTGATGTGGGAGAGGGGCGGATTGTGGGGGGATTTGGTGCTGAGGTAGATCTGGGTGTCATCGGCGTAACAATGGAAGTTCAGGTTGAAGTGGCGGAGTATCTGACCAAGGGGGAGGATGTAGATGATGAAGAGGAGGGGGCCAAGTACGGAGCCTTGGGGAACGCCTTGGGTGACTGTAGCTGTGGTAGAGGTGTGGTTATGAAGAGAGATGAAGTGGGATCTGTTGGAAAGGTAGGAACGGAGCCAACTGAGTGCAGTACCTTCGATACCAAGGTCTTTGAGTCTGGTGAGCAGGATGTTATGGCTCACGGTATCGAAGGCTGCACTCAGGTCGAGAAGAATAAGGATGTTAAGGGAACCAGTGTCAGCGGAGGTGAGGAGGTCGTTGAGGACTTTGAGGAGAGCGGTTTCTGTGCTGTGGAGGGGGCGAAAACCAGATTGGAGAGATTCAAATTGGTTATTGGCATGAAGATGGGTTTGTAATTGTGAGGCGACTAAACGTTCCAGGGTTTTAGACAGAAAGGGAAGGTTGGAAATTGGGTGGTAGTTGTTGAGGGAAGAGGGATCCAGACCAGGTTTTTTAAGGATTGGTGTGACAGTGGCAGTTTTGAAAGCAGAGGGGACAGTTCCAAGGGACAGAGAGGAGTTGAAGAGGTTAGTGAGGTAAGGGCAAAGAACGGGGAGGCAGGACTTCAGGAGTGGAGTAGGGAGGGAGTCAAGTGAGCAGGTAGTGGGTTTGGAAGAGCTGATGAGTTTAGAGATTTCAAGAGTGGTGACTGAGTCAAACTGGGAGAGGAGGCAGTGTGTAGGTGGGGGAGGGAGGTCAGGAGGGATGGGGGGAAGAGGGGCCGTGATAGGTGCTGGAGTAGATACTGGGAGGTCGGATGCAGGGGATAGAGATTGATAAATGATGTTGATTTTATCAGCGAAAAAGTGAAGGAACGAGTTGCAGAGATCGGGAGTAGAGGTAGGGAGGGTGTTGGTCCGAGGCTTGATAAGGTTGTTCGTTATGGAGAAGAGGATTCTGGGGTTTTGACAGGGGTTGGTGAGGAGGATGGTGGAGAGGTAGGCAGATTTGGCAGCAATGAGGGCATCTTTGTAGGCAATGAGGTGGAGTTTATAGGCTTCAAGGTGGACTGTGAGAGATGATTTTTTTGTCAGACGTTCAAGTTGGCGGCCAGTTTGTTTCATTTTCCGGAGTGCAGGTGTGTACCAGGGTGACGAGGTGATAAAAGTGACGGTTTTTGTTTTGAGGGGGGCCAGAGTGTTAAGGGAGGTACACAAAGCGGAGTTGAGATGGTTTATGAGATCATCAGGTGAGGTGAGGGTTGAATCCAGGTGGAGAGTGGTTGAGAGCAGGTCAGAGAGATGGTGTGGATCAATAGATTTAAGGTTGCGGAAGGTGATTTCTCTGAGGAGGCGGGGGCGTGGAGTTGGAGAAGGAAGGGTGAACCGTATCAGTTTGTGATCAGAGAGGGGAAAGAGGCATGGATGGAGGTCGAGCACTGGTTGGTTAGTGGAGCAGACCAGGTCGAGGATGTGTCCTTTTTCATGGGTGGGGAATGTGACATGTTGGGTGAGAGTAAAGTTGTCCAGTAAAATGGTGAATTCTGATGACAGCTTGCAGGTGGGGGAGCCTATGTGGATGTTTAAGTCACCGAGTAGCAGCAGACGTGGAGAGAGAGATGAGGCTAGTGTGAGGAGTTCAGTAAAATCAGAGAGGAAGGAGGGATTTGGTTTAGGTGGCCGGTAAATGAGGATAACTGTCATGGAGGAAAGAGCTTTGAAGGCGAGGTGTTCAAATGATGATACTGAGGGGAGGGTGAGTTCAGTGATCCGTAAGTTCTGATTGAAAATAACGGCGAGGCCACCTCCACGGCGGGAGGGGCGGGGTTTGCAGATGTAATTGTAGCCAGTGGGGGATGCTTGGTTGAGGGAGAAGAAGTCATTGGGTTGTTGCCAGGTTTCGGTGAGCAGAAGGAAATCCAGTTTATTGTCGAGGATTAGTTCATGGAGGGCAGGGGCTTTATTGTTAAGCGATCGGGTGTTGAGGAGGGCAAAGCTGGCATGGTGAGAGGGTAGTGAGATGGGGGCAGGCTGGAAGGATCTGAGGTTGTCCCGGTTAGCAGTGCGTGTGGGGGGGTAAAGCAGTTGAGGAGGAACAGTGAGTGGATTTGCAAATGATTGGAGAATAGGTATATGTGAAGTGCGAATAGCACTGTAGTCCAGTCCGGGTTTTCTGTGCAGCCTGACGGTGCGCTCAGCTCTATGTAATCCAGCGGGGGAAGCGTTCTGATGACGTGAGAGAGGTGCGACAGAGCGTGCAGGTGACCAGATGGATGGAATGGATTGACCGTGGTAGAAGTAAACAAACTTGCGGCGAAAGCTTCTGTGGATGTAGCGGGGTCGACGTAGAAGTCCGAGCTGTTTGATGACTGGGATGCAGGGTGGAATGGAGTAGTTGATTAGTTCGACCAGTTGCAGAGTTGAATATTTGAACATGGTGCCGAGCGGAGGGACTGAAAGCTCCGTGAAAGCAGTAAGCGGTGGACTAGAGACACAGAGATGGATGAATGATGTGAGTGCCAAAATAATCCACGGCATGACAGGAGAAGATGAAAGTCTCGTTCACGGCTCGCATCTGGTGGAGGTTGCCTGTGAGAAAGGTTAGCCGCTATTGCAGCTAGAATTAGCCGCCACACGTTAAGTGAACGCGGGCAGCCAGCTAGCGGCTAACCGACGAGGCGATAATCCGGTCGAGGTGCCCAAGCAGCTTCGGGAACCAGCTGAGAGGCTGTCCAGAAGTAGAGAGGCTATCCAGAGGTAGGTGTACAGTGAACACAAACAAAACAGGAACACACGAAGCAATAGCAGACGGAGAAGCGGCGAATAAACAGCGCCAGCGTTCTCTCACGCCTGATTTTATGACTTTCAAAATGATACTGATCGAGATAAGGTGAAATTGATTTATAAACGACTGTTATCAAAATAGATATAAAATATCCGAAGAGTTATTGTCTGGAATTTGTAACTCTGTAAATGACAGATTCCAGTGGTGCCCTGACTTCCTAGTTAATTAATGTTTAGGTGGTTAGTTTAATCACATAATCATTAAGCCTAGAGAATCGATTTAATAAAATAACAGTCTTAACCTTTAATGCAAAGACACAACACTCGCATTCCAGTGAAAAGGCCAAGAGTGGACTATTCCAGCGATGACTCGTTATCCCCCTGATGATGACACCGACACCATCTTCGACGGCGAACTGTAAAATACACTGTATTGACCTTGTGGCTGTATTTTATGACTAAATGTGTTGTACTGATGCATTTGATTGGTGAAATGTAAAGTACTACATCTAGAGCCCTCTAGAGCTCAAACTCATAAATCATCACACTAGCCAGCCGCAAGTATCACCTTCTCTCATTCTTCTACTACATGTGTGAAAACGCCCTAAGAAGGAAGAAAGCCACAGTGTGTCTTTAGAAGCTCACACCAAGTAGGGGGGAAATAGTTTGCTTGCAAGACTCATGACATTCCACCCTAAGAGTTGTGTCGGAGATACAGGGGAGACTGAAAAGCAGCAGTCTTTTCTTTGGATGCAGAGAAGGCCTTTTACGGTGTGGAGTGAGACTATCTATGGGCAGCTATTGATTTGATGTTTGGCTTCACACCCTTATTTATCCATGGTTAGTGGGTTTGTACCCACTAACCTGGTCCCACTCTACCCTGGTCCCACTGCATGCGTACAAATCGGCCACCCTGGTACGCCTGAGTTTGTTTTGCATAGGAGTACAAAACAGGGATTCCCATTTTCTCCTGGCTCTCACTAGAACCTCTAGCACAGGCTGTTAGGGAACATCAGTATACTCTGAGTAAACCAAACATTAGGAACACCTTCCTAATATTGAGTTGCACCCCCCCTTTGCCCCCAGAACAGCCTCAATTCCTCTGGGCATAGACTACAACAGGGCTGCCCAACCCTCTTCCTGAAGAGCTACCGTCCTGTGTGTTTTCAGTCCAACCCTAATTTAACACACTTGATTCTACTAATTATCTGCTCATGAAGACATTAACTAGCTGAATGAGATATGATAAATTAAGGTTGGACTGAAAACCTACAGGACGGTAGATCTTCAGGAAGAGGGTTGGGCAGCCCTGGACTACAAGGTATCGAAAGCGTTCCACAGGGATGCTGGCCCATGTTGACTCACCCCACAGTTGTTTCACCATTCTTGATACACACAGGAAACTGTTGACCGTGAAAAACCCAGCAGCGTTGCAGTTCTTGACACAAACCGATGCGACTGGCACCTACTACTGTACCAAACCCTGTTCAAAGGCACTTAAATCTTCACCCTCTGAATGGCACACAATCCATGTCTCAATCGTCTAGAAGCTTAAACATCCTTCTTTAACTCATCTCCTCCCCTTCATCTTCACTGATTGAAGTGGATTTAACAAGTGACATCAATAAGGGATCATATCATTCACCTGGATTCACCTGGTCAGTCTATGCCATGGAAAGAGCATGTTCTTAATGTTTTGTAGACTCAGTGTATTTGGCAAGCATATAGTTAGGCCCTAAAGCGTAGTCTTTGGCTACGCACTAACTGCAGATACAAATTATGAATTTAAATCCTCAATGGAAGCCTATAGATTGAAATGCACAATAATTTATGGATTTTAATGTTTGTTTCCTCTTTATCAAATCAAATCGAATGTGTCACACGCGCCTCATACAACAGGTGTAGACCTTACTGTGAAATGCTTACTAACAAGCCCTTAACCAACAATACAACAGGTGTAGACCTTACAGTGAAATGGTTACTTACAAGCCCTTAACCAACAATACAACAGGTGTAGACCTTACAGTGAAATGCTTACTTACAAGCCCTTAACCAACAATACAACAGGTGTAGACATTACTGTGAAATGCTTACTAACAATCCCTTAACCAACAATACAACAGGTGTAGACCTTACAGTGAAATGCTTACTAACAAGCCCTTAACCAACAATACAACAGGTGTAGACCTTACTGTGAAATGCTTACTAACAAGCCCTTAACCAACAATACAACAGGTGTAGACCTTACAGTGAAATGCTTACTAACAAGCCCTTAACCAACAATACAACAGGTGTAGACCTTACAGTGAAATGCTTACTAACAAGCCCTTAACCAACAATACAACAGGTGTAGACCTTACAGTGAAATGCTTACTAACAAGCCCTTAACCAACAATACAACAGGTGTAGACCTTACAGTGAAATGCTTACTAACAAGCCCTTAACCAACAATACAACAGGTGTAGACCTTACAGTGAAATGCTTACTTACAAGCCCTTAACCAACATTACAACAGGTGTAGACCTTACAGTGAAATGCTTACTAACAAGCCCTTAACCAACAATACAACAGGTGTAGACCTTACAGTGAAATGCTTACTAACAAGACCTTAACCAACAATACAACAGGTGTAGACCTTACAGTGAAATGCTTACTAACAAGCCCTTAACCAACAATACAACAGGTGTAGACCTTACAGTGAAATGCTTACTTACAAGCCTTTAACCAACAATACAACAGGTGTAGACCTTACAGTGAAATGCTTACTAACAAGCCCTTAACCAACAATACAACAGGTGTAGACCTTACAGTGAAATGCTTACTAACAAGCCCTTAACCAACAATACAGAAACCAACAGTTCAAGAAATAGAGTTAAGAAAATATCTAAAAGTAAAACAAGAAAATTCCATAACAATAAGGAGTTTATATACTGGGATCACCGGTACCGAGTCAACGTGCAGGCGTTCAGGTTTGTCGAGGTCATTTGTAAACCTCGGACTTCAGATATAACTCTGAAACATGCCACCTACAGAAGTTCTCGGATGACTCCCCAATTGTAGGGTGCATCAGGGGTGGGAAGGAGGAGGAGTACAGGAGCACAATCAGTGACTTGTTGTGTTGTGGTGTGACCAGAACCACCTTCAGCTCAACATCAGCAAAACAAAGGAGATGGTGGTGGACTTCAGGAGAACCAAGGCCCAACTGACTGCAGTCCCTATACAGGGGATGGATGTGGAAATGGTTGGGTCATACAAGTTCCTGGGAGTCCATATGGACAACAGGCTGGAATGGGCTGGTAACACCGGGGCTCTGTACAAAAAGGGCCAGAGCCGACTCTACTTTCTGAGGAGGCTCAGGTCCTTCAACGTGTGCAGTAAACTACTGCATACCTTCTAACAGTCTGTGGCGGCCAGTGCCATCTTTTTTGCAGTGGTGTGCTGGGGAGCTAACATAAAAGCTGGTGATGCTTCTTGGGTAAATAAACTGATCAGGAAGGCTAGCTCTGTCCTGGGGATGAGCTTTGATTGCCGTCCCGCTCCTTGAAAGTGGCAGCTCTAGCCTTAAGCTCGGTGCAGATTTTGCCTGTAATCCATGGTTTCTATTTGGGAAATGTATGTGCGATCACTGTGGGGATGACCTTGACGATGCACTTATGAATGAAGCCGGTGACTGAGTTGGTATTCCAGGCCTGTAATAATAATAATAAATTCAATTTGTATAGCGCTTTTCACGAACTCAAAGTCGCTTTACAGGGGAGGTAAATAAACAAGACAAGACAAACAAGACAAGACAGAGAAAAAAAAAAAAATAATAATAATAATAATAATAATAAAGAAATATATATATATAATTGGGAGTGGCATGGGGCTAAGGATAGGCAGAGGTGAAGAGATGGGTTTTGAGGCGTGACTGGAAGATGGTGAGGGACTCAGAGGTGCGGATCTCATGGGGGAGGGAGTTCCAGAGCCTGGGAGCTGCCCTTGAAAAGGCTCTGTCCCCAAAACTGCGGAGCTTGGACTTGTGGATGCAAAGGAGACCGGCTGAGGCGGATCTGAGGGACCGTGAGGGTTGGTAGGGGGAGAGGAGGTCAGTGAGGTATGAGGGGGCCAGGTGATGGATGGCTTTGTAGGTAAGGACCAGGATTTTGTACGTGATCCGGTGGGAAATGGGGAGCCAGTGTAGTTGTTTTAGGACTGGAGTGATGTGATGCCAGGATTTGGAGCGGGTGATGAGTCGGGCGGCTGCGTTCTGGACCAGTTGGAGTCTTTTTATGTAGGTCGAGCTGATACCAAGGAGTAGTGAGTTGCAGTAGTCCAGTCATGAGGAGATGAAGGCGTGAATGAGTCTTTCAGCAGCAGGGGGTGTGAGTAAGGGTCTGATTTTGGCGACGTTGCGGAGGTGAAAGAAGGAGGTTTTAATGACATGACGGATGTGGGGCTCAAGGGAGAGGGTTGAATCAAAAATCACGCCGAGGTTGCGGGCCTGGGGAGATGGAGAGACAATGGTGCCGTCGATGGTGAGAGTGGGGTTATTGGTTTTGCTGAGTGTGGATTTCGAGCCTATGAGGATGAATTGTGTTTTATTGCTGTTGAGTTTGAGGAAGTTGTGTTGCATCCAGGTTTTGATAGCTGACAAACAGGAGTTGATGTGGGAGAGGGGCGGATTGTGGGGGGATTTGGTGCTGAGGTAGATCTGGGTGTCATCGGCGTAACAATGGAAGTTCAGGTTGAAGTGGCGGAGTATCTGACCAAGGGGGAGGATGTAGATGATGAAGAGGAGGGGGCCAAGTACGGAGCCTTGGGGAACGCCTTGGGTGACTGTGGCTGTGGTAGAGGTGTGGTTATGAAGAGAGATGAAGTGGGATCTGTTGGAAAGGTAGGAACGGAGCCAACTGAGTGCAGTACCTTCGATACCAAGGTCTTTGAGTCTGGTGAGCAGGATGTTATGGCTCACGGTATCGAAGGCTGCACTCAGGTCGAGAAGAATAAGGATGTTAAGGGAACCAGTGTCAGCGGAGGTGAGGAGGTCGTTGAGGACTTTGAGGAGAGCGGTTTCTGTGCTGTGGAGGGGGCGAAAACCAGATTGGAGAGATTCAAATTGGTTATTGGCATGAAGATGGGTTTGTAATTGTGAGGCGACTAAACGTTCCAGGGTTTTAGACAGAAAGGGAAGGTTGGAAATTGGGCGGTAGTTGTTGAGGGAAGAGGGATCCAGACCAGGTTTTTTAAGGATTGGTGTGACAGTGGCAGTTTTGAAAGCAGAGGGGACAGTTCCAAGGGACAGAGAGGAGTTGAAGAGGTTAGTGAGGTAAGGGCAAAGGACGGGGAGGCAGGACTTCAGGAGTGGAGTAGGGAGGGAGTCAAGTGAGCAGGTAGTGGGTTTGGAAGAGCTGATGAGTTTAGAGATTTCAAGAGTGGTGACTGAGTCAAACTGGGAGAGGAGGCAGTGTGGAGGTGGGGGAGGGAGGTCAGGAGGGATGGGGGGAAGAGGGGCCGTGATAGGTGCTGGAGTAGATACTGGGAGGTCGGATGCAGGGGATAGAGATTGATAAATGATGTTGATTTTATCAGCGAAAAAGTGAAGGAACGAGTTGCAGAGATCGGGAGTAGAGGAAGGGAGGGTGTTGGTCCGAGGCTTGATAAGGTTGTTCGTTATGGAGAAGAGGATTCTGGGGTTTTGACAGGGGTTGGTGAGGAGGATGGTGGAGAGGTAGGCAGATTTGGCAGCAATGAGGGCATCTTTGTAGGCAATGAGGTGGAGTTTATAGGCTTCAAGGTGGACTGTGAGAGATGATTTTTTTGTCAGACGTTCAAGTTGGCGGCCAGTTTGTTTCATTTTCCGGAGTGCAGGTGTGTACCAGGGTGACGAGGTGATAAAAGTGACGGTTTTTGTTTTGAGGGGGGCCAGAGTGTTAAGGGAGGTACACAAAGCGGAGTTGAGATGGTTTATGAGATCATCAGGTGAGGTGAGGGTTGAATCCAGGTGGAGAGTGGTTGAGAGCAGGTCAGAGAGATGGTGTGGATCAATAGATTTAAGGTTGCGGAAGGTGATTTCTCTGAGGAGGCGGGGGCGTGGAGTTGGAGAAGGAAGGGTGAACCGTATCAGTTTGTGATCAGAGAGGGGAAAGAGGCATGGATGGAGGTCGAGCACTGGTTGGTTAGTGGAGCAGACCAGGTCGAGGATGTGTCCTTTTTCATGGGTGGGGAATGTGACATGTTGGGTGAGAGTAAAGTTGTCCAGTAAAATGGTGAATTCTGATGACAGCTTGCAGGTGGGGGAGCCTATGTGGATGTTTAAGTCACCGAGTAGCAGCAGACGTGGAGAGAGAGATGAGGCTAGTGTGAGGAGTTCAGTAAAATCAGAGAGGAAGGAGGGATTTGGTTTAGGTGGCCGGTAAATGAGGATAACTGTCATGGAGGAAAGAGCTTTGAAGGCGAGGTGTTCAAATGATGATACTGAGGGGAGGGTGAGTTCAGTGATCCGTAAGTTCTGATTGAAAATAACGGCGAGGCCACCTCCACGGCGGGAGGGGCGGGGTTTGCAGATGTAATTGTAGCCAGTGGGGGATGCTTGGTTGAGGGAGAAGAAGTCATTGGGTTGTTGCCAGGTTTCGGTGAGCAGAAGGAAATCCAGTTTATTGTCGAGGATTAGTTCATGGAGGGCAGGGGCTTTATTGTTAAGCGATCGGGTGTTGAGGAGGGCAAAGCTGGCATGGTGAGAGGGTAGTGAGATGGGGGCAGGCTGGAAGGATCTGAGGTTGTCCCGGTTAGCAGTGCGTGTGGGGGGGTAAAGCAGTTGAGGAGGAACAGTGAGTGGATTTGCAAATGATTGGAGAATAGGTATATGTGAAGTGCGAATAGCACTGTAGTCCAGTCCGGGTTTTCTGTGCAGCCTGACGGTGCGCTCAGCTCTATGTAATCCAGCGGGGGAAGCGTTCTGATGACGTGAGAGAGGTGCGACAGAGCGTGCAGGTGACCAGATGGATGGAATGGATTGACCGTGGTAGAAGTAAACAAACTTGCGGCGAAAGCTTCTGTGGATGTAGCGGGGTCGACGTAGAAGTCCGAGCTGTTTGATGACTGGGATGCAGGGTGGAATGGAGTAGTTGATTAGTTCGACCAGTTGCAGAGTTGAATATTTGAACATGGTGCCGAGCGGAGGGACTGAAAGCTCCGTGAAAGCAGTAAGCGGTGGACTAGAGACACAGAGATGGATGAATGATGTGAGTGCCAAAATAATCCACGGCATGACAGGAGAAGATGAAAGTCTCGTTCACGGCTCGCGTCTGGTGGAGGTTGCCTGTGAGAAAGGTTAGCCGCTATTGCAGCTAGAATTAGCCGCCACACGTTAAGTGAACGCGGGCAGCCAGCTAGCGGCTAACCGACGAGGCGATAATCCGGTCGAGGTGCCCAAGCAGCTTCGGGAACCAGCTGAGAGGCTGTCCAGAAGTAGAGAGGCTATCCAGAGGTAGGTGTACAGTGAACACAAACAAAACAGGAACACACGAAGCAATAGCAGACGGAGAAGCGGCGAATAAACAGCGCCAGCGTTCTCTCACGCCTGATTTTATGACTTTCAAAATGATACTGATCGAGATAAGGTGAAATTGATTTATAAACGACTGTTATCAAAATAGATATAAAATATCCGAAGAGTTATTGTCTGGAATTTGTAACTCTGTAAATGACAGATTCCAGTGGTGCCCTGACTTCCTAGTTAATTAATGTTTAGGTGGTTAGTTTAATCACATAATCATTAAGCCTAGAGAATCGATTTAATAAAATAACAGTCTTAACCTTTAATGCAAAGACACAACACTCGCATTCCAGTGAAAAGGCCAAGAGTGGACTATTCCAGCGATGACTCGTTATCCCCCTGATGATGACACCGACACCATCTTCGACGGCGAACTGTAAAATACACTGTATTGACCTTGTGGCTGTATTTTATGACTAAATGTGTTGTACTGATGCATTTGATTGGTGAAATGTAAAGTACTACATCTAGAGCCCTCTAGAGCTCAAACTCATAAATCATCACACTAGCCAGCCGCAAGTATCACCTTCTCTCATTCTTCTACTACATGTGTGAAAACGCCCTAAGAAGGAAGAAAGCCACAGTGTGTCTTTAGAAGCTCACACCAAGTAGGGGGGAAATAGTTTGCTTGCAAGACTCATGACATTCCACCCTAAGAGTTGTGTCGGAGATACAGGGGAGACTGAAAAGCAGCAGTCTTTTCTTTGGATGCAGAGAAGGCCTTTTACGGTGTGGAGTGAGACTATCTATGGGCAGCTATTGATTTGATGTTTGGCTTCACACCCTTATTTATCCATGGTTAGTGGGTTCGTACCCACTAACCTGGTCCCACTCTACCCTGGTCCCACTGCATGCGTACAAATCGGCCACCCTGGTACGCCTGAGTTTGTTTTGCATAGGAGTACAAAACAGGGATTCCCATTTTCTCCTGGCTCTCACTAGAACCTCTAGCACAGGCTGTTAGGGAACATCAGTATACTCTGAGTAAACCAAACATTAGGAACACCTTCCTAATATTGAGTTGCACCCCCCCTTTGCCCCCAGAACAGCCTCAATTCCTCTGGGCATAGACTACAACAGGGCTGCCCAACCCTCTTCCTGAAGAGCTACCGTCCTGTGTGTTTTCAGTCCAACCCTAATTTAACACACTTGATTCTACTAATTATCTGCTCATGAAGACATTAACTAGCTGAATGAGATATGATAAATTAAGGTTGGACTGAAAACCTACAGGACGGTAGATCTTCAGGAAGAGGGTTGGGCAGCCCTGGACTACAAGGTATCGAAAGCGTTCCACAGGGATGCTGGCCCATGTTGACTCACCCCACAGTTGTTTCACCATTCTTGATACACACAGGAAACTGTTGACCGTGAAAAACCCAGCAGCGTTGCAGTTCTTGACACAAACCGATGCGACTGGCACCTACTACTGTACCAAACCCTGTTCAAAGGCACTTAAATCTTCACCCTCTGAATGGCACACAATCCATGTCTCAATCGTCTAGAAGCTTAAACATCCTTCTTTAACTCATCTCCTCCCCTTCATCTTCACTGATTGAAGTGGATTTAACAAGTGACATCAATAAGGGATCATATCATTCACCTGGATTCACCTGGTCAGTCTATGCCATGGAAAGAGCATGTTCTTAATGTTTTGTAGACTCAGTGTATTTGGCAAGCATATAGTTAGGCCCTAAAGCGTAGTCTTTGGCTACGCACTAACTGCAGATACAAATTATGAATTTAAATCCTCAATGGAAGCCTATAGATTGAAATGCACAATAATTTATGGATTTTAATGTTTGTTTCCTCTTTATCAAATCAAATCGAATGTGTCACACGCGCCTCATACAACAGGTGTAGACCTTACTGTGAAATGCTTACTAACAAGCCCTTAACCAACAATACAACAGGTGTAGACCTTACAGTGAAATGGTTACTTACAAGCCCTTAACCAACAATACAACAGGTGTAGACCTTACAGTGAAATGCTTACTTACAAGCCCTTAACCAACAATACAACAGGTGTAGACATTACTGTGAAATGCTTACTAACAATCCCTTTACCAACAATACAACAGGTGTAGACCTTACAGTGAAATGCTTACTAACAAGCCCTTAACCAACAATACAACAGGTGTAGACCTTACTGTGAAATGCTTACTAACAAGCCCTTAACCAACAATACAACAGGTGTAGACCTTACAGTGAAATGCTTACTAACAAGCCCTTAACCAACAATACAACAGGTGTAGACCTTACAGTGAAATGCTTACTAACAAGCCCTTAACCAACAATACAACAGGTGTAGACCTTACAGTGAAATGCTTACTAACAAGCCCTTAACCAACAATACAACAGGTGTAGACCTTACAGTGAAATGCTTACTAACAAGCCCTTAACCAACAATACAACAGGTGTAGACCTTACAGTGAAATGCTTACTTACAAGCCCTTAACCAACATTACAACAGGTGTAGACCTTACAGTGAAATGCTTACTAACAAGCCCTTAACCAACAATACAACAGGTGTAGACCTTACAGTGAAATGCTTACTAACAAGCCCTTAACCAACAATACAACAGGTGTAGACCTTACAGTGAAATGCTTACTAACAAGACCTTAACCAACAATACAACAGGTGTAGACCTTACAGTGAAATGCTTACTTACAAGCCCTTAACCAACATTACAACAGGTGTAGACCTTACAGTGAAATGCTTACTAACAAGCCCTTAACCAACAATACAACAGGTGTAGACCTTACAGTGAAATGCTTACTAACAAGACCTTAACCAACAATACAACAGGTGTAGACCTTACAGTGAAATGCTTACTAACAAGCCCTTAACCAACAATACAACAGGTGTAGACCTTACAGTGAAATGCTTACTTACAAGCCTTTAACCAACAATACAACAGGTGTAGACCTTACAGTGAAATGCTTACTAACAAGCCCTTAACCAACAATACAACAGGTGTAGACCTTACAGTGAAATGCTTACTAACAAGCCCTTAACCAACAATACAGAAACCAACAGTTCAAGAAATAGAGTTAAGAAAATATCTAAAAGTAAAACAAGAAAATTCCATAACAATAAGGAGTTTATATACTGGGATCACCGGTACCGAGTCAACGTGCAGGCGTTCAGGTTAGTCGAGGTCATTTGTAAACCTCGGACTTCAGATATAACTCTGAAACATGCCACCTACAGAAGTTCTCGGATGACTCCCCAATTGTAGGGTGCATCAGGGGTGGGAAGGAGGAGGAGTACAGGAGCACAATCAGTGACTTGTTGTGTTGTGGTGTGACCAGAACCACCTTCAGCTCAACATCAGCAAAACAAAGGAGATGGTGGTGGACTTCAGGAGAACCAAGGCCCAACTGACTGCAGTCCCTATACAGGGGATGGATGTGGAAATGGTTGGGTCATACAAGTTCCTGGGAGTCCATATGGACAACAGGCTGGAATGGGCTGGTAACACCGGGGCTCTGTACAAAAAGGGCCAGAGCCGACTCTACTTTCTGAGGAGGCTCAGGTCCTTCAACGTGTGCAGTAAACTACTGCATACCTTCTAACAGTCTGTGGCGGCCAGTGCCATCTTTTTTGCAGTGGTGTGCTGGGGAGCTAACATAAAAGCTGGTGATGCTTCTTGGGTAAATAAACTGATCAGGAAGGCTAGCTCTGTCCTGGGGATGAGCTTTGATTGCCGTCCCGCTCCTTGAAAGTGGCAGCTCTAGCCTTAAGCTCGGTGCAGATTTTGCCTGTAATCCATGGTTTCTATTTGGGAAATGTATGTGCGATCACTGTGGGGATGACCTTGACGATGCACTTATGAATGAAGCCGGTGACTGAGTTGGTATTCCAGGCCTGTAATAATAATAATAAATTCAATTTGTATAGCGCTTTTCACGAACTCAAAGTCGCTTTACAGGGGAGGTAAATAAACAAGACAAGACAAACAAGACAAGACAGAGAAAAAAAAAAAAATAATAATAATAATAATAATAATAAAGAAATATATATATATAATTGGGAGTGGCATGGGGCTAAGGATAGGCAGAGGTGAAGAGATGGGTTTTGAGGCGTGACTGGAAGATGGTGAGGGACTCAGAGGTGCGGATCTCATGGGGGAGGGAGTTCCAGAGCCTGGGAGCTGCCCTTGAAAAGGCTCTGTCCCCAAAACTGCGGAGCTTGGACTTGTGGATGCAAAGGAGACCGGCTGAGGCGGATCTGAGGGACCGTGAGGGTTGGTAGGGGGAGAGGAGGTCAGTGAGGTATGAGGGGGCCAGGTGATGGATGGCTTTGTAGGTAAGGACCAGGATTTTGTACGTGATCCGGTGGGAAATGGGGAGCCAGTGTAGTTGTTTTAGGACTGGAGTGATGTGATGCCAGGATTTGGAGCGGGTGATGAGTCGGGCGGCTGCGTTCTGGACCAGTTGGAGTCTTTTTATGTAGGTCGAGCTGATACCAAGGAGTAGTGAGTTGCAGTAGTCCAGTCATGAGGAGATGAAGGCGTGAATGAGTCTTTCAGCAGCAGGGGGTGTGAGTAAGGGTCTGATTTTGGCGACGTTGCGGAGGTGAAAGAAGGAGGTTTTAATGACATGACGGATGTGGGGCTCAAGGGAGAGGGTTGAATCAAAAATCACGCCGAGGTTGCGGGCCTGGGGAGATGGAGAGACAATGGTGCCGTCGATGGTGAGAGTGGGGTTATTGGTTTTGCTGAGTGTGGATTTCGAGCCTATGAGGATGAATTGTGTTTTATTGCTGTTGAGTTTGAGGAAGTTGTGTTGCATCCAGGTTTTGATAGCTGACAAACAGGAGTTGATGTGGGAGAGGGGCGGATTGTGGGGGGATTTGGTGCTGAGGTAGATCTGGGTGTCATCGGCGTAACAATGGAAGTTCAGGTTGAAGTGGCGGAGTATCTGACCAAGGGGGAGGATGTAGATGATGAAGAGGAGGGGGCCAAGTACGGAGCCTTGGGGAACGCCTTGGGTGACTGTGGCTGTGGCAGAGGTGTGGTTATGAAGAGAGATGAAGTGGGATCTGTTGGAAAGGTAGGAACGGAGCCAACTGAGTGCAGTACCTTTGATACCAAGGTCTTTGAGTCTGGTGAGCAGGATGTTATGGCTCACGGTATCGAAGGCTGCACTCAGGTCGAGAAGAATAAGGATGTTAAGGGAACCAGTGTCAGCGGAGGTGAGGAGGTCGTTGAGGACTTTGAGGAGAGCGGTTTCTGTGCTGTGGAGGGGGCGAAAACCAGATTGGAGAGATTCAAATTGGTTATTGGCATGAAGATGGGTTTGTAATTGTGAGGCGACTAAACGTTCCAGGGTTTTAGACAGAAAGGGAAGGTTGGAAATTGGGAGGTAGTTGTTGAGGGAAGAGGGATCCAGACCAGGTTTTTTAAGGATTGGTGTGACAGTGGCAGTTTTGAAAGCAGAGGGGACAGTTCCAAGGGACAGAGAGGAGTTGAAGAGGTTAGTGAGGTAAGGGCAAAGGACGGGGAGGCAGGACTTCAGGAGTGGAGTAGGGAGGGAGTCAAGTGAGCAGGTAGTGGGTTTGGAAGAGCTGATGAGTTTAGAGATTTCAAGAGTGGTGACTGAGTCAAACTGGGAGAGGAGGCAGTGTGGAGGTGGGGGAGGGAGGTCAGGAGGGATGGGGGGAAGAGGGGCCGTGATAGGTGCTGGAGTAGATACTGGGAGGTCGGATGCAGGGGATAGAGATTGATAAATGATGTTGATTTTATCAGCGAAAAAGTGAAGGAACGAGTTGCAGAGATCGGGAGTAGAGGTAGGGAGGGTGTTGGTCCGAGGCTTGATAAGGTTGTTCGTTATGGAGAAGAGGATTCTGGGGTTTTGACAGGGGTTGGTGAGGAGGATGGTGGAGAGGTAGGCAGATTTGGCAGCAATGAGGGCATCTTTGTAGGCAATGAGGTGGAGTTTATAGGCTTCAAGGTGGACTGTGAGAGATGATTTTTTTGTCAGACGTTCAAGTTGGCGGCCAGTTTGTTTCATTTTCCGGAGTGCAGGTGTGTACCAGGGTGACGAGGTGATAAAAGTGACGGTTTTTGTTTTGAGGGGGGCCAGAGTGTTAAGGGAGGTACACAAAGCGGAGTTGAGATGGTTTATGAGATCATCAGGTGAGGTGAGGGTTGAATCCAGGTGGAGAGTGGTTGAGAGCAGGTCAGAGAGATGGTGTGGATCAATAGATTTAAGGTTGCGGAAGGTGATTTCTCTGAGGAGGCGGGGGCGTGGAGTTGGAGAAGGAAGGGTGAACCGTATCAGTTTGTGATCAGAGAGGGGAAAGAGGCATGGATGGAGGTCGAGCACTGGTTGGTTAGTGGAGCAGACCAGGTCGAGGATGTGTCCTTTTTCATGGGTGGGGAATGTGACATGTTGGGTGAGAGTAAAGTTGTCCAGTAAAATGGTGAATTCTGATGACAGCTTGCAGGTGGGGGAGCCTATGTGGATGTTTAAGTCACCGAGTAGCAGCAGACGTGGAGAGAGAGATGAGGCTAGTGTGAGGAGTTCAGTAAAATCAGAGAGGAAGGAGGGATTTGGTTTAGGTGGCCGGTAAATGAGGATAACTGTCATGGAGGAAAGAGCTTTGAAGGCGAGGTGTTCAAATGATGATACTGAGGGGAGGGTGAGTTCAGTGATCCGTAAGTTCTGATTGAAAATAACGGCGAGGCCACCTCCACGGCGGGAGGGGCGGGGTTTGCAGATGTAATTGTAGCCAGTGGGGGATGCTTGGTTGAGGGAGAAGAAGTCATTGGGTTGTTGCCAGGTTTCGGTGAGCAGAAGGAAATCCAGTTTATTGTCGAGGATTAGTTCATGGAGGGCAGGGGCTTTATTGTTAAGCGATCGGGTGTTGAGGAGGGCAAAGCTGGCATGGTGAGAGGGTAGTGAGATGGGGGCAGGCTGGAAGGATCTGAGGTTGTCCCGGTTAGCAGTGCGTGTGGGGGGGTAAAGCAGTTGAGGAGGAACAGTGAGTGGATTTGCAAATGATTGGAGAATAGGTATATGTGAAGTGCGAATAGCACTGTAGTCCAGTCCGGGTTTTCTGTGCAGCCTGACGGTGCGCTCAGCTCTATGTAATCCAGCGGGGGAAGCGTTCTGATGACGTGAGAGAGGTGCGACAGAGCGTGCAGGTGACCAGATGGATGGAATGGATTGACCGTGGTAGAAGTAAACAAACTTGCGGCGAAAGCTTCTGTGGATGTAGCGGGGTCGACGTAGAAGTCCGAGCTGTTTGATGACTGGGATGCAGGGTGGAATGGAGTAGTTGATTAGTTCGACCAGTTGCAGAGTTGAATATTTGAACATGGTGCCGAGCGGAGGGACTGAAAGCTCCGTGAAAGCAGTAAGCGGTGGACTAGAGACACAGAGATGGATGAATGATGTGAGTGCCAAAATAATCCACGGCATGACAGGAGAAGATGAAAGTCTCGTTCACGGCTCGCGTCTGGTGGAGGTTGCCTGTGAGAAAGGTTAGCCGCTATTGCAGCTAGAATTAGCCGCCACACGTTAAGTGAACGCGGGCAGCCAGCTAGCGGCTAACCGACGAGGCGATAATCCGGTCGAGGTGCCCAAGCAGCTTCGGGAACCAGCTGAGAGGCTGTCCAGAAGTAGAGAGGCTATCCAGAGGTAGGTGTACAGTGAACACAAACAAAACAGGAACACACGAAGCAATAGCAGACGGAGAAGCGGCGAATAAACAGCGCCAGCGTTCTCTCACGCCTGAAAAACATATGCTTCAGAAACCCCCAAAAGCTTCTGTTCGGTAGGCTGTCATTGTAAATATGTAGCGTAGCATCTACATCATCTGACCACTTCCGTATTGAGTGCGTCACTGGTACCACCCCACCCAGCCGAGAACGGTTCCGGCCAATCTCCCCAGCACTCTACCAGGAACTGCACAGCCTTTTGAAACAGATGCTGTACAGAGGAGTGGTGCGTGAAGTGCTAGCTCTTGGGCTGCACCTATTGAACTGGTCAAGAAGAAGAATGGTAAATGGCATTTCTTTGTTGACTACAGAAAGCTCAACCCAGTGACCCTCTTCCCAGGATTGAGTAGTCCTTAACCTGAAAAAGGCTGCTCTGTACTCCACTCTTGACCTCACCAGTGTCTACTGGCAAGTGGAGGTGGACCCCGAGACCGGGAGTAGACTGCCTTCACCACCCCGCTTGGGCTGTTCAAGTTTAAAACGGATGCCGTTTGAGTTGTGTTACACGCCAGCCACATGCCAGCGACTGACGCAAAGGTGTCAGCGGAACCAGGTAGGAGAATCGTTGGTTATCTACCTTGACGATGTAACCCCTAAAGTGTCACCTGTTCCAGAGGAAGGTCACTGAACTTGGGCATGTGGTGGGTGCCCAGGGGATCACACCTGACACTGGGAAGGTCGAAGCAGTAAAGGAATGGGTTACCCCTACCAAATTGACAAGGTCAAATCGTTCCTGGGCTTTGTGGGGTATTATCTGTGATTCATCCCCAAGTTCTCCATGATTGACGTATTTCTCAATAAGCTATTGGACGGCCAGAGGTCCAGCTCACAAAAAAACGGTGTCCTAGTACAATGGCCTCTAGCGTGTCAGACTGTTTTTGACACCTTGAAAAGTAACCTTTTGCAAAACCCTTTCTTGGCAAGTAGATGCAAGCTTCCGAAGGTTCGGGGCTGTTGTATCAAGTGCAGAATGGACTGGAAAGGTTAATCGCTTACGGCAGACAGAGTCTAATCAAAACTATAGCTCCTATAAGCTGGAACTGCTGGGACTGAAATGGGCAGTAACAGAGACATTTAAACCTTACCACCAATTTCACTGTTTACACTGTCAATAATCCACTTGTCCATCTGCATACAGCCAACCTCGGGGCAGTCGAGCAGCACAGAGCCGCACAGTTGGCAAACTACCATTTTGATATCAAGTACCATGCAGGAGCCCGCAATATCAACACTGATGTCGTCTCTAGGGCAAGGAGGCGAAGAGATGCCCCAGACCCAGTTCATTGGAGGGACTTCAGTAGAGGGACTTTAGAGCAAGGAGGAGGCGAAGAAACACCCCTGGCCCAGTTTGTTGGAGGCACTTCAGTAGAGGGGGACCCCCCAAACACACGGCCCTGGAGTGTTTGGCAAAAGAGCCAGCCCTTGGACAACCCAGCATGGCAAGCAGCGCCCCAGCCCATCAAAACCTTACTGCAGGAGTGGAACGTGCTAAAAAAAAAACAAGGAGGTAGTCAGGCAGGTGCCAGATGAACGGATGGGGGAGCATTCCATCCAGATTGTTGTCCCTGAGGGGAAATTGCGCAATATGGAAACACTACCATGAACCACTACAAGACATGGGGGCAGAGAAGACCATATCTGCACTACAGAGAGGTTTCTTCTGGCCAAAAATGAGAGCAGATATTCAAATGTGGATTGCTCAAAGTCAATAATGTGTGGTGAGTAAACCTGGACCCTCTACCCATGCGCCAATGCTTCCAGTTTCAACTACTGCCCCAATGGAAATACCTCTCCATGGGTCGCCCAGCCGATGCATGCCCCTACTTACTGGTAATGGTTGATGTGTTTTCCAGGTACGCATGGGCGGGGCCCTCAAAGGACCAGACGGCCCACAACACAGCTCGAGAGCTATGGAAAAACCTCTTGCAAACCTTTGGTTTACCTAAGCGTCTTCACAGCAACCGTGGGGTAACTTTCGAGTCCACAGCGGTCAAACAGCTGTGTGAATTATATGGGGATACCAAAACCAGACCAAGCCCATTATGGCCACAAGGTAACAGGGACTTGTGAGAATGAACCAGACACTGTTGACTCTGTTAAAAACACTGAGCGAGGAAGTGCAGGCACATTGGGAAGAACAGCTACCAGCTATCCTTCGAGCCTACAACAATACGGTCCACAGCGGGACTGGGTACACTCCACACTTTCTAATGGTTGGTAGACTTGTTTGTTGTTTCCGCAGGAGATCACATGGAAAGTTGACGGATTGTTGGGACCCCAGGCCTCGTGTCAAACTAAAAAATCACTTAATGCGCCCGACATTATATCTTCTATAATCTGACCATTCTAGTTCTAGTGACGGAAGAGCAATGGTTTTTGACGACATTATGAATGAATCAAACAGGCCTGGCTGTGCTTCGGTCTGTCGCACCCACAAAGACAGAACCGGCATGGACACAACATGTGACACTTTTTGATTTGACACATAAAATAATGTGACCCACAAAACCAACACATTTTTTTACACAACCGATGGTAGCCTAATACCCGTGTCACAGCATCACCAATAGCAACCACAAAGGGCAATATCTGTAAGGGTGATGCTAAGAAATTAGCAACAACATCCACCTTGAAGTTGATAACAGCTGCTGCAGCCGTTGTCGCGATTGTCACACAACTACAACACAAGCTAGCAAATGTTATTAGTGTTAGAGTGAGAAAACTACTTCTTGCGCCACTGGATTATTTTCTCTTGCGCGCTCTCACTTTCTAAAATCATAAATGGTCCCACCCAATATGTGATTTGCTCATTCCACTGTCACACCAAAATTCTGCTCTAACACAGTTCAATGGAAGAGGCCTTCTGTCCCGCTTCGGACTGAGCTAGCTCGATTTTTCTAACCAGAGACCACCCAAAAAAAATCCTGATTGATTAACCATTCTCTTTCCAACACAAATTGAAGAGATTAAATCAGAATATCATTAAAAATATTGTAAAAATGAAATTGAAATTAAAACGAAATTGACTTAAATTTATATATATACATATATTTTTTTTATAAATCCTTGGGCCTTCTCTGATATATAAAATAGCCAGTTTTTCTTGTATTTATGACTTTTGCACTATTTCTTGGTGTCATAATAGTCTACATTTGGGCTCACCAAGATGGTCCGGCCTGGTTTTCTGATTGGCTGAGCTTAGATGGTACAAATTCACATTCAAAGTCAAATGTGCATCAAAGAGAGTAAAACCTGCTCTGACTCTCTCAGTCAAACAGAAGGGTGAAGCCGAAAACGTTAGACACAAAAAAAGGCCTGAGGCCAGTGCTGCGAAATTAACCTATTTATTTGCTAAAAGTTCTGGTTCTACTGGTCCGAGTGCTGTGTCTGTGAGAAATGACAGACAGAGACAGGTAGACAGAGTGACAGGCAGGCACAGACAGACAGTGTGACAGTGACAGACACAGAGTGACAGGCAGACAGACACAGAGTGACAGGCAGACAGACAGGCACAGACAGACACAGAGTGACAGGCAGACAGAGTGACAGGCAGACAGACAGAATGACAGAGTGCCAGGCAGACAGAGAGAATGACAGAGTGGCAGGCAGACAGAGAGAATGACAGAGTGCCAGGCAGACAGACAGAGAGTGACAGGCAGACAGACAGGCACAGACAGACACAGAGTGACAGGCAGACAGAGTGCCAGGCAGACAGACAGAGTGCCAGGCAGACAGAGAGAATGACAGAGTGCCAGGCAGACAGAGAGAATGACAGAGTGCCAGGCAGACAGAGAGAATGACAGAGTGGCAGGCAGACAGAGTGACAGGCAGACAGAGAGAATGACAGAGTGGCAGGCAGACAGAGTGA
The DNA here is from genome assembly GCA_023634145.1 of Thymallus thymallus. NCBI lineage: Eukaryota > Metazoa > Chordata > Actinopteri > Salmoniformes > Salmonidae > Thymallus > Thymallus thymallus. Next base: position 34,643,662 of record CM042405.1, read on the forward strand.
CAGGCAGACAGACAGAGTGCCAGGCAGACAGAGAGAATGACAGAGTGACAGGCAGACAGACAGAGTGCCAGGCAGACAGAGAGAATGACAGAGTGGCAGGCAGACAGAGTGCCAGGCAGACAGACAGAGTGCCAGGCAGACAGAGAGAATGACAGAGTGGCAGGCAGACAGAGTGCCAGGCAGACAGAGAGAATGACAGAGTGCCAGGCAGACAGAGAGAATGACAGAGTGCCAGGCAGACAGAGAGAATGACAGAGTGGCAGGCAGACAGAGTGAAAGGCAGAAAGCGACAGGCCATACAACAGGGAGGTAGCTGAGGCATAGTTATACTGCTGAGTTGTATTTCTCTTAAACACGAGCTGGTTAAAAAGAAGGACTATGTTTCACCAGTCACTGGTACAGTAAAACGTTAGGGGGTAATTTGCCCCAGTTTTGAAGAGACACTTCCAACCTTTTCCAAGTAAAGTATTGTTCATTGTTCAAAGAACAATATATCTGACATAACTGCATGTCTTAGTCTGGCTTGCCCAAGACTCATAAGTTAGAGACAGCAGCTGTGGGAAGATAACATGACAGATTCGCACCTGCTGCACGTTTGCAACACTGTCCTCAACCATAATAGTGTCGTTAGCAACAGTTCACACAAACGGGTCTGCTTAAAACAGTTAACAAGGTAGCAGTAGCACCATCCACAAGTTGCATTAACACATTTTTTATAAATGGGAAATTACTAGCAAACTAGTAATTTCTAGCAAACAAATTAGTTCAGCTAACCATTATCACCTTGGCCCAATCGCTGAGTCATACTGTGGAACACTGAGGTGTGATCAGGTACTTTTCCCAGATGATCTTGAAGCCAGTGAAGGCTGGTGGTGGAGGACATGTGGTTTCCATGTTTGATATCGTTCCATTAATTTCATTCCAGCCATTACAATGAGCCTAACCTCCTATAGCTCCTCCCACCTCAGCTTGAAGCCCACCCAACATCCTCCTCTGTGGAACTATTCAACAGTGAGAAGGCCAGTCAGGGGGTTAACTAACAAGGTAGGAAACCACAGTGTGAAACGTTGTCTTCAGAAGCTCACACCAAGTAGGAGGTGAAGTCTCACTTGCAAGACTCATAATGCTTCACTCTCTTGAGTTGTGTCTGAGAGACAGCGGCTGTGGAAAGAGACTAGGGGAGAGAGAATAGAGGGATTTAATTATTTCACAGCTTGACCGAAAACCAGCTAATTTTGCGAGGTTGCATGGACAAAAGCATCATGGAAATAAACAGCCCAAAGAAAAATGACAATCACGTTCACTTTATTTTTTTTGTTTTCCATTGAATACATACAAATACAATACACATATAAAACGCACCCACAAACACACTGAGCAAAGTATATCTACATAATGCATACAATATAATAAATTCTGAGATCCCTCTGCAGCCTGTGTCACCAAATATGAGTGAGGGGTGTAAATCATCTCAAGTGTATGTATTGGAATCCAAGTGACACTAGTCTTTAACGGTGTGAGAACTCAAGGAGTCCTCCTCACAGTGAGGGGGCAGCAGTGAGCAGGCACTTGGCATCTCTGGAGAGGAAGTGTCCCCCAGGCATCCTCTGGCCCCAGGTCTGCTGCAGGGCCTCGCGGTCCAGTTTGTTGAGCCTCTGGGAGCACAGCCGCAGGTCTTGGACCTGTTCTGAAAGGCCGTCCAAACTAGAGCTGTCCAAGGGGCCCGCTACCTGACATCCTGAGAAAGAGAGATGGAACAAATTAGAGGGACTTCGAGAGAGACTCAGAACCAATAGACTACTATAGGCCTACTGTACCTTGGAGGTTGAGATGGGTCAAAGGTCTCTGGGCGTCACGGAGGGCGGAGAGGAGGCTGTAGAGTCCTGCTGAGGTCACTGCCGGGTTCCCTGACAGATCCACAGACACCACGGAGGGACAGACAGGCAGACATCTGGACACACAGAACATACGGATCTCAATACTGGATAGTCACATAAACCAGAGGTACAGTACAGAGCGGACACTTGGAAAAGGCACTTGCAGCTCAACTAAAAGGGCAAGGGTGACATGAATTGAGAGAAAACAAACAGACACCTGGCGAGGGTGGCCACACTGTTGTCCGTCAGTCCATTTCCCCCCAGGGAGCAGTCATCCTGTGGAACACACAAATGACCAATCAGAACCATGTTCTCCATGACTCCTCCTCCATTTTCAGCAAGGGATCAATCAAATCCATGGTGTGCCCTTGACCAGGCAGTTAGAACTATGTCTTAGTACCAGACCTGGGTGTGTATTTGATATTTGAAGTATTTTAAAGTATAAATATCCTATTTGAAAGCATTTTCAAATACTTCTTTCAAAGACTATTTTCAAATACCTGGGTTAAATGCATGGGGATGCATTTGAGTCAGGGATTTCTATTTTCAAATATATGCCAATACTTCACAAGTGAACTTTCAAATACGCGTTTTCTGGAAAATAATGCACGACGTGTGTGTTCCACGACGCGTTAGTGGAGTATTTTTCAGAGAACGAATAGCGCCCCGAGTTGATTATGCCTTTTATACCATGGCTATAATTTAACATATTTGCCGCTAGAAATGTATTAATTTGCCGGTAGAAATTTGACAACATCCACTGAAGTAGCTAGCTAGTTTAGCTAACCAAACCATCATCCTAGCTAGTTTAGCTAACCAAACCATCATCCTAGCTAGTTTAGCTAACCAAACCATCATCCTAGCTAGTTTAGCTAACCAAACCATCATCCTAGCTAGTTTAGCTAACCAAACCATCATCCTAGCTAGTTTAGCTAACCAAACCATCATCCTAGCTAGTTTAGCTAACCAAACCATCATCCTAGCTTGCCATAATAAAAATCGAATTCAATGTTTTCAATTCGACTTATGCTTTCAGAAGCAGCTCAAAAATAGAACATGTAAGAATGGTCTTAACAGCCATTGAATTATACAGTGCAATTGTATGGAAATAATGAAGCAATAAGGCCCAAGGGGATGTGGTATATGGCCAATATAACACGGCTAAAGGCTGTTCTTAGGCACGACGCAAAGCCCTTAGTAGTGGTATATTGGCCATATCCCACAAACCCCGGAGTTACCTTATTGCTCTAATAAACTGGTTAACAAAGTAATTAGAGCAGTAAAAATGAAAAATAATGTCATGTCATAATACCATGGCTGTCAGCCAATCAGCATCCAGTGCTCGAACCACCCAGTTTAATGCAGGTATGACAAAAGTTATTTTTTACTATTTTAATTACATTGGTAACTAGTTTATAATAGCAATAAGGCACCTCTGGGGTTTGTGATATACAGTGCATTCGGCAAGTACTCGGACCCCTTGATCTTTCCCACATTTTGTTATGTTACAGCCTTGTTCTAAAATTGATTAAATTCTTTTTTTCCCCTCATCAAATCTACACACAATACCCCATAATGAAAATGGGTGAAAAAAAAAAAGCACCATTCTGCACTAACTGTAATTTTTATTCAGACATTTAGAAAAACACAAATTAATAATCATAAAATGTACTAATGCATTAGTACTGTAAAGAGTTGCGCTATTCGATAGAATCCCCCCAGTCTGAGGACCTGAGCTCTGGAGCAGGTTTTCACCAAGAATCTCTCTGTACTTTGCTCTGTTCATCTTTCCCTCTATCCTGACTAGTCTCCCAGTCCATGTGATATAAAAAAAACATCCCCACAGCATGACGCTGCCACCACCATGCTTCACCGTAGGGATGGTGCCAGGTTTCCTCCAGACGTGACGCTTGGCATTCAGGCCAAATAGTTCAATCTTGGTTTCATCAGACCAGAGAATCTTGTTTCTCCTGGTCTGATAGTCCTTTAGGTGCCTTTTGGCAAACTCTAAGAGGGCTGTTGTGCCTTTTACTGAAGAGTGGCTTCATCTGTCCAATCAACCAGAAAGGCCTGATTGTTGGAGTGCTGCACAGATGGGAGAACCTTCCAGAAGGACAACCATCTCCACAAAGGAACTCTGGAGCTCTGTCAAAGGGACCATCAGGTTCTTGGTCACCTCCCTGACCAAGGCACTTCTCCCCAGATTGCTCAGTTTGGCCGGGTTGCCAACTCTAGAGAGAGTTTGTGGTTCCAAACCACATGTTTTTGGTACCCTTCCCCAGATCTGTGCCTCGACATAATCCTGTCTTGGAGCTCTACGGACAATTCCTTCGACCTCATGGCTTGGTTTTTGCTCTGACATGCACTGTCAACTGTGGGACCTTATATAGACAGGAGGGTACCTTTCCAAATCATGTCCAATCAATTGAATTTACAACAGGTGGACTCCAATCAAGTTGTAGAAACATCTCAAGGATGATCAATGGAAACAGGATGCACCTGAGCTCAATTTCGAGTCTCATAGCAAAGGGTTTGAATACTTATGTAAAAAAATATATATTTTATAAATGTATTATGGCAAGAATAAGCAAAGAGAAACGACAGTCCATTACTTTAAGACATGAAGGTCAGTCAATATGGAAAATGTCAAGAACTGTGCAGTCACAAAAACCATCAAGCTCTATGATGAAACTGGCTCTCATGAGGACCGCCACAGGAAAGGAAGACCCAGAGTTACCTCTCCTGCAGAGGATAAGTTCATTAGAGTTACCAGCCTCAGAAATCACAGCTTGAATAAGGAGACTGTGTGAATCAGGTCTTAATGGTCGAATTGCTGCAAAGAAACCACTACTAAAGAACACCAATAATAAGAAGAGACTTTCTTACGCCAACAAACATGGGCAATGGACATTAGACCGGTGGAAATTTGTCCTTTGGTCTGATGAGTCAGAATTTGAGATTTTTGGTTCCAAACACTGTGTCTTTATGAGACGCAGAGTAGGTGAACAGATGATCTCTGCATGTGTGGTTCCCATCGTGAAGCATGGAGGAGGAGGAGATGTGATGGGGCTTTGCTGATGACACTGTCAGTGATTTATTTAGAATTCAAGGCACACTTAACCAGCATGGCTACCACAGCATTCTGCAGCGATACGTCATCCCATCTGGTTTGCGCTTAGTGGGACTATCATTTGTTTTTCAACAGGACAATGACCCAACACAGGCTGTGAAGGGCTATTTGACCAAGAAGGAGAGTGATGGAGCGCTGCATCAGATGACCTGGCCTCCACAATCACCCAACCTCAACCCAATTGAGATGGTTTGGGATGAGTTGTACCGCAGAGTGAAGGAAAAGCAGCCAACAAGTGCTCAGCATATGTGGGAACTCCTTCAAGACTGTTGGAAAAGCATTCCTCGTGAAGCTGGTTGAGAGAATGTGTGCAAAGCTGTCAAAGGCAAAGGGTGGCTACTTTGAAGAATCTAAAATATATTTTGCTTTGTTTAACACTTTTTTAGTTACTACATGATTCCATGTGTTACTTCATAATTTTTATGTCTTCACTATCAATAACCAGAAACCTAACCAATTGTTTCAACTAATTCTGATGAAAGCTTTTTATCATTTACCAATTTATTTATCCGTTTCCTTTTCGTGTAACTTCCTGGACAAATTTACACCCACTTAAGGCTACTTGGTTTGTGTAGTTCTTTATCCAAACAATGCTTAACTAATGTCCAAGTATTCTATTGATGCAGTATTTGAATTTGTGTGTTTGCATGTGCTGTGTACCTTGGACAGGACTGATGTCAGGTGTTCTAAAGCAGGGTGGTCAGCGGGTCCACAGCGGATGGCAGACAGATGGAGGTGCGTGAGACAGTGGAGAGGCAGAGTCTTGAGGACCAGCTCAAAGCCCGTAGAGCCCAGAGCATTATGGGAAAGATTCACAGACTTCAGGTGCCCTGTACCTGTAGGATGATGAGATGGTTCTGATTCTTCTGTAACATTTCAATAACTACCTCACAAACAGACAGCAATGTATCCATTTAGATTAGTCTCCTTCACAATTTATATAAATTATCTTTAATAATAATAAATAATGATAATAATAAAATGCCATTCAGCAGACGCTTTTATCCCAAATGACTTTCAGTCATACATGCATACATTTTACATATGGGTGGTCCAGGGACTCTGGTAGTTAATGCTAATATTTGTAATATCAGTGTGAAAAGGATATATTAATTAACCTGTTTACCTGCCAGGGCGCTGGCTAGTAGGATACGGTGTTGCTGCAGACAGCGGGCTGTGAGGCTGCAGGCCTGCAGGGAGAGCCTGGCCAGTAGGGGGCACGCTGACAGCAGGCAGGACAGGGCCTTGGACAGACCGTCACCCAGCGGGTTCACACTCAGGTCCAATTCCTCCAGACACTAGAGAGAGGCGGGACCACTGTTTTGTTTAGCTATCCATCAACACATCCATCCATATTGTAGCAAGGCAGACTTCATGTAGCTGCACTATGCCACCCTTTAAGAATTAATCCTGTTCTTAGAGTTTAGATATGAATCATCTACACATTGCTGGACCTATAGGTGAGAAACAATAGTGAACACATACATACTACATTAATGATTCAAACTTTTGGTTATTTTCTAAGCACAAACACCTAGGCTGCCCTTCACACCCACTGCTGCCTGTCACGCTACTGCAGAAAGCCAGAGCTGGGCTGTGACCATCACTGAAGATAGGGTACTGGATCTGTACACAATTCCTGAAAGCTGAAAATTTCCCAGTTCTTCTATGGCCTGCGTACTCAACAGACATGTCACCCATTGAGCATGTTTGGGATGCTCTGGATGGACATGTACGACAGCGGGTTTCAGTTCCCGCCGATATCCAGCAACTCCGCACAGCCAATGAAGAGGAGTGGGACAACATTCCACAGGCCACAATCAACAGCCTGATCAACTCTATGCAAAGGAGATGTGTCACGCTGCATGAGGCAAATGGTTGTCACACCAGATACTGACTGGTTTTCTGATCCACACCCCTACCTTTTTTTTTAAATGTATCTGTGACCAACAGATGCACATCTGTATTCCCAGTCATGTGAAATCCATAGATTAGAGTGATTAATTTATTTAAATTGACTGATTTCCTCATATGAACTGTAACTCAGTAAAATCTTTGAAATTGTTGCGTGTTGAGTTTATATTTTTGTTCAATGTAGTTACCGGGAAAGCAGGTTGGGTCTGCCCTTCCAAGGCGTTTGCCGCCTTCTTAAGCCCCTCCCACGTGATGTGATTTGAGGACACATCCAGAAGGCGGAGCCGGGGCATGGTGACGGCAGCAGCGACCAACTCCGGGAAGAGGTCGTCGTGGAGACGGTTGCCAGACAGCTGTAGCTGGGTGAGGCTGGCCTGCAGTTTGAGGGCGCGGAGGAGAGGGGACAGGGAGGAGGGGGGCAGGCTGAGGCCACACACTGACACGGAGGGACTGCCGTCCTGCACTTCACACAGACAAGCCACACGCTTGTTCTCCTCTAGAGAGACAACACACGCGCAGACACACACACACACACGTGCCATGGATTAACAATGCACTTCAGCCATTCAAATAGCAGCCATTTAGGGAAACACGCTCAAAACCCTTCCTTCTGTGTGTTATTCGCCGATGAACTGGATGTGGATTAAGGCAGCCCGTCGACCTCTCTGATTCAGAGGGGTTGGGTTAAATGTGGAAGACACATTTTGGTTGAATCCCCTCCCCTTAGTCACACATCTCCGCGGCAGGAAATGAACCAGGGTGGTACTCACCCACTGCCAGGCTGTGACAGGCCTTCTTCAGGAAATGAACCAGGGTGGTACTCACCCACTGCCAGGCTGTGACAGGCCTTCTTCAGGAAATGAACCAGGGTGGTACTCACCCACTGCCAGGCTGTGACAGGCCTTCTTGTAGCGCTCAGGAAGAGGGGGCAGGTCCCAGGAACACACCTCAGCCAGGACCTGCAGTAGACAGTCATCAGCTTTATTCTTCTTTAGTTATGTTTCAAATAATAAATAATATTTAACCTTTAACCTCAGCCGGTCTTTTCAAACAGCTCTTACACTAAAAGTTTATTATCATCCTTTTCACAATATTATTCCAACCTCAGTGTGGAAATGCATATAAAACCCAGGAAACTCTTGTTGACTGCACTGAGCGTAAGGGTTTGGCCTCACCTCTTCATTGGTGTGGAGAACAGCCAGTAGCAGGTCTTGGGGGGAGAGCAGAGCACCCTCTTTCTGCAGCGAAAGGCGTGGCAGGAGGCCACAGGTCTAGTAGTACCGCTGGGCTGCCTGTTCACACAGCCACGACACCGTGCACGAGTCTGCCTCGCTGGAACACAGTGTCACACACACACACACACACACAGTGTCACACACAGTCACACAGTGTCACACACACACACACACACACAGTGTCACACACAGTCACACAGTGTCACACACAGTCACACAGTGTCACACACAGTCACACAGTGTCACACACAGTCACACAGTGTCACACAGTGTCACACACAGTCACACACAGTGTCACACACAGTGTCACACACAGTGTCACACACAGTGTCACACACAGTCACACAGTGTCACACAGTGTCAAACAGTGTCACACAGTCACACACAGTCACACAGTGTCACACACAGTCACACAGTGTCACACACAGTCACACAGTGTCACACACAGTCACACAGTGTCACACACAGTGTCACACACACACACACACACACACACAGTCACACACAGTGTCACACACACAGTCACACACAGTGTCACACACACAAACACACACACCCTTAGCGTAGAAGCTGAATCTCAAGCAAGGCCTGCCCCCAAGTGTGGCAGGCAGCCTAGCGGTTAATAGAGTTGGGCCAGTAACGAAAGGTCGCTGGTTGGAATCACTGAGATGAGGTGAAAGGTCGCTGGTTGGAATCACTGAGATGAGGTGAAAGGTCTGTGCCCTTGAACACGGCACTTAAACACTAATTATTAGTGTAAATACTAAATGATTCAAATGTAAATGTACCACTTTAGACATTGTGTACATTGTGTACATTGTGTACATTGTGTACATATAAACACACCAACCTATGTGGTACTGGGATCAGAAACACATTATCTTGAATCCAGATGGTCATTGGCAAACTTTAGACGGGCCTGGACATGCGCTGGCTTGAGCAGGGGAACCTTGCGTGCGCTGCAGGATTTTAATCCATGACGGCGTAGTGTGTTACTAATGGTTTTCTTTGAGACTGTGGTCCCAGCTCTCTTCAGGTCATTGACCAGGTCCTGCCGTGTAGTTCTGGGCTGATCCCTCACCTTCCTCATTATTATTGATGCACCATGAGGTGAGATCTTGCATGGTGCCCCAGACCGAGGGAGATTGACCGTCATCTTGAACTTCTTCCATTTTCTAATAATTGCGCCAACAGTTGTTGCCTTCTCACCAAGCTGCTTGCCTATTGTCTTGTAGCCCATCCCAGCCTTGTGCAGGTCTACAATTTTATCCCTGATGTCCTTACACAGCTCTCTGGTCTTGGCCATTGTGGAGAGGTTGGAGTCTGTTTGATTGAGTGTGTAACGAGTTCAAACAGGTGCAGTTAATACAGGTAATGAGTGGAGAACAGGAGGGCTTCTTAAAGAAAAACTAACAGGTCTGTGAGAGCCGGAATTCTTACTGGTTGGTAGGTGATCAAATACTTATGTCATGCAATAAAATGCAAATTAATTATTAAAAAATCATACAATGTGATTTTCTGGATTTTTGCTTTAGATTCCGTCTCTCACAGTTGAAGTGTACCTATGATAAAAATTACAGACTTCTACATGCTTTGTAAGTAGGAAAACCTGCAAAATCGGCAGTGTATCAAATACTTGTTCTCCCCACTGTAGGTGAAATCCGTCATTGTCACAGACATGGTGGTAGGAAGATTTGCTGTGTCATCATGGTGGTCTCTGATTGGTGGTCATCATTTGCTGTGTCATCATGGTGGTCTCTGATTGGTGGTCACCATTTGCTGTGTCATCATAGTGGTCTCTGATTGGTGGTCATCATTTGCTGTGTCATCATGGTGGTCTCTGATTGGTGGTCATCATTTGCTGTGTCATCATGGTGGTCTCTGATTGGTGGTCATCATTTGCTGTGTCATCATAGTGGTCTCTGATTGGTGGTCATCATTTGCTGTGTCATCATAGTGGTCTCTGATTGGTGGTCATCATTTGCTGTGTCATCATAGTGGTCTCTGATTGGTGGTCATCATTTGCTGAGTCATCATAGTGGTCTCTGATTGGTGGTCATCATTTGCTGTGTCATCATAGTGGTCTCTGATTGGTGGTCATCATTTTCTGAGTCATCATAGTGGTCTCTGACTGGTGGTCATCATTTGCTGTGTCATCATAGTGGTCTCTGATTGGTGGTCATCATTTTCTGTGTCATCATAGTGGTCTCTGATTGGTGGTCATCATTTGCTGTGTCATCATAGTGGTCTCTGATTGGTGGTCATCATTTGCTGTGTCATCATAGTGGTCTCTGATTGGTGGTCATCATTTGCTGTGTCATCATAGTGGTCTCTGATTGGTGGTCATCATTTGCTGTGTCATCATAGTGGTCTCTGATTGGTGGTCATCATTTGCTGTGTCATCATAGTGGTCTCTGATTGGTGGTCATCATTTGCTGAGTCATCATAGTGGTCTCTGATTGGTGGTCATCATTTGCTGTGTCATCATAGTGGTCTCTGATTGGTGGTCATCATTTTCTGAGTCATCATAGTGGTCTCTGATTGGTGGTCATCATTTGCTGTGTCATCATAGTGGTCTCTGATTGGTGGTCATCATTTTCTGAGTCATCATAGTGGTCTCTGATTGGTGGTCATCATTTTCTGAGTCATCATAGTGGTCTCTGATTGGTGGTCATCATTTGCTGTGTCATCATAGTGGTCTCTGATTGGTGGTCATCATTTTCTGAGTCATCATAGTGGTCTCTGATTGGTGGTCATCATTTGCTGTGTCATCATAGTGGTCTCTGATTGGTGGTCATCATTTTCTGAGTCATCATAGTGGTCTCTGATTGGTGGTCATCATTTGCTGCTCAAATGGACTTCTTCTCTTCCCTTCTCTCACTTCCTTGGCTGTTCTCTCAAGAACCTGAAGTGAAGCTAGACCACTGCATGTTTTACACAGGGCATGATGATGTCTGCTCTGTAACAATAACCTGAAGTGGAGCTAGATGATGTCTGCTCTGTAACAATAACCTCAATAACCTGTAACAATAACCTGAAGTGGAGCTAGATGATGTCTGCTCTGTAACAATAACCTCAATAACCTGTAACAATAACCTGAAGTGGAGCTAGATGATGTCTGCTCTGTAACAATACAAAATCACTATCTTGTGTTCATATGCATGACACATTGCAAAGATACTATGCATATTATGCATAAAATTGACTAAATGTAATAATAATGTGTATAGGGTACGGGTGGCATTGGCTCAACTTACCCCATGGCAAACATTTGGACTATATACACAGCTTATAGAGGATAGCTTATAGAGGATAGCTTATAGAGGATAGCTTATAGAGGATAGCTTATAGAGGATAACTTATAGAGGATAGCTTATAGAGGATAGCTTATAGAGGATAGCTTATAGAGGATAGCTTATATAGGATAGCTTATAGAGGATAACTTATAGAGGATAGCTTATAGAGGATAGCTTATAGAGGATAGCTTATAGAGGATAGCTTATAGAGGATAGCTTATAGAGGATAGCTTATAGAGGATAGCTTATAGAGGATAGCTTATAGAGGATAGCTTATATAGGATAGCTTATAGAGGATAGCTTATAGAGCATAGCTTATAGAGGATAGCTTATAGAGCATAGCTTATAGAGGATAGCTTATATAGGATAGCTTATAGAGGATAGCTTATAGAGCATAGCTTATAGAGGATAGCTTATATAGGATAGCTTATAGAGGATAGCTTATAGAGGATAGCTTATATAGGATAGCTTATATAGGATAGCTTATAGAGGATAGCTTATAGAGCATAGCTTATAGAGGATAGCTTATATAGGATAGCTTATAGAGGATAGCTTATAGAGCATAGCTTATAGAGGATAGCTTATAGAGCATAGCTTATAGAGGATAGCTTATATAGGATAGCTTATAGAGGATAGCTTATAGAGCATAGCTTATAGAGGATAGCTTATATAGGATAGCTTATAGAGGATAGCTTATAGAGGATAGCTTATAGAGGATAGCTTATAGAGGATAGCTTATATAGGATAGCTTATAGAGGATAGCTTATAGAGCATAGCTTATAGAGGATAGCTTATAGAGGATAGCTTATAGAGGATAACTTATAGAGGATAACTTATAGAGGATAACTTATAGAGGATAGCTTATAGAGGATAGCTTATAGAGGATAGCTTATATAGGATAACTTATAGAGGATAACTTATAGAGGATAACTTATAGAGGATAGCTTATAGAGGATAGCTTATAGAGGATAGCTTATAGAGGATAGCTTATATAGGATAGCTTATAGAGGATAACTTATAGAGGATAGCTTATAGAGCATAGCTTATAGAGGATAGCTTATAGAGGATAACTTATAGAGGATAACTTATAGAGGATAACTTATAGAGGATAGCTTATAGAGGATAGCTTATAGAGGATAGCTTATAGAGGATAGCTTATATAGGATAGCTTATAGAGGATAACTTATAGAGGATAGCTTATAGAGGATAGCTTATAGAGGATAACTTATAGAGGATAGCTTATAGAGGATAGCTTATAGAGGATAGCTTATATAGGATAGCTTATATAGGATAGCTTATAGAGGATAGCTTATATAGGATAGCTTATAGAGGATAGCTTATAGAGGATAGCTTATAGAGGATAGCTTATAGAGGATAACTTATAGAGGATAACTTATAGAGGATAGCTTATAGAGGATAGCTTATAGAGCATAGCTTATAGAGGATAGCTTATAGAGGATAGCTTATAGAGGATAGCTTATAGAGGATAGCTTATAGAGGATAGCTTATAGAGGATAGCTTATAGAGGATAGCTTATAGAGACCCCAACTGATGTATAAAACAATCTTCTTTAGTTCACAAGCATTATGAAACCTTTAACACAATACATATTATTTTTTGGAACTAACTTGCTTAACACTTTTTCCATTTGGTTTCTTACTACACAGACTCCATGAAATGATGACCTCTTCCTAAATATTTGGTCACATGATTGATTATGTGTATGGTTTCCTTACCCACTCTCCCCTACTAGACAAAAACATCCAGAAGGACCATGACAGAATGTTCTAAGAGCATCCTATAGACATCCTTGGGGACGTCCCCGGTAGGAACTATACAAAAACCTCAACGCAACACAACGTCCTGAGAACGTACTAAAATCATCCTTGGGGGACGTTCCTGTCCTAGAGAGGAAATGCTTGTTTAGCTTCCACCTCCAAAGAATAACCTATGCTACTAATACATATACAAGAAATGTGGTGAATTCCACATGGAGAAACAACCACACTGACAGCTGTTAGTGTAGCTAGAAAGCTACCTTGCTAACCTTATATAGCTAGCTAATGTTATCTGTTGTTGCTGGTGCTAACTTCACAGATTTTGCCTGGCTTTTCCACCTGCTAACTAGCCCTGAATCAGGACGAGTGGTGATGGCTATTATTTTGTTCTAGCTAGCTAACGTTTGCTCTGGTCCAAGGTCAAACCAACTCGGAAGTTCAAAGACATTCAGTTGTTCTGTTTAGTGAGTTCCTCCATAGAACTCACTAAACAGTAATGCTTTGTTTGTAAATGATGTCTGAGTGTTGGAGTGGGACCCTGGCTATCCGTAAATAAATAAAAAACACAATTGTGACGTCTAGTTTGATTAATATAAGGAATTTTTAATTATTTTTACTTTTGCTACTTCAGTATATTTTATCAACTACATTTACTTTTGATACTTAAGTATATTTACAACCAAATAATTTTAGACTTTTACTCAAGTAGTATTTTACTGGGTGACTTTCACTTTTACTTGAGTCATTTTCTATTAAGGTATCTTTACTTTTACTGAAGTATTATAATTGGGAACTTTTTCCAACGCTGCTGGTGAAGTAATTTAATGACGCCCTAAATATAAAAAAAAATTATATTTTAGAGGTTTAAAAAGGAAGAGAAAGAAGCAATATAAACCAGTACTTTGTTGGGTTTCGAACCTGTTCATAACTTTATTTTGCTGGTGGGAACAGTGAAACAGAATGACAAAGAAATAATTGTTATGTTCAGAACAAAACAATTGGAAAATAATTTTAGTTCCAACACTTTTGTTTTTATTATTATATTTTTAAAAAATAACCACATTTTTCGTGATATTCAATTGGTAGTAACGATCTTGTCTCATCGCTGCAACTCCCCAAAGGGCGAAGGCGGGCGAAACATGCATCCTCCGAAATGTTACCCGCCAAGCCACGCTGCTTGCAAACGCCCAACGCGCCACAAGGAGTCACTAGAGCGTGACTGAACACGTTTGTCAAAGTGGACAATGAGTTCTTGCGTGTAGCTGTGTACGCACCAAAAGACAGTCCATGTTTCAGTGCAGTAAGCACGGTCGACATAGTGGAAACTAGGCCTAGAGAGGCCGATTTCAGTCAGGAAAAACTGGCCACCGACACTAAACACAGCTTCCATCAATAGGTACTATCAAAAGCCTTCTTCCCGTTCGAATACCCAGCTTCGGTGAAGGCCTTGTCTGCTTGGCACAGAACTTTCGAAACAAAACGCAACATGCAATAATTACAATGATTTACAGTTCATCTGAGGAAATCTGTCAATGGAAATAAATTCATTAGGCCCTAGTCTATGGATGTTACATGACTGGGAATTCTGGGAATACAGATATTGTGGGAAAAAATATAAACAAAGCATGTAAAGTTTTGTTCCAGACGCTCCAAAAAGCTTATTTCTCTAAAATCCCCAAATTTGTTTACATCCCTGTTAATGAGCATTTCTCCTTTGCCAAGATAATCCGTGTGGCATATCAAGAAGCAGATTCAACAGTATGGTCATTACACTGGTGCACCTTGTGCTGGGGACAATAAAAGGCCACTCTAAAATGTGCATTTGCCAGTACGTCTACCTGGCCTCACAACCGCAGCCCATGTTCATGGTGTCGTGTGGGCGAGCAGTTTGCTGATATCAACGTTGTGAACAGAGAACAGGGTTATGGTATGGGCAGAAGCTACGGACATCGAACACAATTGTATTTTATCGATGGCAATTTGAATTCACAGAAATACCTTGAAGAGATCCTGAGGCCCAAGCTTCGGATGTCATTGATCTCATGATAATGTTACTTTACATTGTCGGATCAGTAGTCCTTTGAAAACATCTCATCACTACTAACCTCTACTTCGTTCATCGCTCAACCTCATGCTTTAGAGTTTAATTTGGTTTATAATGTTCAGACTCTTTATATCCCTCGTTCCTCTCATATCACAGACCAGACCAGCTTTCACAACATTTCCTCTCATATCACAGACCAGACCAGCTTTCACAACATTTCCTCTCATATCACAGACCAGACCAGCTTTCACCCAACTAAAGCTTATCCAGGGTCAGGTGTGCCACATTCTATGTGATGGCAGGCCACACATAGTATCAGATTGCACCATCTTCATGTCGTTGCGTCCATCCAGGCATTATCTTGCTCTCTCCCTCGCACCCCTTTTCTTCCACTAATCTACTTCCTCCCTCTCTTTGGTGGGATGATTATGGCTAACGCTCCTGCCGGGACCACAACTATATCCACCTCCACTCACGTTGGCTACAGCATGATGACATCCTGCACCAACGTGACGACATCCTACGGCCTCCACTGACGCATATTCATTCAGGCCTAAAATACTTTGACCCAGGTCCCCAAACCAGCTCCAGACCTGGCTTCTCACCCCGCTTCACGACTTGGTATCCGACACAGCCTAAGTCCACGCAGCGACAGCTCCCCACTATGGCCCAGCAGGCAGGCTTTCACCCCCCCCCTCTCTCTCTCTAATACCTGACACAGGTACACTTTCTCCATCTCACTCAGCATACTGTTTCCTCTACCCTCGACACTCGACCCTCTACCCTCGACCCTCGACCGTCTACCCTCGACCCTCTACCCTCGACCGCTCACGTTCTGCCTCCGCCCCAGCAGGCAAGCTTTCACCCCCCCCCCTCTCTCTCTAATACCTGACACAGGTACACGTCCCCCCCCCCCCCCCCCCCCCCCCATCCAATACCTGACACAGGTACACGTCCCTCTCCCCCCCCCCCCCCCCTCTCTCTCTAATACCTGACACAGGTACACGTCCCTCTAACCCCCCCCCCCCTCTCTCTCTAATACCTGACACAGGTACACGTCCCTCTAACCCCCCCCCCCTCTCTAATACCTGACACAGGTACACGTCCCTCTAACCCCCCCCCCTCTCTAATACCTGACACAGGTACACGACCTTGCCTCTTGCTACTACTTTTCTCTCCGGAACACTGGACCTGCGACCGCTTCTGTGGCAGTGGCTCACCCACTTTCTCCACCTCACTCAGCATACTGTTTCCTCGACCCTCGACCCTCTACACTCTACCCTCGACCCTCGACCCTCGACCACTCACGTTCTGCCTCCGCTCCTGGTGCAACTGGTTTTCCAGTTGCCTGCTCTGGACTCCAGGCTATCTTTCCTGCCTTTGGCTCCTCTCCCCCCATGTCCCGCTGCTCCAGCAGAGGCTCACCCTCTCTATCTGCCAGTGTTGACCTCTCTCTTTCCCTCAGGTCCTGCTGCCTCCCCTACTCTCTCTGCCAGCAACGACCTCTCACATCCCAAACTACTCAACCTGTTATGTGACCTCCGCCCCCCGCAGTGGTACGACGGCTCCTGGCCCTCTTCCTAAACTCTTCCTTGTTTTTCTACGGATGGGCAGAAGAGATGCTTTTGAAATGGATTCCTCTGACTGTGTGAATTGGGAGAGATCTTTCATTCATACCATGAAACTACAATGGTACTTTCACTTATACCATAGTCTGAATCATGGAAATGTACCATGGTTTGAAGTATGATGGTACTGCCATGCACCTACATAATACCATGGTTTTGCTTCATTTTTATCACAGTATAAATGTGGATCATGGAAATACCATGGTTTTAACTTGCATTATACATTCTATAATATGGTAACGCACAATTATGATGAATGGTACCAGATATGTTCATATAGTACCATCTTTATTAATTGTGCGTTGCCATAGTACAATGGCAGTATAATGCAGTAAATAAATAAACTCCAACGTCAAACAAGGTTGGTTGGTATTATACTGATGAATTTATATACCAGTATGGGCAAGTCAGAAGCAGGCTACTATTGTTGGTCCTAATTTGTCTGTAACATCAATGAAAAAGGGAAATGGTTGTTATAAAAGAGGGCAATACATATTTGAGTTCCCTGTGTTGCCTAATCTTTGGCATTATGTAATAATTTACAGTATTTATAGTCAATGGGTGTTGTGCTTGTTTCGGTCTGCAGAGGGAGCCTAGTCAGTGAGCCGTTGAATGAGAGAGCAAAGCAATGTTTGTTTTTGTGCTAGCAGCATGTAGTGAAACATGAAAGCATGGTAGTTGATTACAATGTATTATGATGGTCTGTGCCCCACCGTTTTGTTTCTCAGGGTAAAGTGACCAAAAACAAAGTAATTTATTGTAGTAACATAATGCAACACTGGGTGTTTTAGGGATATGTCCCTCCTATCATTTGTATGTAGAAGGACTGAGGAGCTCAGTTCTGGTGACTTTTTCAAAGGATATTCTACTCCAGAATTAATTAAAATAAGTACGTTTACACCATCTAAAATAGAATTGTTAAGACCCAAAGTCAATTTTTTCAAAGGAGACCTGGCCAAGCAGGCAGCAACAATCAACACATTACAGAATTAAAACATACAACAATACAATACAACAACAGGATCCAGCCTAAACAAAGCATTTACACTCCTCTGTAACAGAGTCTCCCATCAACATTTTAAATTCATTCAGTGGCACTAACATATGTAGATGAAGCATGGATTTTAAACTATTCCATGCCTCTGGTGGTCAAGACGAGAAGGCAGTCTTGCCTAGTACTGTACATGTCCTGGGGACTTTTAAGTACCAACCACCTAGTAGAACGGGTATGGTAACTGCTGGTGGTGAAGGAGACCAGACTACAGAGGTAAAGAGGGAGTTTACCCAGAAGGGCTTTGTAGATGAACAGCTTTCTGCGCATATAAAAAGGGGTATGCCAGATGTACAAAGGCAGAACGTGTACAATGTAATAATGTGCAGTGTAGCCAAAGATATTGCTTTTGTTGTGTTGAACTTGACAGTAACACTTGTGTGTTAGTGAGGGGGGTTTATTACATGTTTTACTCAGTGAATGTTATTTTTACACACATGTAGCCTTGTGCACTTGATCGATGTCTACTATGGTGGCCAATATAACAGAGCATAAATAGAATGTCTGTTTGTTTCATTCTATTTCTCCAAGTGTAATATTTAGATGTGTGATGTCACAAGTGTTCTATTATAAAGGTTGTCATGGATAACTGCAATATGAGTGTATTGGTTTTTTCTCAAGACTTGAGTGTCATTTGCAGTGAAGTCTAAGCACCAAATAACATTGGATTGCTTTCCTTAAAATGTTTAGCTATGAGTTAATTAACCACGTTTTATTTTACACACTGATCTGATCATGTAGATCATGTTCTTTGTTGTTTAATTAGTACACAGTTAAAACCTGCATTTCAAGAAGGGATCCAGCCTAAAAGTCACTAGACATATACCACGTAAATACCACGTTCTTTTTGTCACTACCATGGCAGGAAAATACCACAGTATTTTCACCAGTACCACGGTATTCTCACCAGTACCACGGTATTTTCACCAGTACCACGGTATTTTCACCAGTACCACAGTATTTTCCGGCCATGGTAGTGACCAAGAAAGTATTCAGACCCCTTCACTTTTTCCACATTTTGTTACGTTACAGCCTTATTCTAAAATGTATGAAATAAAAAAAAATCCTCATCAATCTACACACAATACCCATAATGACAAAGCGAAAACTGTTTAAAAAAATAATCAAAAACAGAAATACCTTATTTACGAAAGTATTCAGACCCTTTGCTATGAGACTTGGAAAGGCACACACCTGTCGATATCAGGTCCCAGAGATGACAGTGCATGTCAGAGCAAAAACCAAGACATGAGGTTGAAGGAATTGTCTGTAGAGCTCAGAACTGGGGAAGGGTAGCAAAAAATGTCTGTAGCATTGAAGGTTCCCAAGAACACAGTGGCTTCCATCATTCTTAAATGGAAGAAGTTTGGAACCACCAAGACTCTTCCTAGAGCTGGCCGCCCGGCTAAACTGAGCAATCGGGGGAGAAGGGTCTTCGTCAGGGAAGTGACCAAGAACCCGATGGTCACTCTGACAGAGCTCCAGAGTTCCTCTGTGGAGATGGGAGAACCTTCCAGAAGGACAAACATCTCTGCAGCACTCCACCAATCAGGCCTTTATGGTAGAGTGGCCAGACTGAAGCCACTCCTCTGTAAAAGGCACATGACAGCCCGCTTGGAGTTTTCCAAAAGGCACCTGAAGGATACTCAGGATGTGGGGATGTTTTTCAGACTGGAAGACTAGTCAGGATTGAGGGAAAGAGGAAAAGAGATCAGAGAGATCCTTGATGAAAACCTGCTCCAGATCACTCAGGACCTCAGACTGGGGAGAAGGTTCACCTTCCAACAGTCTCTGAATTTCCTTGAGTGTTCCAGACAGAGCCCGGACTTGAACCCAATCGAACATCTCTGGAGAGACCTAAAATAGCTGTGCAGCCAACCTGACAGAGCTTGAGAGGATCTGCAGAGAAGAATGGGAGAAACTCCCCAAATACAGGTGTGCTTGTAGCATCATACCCAAAAAGACTCGAGGCTGTAATCGCTGCCAAAGGTGCTTCAACAAAGTATTGAGTAAAGGGTCAGAATACTTATGTAAATGTGACATTTCAGTTTATTTCTTTTTTATATTTACAAAACATTTTAAACACCTGTTTTTGCTTTGACAATATTGGGAATTGTGTGTAGATTGTAACGTAACAAAATGTGGAAAAAGTGAAGGTGTCTGAATACTTTCCGAATGCGCTGTATGTCGTGTGTTTCTCCTCTACAGGAAGAGATCAAAAGTAAACTGGCTGCCGTCTGTGGTGAAATTGACTTCCTCAAACCTTTGTGCAAAAAGTCGAAAGGTGTTAAAATAGCATTTTATCACAGAGGCGTGGCACTGTAGTGGTAATGTCATGTTTGATTTAATTGATTGATATTTCTATACATTTTTCAGACGAAAGCCCTTGCTGGATGTAATTTCCTACTTAGCAAGAAAAATACAGAATGCTGAGATTCTAAATAAAAAATGCCAACATGAGTTCAGACATTGTAATGAAATGCTTTATTATTGCGTTATCATTGCATTTTGGACTTCGGATGATTACAAACGGTTTCTGATGCCAAAGGTTTTCTTTTGGAGAAATGTATAAACAGTTGGTGACAAAGAAGGGTTGCAGTTGTACTCTTTATTCAATTAAGTTTATTTTTTTGCACAAACATTCAAAATTCTGAGAATAATTTACTATTTTATACAAAAATAGCAAAAATGTCAAAACAATTACATGATACAAAATGTACTGCAATTTAAGAATGACTATACAATATTATCGTTGTATTTTTCTGCCACTATACACTATTATCGTTATACACTATTCCGAAAACATTATTTCAGAACATATAATGCTAATCCAATAACATATCATGCTTGTGTTGTGACTAATTTTGAGAAAAGGCAAGAGGCTGGCAGCATAGCATTGTCTTGACACCTGAACATCCTTCTTCTCACTTTGGAATTTGAATACTAGCTGCTTGATCAGTAGCTCAGATCCAACACGTCTTTTGCTCTATAAGATAAACAAAAAGAGGGCATGAGTGGAAGATCGAAAGACATAACCCCAATATTTTTGTATTAATTAATACATTCTATTCAATAGTGTTTCAATTAACAAGCACAGGTGATAATCTCTATAATTTTTAGTCGTCACTAAAGAGTATCTCTAACTTCTACTCACCTGCAGGCCTTAATGTTAACGCAGATAGTCCTCACGTCATCGCTGGTGCTAAGTTCCTCAACCAACACCCACAAGTTCCTTTTCACAAAGCCTTTACACAGAGATTTGAGGAGGCCAATTTTATCGCAAACAGACAATAGTTTTTGCTTTATCTGCACCTGTTGAAGAGAAATCATCAACATCGGTTGACATTTTCAGAGACATATTTCAGTAAATAGTAAATAGTGACATTTCATGAAGGGAGACACTATGGAGTAGGTGCTATGGTGTAGGTGGCATGGAGTAAGTGCTATGGAGTAGGCGCTATGGAGTAGGCGCTATGGAGTAGGCGCTATGGAGTAGGCGCTATGGAGTAGTTACCTGGCTAGTGGAAGAGGAGATGTGTTTCTTGACTTTGTTCAGTGCCCAATTACACGCCCAGCATGTTTCCTGTAACTGTTGCACCTTTGGAGAGCATAAACAGACACAAATGTACATGGTTTGATGTATTCAGTATTATGGTTTAAGTACATTTGAATACGTAATGTAAGAGTGGAAGTCAAGTTGGACAAGAGTTTCTTCAGTCAATGTATTGGTTGCATTCATGTAATTTGTTAAGCGCTGTTACACAGTAGCAGGTTAGTTGAGAATTCCAATAGAAAGTTGCAGAAATGTCTACACTTTCTGCTAGTTCATACAATTTTGACCGTATAGTGTACTGTTACCATGTGCTTTTCTGGCTGTGCTTCCACTACTTCCTGGTCATCAAGGTTAACCTCTTGGCATTGTCCGCAGACTTCCCAAACTGTGAAGTAAAAATGGTACAACATTCAATTGTATTGTACTGAAACGAAAAGGTGAACTTGGAGCGGATTTAGGTCCTACCCTTACAGATTCTCATACACCCTGACCCAATCAAATGTATCTGCTACATTTACAGTAGGTACTGCTTGAGTTAACAAATGATAGCTCACCTGAACAAGCCAGCAGGAGGACCAGAGATGTCTTCATGATTTGTGATGGTAGAGATGTGAAGAGTAAAGTCGGGGTGGGGTTTGGTAGAGTGACTTAAGATTCAGACAAGTCCCTTTATCTACCGAGGTCCCTCTACCCACAACCCCCTGTACAATCCCCACCCACAACGTATTGATGGTACATCTCACATTTACCACAACACACAAACCTTACTGATCAACAGAATGTTACTTGGAAGGATTTAATATTTCTACACACTGATGAGAAGCAGTGCTCTTTAATCTCTTCAATTTGTATTGGCCAAATACAGATACCCCTTGGATTTCTTCATATTTTATTGTGTTACAAAATGGGATTAAAATGTTAATTTTTTTTCAACAATCTACTTAAAATATGATTGAAGTATTTAGCCCCTTTTTTCAGGCAAAGCCTAAATTAGTTCAGGAGAAAACGTTCCTTTTAACAAATCACACAAATGACATTGACTCACTCATAAAGAAGGGCAGTGATTGGTAGATGAGTAACAATAACAAATCAGACATTGACCATCTTTTTTTAGCATGGTCAAGTTAATAACTATGCTGTGGATTATGAATTAAACCACCAAGACACATCAAAGATATAGTCGTTCTTCTGAACTGAGCTGCAGGAAAGGAACGAAACTGCTCAGGGATGTTACCGTGAGGCCATTGGTCATTATAAAACCGTTTCAGAGTTGAATGGCTGTGACGGGAGAAAACTGAGGATGGATCAACAACATTGTATTGACTCCATAATACTAACCTAATTGACAGAGTGAAAAGAAGAACACAAATACACAGAATAGAAATATGCATCTTGTCCGTAACAAGGTACTAAAATAATACTGTTAAAAAAACGGCAAAGTAATACACTTTTTGGCCTTAAATGCAAAGCCTTAAGTTTGGGGCAAATCCAACACAACACATCACTGAGTAACTGTCTTCCTATTTTAAAGCATGGTGGTGGCTGCATCATGTTATGGGTTTGCTTGACATCGGCAAATACTGGGGGAGTTTTTCAGGATAAAAAGACATGGGATGGAGCTAAGCACAGTCCTATGTAGCTCAGATGGTAGAGCATGGCGCTTGCAACGCCAGGGTTGTGGGTGCAATTCCCATGGGGGACCAGCACGAAAAAATCATGAACATGTATGCACTAACTAACTGTAAGTTGCTCTGGATAAGAATTATTGTTTGTGATTTATCTGTCTCGCACTTTGTCTGTAGCCTACCTGTTTGTATCTTTATATGTTTGTCTGTCTGTCCATTTGTGCAATACCCCTCTACGGTGAAGGAGGGTTGCCGGTTGCAACACCAAAGGCCCGGGAATTGCATGAGTGGCCCTACTGATGTCTCCGTCCTCAGGTTTACTGACAGTGGATGAGTTTCCTCGGATTGGATGAGTCTGACAAAACTGTAAACCCCCGGGAGTCCATTTGCCGTTTTGACCATCTATCCGGACTACGAGATTATAAGTAAAAAGAGCCTCTCAGCGAGCTACCTAGTTAGCTGATCAAATGTCAATCGTTGATTTCTCAGCACAAGCAAAACCCCAGTGCAAAAAATGCCCAAATAGCTAGAAACTACAACGGTGCTCATAAAAACAGATCCACAACCAGAATAATTAGCTGGCTAACTAGTTGACTTGGCTATTCCTGTTGCCTCGCCCCACCTACTCCAATGTAATGTTTACCTCATGTTACTGTTGTCACTGACATACTTCACACGCTGATTATCTCGAATAGAAAATGTGCAGCTCAATTGAAAGACAGAGGAACAATATCAACACACATTATGTGCTTTCTGAGGTAGGGTACAGTGGAGCTGTAGCTGGGTCAGGATATTGTGAGAGCCAAGGAAAGAGCTGCACTCGGGGAAGGAAAGCCCTACAGTAAAGTCATGAATTCCTGGCCGTGCAGTATGGAGAGAGAGGATCTCACAGTAAGACAAAGGAACGTTTCCCGCCAAGATTCCTAATACAATTAATGGATAAATTAAACAATCTTTGAGAATGTGGAGACGGTCAGTGGAACCAGTTACGGTCCTGTCCACTGAACAGCACAGACACATTATCCTACTCTGTGTTTACAGCCACATTCCACTTATCTGTGTTTACAGCCACATTACTCTACTCTGATTACAGACACATTACCCTACTCTGTGTTTACAGCCACATTACCCTACTCTGTGTTTACAGCCACATTCCACTTATCTGTGTTTACAGCCACATTACTCTACTCTGATTACAGACACATTACCCTACTCTGTGTTTACAGCTACATTACCCTACTCTGATTACAGCCACATTACCCTACTCTGTGTTTACAGCCACATTACCCTACTCTGTGTTTACAGCCACATTACCCTACTCTGATTACAGACACATTACCCTACTCTGTGTTTACAGCCACATTACCCTACTCTGTGTTTACAGCCACATTACCCTACTCTGATTACAGACACATTACCCTACTCTGTGTTTACAGCCACATTACTCTACTCTGATTACAGACACATTACCCTACTCTGTGTATACAGCCACATTACCCTACTCTGTGTTTACAGACACATTACCCTACTCTGTGTTTACAGACACATTACCCTACTCTGTGTTTACAGCCACATTACCCTACTCTGTGTTTACAGCCACATTACCCTACTCTGTGTTTACAGCCACATTACCCTACTCTGTGTTTACAGCCACATTACCCTACTCTGATTACAGACACATGACCCTACTCTGTGTTTACAGCCACATTACCCTACTCTGTGTTTACAGCCACATTACCCTACTCTGTGATAACAGCCACATTACCCCTAACTCTGTGTTTACAGCCACATTACCCTACTCTGTGTTTACAGCCACATTACCCTACTCTGTGATAACAGCCACATTACCCCTAACTCTGTGTTTACAGCCACATTAACCTACTCTGTGTTTACAGACACATGACCCTACTCTGTGTTTACAGCCACATGACCCTACTCTGTGTTTACAGCCACATTACCCCTAATTCTGTGTTTACAGCCACATTACCCTACTCTGTGATTACAGCCACATTACCCTACTCTGTGATTACAGCCACATTACCCTACTCTGTGTTTACAGACACATTACCCTACTCTGTGTTTACAGCCACATTACCCTACTCTGTGATAACAGCCACATTACCCCTAACTCTGTGTTTACAGCCACATTAACCTACTCTGTGTTTACAGCCACATTACCCTACTCTGTGTTTACAGCCACATTACCCTACTCTGTGTTTACAGCCACATTACCCCTAACTCTGTGTTTACAGACACATTACCCTACTCTGTGTTTACAGACACATTACCCTACTCTGTGTTTACAGACACATTACCCCTAACTCTGTGTTTACAGCCACATTAACCTACTCTGTGTTTACAGCCACATTACCCTACTCTGTGTTTACAACCACATTACCCTACTCTGTGTTTACAGACACATTACCCCTAACTCTGTGTTTACAGCCACATTACCCTACTCTGTGTTTACAGACACATTACCCTACTCTGTGATTACAGCCATATTACCCTACTCTGTAATTACAGGTCCCTCAATTATGAGGCTTGCATCTGAAATATTGTATAAATGTTTGACTAAGTATGAGAATACTCTTGAAATGATAACAATGTGATTTTAGCCTTTTTATGAGATAAAGGTTTTCCATGTCTGTTTGCCCATTAACTAAGCCACAACCCTAATGAGGTCAGAAGAGCGTGTCAGTGTGATCGTGCAAACTAGGATTTTATGACTTTCAAAATGATACTGATCGAGATAAGGTGAAATTGATTTATAAACGACTGTTATCAAAATAGATATAAAATATCCGAAGAGTTATTGTCTGGAATTTGTAACTCTGTAAATGACAGATTCCAGTGGTGCCCTGACTTCCTAGTTAATTAATGTTTAGGTGGTTAGTTTAATCACATAATCATTAAGCCTAGAGAATCGATTTAATAAAATAACAGTCTTAACCTTTAATGCAAAGACACAACACTCGCATTCCAGTGAAAAGGCCAAGAGTGGACTATTCCAGCGATGACTCGTTATCCCCCTGATGATGACACCGACACCATCTTCGACGGCGAACTGTAAAATACACTGTATTGACCTTGTGGCTGTATTTTATGACTAAATGTGTTGTACTGATGCATTTGATTGGTGAAATGTAAAGTACTACATCTAGAGCCCTCTAGAGCTCAAACTCATAAATCATCACACTAGCCAGCCGCAAGTCACCTTCTCTCATTCTTCTACTACATGTGTGAAAACGCCCTAAGAAGGAAGAAAGCCACAGTGTGTCTTTAGAAGCTCACACCAAGTAGGGGGGAAATAGTTTGCTTGCAAGACTCATGACATTCCACCCTAAGAGTTGTGTCGGAGATACAGGGGAGACTGAAAAGCAGCAGTCTTTTCTTTGGATGCAGAGAAGGCCTTTTACGGTGTGGAGTGAGACTATCTATGGGCAGCTATTGTTTTGATGTTTGGCTTCACACCCTTATTTATCCATGGTTAGTGGGTTCGTACCCACTAACCTGGTCCCACTCTACCCTGGTCCCACTGCATGCGTACAAATCGGCCACCCTGGTATGCCTGAGTTTGTTTTGCATAGGAGTACAAAACAGGGATTCCCATTTTCTCCTGGCTCTCACTAGAACCTCTAGCACAGGCTGTTAGGGAACATCAGTATACTCTGAGTAAACCAAACATTAGGAACACCTTCCTAATATTGAGTTGCACCCCCCCTTTGCCCCCAGAACAGCCTCAATTCCTCTGGGCATAGACTACAACAGGGCTGCCCAACCCTCTTCCTGAAGAGCTACCGTCCTGTGTGTTTTCAGTCCAACCCTAATTTAACACACTTGATTCTACTAATTATCTGCTCATGAAGACATTAACTAGCTGAATGAGATATGATAAATTAAGGTTGGACTGAAAACCTACAGGACGGTAGATCTTCAGGAAGAGGGTTGGGCAGCCCTGGACTACAAGGTATCGAAAGCGTTCCACAGGGATGCTGGCCCATGTTGACTCACCCCACAGTTGTTTCACCATTCTTGATACACACAGGAAACTGTTGACCGTGAAAAACCCAGCAGCGTTGCAGTTCTTGACACAAACCGATGCGACTGGCACCTACTACTGTACCAAACCCTGTTCAAAGGCACTTAAATCTTCACCCTCTGAATGGCACACAATCCATGTCTCAATCGTCTAGAAGCTTAAACATCCTTCTTTAACTCATCTCCTCCCCTTCATCTTCACTGATTGAAGTGGATTTAACAAGTGACATCAATAAGGGATCATATCATTCACCTGGATTCACCTGGTCAGTCTATGCCATGGAAAGAGCATGTTCTTAATGTTTTGTAGACTCAGTGTATTTGGCAAGCATATAGTTAGGCCCTAAAGCGTAGTCTTTGGCTACGCACTAACTGCAGATACAAATTATGAATTTAAATCCTCAATGGAAGCCTATAGATTGAAATGCACAATAATTTATGTTTGTTTCCTCTTTATCAAATCAAATCGAATGTGTCACACGCGCCTAATACAACAGGTGTAGACCTTACTGTGAAATGCTTACTAACAAGCCCTTAACCAACAATACAACAGGTGTAGACCTTACAGTGAAATGGTTACTTACAAGCCCTTAACCAACAATACAACAGGTGTAGACCTTACTGTGAAATGCTTACTAACAAGCCCTTAACCAACAATACAACAGGTGTAGACCTTACAGTGAAATGCTTACTTACAAGCCTTTAACCAACAATACAACAGGTGTAGACCTTACAGTGAAATGCTTACTAACAAGCCCTTAACCAACAATACAACAGGTGTAGACCTTACAGTGAAATGCTTACTAACAAGCCCTTAACCAACAATACAACAGGTGTAGACCTTACAGTGAAATGGTTACTTACAAGCCCTTAACCAACAATACAACAGGTGTAGACCTTACTGTGAAATGCTTACTAACAAGCCCTTAACCAACAATACAACAGGTGTAGACCTTACAGTGAAATGCTTACTTACAAGCCTTTAACCAACAATACAACAGGTGTAGACCTTACAGTGAAATGCTTACTAACAAGCCCTTAACCAACAATACAACAGGTGTAGACCTTACAGTGAAATGCTTACTAACAAGCCCTTAACCAACAATACAGAAACCAACATTTCAAGAAATAGAGTTAAGAAAATATCTAAAAGTAAAACAAGAAAATTCCATAACAATAAGGAGTTTATATACTGGGATCACCGGTACCGAGTCAACGTGCAGGCGTTCAGGTTAGTCGAGGTCATTTGTAAACCTCGGACTTCAGATATAACTCTGAAACATGCCACCTACAGAAGTTCTCGGATGACTCCCCAATTGTAGGGTGCATCAGGGGTGGGAAGGAGGAGGAGTACAGGAGCACAATCAGTGACTTGTTGTGTTGTGGTGTGACCAGAACCACCTTCAGCTCAACATCAGCAAAACAAAGGAGATGGTGGTGGACTTCAGGAGAACCAAGGCCCAACTGACTGCAGTCCCTATACAGGGGATGGATGTGGAAATGGTTGGGTCATACAAGTTCCTGGGAGTCCATATGGACAACAGGCTGGAATGGGCTGGTAACACCGGGGCTCTGTACAAAAAGGGCCAGAGCCGACTCTACTTTCTGAGGAGGCTCAGGTCCTTCAACGTGTGCAGTAAACTACTGCATACCTTCTAACAGTCTGTGGCGGCCAGTGCCATCTTTTTTGCAGTGGTGTGCTGGGGAGCTAACATAAAAGCTGGTGATGCTTCTTGGGTAAATAAACTGATCAGGAAGGCTAGCTCTGTCCTGGGGATGAGCTTTGATTGCCGTCCCGCTCCTTGAAAGTGGCAGCTCTAGCCTTAAGCTCGGTGCAGATTTTGCCTGTAATCCATGGTTTCTATTTGGGAAATGTATGTGCGATCACTGTGGGGATGACCTTGACGATACACTTATGAATGAAGCCGGTGACTGAGTTGGTATTCCAGGCCTGTAATAATAATAATAAATTCAATTTGTATAGCGCTTTTCACGAACTCAAAGTCGCTTTACAGGGGAGGTAAATAAACAAGACAAGACAAACAAGACAAGACAGAGAAAAAAAATAAAAAAATAAATAATAATAATAATAATAAAGAAATATATATATATAATTGGGAGTGGCATGGGGCTAAGGATAGGCAGAGGTGAAGAGATGGGTTTTGAGGCGTGACTGGAAGATGGTGAGGGACTCAGAGGTGCGGATCTCATGGGGGAGGGAGTTCCAGAGCCTGGGAGCTGCCCTTGAAAAGGCTCTGTCCCCAAAACTGCGGAGCTTGGACTTGTGGATGCAAAGGAGACCGGCTGAGGCGGATCTGAGGGACCGTGAGGGTTGGTAGGGGGAGAGAAGGTCAGTGAGGTATGAGGGGGCCAGGTGATGGATGGCTTTGTAGGTAAGGACCAGGATTTTGTACGTGATCCGGTGGGAAATGGGGAGCCAGTGTAGTTGTTTTAGGACTGGAGTGATGTGATGCCAGGATTTGGAGCGGGTGATGAGTCGGGCGGCTGCGTTCTGGACCAGTTGGAGTCTTTTTATGTAGGTCGAGCTGATACCAAGGAGTAGTGAGTTGCAGTAGTCCAGTCGTGAGGAGATGAAGGCGTGAATGAGTCTTTCAGCAGCAGGGGGTGTGAGTAAGGGTCTGATTTTGGCGACGTTGCGGAGGTGAAAGAAGGAGGTTTTAATGACATGACGGATGTGGGGCTCAAGGGAGAGGGTTGAATCAAAAATCACGCCGAGGTTGCGGGCCTGGGGAGATGGAGAGACAATGGTGCCGTCGATGGTGAGAGTGGGGTTATTGGTTTTGCTGAGTGTGGATTTCGAGCCTATGAGGATGAATTGTGTTTTATTGCTGTTGAGTTTGAGGAAGTTGTGTTGCATCCAGGTTTTGATAGCTGACAAACAGGAGTTGATGTGGGAGAGGGGCGGATTGTGGGGGGATTTGGTGCTGAGGTAGATCTGGGTGTCATCGGCGTAACAATGGAAGTTCAGGTTGAAGTGGCGGAGTATCTGACCAAGGGGGAGGATGTAGATGATGAAGAGGAGGGGGCCAAGTACGGAGCCTTGGGGAACGCCTTGGGTGACTGTGGCTGTGGCAGAGGTGTGGTTATGAAGAGAGATGAAGTGGGATCTGTTGGAAAGGTAGGAACGGAGCCAACTGAGTGCAGTACCTTCGATACCAAGGTCTTTGAGTCTGGTGAGCAGGATGTTATGGCTCACGGTATCGAAGGCTGCACTCAGGTCGAGAAGAATAAGGATGTTAAGGGAACCAGTGTCAGCGGAGGTGAGGAGGTCGTTGAGGACTTTGAGGAGAGCGGTTTCTGTGCTGTGGAGGGGGCGAAAACCAGATTGGAGAGATTCAAATTGGTTATTGGCATGAAGATGGGTTTGTAATTGTGAGGCGACTAAACGTTCCAGGGTTTTAGACAGAAAGGGAAGGTTGGAAATTGGGCGGTAGTTGTTGAGGGAAGAGGGATCCAGACCAGGTTTTTTAAGGATTGGTGTGACAGTGGCAGTTTTGAAAGCAGAGGGGACAGTTCCAAGGGACAGAGAGGAGTTGAAGAGGTTAGTGAGGTAAGGGCAAAGGACGGGGAGGCAGGACTTCAGGAGTGGAGTAGGGAGGGAGTCAAGTGAGCAGGTAGTGGGTTTGGAAGAGCTGATGAGTTTAGAGATTTCAAGAGTGGTGACTGAGTCAAACTGGGAGAGGAGGCAGTGTGGAGGTGGGGGAGGGAGGTCAGGAGGGATGGGGGGAAGAGGGGCCGTGATAGGTGCTGGAGTAGATACTGGGAGGTCGGATGCAGGGGATAGAGATTGATAAATGATGTTGATTTTATCAGCGAAAAAGTGAAGGAACGAGTTGCAGAGATCGGGAGTAGAGGTAGGGAGGGTGTTGGTCCGAGGCTTGATAAGGTTGTTCGTTATGGAGAAGAGGATTCTGGGGTTTTGACAGGGGTTGGTGAGGAGGATGGTGGAGAGGTAGGCAGATTTGGCAGCAATGAGGGCATCTTTGTAGGCAATGAGGTGGAGTTTATAGGCTTCAAGGTGGACTGTGAGAGATGATTTTTTTGTCAGACGTTCAAGTTGGCGGCCAGTTTGTTTCATTTTCCGGAGTGCAGGTGTGTACCAGGGTGACGAGGTGATAAAAGTGACGGTTTTTGTTTTGAGGGGGGCCAGAGTGTTAAGGGAGGTACACAAAGCGGAGTTGAGATGGTTTATGAGATCATCAGGTGAGGTGAGGGTTGAATCCAGGTGGAGAGTGGTTGAGAGCAGGTCAGAGAGATGGTGTGGATCAATAGATTTAAGGTTGCGGAAGGTGATTTCTCTGAGGAGGCGGGGGCGTGGAGTTGGAGAAGGAAGGGTGAACCGTATCAGTTTGTGATCAGAGAGGGGAAAGAGGCATGGATGGAGGTCGAGCACTGGTTGGTTAGTGGAGCAGACCAGGTCGAGGATGTGTCCTTTTTCATGGGTGGGGAATGTGACATGTTGGGTGAGAGTAAAGTTGTCCAGTAAAATGGTGAATTCTGATGACAGCTTGCAGGTGGGGGAGCCTATGTGGATGTTTAAGTCACCGAGTAGCAGCAGACGTGGAGAGAGAGATGAGGCTAGTGTGAGGAGTTCAGTAAAATCAGAGAGGAAGGAGGGATTTGGTTTAGGTGGCCGGTAAATGAGGATAACTGTCATGGAGGAAAGAGCTTTGAAGGCGAGGTGTTCAAATGATGATACTGAGGGGAGGGTGAGTTCAGTGATCCGGAAGTTCTGATTGAAAATAACGGCGAGGCCACCTCCACGGCGGGAGGGGCGGGGTTTGCAGATGTAATTGTAGCCAGTGGGGGATGCTTGGTTGAGGGAGAAGAAGTCATTGGGTTGTTGCCAGGTTTCGGTGAGCAGAAGGAAATCCAGTTTATTGTCGAGGATTAGTTCATGGAGGGCAGGGGCTTTATTGTTAAGCGATCGGGTGTTGAGGAGGGCAAAGCTGGCATGGTGAGAGGGTAGTGAGATGGGGGCAGGCTGGAAGGATCTGAGGTTGTCCCGGTTAGCAGTGCGTGTGGGGGGGTAAAGCAGTTGAGGAGGAACAGTGAGTGGATTTGCAAATGATTGGAGAATAGGTATATGTGAAGTGCGAATAGCACTGTAGTCCAGTCCGGGTTTTCTGTGCAGCCTGACGGTGCGCTCAGCTCTATGTAATCCAGCGGGGGAAGCGTTCTGATGACGTGAGAGAGGTGCGACAGAGCGTGCAGGTGACCAGATGGATGGAATGGATTGACCGTGGTAGAAGTAAACAAACTTGCGGCGAAAGCTTCTGTGGATGTAGCGGGGTCGACGTAGAAGTCCGAGCTGTTTGATGACTGGGATGCAGGGTGGAATGGAGTAGTTGATTAGTTCGACCAGTTGCAGAGTTGAATATTTGAACATGGTGCCGAGCGGAGGGACTGAAAGCTCCGTGAAAGCAGTAAGCGGTGGACTAGAGACACAGAGATGGATGAATGATGTGAGTGCCAAAATAATCCACGGCATGACAGGAGAAGATGAAAGTCTCGTTCACGGCTCGCGTCTGGTGGAGGTTGCCTGTGAGAAAGGTTAGCCGCTATTGCAGCTAGAATTAGCCGCCACACGTTAAGTGAACGCGGGCAGCCAGCTAGCGGCTAACCGACGAGGCGATAATCCGGTCGAGGTGCCCAAGCAGCTTCGGGAACCAGCTGAGAGGCTGTCCAGAAGTAGAGAGGCTATCCAGAGGTAGGTGTACAGTGAACACAAACAAAACAGGAACACACGAAGCAATAGCAGACGGAGAAGCGGCGAATAAACAGCGCCAGCGTTCTCTCACGCTGACTTTCAAAATGATACTGATCGAGATAAGGTGAAATTGATTTATAAACGACTGTTATCAAAATAGATATAAAATATCCGAAGAGTTATTGTCTGGAATTTGTAACTCTGTAAATGACAGATTCCAGTGGTGCCCTGACTTCCTAGTTAATTAATGTTTAGGTGGTTAGTTTAATCACATAATCATTAAGCCTAGAGAATCGATTTAATAAAATAACAGTCTTAACCTTTAATGCAAAGACACAACACTCGCATTCCAGTGAAAAGGCCAAGAGTGGACTATTCCAGCGATGACTCGTTATCCCCCTGATGATGACACCGACACCATCTTCGACGGCGAACTGTAAAATACACTGTATTGACCTTGTGGCTGTATTTTATGACTAAATGTGTTGTACTGATGCATTTGATTGGTGAAATGTAAAGTACTACATCTAGAGCCCTCTAGAGCTCAAACTCATAAATCATCACACTAGCCAGCCGCAAGTCACCTTCTCTCATTCTTCTACTACATGTGTGAAAACGCCCTAAGAAGGAAGAAAGCCACAGTGTGTCTTTAGAAGCTCACACCAAGTAGGGGGGAAATAGTTTGCTTGCAAGACTCATGACATTCCACCCTAAGAGTTGTGTCGGAGATACAGGGGAGACTGAAAAGCAGCAGTCTTTTCTTTGGATGCAGAGAAGGCCTTTTACGGTGTGGAGTGAGACTATCTATGGGCAGCTATTGTTTTGATGTTTGGCTTCACACCCTTATTTATCCATGGTTAGTGGGTTCGTACCCACTAACCTGGTCCCACTCTACCCTGGTCCCACTGCATGCGTACAAATCGGCCACCCTGGTATGCCTGAGTTTGTTTTGCATAGGAGTACAAAACAGGGATTCCCATTTTCTCCTGGCTCTCACTAGAACCTCTAGCACAGGCTGTTAGGGAACATCAGTATACTCTGAGTAAACCAAACATTAGGAACACCTTCCTAATATTGAGTTGCACCCCCCCTTTGCCCCCAGAACAGCCTCAATTCCTCTGGGCATAGACTACAACAGGGCTGCCCAACCCTCTTCCTGAAGAGCTACCGTCCTGTGTGTTTTCAGTCCAACCCTAATTTAACACACTTGATTCTACTAATTATCTGCTCATGAAGACATTAACTAGCTGAATGAGATATGATAAATTAAGGTTGGACTGAAAACCTACAGGACGGTAGATCTTCAGGAAGAGGGTTGGGCAGCCCTGGACTACAAGGTATCGAAAGCGTTCCACAGGGATGCTGGCCCATGTTGACTCACCCCACAGTTGTTTCACCATTCTTGATACACACAGGAAACTGTTGACCGTGAAAAACCCAGCAGCGTTGCAGTTCTTGACACAAACCGATGCGACTGGCACCTACTACTGTACCAAACCCTGTTCAAAGGCACTTAAATCTTCACCCTCTGAATGGCACACAATCCATGTCTCAATCGTCTAGAAGCTTAAACATCCTTCTTTAACTCATCTCCTCCCCTTCATCTTCACTGATTGAAGTGGATTTAACAAGTGACATCAATAAGGGATCATATCATTCACCTGGATTCACCTGGTCAGTCTATGCCATGGAAAGAGCATGTTCTTAATGTTTTGTAGACTCAGTGTATTTGGCAAGCATATAGTTAGGCCCTAAAGCGTAGTCTTTGGCTACGCACTAACTGCAGATACAAATTATGAATTTAAATCCTCAATGGAAGCCTATAGATTGAAATGCACAATAATTTATGGATTTTAATGTTTGTTTCCTCTTTATCAAATCAAATCGAATGTGTCACATGCGCCTAATACAACAGGTGTAGACCTTACTGTGAAATGCTTACTAACAAGCCCTTAACCAACAATACAACAGGTGTAGACCTTACAGTGAAATGGTTACTTACAAGCCCTTAACCAACAATACAACACGTGTAGACCTTACTGTGAAATGCTTACTAACAAGCCCTTAACCAACAATACAACAGGTGTAAACCTTACAGTGAAATGGTTACTAACAAGCCCTTAACCAACAATACAACAGGTGTAGACCTTACTGTGAAATGCTTACTAACAAGCCCTTAACCAACAATACAACAGGTGTAGACCTTACAGTGAAATGGTTACTAACAAGCCCTTAACCAACAATACAACAGGTGTAGACCTTACAGTGAAATGCTTACTTACAAGCCCTTAACCAACAATACAACAGGTGTAGACATTACTGTGAAATGCTTACTAACAATCCCTTAACCAACAATACAACAGGTGTAGACCTTACAGTGAAATGCTTACTAACAAGCCCTTAACCAACAATACAACAGGTGTAGACCTTACAGTGAAATGCTTACTAACAAGCTCTTAACCAACAATACAACAGGTGTAGACCTTACTGTGAAATGCTTACTAACAAGCCCTTAACCAACAATACAACAGGTGTAGACCTTACAGTGAAATGCTTACTAACAAGCCCTTAACCAACAATACAACAGGTGTAGACCTTACAGTGAAATGCTTACTAACAAGCCCTTAACCAACAATACAACAGGTGTAGACCTTACAGTGAAATGCTTACTTACAAGCCCTTAACCAACAATACAACAGGTGTAGACCTTACAGTGAAATGCTTACTAACAAGCCCTTAACCAACAATACAACAGGTGTAGACCTTACAGTGAAATGCTTACTAACAAGCCCTTAACCAACAATACAACAGGTGTAGACCTTACAGTGAAATGCTTACTAACAAGCCCTTAACCAACAATACAACAGGTGTAGACCTTACAGTGAAATGCTTACTAACAAGCCCTTAACCAACAATACAACAGGTGTAGACCTTACAGTGAAATGCTTACTAACAAGCCCTTAACCAACAATACAACAGGTGTAGACCTTACAGTGAAATGCTTACTTACAAGCCTTTAACCAACAATACAACAGGTGTAGACCTTACAGTGAAATGCTTACTAACAAGCCCTTAACCAACAATACAACAGGTGTAGACCTTACAGTGAAATGCTTACTAACAAGCCCTTAACCAACAATACAGAAACCAACAGTTCAAGAAATAGAGTTAAGAAAATATCTAAAAGTAAAACAAGAAAATTCCATAACAATAAGGAGTTTATATACTGGGATCACCGGTACCGAGTCAACGTGCAGGCGTTCAGGTTAGTCGAGGTCATTTGTAAACCTCGGACTTCAGATATAACTCTGAAACATGCCACCTACAGAAGTTCTCGGATGACTCCCCAATTGTAGGTTGCATCAGGGGTGGGAAGGAGGAGGAGTACAGGAGCACAATCAGTGACTTGTTGTGTTGTGGTGTGACCAGAACCACCTTCAGCTCAACATCAGCAAAACAAAGGAGATGGTGGTGGACTTCAGGAGAATCAAGGCCCAACTGACTGCAGTCCCTATACAGGGGATGGATGTGGAAATGGTTGGGTCATACAAGTTCCTGGGAGTCCATATGGACAACAGGCTGGAATGGGCTGGTAACACCGGGGCTCTGTACAAAAAGGGCCAGAGCCGACTCTACTTTCTGAGGAGGCTCAGGTCCTTCAACGTGTGCAGTAAACTACTGCATACCTTCTAACAGTCTGTGGCGGCCAGTGCCATCTTTTTTGCAGTGGTGTGCTGGGGAGCTAACATAAAAGCTGGTGATGCTTCTTGGGTAAATAAACTGATCAGGAAGGCTAGCTCTGTCCTGGGGATGAGCTTTGATTGCCGTCCCGCTCCTTGAAAGTGGCAGCTCTAGCCTTAAGCTCGGTGCAGATTTTGCCTGTAATCCATGGTTTCTATTTGGGAAATGTATGTGCGATCACTGTGGGGATGACCTTGACGATGCACTTATGAATGAAGCCGGTGACTGAGTTGGTATTCCAGGCCTGTAATAATAATAATAAATTCAATTTGTATAGCGCTTTTCACGAACTCAAAGTCGCTTTACAGGGGAGGTAAATAAACAAGACAAGACAAACAAGACAAGACAGAGAAAAAAATAAAATAAATAAATAATAATAATAATAATAATAATAATAATAATAATAAAGAAATATATATATATAATTGGGAGTGGCATGGGGCTAAGGATAGGCAGAGGTGAAGAGATGGGTTTTGAGGCGTGACTGGAAGATGGTGAGGGACTCAGAGGTGCGGATCTCATGGGGGAGGGAGTTCCAGAGCCTGGGAGCTGCCCTTGAAAAGGCTCTGTCCCCAAAACTGCGGAGCTTGGACTTGTGGATGCAAAGGAGACCGGCTGAGGCGGATCTGAGGGACCGTGAGGGTTGGTAGGGGGAGAGGAGGTCAGTGAGGTATGAGGGGGCCAGGTGATGGATGGCTTTGTAGGTAAGGACCAGGATTTTGTACGTGATCCGGTGGGAAATGGGGAGCCAGTGTAGTTGTTTTAGGACTGGAGTGATGTGATGCCAGGATTTGGAGCGGGTGATGAGTCGGGCGGCTGCGTTCTGGACCAGTTGGAGTCTTTTTATGTAGGTCGAGCTGATACCAAGGAGTAGTGAGTTGCAGTAGTCCAGTCGTGAGGAGATGAAGGCGTGAATGAGTCTTTCAGCAGCAGGGGGTGTGAGTAAGGGTCTGATTTTGGCGACGTTGCGGAGGTGAAAGAAGGAGGTTTTAATGACATGACGGATGTGGGGCTCAAGGGAGAGGGTTGAATCAAAAATCACGCCGAGGTTGCGGGCCTGGGGAGATGGAGAGACAATGGTGCCGTCGATGGTGAGAGTGGGGTTATTGGTTTTGCTGAGTGTGGATTTCGAGCCTATGAGGATGAATTGTGTTTTATTGCTGTTGAGTTTGAGGAAGTTGTGTTGCATCCAGGTTTTGATAGCTGACAAACAGGAGTTGATGTGGGAGAGGGGCGGATTGTGGGGGGATTTGGTGCTGAGGTAGATCTGGGTGTCATCGGCGTAACAATGGAAGTTCAGGTTGAAGTGGCGGAGTATCTGACCAAGGGGGAGGATGTAGATGATGAAGAGGAGGGGGCCAAGTACGGAGCCTTGGGGAACGCCTTGGGTGACTGTGGCTGTGGCAGAGGTGTGGTTATGAAGAGAGATGAAGTGGGATCTGTTGGAAAGGTAGGAACGGAGCCAACTGAGTGCAGTACCTTCGATACCAAGGTCTTTGAGTCTGGTGAGCAGGATGTTATGGCTCACGGTATCGAAGGCTGCACTCAGGTCGAGAAGAATAAGGATGTTAAGGGAACCAGTGTCAGCGGAGGTGAGGAGGTCGTTGAGGACTTTGAGGAGAGCGGTTTCTGTGCTGTGGAGGGGGCGAAAACCAGATTGGAGAGATTCAAATTGGTTATTGGCATGAAGATGGGTTTGTAATTGTGAGGCGACTAAACGTTCCAGGGTTTTAGACAGAAAGGGAAGGTTGGAAATTGGGCGGTAGTTGTTGAGGGAAGAGGGATCCAGACCAGGTTTTTTAAGGATTGGTGTGACAGTGGCAGTTTTGAAAGCAGAGGGGACAGTTCCAAGGGACAGAGAGGAGTTGAAGAGGTTAGTGAGGTAAGGGCAAAGGACGGGGAGGCAGGACTTCAGGAGTGGAGTAGGGAGGGAGTCAAGTGAGCAGGTAGTGGGTTTGGAAGAGCTGATGAGTTTAGAGATTTCAAGAGTGGTGACTGAGTCAAACTGGGAGAGGAGGCAGTGTGGAGGTGGGGGAGGGAGGTCAGGAGGGATGGGGGGAAGAGGGGCCGTGATAGGTGCTGGAGTAGATACTGGGAGGTCGGATGCAGGGGATAGAGATTGATAAATGATGTTGATTTTATCAGCGAAAAAGTGAAGGAACGAGTTGCAGAGATCGGGAGTAGAGGTAGGGAGGGTGTTGGTCCGAGGCTTGATAAGGTTGTTCGTTATGGAGAAGAGGATTCTGGGGTTTTGACAGGGGTTGGTGAGGAGGATGGTGGAGAGGTAGGCAGATTTGGCAGCAATGAGGGCATCTTTGTAGGCAATGAGGTGGAGTTTATAGGCTTCAAGGTGGACTGTGAGAGATGATTTTTTTGTCAGACGTTCAAGTTGGCGGCCAGTTTGTTTCATTTTCCGGAGTGCAGGTGTGTACCAGGGTGACGAGGTGATAAAAGTGACGGTTTTTGTTTTGAGGGGGGCCAGAGTGTTAAGGGAGGTACACAAAGCGGAGTTGAGATGGTTTATGAGATCATCAGGTGAGGTGAGGGTTGAATCCAGGTGGAGAGTGGTTGAGAGCAGGTCAGAGAGATGGTGTGGATCAATAGATTTAAGGTTGCGGAAGGTGATTTCTCTGAGGAGGCGGGGGCGTGGAGTTGGAGAAGGAAGGGTGAACCGTATCAGTTTGTGATCAGAGAGGGGAAAGAGGCATGGATGGAGGTCGAGCACTGGTTGGTTAGTGGAGCAGACCAGGTCGAGGATGTGTCCTTTTTCATGGGTGGGGAATGTGACATGTTGGGTGAGAGTAAAGTTGTCCAGTAAAATGGTGAATTCTGATGACAGCTTGCAGGTGGGGGAGCCTATGTGGATGTTTAAGTCACCGAGTAGCAGCAGACGTGGAGAGAGAGATGAGGCTAGTGTGAGGAGTTCAGTAAAATCAGAGAGGAAGGAGGGATTTGGTTTAGGTGGCCGGTAAATGAGGATAACTGTCATGGAGGAAAGAGCTTTGAAGGCGAGGTGTTCAAATGATGATACTGAGGGGAGGGTGAGTTCAGTGATCCGGAAGTTCTGATTGAAAATAACGGCGAGGCCACCTCCACGGCGGGAGGGGCGGGGTTTGCAGATGTAATTGTAGCCAGTGGGGGATGCTTGGTTGAGGGAGAAGAAGTCATTGGGTTGTTGCCAGGTTTCGGTGAGCAGAAGGAAATCCAGTTTATTGTCGAGGATTAGTTCATGGAGGGCAGGGGCTTTATTGTTAAGCGATCGGGTGTTGAGGAGGGCAAAGCTGGCATGGTGAGAGGGTAGTGAGATGGGGGCAGGCTGGAAGGATCTGAGGTTGTCCCGGTTAGCAGTGCGTGTGGGGGGGTAAAGCAGTTGAGGAGGAACAGTGAGTGGATTTGCAAATGATTGGAGAATAGGTATATGTGAAGTGCGAATAGCACTGTAGTCCAGTCCGGGTTTTCTGTGCAGCCTGACGGTGCGCTCAGCTCTATGTAATCCAGCGGGGGAAGCGTTCTGATGACGTGAGAGAGGTGCGACAGAGCGTGCAGGTGACCAGATGGATGGAATGGATTGACCGTGGTAGAAGTAAACAAACTTGCGGCGAAAGCTTCTGTGGATGTAGCGGGGTCGACGTAGAAGTCCGAGCTGTTTGATGACTGGGATGCAGGGTGGAATGGAGTAGTTGATTAGTTCGACCAGTTGCAGAGTTGAATATTTGAACATGGTGCCGAGCGGAGGGACTGAAAGCTCCGTGAAAGCAGTAAGCGGTGGACTAGAGACACAGAGATGGATGAATGATGTGAGTGCCAAAATAATCCACGGCATGACAGGAGAAGATGAAAGTCTCGTCGGTTAGCGCACCGGCTAACCGACGAGGCGATAATCCGGTCGAGGTGCCCAAGCAGCTTCGGGAACCAGCTGAGAGGCTGTCCAGAAGTAGAGAGGCTATCCAGAGGTAGGTGTACAGTGAACACAAACAAAACAGGAACACACGAAGCAATAGCAGACGGAGAAGCGGCGAATAAACAGCGCCAGCGTTCTCTCACGCCTGAAAAACATATGCTTCAGAAACCCCCAAAAGCTTCTGTTCGGTAGGCTGTCATTGTAAATATGTAGCGTAGCATCTACATCATCTGACCACTTCCGTATTGAGTGCGTCACTGGTACCACCCCACCCAGCCGAGAACGGTTCCGGCCAATCTCCCCAGCACTCTACCAGGAACTGCACAGCCTTTTGAAACAGATGCTGTACAGATTAGTGGTGCGTGAAGTGCTAGCTCTTGGGCTGCACCTATTGAACTGGTCAAGAAGAAGAATGGTAAATGGCATTTCTTTGTTGACTACAGAAAGCTCAACCCAGTGACCCTCTTCCCAGGATTGAGTAGTCCTTAACCTGAAAAAGGCTGCTCTGTACTCCACTCTTGACCTCACCAGTGTCTACTGGCAAGTGGAGGTGGACCCCGAGACCGGGAGTAGACTGCCTTCACCACCCCGCTTGGGCTGTTCAAGTTTAAAACGGATGCCGTTTGAGTTGTGTTACACGCCAGCCACATGCCAGCGACTGACGCAAAGGTGTCAGCGGAACCAGGTAGGAGAATCGTTGGTTATCTACCTTGACGATGTAACCCCTAAAGTGTCACCTGTTCCAGAGGAAGGTCACTGAACTTGGGCATGTGGTGGGTGCCCAGGGGATCACACCTGACACTGGGAAGGTCGAAGCAGTAAAGGAATGGGTTACCCCTACCAAATTGACAAGGTCAAATCGTTCCTGGGCTTTGTGGGGTATTATCTGTGATTCATCCCCAAGTTCTCCATGATTGACGTATTTCTCAATAAGCTATTGGACGGCCAGAGGTCCAGCTCACAAAAAAACGGTGTCCTAGTACAATGGCCTCTAGCGTGTCAGACTGTTTTTGACACCTTGAAAAGTAACCTTTTGCAAAACCCTTTCTTGGCAAGTAGATGCAAGCTTCCGAAGGTTCGGGGCTGTTGTATCAAGTGCAGAATGGACTGGAAAGGTTAATCGCTTACGGCAGACAGAGTCTAATCAAAACTATAGCTCCTATAAGCTGGAACTGCTGGGACTGAAATGGGCAGTAACAGAGACATTTAAACCTTACCACCAATTTCACTGTTTACACTGTCAATAATCCACTTGTCCATCTGCATACAGCCAACCTCGGGGCAGTCGAGCAGCACAGAGCCGCACAGTTGGCAAACTACCATTTTGATATCAAGTACCATGCAGGAGCCCGCAATATCAACACTGATGTCGTCTCTAGGGCAAGGAGGCGAAGAGATGCCCCAGACCCAGTTCATTGGAGGGACTTCAGTAGAGGGACTTTAGAGCAAGGAGGAGGCGAAGAAACACCCCTGGCCCAGTTTGTTGGAGGCACTTCAGTAGAGGGGGACCCCCCAAACACACGGCCCTGGAGTGTTTGGCAAAAGAGCCAGCCCTTGGACAACCCAGCATGGCAAGCAGCGCCCCAGCCCATCAAAACCTTACTGCAGGAGTGGAACGTGCTAAAAAAAAAACAAGAGGAGGTAGTCAGGCAGGTGCCAGATGAACGGATGGGGGAGCATTCCATCCAGATTGTTGTCCCTGAGGGGAAATTGCGCAATATGGAAACACTACCATGAACCACTACAAGACATGGGGGCAGAGAAGACCATATCTGCACTACAGAGAGGTTTCTTCTGGCCAAAAATGAGAGCAGATATTCAAATGTGGATTGCTCAAAGTCAATAATGTGTGGTGAGTAAACCTGGACCCTCTACCCATGCGCCAATGCTTCCAGTTTCAACTACTGCCCCAATGGAAATACCTCTCCATGGGTCGCCCAGCCGATGCATGCCCCTACTTACTGGTAATGGTTGATGTGTTTTCCAGGTACGCATGGGCGGGGCCCTCAAAGGACCAGACGGCCCACAACACAGCTCGAGAGCTATGGAAAAACCTCTTGCAAACCTTTGGTTTACCTAAGCGTCTTCACAGCAACCGTGGGGTAACTTTCGAGTCCACAGCGGTCAAACAGCTGTGTGAATTATATGGGGATACCAAAACCAGACCAAGCCCATTATGGCCACAAGGTAACAGGGACTTGTGAGAATGAACCAGACACTGTTGACTCTGTTAAAAACACTGAGCGAGGAAGTGCAGGCACATTGGGAAGAACAGCTACCAGCTATCCTTCGAGCCTACAACAATACGGTCCACAGCGGGACTGGGTACACTCCACACTTTCTAATGGTTGGTAGACTTGTTTGTTGTTTCCGCAGGAGATCACATGGAAAGTTGACGGATTGTTGGGACCCCAGGCCTCGTGTCAAACTAAAAAATCACTTAATGCGCCCGACATTATATCTTCTATAATCTGACCATTCTAGTTCTAGTGACGGAAGAGCAATGGTTTTTGACGACATTATGAATGAATCAAACAGGCCTGGCTGTGCTTCGGTCTGTCGCACCCACAAAGACAGAACCGGCATGGACACAACATGTGACACTTTTTGATTTGACACATAAAATAATGTGACCCACAAAACCAACACATTTTTTTACACAACCGATGGTAGCCTAATACCCGTGTCACAGCATCACCAATAGCAACCACAAAGGGCAATATCTGTAAGGGTGATGCTAAGAAATTAGCAACAACATCCACCTTGAAGTTGATAACAGCTGCTGCAGCCGTTGTCGCGATTGTCACACAACTACAACACAAGCTAGCAAATGTTATTAGTGTTAGAGTGAGAAAACTACTTCTTGCGCCACTGGATTATTTTCTCTTGCGCGCTCTCACTTTCTAAAATCATAAATGGTCCCACCCAATATGTGATTTGCTCATTCCACTGTCACACCAAAATTCTGCTCTAACACAGTTCAATGGAAGAGGCCTTCTGTCCCGCTTCGGACTGAGCTAGCTCG
Organism: Thymallus thymallus; assembly: GCA_023634145.1. Taxonomy (NCBI): domain Eukaryota; kingdom Metazoa; phylum Chordata; class Actinopteri; order Salmoniformes; family Salmonidae; genus Thymallus; species Thymallus thymallus. The sequence continues at coordinate 34,687,232 of CM042405.1, forward strand.
ATTTTTCTAACCAGAGACCACCCAAAAAAAATCCTGATTGATTAACCATTCTCTTTCCAACACAAATTGAAGAGATTAAATCAGAATATCATTAAAAATATTGTAAAAATGAAATTGAAATTAAAACGAAATTGACTTAAATTTATATATATACATATATTTTTTTTATAAATCCTTGGGCCTTCTCTGATATATAAAATAGCCAGTTTTTCTTGTATTTATGACTTTTGCACTATTTCTTGGTGTCATAATAGTCTACATTTGGGCTCACCAAGATGGTCCGGCCTGGTTTTCTGATTGGCTGAGCTTAGATGGTACAAATTCACATTCAAAGTCAAATGTGCATCAAAGAGAGTAAAACCTGCTCTGACTCTCTCAGTCAAACAGAAGGGTGAAGCCGAAAACGTTAGACACAAAAAAAGGCCTGAGGCCAGTGCTGCGAAATTAACCTATTTATTTGCTAAAAGTTCTGGTTCTACTGGTCCGAGTGCTGTGTCTGTGAGAAATGACAGACAGAAACAGGTAGACAGAGTGACAGGCAGGCACAGACAGACAGTGTGACAGTGACAGACACAGAGTGACAGGCAGACAGACACAGAGTGACAGGCAGACAGACAGGCACAGACAGACACAGAGTGACAGGCAGACAGAGTGACAGGCAGACAGACAGAATGACAGAGTGCCAGGCAGACAGAGAGAATGACAGAGTGGCAGGCAGACAGAGAGAATGACAGAGTGCCAGGCAGACAGACAGAGAGTGACAGGCAGACAGACAGGCACAGACAGACACAGAGTGACAGGCAGACAGAGTGCCAGGCAGACAGACAGAGTGCCAGGCAGACAGAGAGAATGACAGAGTGCCAGGCAGACAGAGAGAATGACAGAGTGCCAGGCAGACAGAGAGAATGACAGAGTGGCAGGCAGACAGAGTGCCAGGCAGACAGAGAGAATGACAGAGTGCCAGGCAGACAGAGAGAATGACAGAGTGCCAGGCAGACAGAGTGCCAGGCAGACAGAGAGAATGACAGAGTGGCAGGCAGACAGAGTGAAAGGCAGAAAGCGACAGGCCATACAACAGGGAGGTAGCTGAGGCATAGTTATACTGCTGAGTTGTATTTCTCTTAAACACGAGCTGGTTAAAAAGAAGGACTATGTTTCACCAGTCACTGGTACAGGAAAACGTTAGGGGGTAATTTGCCCCAGTTTTGAAGAGACACTTCCAACCTTTTCCAAGTAAAGTATTGTTCATTGTTCAAAGAACAATATATCTGACATAACTGCATGTCTTAGTCTGGCTTGCCCAAGACTCATAAGTTAGAAACAGCAGCTGTGGGAAGATAACATGACAGATTCGCACCTGCTGCACGTTTGCAACACTGTCCTCAACCATAATAGTGTCGTTAGCAACAGTTCACACAAACGGGTCTGCTTAAAACAGTTAACAAGGTAGCAGTAGCACCATCCACAAGTTGCATTAACACATTTTTTATAAATGGGAAATTACTAGCAAACTAGTAATTTCTAGCAAACAAATTAGTTCAGCTAACCATTATCACCTTGGCCCAATCGCTGAGTCATACTGTGGAACACTGAGGTGTGATCAGGTACTTTTCCCAGATGATCTTGAAGCCAGTGAAGGCTGGTGGTGGAGGACATGTGGTTTCCATGTTTGATATCGTTCCATTAATTTCATTCCAGCCATTACAATGAGCCTAACCTCCTATAGCTCCTCCCACCTCAGCTTGAAGCCCACCCAACATCCTCCTCTGTGGAACTATTCAACAGTGAGAAGGCCAGTCAGGGGGTTAACTAACAAGGTAGGAAACCACAGTGTGAAACGTTGTCTTCAGAAGCTCACACCAAGTAGGAGGTGAAGTCTCACTTGCAAGACTCATAATGCTTCACTCTCTTGAGTTGTGTCTGAGAGACAGCGGCTGTGGAAAGAGACTAGGGGAGAGAGAATAGAGGGATTTAATTATTTCACAGCTTGACCGAAAACCAGCTAATTTTGCGAGGTTGCATGGACAAAAGCATCATGGAAATAAACAGCCCAAAGAAAAATGACAATCACGTTCACTTTATTTTTTTTGTTTTCCATTGAATACATACAAATACAATACACATATAAAACGCACCCACAAACACACTGAGCAAAGTATATCTACATAATGCATACAATATAATAAATTCTGAGATCCCTCTGCAGCCTGTGTCACCAAATATGAGTGAGGGGTGTAAATCATCTCAAGTGTATGTATTGGAATCCAAGTGACACTAGTCTTTAACGGTGTGAGAACTCAAGGAGTCCTCCTCACAGTGAGGGGGCAGCAGTGAGCAGGCACTTGGCATCTCTGGAGAGGAAGTGTCCCCCAGGCATCCTCTGGCCCCAGGTCTGCTGCAGGGCCTCGCGGTCCAGTTTGTTGAGCCTCTGGGAGCACAGCCGCAGGTCTTGGACCTGTTCTGAAAGGCCGTCCAAACTAGAGCTGTCCAAGGGGCCCGCTACCTGACATCCTGAGAAAGAGAGATGGAACAAATTAGAGGGACTTCGAGAGAGACTCAGAACCAATAGACTACTATAGGCCTACTGTACCTTGGAGGTTGAGATGGGTCAAAGGTCTCTGGGCGTCACGGAGGGCGGAGAGGAGGCTGTAGAGTCCTGCTGAGGTCACTGCCGGGTTCCCTGACAGATCCACAGACACCACGGAGGGACAGACAGGCAGACATCTGGACACACAGAACATACGGATCTCAATACTGGATAGTCACATAAACCAGAGGTACAGTACAGAGCGGACACTTGGAAAAGGCACTTGCAGCTCAACTAAAAGGGCAAGGGTGACATGAATTGAGAGAAAACAAACAGACACCTGGCGAGGGTGGCCACACTGTTGTCCGTCAGTCCATTTCCCCCCAGGGAGCAGTCATCCTGTGGAACACACAAATGACCAATCAGAACCATGTTCTCCATGACTCCTCCTCCATTTTCAGCAAGGGATCAATCAAATCCATGGTGTGCCCTTGACCAGGCAGTTAGAACTATGTCTTAGTACCAGACCTGGGTGTGTATTTGATATTTGAAGTATTTTAAAGTATAAATATCCTATTTGAAAGCATTTTCAAATACTTCTTTCAAAGACTATTTTCAAATACCTGGGTTAAATGCATGGGGATGCATTTGAGTCAGGGATTTCTATTTTCAAATATATGCCAATACTTCACAAGTGAACTTTCAAATACGCGTTTTCTGGAAAATAATGCACGACGTGTGTGTTCCACGACGCGTTAGTGGAGTATTTTTCAGAGAACGAATAGCGCCCCGAGTTGATTATGCCTTTTATACCATGGCTATAATTTAACATATTTGCCGCTAGAAATGTATTAATTTGCCGGTAGAAATTTGACAACATCCACTGAAGTAGCTAGCTAGTTTAGCTAACCAAACCATCATCCTAGCTAGTTTAGCTAACCAAACCATCATCCTAGCTAGTTTAGCTAACCAAACCATCATCCTAGCTAGTTTAGCTAACCAAACCATCATCCTAGCTAGTTTAGCTAACCAAACCATCATCCTAGCTAGTTTAGCTAACCAAACCATCATCCTAGCTAGTTTAGCTAACCAAACCATCATCCTAGCTTGCCATAATAAAAATCGAATTCAATGTTTTCAATTCGACTTATGCTTTCAGAAGCAGCTCAAAAATAGAACATGTAAGAATGGTCTTAACAGCCATTGAATTATACAGTGCAATTGTATGGAAATAATGAAGCAATAAGGCCCAAGGGGATGTGGTATATGGCCAATATAACACGGCTAAAGGCTGTTCTTAGGCACGACGCAAAGCCCTTAGTAGTGGTATATTGGCCATATCCCACAAACCCCGGAGTTACCTTATTGCTCTAATAAACTGGTTAACAAAGTAATTAGAGCAGTAAAAATGAAAAATAATGTCATGTCATAATACCATGGCTGTCAGCCAATCAGCATCCAGTGCTCGAACCACCCAGTTTAATGCAGGTATGACAAAAGTTATTTTTTACTATTTTAATTACATTGGTAACTAGTTTATAATAGCAATAAGGCACCTCTGGGGTTTGTGATATACAGTGCATTCGGCAAGTACTCGGACCCCTTGATCTTTCCCACATTTTGTTATGTTACAGCCTTGTTCTAAAATTGATTAAATTCTTTTTTTCCCCTCATCAAATCTACACACAATACCCCATAATGAAAATGGGTGAAAAAAAAAAAGCACCATTCTGCACTAACTGTAATTTTTATTCAGACATTTAGAAAAACACAAATTAATAATCATAAAATGTACTAATGCATTAGTACTGTAAAGAGTTGCGCTATTCGATAGAATCCCCCCAGTCTGAGGACCTGAGCTCTGGAGCAGGTTTTCACCAAGAATCTCTCTGTACTTTGCTCTGTTCATCTTTCCCTCTATCCTGACTAGTCTCCCAGTCCATGTGATATAAAAAAAACATCCCCACAGCATGACGCTGCCACCACCATGCTTCACCGTAGGGATGGTGCCAGGTTTCCTCCAGACGTGACGCTTGGCATTCAGGCCAAATAGTTCAATCTTGGTTTCATCAGACCAGAGAATCTTGTTTCTCCTGGTCTGATAGTCCTTTAGGTGCCTTTTGGCAAACTCTAAGAGGGCTGTTGTGCCTTTTACTGAAGAGTGGCTTCATCTGTCCAATCAACCAGAAAGGCCTGATTGTTGGAGTGCTGCACAGATGGGAGAACCTTCCAGAAGGACAACCATCTCCACAAAGGAACTCTGGAGCTCTGTCAAAGGGACCATCAGGTTCTTGGTCACCTCCCTGACCAAGGCACTTCTCCCCAGATTGCTCAGTTTGGCCGGGTTGCCAACTCTAGAGAGAGTTTGTGGTTCCAAACCACATGTTTTTGGTACCCTTCCCCAGATCTGTGCCTCGACATAATCCTGTCTTAGATAGATAGATAGATAGATAGGTACTTTATTGATCCCCCGGGGGGGAAATTTCATTATCAAGCAGCTACAACAAAACACAGGGCAGGTGCAAAATGCCACAACGAAAGTACACAAAAGACAGATACACGGTACATGATACATAGAGCGGCAGTATGAAAAAGTATAGAAATACAGGATATCTGGAGTGCAAAAAAAAGCTATAAAAGGACATTGCATAGTATGAGTGGTTGGCTGAATATGTACACTATACATTGGTGGATGTTGGATGGTTAACTATACTATACAGGTTGATGGCAGAGAAATACTTCAGTAGCTAATGCGTATGATATGAGCGAGGGTAATAATAGTTTACTTAATAGACAGACTGGGTAAATGAACAGGTAAGTGAAAATTTTGCATGGTTAAATTAGCTGTACAGTTAGGTATACAGTTATATTTACAGATAAGTGAATACTTGCATGTTTACACAAACTGTACAGGTAAATGACAGGAAGAGATACTTTAATAGCTAAATGTGTGTATGATATCATTGGGGTAATAATAGTAATTCCCTTAAAATACAGTCCTTAGTGCGCAGGGTTTAATTACAGACAACTGCACTTATTGCACATTTGATATACTAAAAGCAATGAGAAAAGGTGCAACTGGCAGGATACTAATATGCATTCCTGAGTGAATGCCTAGGTCCAATAATTACTTACAATATTGCATGTGATATAATATAACAACTGTACATGGGTATGTATATACAGACCTGTATGAATAAGTAGGTCCTGAGTGGATGAGTGCTGACGGAACAGAGTTACTCACGGATGGATGCATAATTGTTAAACTAGGTCCTAGCACCCCAACAGTTCCAGATCTATGTTGCCGACGGCACGGCACCCCGGTGAGGCATTATATAGTCTCATGGCCGCCGGCAGGAAGGACCTCCTGTAGCGCTCTCTGGCACACCGTGGTGGGATCAGTCTGTGACTGAAAGAGCTCCTCTGCGTCATAACCATAGCGTGCAGAGGGTGGGTGACGTTGTCCATGATGGCCAGCAGTTTGGCCAGGATCCGTCTCTCCGCCACCTCCTCTAGAGTGTCAAGGCTCATCCCCAGGACAGAGCTAGCCTTCCTGATCAGCTTATTTACCCGAGAAGCATCACCGGCTTTGATGTTTGCTCCCCAGCACACCACTGCAAAAAAGATGGCACTGGCCACCACAGACTGGTAGAAGGTATGCAGTAGTTTACTGCACACGTTGAAGGACCTGAGCCTCCTCAGAAAGTAGAGTCGGCTCTGGCCCTTTTTGTACAGGGCCCCGGTGTTACCAGCCCATTCCAGTCTGTTGTCCATATGGACACCCAAGAACTTGTATGACTCAACCATTTCCACATCCATCCCCTTTATAGGGACTGCAGACAGTTGTGCCTTGGTTCTCCTGAAGTCCACCACCATCTCCTTAGTTTTGCTGATGTTGAGCTGAAGGTGGTTCTGCTCACACCACAACACAAAGTCACTGATTGTGCTCCTGTACTCCTCCTCCTGCCCACCCCTGATGCACCCTACAATAGCAGAGTCATCCGAGAACTTCTGTAGGTGGCATGTTTCAGAGTTATATCTGAAGTCTGAGGTGTAGAGGGTGAACAGGAAGGGGGACAGGACCGTACCCTGGGGGGCCCCTGTGTTGCTAACTGCCCGTTCTGACACACAGCTCTGTAGTCGCACAAATTGTGGCCTACCGGTCAGGTAGTCCGTGACCCAGGAGACTAAGGGTCCTTCCACTTTCATCCTCCTCATCTTCTCACCCAGTAGCAGGGGCTGAATGGTATTGAAGGCACTGGAGAAGTCAAAAAACATGACCCTCACAGTGCAACCTGCGTTGTCCAGGTGAGAGTAGGCCCTCTGCAGAAGGTAGATGATTGCATCATCCACCCCGATGTTGCGCTGGTATGCAAACTGCAGGGGGTCCATTGATGAACACACCAGGGGTCTGAGGTGAGCGAGGACTAACCTTTCCAGGGTCTTCATGATGTGGGATGTTAGCGCTACAGGTCTGAAGTCATTCAGGACAGTGGGGTGTGCCTTCTTGGGCACTGGGACGAGGCAGGATGTTTTCCACAGCACAGGGACCCTTTCTAGGCTCAGGCTAAGGTTGAAAAGACGCTGGAGTATTCCACACAGTTGGTCAGCACAGACCCTCAGCACCCTTGGGCTGATGCCATCAGGGCCCGCCGCTTTCCACTGGTGTAGTCTCTCCAGCTCTCTCTTCACTTGGTTGGTGGTGAAAGCCAGCCCAGGTAGGGAGGTGGGGGGAAGGGGGGTGTTGAGGATCAGTCCAGGGGGGGCAGGGGCGGAGGTGGGGTCACTGATTGTCTCAGCAGAGGTGCTGTGAGCAAAGTGGGGGTGGGATAGCCGTGAGGGTGTGTGGTCTGGGGAGCTGGAGGGGAGGTGGACAGGGCCAGTATCGAACCTGTTAAAAAATTGGTTCAGCTCATTGGCTCTGTCCTGGGTCCCCTCCGTCTGCCCACTGTTTGACTTTTTGAAGCCAGTGATATTTCTCATACCCTTCCACACCTCTCTCACCTGGCTCTGCCTCAGCTTGTCCTCCATCTTCTCCTTATACACTCTCTTCCCCTCAGCAATCCGCAACTTCAGCTCCCTCTGGACGCATTTCAATTTGTCCTTGTCCTTCTCCTTGAAGGCCCTCTTCTTCTCATTCAGCAGGGCCTTCAGGTCGCTGGTGACCCAGGGTTTATTGTTTGGGAAACAGCGTACCTTCCTGGTGGGTACAGTGTTGTCTACACAAAAATTAATATAGTCTGTTATGCAGTCAGTGAGTCCATCGATGTCCTCCCCATGAGCCTCGCAGAACACATCCCAGTCTGTTGTTTCAAAGCAGTCCTGTAGGGCCTCATTCGCCTCCGGGGACCATCTCCTAATAGTCCTGGTGGTTGCAGGCTGCTGTTGGACCATAGGCCTGTAGAGGGGGGTGAGGTGGACAAGGTTGTGATCCGATCTACCGAGGGGAGGGAGTGCAGTGGAGTTGTATGCATCCTTCACATTAGCATATAACAAGTCCAGAGTTTTATTATTCCTGGTTGGGCACTTCACGAACTGTTTGAACGTGGGCAGCGTTGAAGAGAGAGATGCATGGTTAAAATCCCCCGAAATTGCAAAGAAAGCACTGGGATGCGCTGTCTGTAACCTCGCGGTAACAGAGTGGATGACGTCACACGCTGCGTTTGCGTCAGCAGAGGGCGGGATGTAAACAATAACAGCAATGGCCGCCGTGAATTCCCTAGGTAGATAGTAGGGTCTCAGGCTAACGGCTAGCAGTTCAATGTCCGGGCTACAAAACTTTTCCTTAAGAGTAGTATGTTTGGGATTACACCATCTGTTGTTAACTAATAAAGCCAGCCCACCACCCTTACTCTTACCGGAAGAGACGCGATCCCTGTCCGCTGTAATGGTCTGGAAACCGTCGATAGTGACGTTCTGTATGGGGATGTTATCGTTCAGCCAAGTCTCAGTAAAACACATTAGGCTAGCTTCCCGATAAATCCTTTGTCCACGAACAAGTCCCGCCAACTCATCCATCTTGTTATGTAGACACCTCACATTGCCCATAATAATAGATGGTATAGCCGGCTTGTACTTGAACCTCCTCCGCTTTGCCTTACATTTCAATCCCGCCCTGCATCCACGGCGTCGTCTTTTCAAATCGTCCGGAATATCAAACTTTTCCCCGGGGAGCAGCAGCGTTGCGTGGGCTAAATCCAGGAGCTGGGCTCGGTTGTAAACAATAACAGTTGACGACTCCTGTCGACGTTCAGCTGCGATAAAATCCATAAAATCCATAATCCTGAACTGTTATAGTTAAAAGGGTCTTGGAGCTCTACGGACAATTCCTTCGACCTCATGGCTTGGTTTTTGCTCTGACATGCACTGTCAACTGTGGGACCTTATATAGACAGGAGGGTACCTTTCCAAATCATGTCCAATCAATTGAATTTACAACAGGTGGACTCCAATCAAGTTGTAGAAACATCTCAAGGATGATCAATGGAAACAGGATGCACCTGAGCTCAATTTCGAGTCTCATAGCAAAGGGTTTGAATACTTATGTAAAAAAATATATATTTTATAAATGTATTATGGCAAGAATAAGCAAAGAGAAACGACAGTCCATTACTTTAAGACATGAAGGTCAGTCAATATGGAAAATGTCAAGAACTGTGCAGTCACAAAAACCATCAAGCTCTATGATGAAACTGGCTCTCATGAGGACCGCCACAGGAAAGGAAGACCCAGAGTTACCTCTCCTGCAGAGGATAAGTTCATTAGAGTTACCAGCCTCAGAAATCACAGCTTGAATAAATGCTTCACATAGTTCAAGTAACAGACACATCTCAACATCAACTGTTCAGAGGAGACTGTGTGAATCAGGTCTTAATGGTCGAATTGCTGCAAAGAAACCACTACTAAAGAACACCAATAATAAGAAGAGACTTTCTTACGCCAACAAACATGGGCAATGGACATTAGACCGGTGGAAATTTGTCCTTTGGTCTGATGAGTCAGAATTTGAGATTTTTGGTTCCAAACACTGTGTCTTTATGAGACGCAGAGTAGGTGAACAGATGATCTCTGCATGTGTGGTTCCCATCGTGAAGCATGGAGGAGGAGGAGATGTGATGGGGCTTTGCTGATGACACTGTCAGTGATTTATTTAGAATTCAAGGCACACTTAACCAGCATGGCTACCACAGCATTCTGCAGCGATACGTCATCCCATCTGGTTTGCGCTTAGTGGGACTATCATTTGTTTTTCAACAGGACAATGACCCAACACAGGCTGTGAAGGGCTATTTGACCAAGAAGGAGAGTGATGGAGCGCTGCATCAGATGACCTGGCCTCCACAATCACCCAACCTCAACCCAATTGAGATGGTTTGGGATGAGTTGTACCGCAGAGTGAAGGAAAAGCAGCCAACAAGTGCTCAGCATATGTGGGAACTCCTTCAAGACTGTTGGAAAAGCATTCCTCGTGAAGCTGGTTGAGAGAATGTGTGCAAAGCTGTCAAAGGCAAAGGGTGGCTACTTTGAAGAATCTAAAATATATTTTGCTTTGTTTAACACTTTTTTAGTTACTACATGATTCCATGTGTTACTTCATAATTTTTATGTCTTCACTATCAATAACCAGAAACCTAACCAATTGTTTCAACTAATTCTGATGAAAGCTTTTTATCATTTACCAATTTATTTATCCGTTTCCTTTTCGTGTAACTTCCTGGACAAATTTACACCCACTTAAGGCTACTTGGTTTGTGTAGTTCTTTATCCAAACAATGCTTAACTAATGTCCAAGTATTCTATTGATGCAGTATTTGAATTTGTGTGTTTGCATGTGCTGTGTACCTTGGACAGGACTGATGTCAGGTGTTCTAAAGCAGGGTGGTCAGCGGGTCCACAGCGGATGGCAGACAGATGGAGGTGCGTGAGACAGTGGAGAGGCAGAGTCTTGAGGACCAGCTCAAAGCCCGTAGAGCCCAGAGCATTATGGGAAAGATTCACAGACTTCAGGTGCCCTGTACCTGTAGGATGATGAGATGGTTCTGATTCTTCTGTAACATTTCAATAACTACCTCACAAACAGACAGCAATGTATCCATTTAGATTAGTCTCCTTCACAATTTATATAAATTATCTTTAATAATAATAAATAATGATAATAATAAAATGCCATTCAGCAGACGCTTTTATCCCAAACGACTTTCAGTCATACATGCATACATTTTACATATGGGTGGTCCAGGGACTCTGGTAGTTAATGCTAATATTTGTAATATCAGTGTGAAAAGGATATATTAATTAACCTGTTTACCTGCCAGGGCGCTGGCTAGTAGGATACGGTGTTGCTGCAGACAGCGGGCTGTGAGGCTGCAGGCCTGCAGGGAGAGCCTGGCCAGTAGGGGGCACGCTGACAGCAGGCAGGACAGGGCCTTGGACAGACCGTCACCCAGCGGGTTCACACTCAGGTCCAATTCCTCCAGACACTAGAGAGAGGCGGGACCACTGTTTTGTTTAGCTATCCATCAACACATCCATCCATATTGTAGCAAGGCAGACTTCATGTAGCTGCACTATGCCACCCTTTAAGAATTAATCCTGTTCTTAGAGTTTAGATATGAATCATCTACACATTGCTGGACCTATAGGTGAGAAACAATAGTGAACACATACATACTACATTAATGATTCAAACTTTTGGTTATTTTCTAAGCACAAACACCTAGGCTGCCCTTCACACCCACTGCTGCCTGTCACGCTACTGCAGAAAGCCAGAGCTGGGCTGTGACCATCACTGAAGATAGGGTACTGGATCTGTACACAATTCCTGAAAGCTGAAAATTTCCCAGTTCTTCTATGGCCTGCGTACTCAACAGACATGTCACCCATTGAGCATGTTTGGGATGCTCTGGATGGACATGTACGACAGCGGGTTTCAGTTCCCGCCGATATCCAGCAACTCCGCACAGCCAATGAAGAGGAGTGGGACAACATTCCACAGGCCACAATCAACAGCCTGATCAACTCTATGCAAAGGAGATGTGTCACGCTGCATGAGGCAAATGGTTGTCACACCAGATACTGACTGGTTTTCTGATCCACACCCCTACCTTTTTTTTTAAATGTATCTGTGACCAACAGATGCACATCTGTATTCCCAGTCATGTGAAATCCATAGATTAGAGTGATTAATTTATTTAAATTGACTGATTTCCTCATATGAACTGTAACTCAGTAAAATCTTTGAAATTGTTGCATGTTGAGTTTATATTTTTGTTCAATGTAGTTACCGGGAAAGCAGGTTGGGTCTGCCCTTCCAAGGCGTTTGCCGCCTTCTTAAGCCCCTCCCACGTGATGTGATTTGAGGACACATCCAGAAGGCGGAGCCGGGGCATGGTGACGGCAGCAGCGACCAACTCCGGGAAGAGGTCGTCGTGGAGACGGTTGCCAGACAGCTGTAGCTGGGTGAGGCTGGCCTGCAGTTTGAGGGCGCGGAGGAGAGGGGACAGGGAGGAGGGGGGCAGGCTGAGGCCACACACTGACACGGAGGGACTGCCGTCCTGCACTTCACACAGACAAGCCACACGCTTGTTCTCCTCTAGAGAGACAACACACGCGCAGACACACACACACACACGTGCCATGGATTAACAATGCACTTCAGCCATTCAAATAGCAGCCATTTAGGGAAACACGCTCAAAACCCTTCCTTCTGTGTGTTATTCGCCGATGAACTGGATGTGGATTAAGGCAGCCCGTCGACCTCTCTGATTCAGAGGGGTTGGGTTAAATGTGGAAGACACATTTTGGTTGAATCCCCTCCCCTTAGTCACACATCTCCGCGGCAGGAAATGAACCAGGGTGGTACTCACCCACTGCCAGGCTGTGACAGGCCTTCTTCAGGAAATGAACCAGGGTGGTACTCACCCACTGCCAGGCTGTGACAGGCCTTCTTCAGGAAATGAACCAGGGTGGTACTCACCCACTGCCAGGCTGTGACAGGCCTTCTTGTAGCGCTCAGGAAGAGGGGGCAGGTCCCAGGAACACACCTCAGCCAGGACCTGCAGTAGACAGTCATCAGCTTTATTCTTCTTTAGTTATGTTTCAAATAATAAATAATATTTAACCTTTAACCTCAGCCGGTCTTTTCAAACAGCTCTTACACTAAAAGTTTATTATCATCCTTTTCACAATATTATTCCAACCTCAGTGTGGAAATGCATATAAAACCCAGGAAACTCTTGTTGACTGCACTGAGCGTAAGGGTTTGGCCTCACCTCTTCATTGGTGTGGAGAACAGCCAGTAGCAGGTCTTGGGGGGAGAGCAGAGCACCCTCTTTCTGCAGCGAAAGGCGTGGCAGGAGGCCACAGGTCTAGTAGTACCGCTGGGCTGCCTGTTCACACAGCCACGACACCGTGCACGAGTCTGCCTCGCTGGAACACAGTGTCACACACACACACACACACACAGTGTCACACACAGTCACACAGTGTCACACACACACACACACACACAGTGTCACACACAGTCACACAGTGTCACACACAGTCACACAGTGTCACACACAGTCACACAGTGTCACACACAGTCACACAGTGTCACACAGTGTCACACACAGTCACACAGTGTCACACACAGTGTCACACACAGTGTCACACACAGTGTCACACACAGTGTCACACACAGTCACACAGTGTCACACAGTGTCAAACAGTGTCACACAGTCACACACAGTCACACAGTGTCACACACAGTCACACAGTGTCACACACAGTCACACAGTGTCACACACAGTCACACAGTGTCACACACAGTGTCACACACACACACACACACACACAGTCACACACAGTGTCACACACACAGTCACACACAGTGTCACACACACAAACACACACACACCCTTAGCGTAGAAGCTGAATCTCAAGCAAGGCCTGCCCCCAAGTGTGGCAGGCAGCCTAGCGGTTAATAGAGTTGGGCCAGTAACGAAAGGTCGCTGGTTGGAATCACTGAGATGAGGTGAAAGGTCGCTGGTTGGAATCACTGAGATGAGGTGAAAGGTCGCTGGTTGGAATCACTGAGATGAGGTGAAAGGTCTGTGCCCTTGAACACGGCACTTAAACACTAATTATTAGTGTAAATACTAAATGATTCAAATGTAAATGTACCACTTTAGACATTGTGTACATTGTGTACATTGTGTACATTGTGTACATATAAACACACCAACCTATGTGGTACTGGGATCAGAAACACATTATCTTGAATCCAGATGGTCATTGGCAAACTTTAGACGGGCCTGGACATGCGCTGGCTTGAGCAGGGGAACCTTGCGTGCGCTGCAGGATTTTAATCCATGACGGCGTAGTGTGTTACTAATGGTTTTCTTTGAGACTGTGGTCCCAGCTCTCTTCAGGTCATTGACCAGGTCCTGCCGTGTAGTTCTGGGCTGATCCCTCACCTTCCTCATTATTATTGATGCACCATGAGGTGAGATCTTGCATGGTGCCCCAGACCGAGGGAGATTGACCGTCATCTTGAACTTCTTCCATTTTCTAATAATTGCGCCAACAGTTGTTGCCTTCTCACCAAGCTGCTTGCCTATTGTCTTGTAGCCCATCCCAGCCTTGTGCAGGTCTACAATTTTATCCCTGATGTCCTTACACAGCTCTCTGGTCTTGGCCATTGTGGAGAGGTTGGAGTCTGTTTGATTGAGTGTGTAACGAGTTCAAACAGGTGCAGTTAATACAGGTAATGAGTGGAGAACAGGAGGGCTTCTTAAAGAAAAACTAACAGGTCTGTGAGAGCCGGAATTCTTACTGGTTGGTAGGTGATCAAATACTTATGTCATGCAATAAAATGCAAATTAATTATTAAAAAATCATACAATGTGATTTTCTGGATTTTTGCTTTAGATTCCGTCTCTCACAGTTGAAGTGTACCTATGATAAAAATTACAGACTTCTACATGCTTTGTAAGTAGGAAAACCTGCAAAATCGGCAGTGTATCAAATACTTGTTCTCCCCACTGTAGGTGAAATCCGTCATTGTCACAGACATGGTGGTAGGAAGATTTGCTGTGTCATCATGGTGGTCTCTGATTGGTGGTCATCATTTGCTGTGTCATCATGGTGGTCTCTGATTGGTGGTCACCATTTGCTGTGTCATCATAGTGGTCTCTGATTGGTGGTCATCATTTGCTGTGTCATCATGGTGGTCTCTGATTGGTGGTCATCATTTGCTGTGTCATCATGGTGGTCTCTGATTGGTGGTCATCATTTGCTGTGTCATCATAGTGGTCTCTGATTGGTGGTCATCATTTGCTGTGTCATCATAGTGGTCTCTGATTGGTGGTCATCATTTGCTGTGTCATCATAGTGGTCTCTGATTGGTGGTCATCATTTGCTGAGTCATCATAGTGGTCTCTGATTGGTGGTCATCATTTGCTGTGTCATCATAGTGGTCTCTGATTGGTGGTCATCATTTTCTGAGTCATCATAGTGGTCTCTGACTGGTGGTCATCATTTGCTGTGTCATCATAGTGGTCTCTGATTGGTGGTCATCATTTTCTGTGTCATCATAGTGGTCTCTGATTGGTGGTCATCATTTGCTGTGTCATCATAGTGGTCTCTGATTGGTGGTCATCATTTGCTGTGTCATCATAGTGGTCTCTGATTGGTGGTCATCATTTGCTGTGTCATCATAGTGGTCTCTGATTGGTGGTCATCATTTGCTGTGTCATCATAGTGGTCTCTGATTGGTGGTCATCATTTGCTGTGTCATCATAGTGGTCTCTGATTGGTGGTCATCATTTGCTGAGTCATCATAGTGGTCTCTGATTGGTGGTCATCATTTGCTGTGTCATCATAGTGGTCTCTGATTGGTGGTCATCATTTTCTGAGTCATCATAGTGGTCTCTGATTGGTGGTCATCATTTGCTGTGTCATCATAGTGGTCTCTGATTGGTGGTCATCATTTTCTGAGTCATCATAGTGGTCTCTGATTGGTGGTCATCATTTTCTGAGTCATCATAGTGGTCTCTGATTGGTGGTCATCATTTGCTGTGTCATCATAGTGGTCTCTGATTGGTGGTCATCATTTTCTGAGTCATCATAGTGGTCTCTGATTGGTGGTCATCATTTGCTGTGTCATCATAGTGGTCTCTGATTGGTGGTCATCATTTTCTGAGTCATCATAGTGGTCTCTGATTGGTGGTCATCATTTGCTGCTCAAATGGACTTCTTCTCTTCCCTTCTCTCACTTCCTTGGCTGTTCTCTCAAGAACCTGAAGTGAAGCTAGACCACTGCATGTTTTACACAGGGCATGATGATGTCTGCTCTGTAACAATAACCTGAAGTGGAGCTAGATGATGTCTGCTCTGTAACAATAACCTCAATAACCTGTAACAATAACCTGAAGTGGAGCTAGATGATTTCTGCTCTGTAACAATAACCTCAATAACCTGTAACAATAACCTGAAGTGGAGCTAGATGATGTCTGCTCTGTAACAATAACCTCAATAACCTGTAACAATAACCTGAAGTGGAGCTAGATGATGTCTGCTCTGTAACAATACAAAATCACTATCTTGTGTTCATATGCATGACACATTGCAAAGATACTATGCATATTATGCATAAAATTGACTAAATGTAATAATAATGTGTATAGGGTACGGGTGGCATTGGCTCAACTTACCCCATGGCAAACATTTGGACTATATACACAGCTTATAGAGGATAGCTTATAGAGGATAGCTTATAGAGGATAGCTTATAGAGGATAGCTTATAGAGGATAGCTTATAGAGGATAACTTATAGAGGATAGCTTATAGAGGATAGCTTATAGAGGATAGCTTATAGAGGATAGCTTATATAGGATAGCTTATAGAGGATAACTTATAGAGGATAGCTTATAGAGGATAGCTTATAGAGGATAGCTTATAGAGGATAGCTTATAGAGGATAGCTTATAGAGGATAGCTTATATAGGATAGCTTATAGAGGATAGCTTATAGAGCATAGCTTATAGAGGATAGCTTATAGAGCATAGCTTATAGAGGATAGCTTATATAGGATAGCTTATAGAGGATAGCTTATAGAGCATAGCTTATAGAGGATAGCTTATATAGGATAGCTTATAGAGGATAGCTTATAGAGGATAGCTTATATAGGATAGCTTATATAGGATAGCTTATAGAGGATAGCTTATAGAGCATAGCTTATAGAGGATAGCTTATATAGGATAGCTTATAGAGGATAGCTTATAGAGCATAGCTTATAGAGGATAGCTTATAGAGCATAGCTTATAGAGGATAGCTTATATAGGATAGCTTATAGAGGATAGCTTATAGAGCATAGCTTATAGAGGATAGCTTATATAGGATAGCTTATAGAGGATAGCTTATAGAGGATAGCTTATAGAGGATAGCTTATAGAGGATAGCTTATATAGGATAGCTTATAGAGGATAGCTTATAGAGCATAGCTTATAGAGGATAGCTTATAGAGGATAGCTTATAGAGGATAACTTATAGAGGATAACTTATAGAGGATAACTTATAGAGGATAGCTTATAGAGGATAGCTTATAGAGGATAGCTTATATAGGATAACTTATAGAGGATAACTTATAGAGGATAACTTATAGAGGATAGCTTATAGAGGATAGCTTATAGAGGATAGCTTATAGAGGATAGCTTATATAGGATAGCTTATAGAGGATAACTTATAGAGGATAGCTTATAGAGCATAGCTTATAGAGGATAGCTTATAGAGGATAACTTATAGAGGATAACTTATAGAGGATAACTTATAGAGGATAGCTTATAGAGGATAGCTTATAGAGGATAGCTTATAGAGGATAGCTTATATAGGATAGCTTATAGAGGATAACTTATAGAGGATAGCTTATAGAGGATAGCTTATAGAGGATAACTTATAGAGGATAGCTTATAGAGGATAGCTTATAGAGGATAGCTTATATAGGATAGCTTATATAGGATAGCTTATAGAGGATAGCTTATATAGGATAGCTTATAGAGGATAGCTTATAGAGGATAGCTTATAGAGGATAGCTTATAGAGGATAACTTATAGAGGATAACTTATAGAGGATAGCTTATAGAGGATAGCTTATAGAGCATAGCTTATAGAGGATAGCTTATAGAGGATAGCTTATAGAGGATAGCTTATAGAGGATAGCTTATAGAGGATAGCTTATAGAGGATAGCTTATAGAGGATAGCTTATAGAGGATAGCTTATAGAGACCCCAACTGATGTATAAAACAATCTTCTTTAGTTCACAAGCATTATGAAACCTTTAACACAATACATATTATTTTTTGGAACTAACTTGCTTAACACTTTTTCCATTTGGTTTCTTACTACACAGACTCCATGAAATGATGACCTCTTCCTAAATATTTGGTCACATGATTGATTATGTGTATGGTTTCCTTACCCACTCTCCCCTACTAGACAAAAACATCCAGAAGGACCATGACAGAATGTTCTAAGAGCATCCTATAGACATCCTTGGGGACGTCCCCGGTAGGAACTATACAAAAACCTCAACGCAACACAACGTCCTGAGAACGTACTAAAATCATCCTTGGGGGACGTTCCTGTCCTAGAGAGGAAATGCTTGTTTAGCTTCCACCTCCAAAGAATAACCTATGCTACTAATACATATACAAGAAATGTGGTGAATTCCACATGGAGAAACAACCACACTGACAGCTGTTAGTGTAGCTAGAAAGCTACCTTGCTAACCTTATATAGCTAGCTAATGTTATCTGTTGTTGCTGGTGCTAACTTCACAGATTTTGCCTGGCTTTTCCACCTGCTAACTAGCCCTGAATCAGGACGAGTGGTGATGGCTATTATTTTGTTCTAGCTAGCTAACGTTTGCTCTGGTCCAAGGTCAAACCAACTCGGAAGTTCAAAGACATTCAGTTGTTCTGTTTAGTGAGTTCCTCCATAGAACTCACTAAACAGTAATGCTTTGTTTGTAAATGATGTCTGAGTGTTGGAGTGGGACCCTGGCTATCCGTAAATAAATAAAAAACACAATTGTGACGTCTAGTTTGATTAATATAAGGAATTTTTAATTATTTTTACTTTTGCTACTTCAGTATATTTTATCAACTACATTTACTTTTGATACTTAAGTATATTTACAACCAAATAATTTTAGACTTTTACTCAAGTAGTATTTTACTGGGTGACTTTCACTTTTACTTGAGTCATTTTCTATTAAGGTATCTTTACTTTTACTGAAGTATTATAATTGGGAACTTTTTCCAACGCTGCTGGTGAAGTAATTTAATGACGCCCTAAATATAAAAAAAAATTATATTTTAGAGGTTTAAAAAGGAAGAGAAAGAAGCAATATAAACCAGTACTTTGTTGGGTTTCGAACCTGTTCATAACTTTATTTTGCTGGTGGGAACAGTGAAACAGAATGACAAAGAAATAATTGTTATGTTCAGAACAAAACAATTGGAAAATAATTTTAGTTCCAACACTTTTGTTTTTATTATTATATTTTTAAAAAATAACCACATTTTTCGTGATATTCAATTGGTAGTAACGATCTTGTCTCATCGCTGCAACTCCCCAAAGGGCGAAGGCGGGCGAAACATGCATCCTCCGAAATGTTACCCGCCAAGCCACGCTGCTTGCAAACGCCCAACGCGCCACAAGGAGTCACTAGAGCGTGACTGAACACGTTTGTCAAAGTGGACAATGAGTTCTTGCGTGTAGCTGTGTACGCACCAAAAGACAGTCCATGTTTCAGTGCAGTAAGCACGGTCGACATAGTGGAAACTAGGCCTAGAGAGGCCGATTTCAGTCAGGAAAAACTGGCCACCGACACTAAACACAGCTTCCATCAATAGGTACTATCAAAAGCCTTCTTCCCGTTCGAATACCCAGCTTCGGTGAAGGCCTTGTCTGCTTGGCACAGAACTTTCGACATGGGAAACAAAACGCAACATGCAATAATTACAATGATTTACAGTTCATCTGAGGAAATCTGTCAATGGAAATAAATTCATTAGGCCCTAGTCTATGGATGTTACATGACTGGGAATTCTGGGAATACAGATATTGTGGGAAAAAATATAAACAAAGCATGTAAAGTTTTGTTCCAGACGCTCCAAAAAGCTTATTTCTCTAAAATCCCCAAATTTGTTTACATCCCTGTTAATGAGCATTTCTCCTTTGCCAAGATAATCCGTGTGGCATATCAAGAAGCAGATTCAACAGTATGGTCATTACACTGGTGCACCTTGTGCTGGGGACAATAAAAGGCCACTCTAAAATGTGCATTTGCCAGTACGTCTACCTGGCCTCACAACCGCAGCCCATGTTCATGGTGTCGTGTGGGCGAGCAGTTTGCTGATATCAACGTTGTGAACAGAGAACAGGGTTATGGTATGGGCAGAAGCTACGGACATCGAACACAATTGTATTTTATCGATGGCAATTTGAATTCACAGAAATACCTTGAAGAGATCCTGAGGCCCAAGCTTCGGATGTCATTGATCTCATGATAATGTTACTTTACATTGTCGGATCAGTAGTCCTTTGAAAACATCTCATCACTACTAACCTCTACTTCGTTCATCGCTCAACCTCATGCTTTAGAGTTTAATTTGGTTTATAATGTTCAGACTCTTTATATCCCTCGTTCCTCTCATATCACAGACCAGACCAGCTTTCACAACATTTCCTCTCATATCACAGACCAGACCAGCTTTCACAACATTTCCTCTCATATCACAGACCAGACCAGCTTTCACCCAACTAAAGCTTATCCAGGGTCAGGTGTGCCACATTCTATGTGATGGCAGGCCACACATAGTATCAGATTGCACCATCTTCATGTCGTTGCGTCCATCCAGGCATTATCTTGCTCTCTCCCTCGCACCCCTTTTCTTCCACTAATCTACTTCCTCCCTCTCTTTGGTGGGATGATTATGGCTAACGCTCCTGCCGGGACCACAACTATATCCACCTCCACTCACGTTGGCTACAGCATGATGACATCCTGCACCAACGTGACGACATCCTACGGCCTCCACTGACGCATATTCATTCAGGCCTAAAATACTTTGACCCAGGTCCCCAAACCAGCTCCAGACCTGGCTTCTCACCCCGCTTCACGACTTGGTATCCGACACAGCCTAAGTCCACGCAGCGACAGCTCCCCACTATGGCCCAGCAGGCAGGCTTTCACCCCCCCCTCTCTCTCTCTAATACCTGACACAGGTACACTTTCTCCATCTCACTCAGCATACTGTTTCCTCTACCCTCGACACTCGACCCTCTACCCTCGACCCTCGACCGTCTACCCTCGACCCTCTACCCTCGACCGCTCACGTTCTGCCTCCGCCCCAGCAGGCAAGCTTTCACCCCCCCCCCTCTCTCTCTAATACCTGACACAGGTACACGTCCCCCCCACCCCCCCCCCCCCCCATCCAATACCTGACACAGGTACACGTCCCTCTCCCCCCCCCCCCCCCCTCTCTCTCTAATACCTGACACAGGTACACGTCCCTCCCCCCCCCCTCTCTAATACCTGACACAGGTACACGTCCCCCCCCCCCCCCCCCCCCCCCCTCTCTCTCTAATACCTGACACAGGTACACGTCCCTCTAACCCCCCCCCCCTCTCTAATACCTGACACAGGTACACGTCCCTCTCCCCCCCCCCCCCCTCTCTCTCTAATACCTGACACAGGTACACGTCCCTCTAACCCCCCCCCCCTCTCTAATACCTGACACAGGTACACGTCCCTCTCCCCCCCCCCCCCCCCCCTCTCTCTCTAATACCTGACACAGGTACACGTCCCTCTAACCCCCCCCCCCTCTCTAATACCTGACACAGGTACACGTCCCTCTAACCCCCCCCCCCTCTCTAATACCTGACACAGGTACACGACCTTGCCTCTTGCTACTACTTTTCTCTCCGGAACACTGGACCTGCGACCGCTTCTGTGGCAGTGGCTCACCCACTTTCTCCACCTCACTCAGCATACTGTTTCCTCGACCCTCGACCCTCTACACTCTACCCTCGACCCTCGACCCTCGACCACTCACGTTCTGCCTCCGCTCCTGGTGCAACTGGTTTTCCAGTTGCCTGCTCTGGACTCCAGGCTATCTTTCCTGCCTTTGGCTCCTCTCCCCCCATGTCCCGCTGCTCCAGCAGAGGCTCACCCTCTCTATCTGCCAGTGTTGACCTCTCTCTTTCCCTCAGGTCCTGCTGCCTCCCCTACTCTCTCTGCCAGCAACGACCTCTCACATCCCAAACTACTCAACCTGTTATGTGACCTCCGCCCCCCGCAGTGGTACGACGGCTCCTGGCCCTCTTCCTAAACTCTTCCTTGTTTTTCTACGGATGGGCAGAAGAGATGCTTTTGAAATGGATTCCTCTGACTGTGTGAATTGGGAGAGATCTTTCATTCATACCATGAAACTACAATGGTACTTTCACTTATACCATAGTCTGAATCATGGAAATGTACCATGGTTTGAAGTATGATGGTACTGCCATGCACCTACATAATACCATGGTTTTGCTTCATTTTTATCACAGTATAAATGTGGATCATGGAAATACCATGGTTTTAACTTGCATTATACATTCTATAATATGGTAACGCACAATTATGATGAATGGTACCAGATATGTTCATATAGTACCATCTTTATTAATTGTGCGTCGCCATAGTACAATGGCAGTATAATGCAGTAAATAAATAAACTCCAACGTCAAACAAGGTTGGTTGGTATTATACTGATGAATTTATATACCAGTATGGGCAAGTCAGAAGCAGGCTACTATTGTTGGTCCTAATTTGTCTGTAACATCAATGAAAAAGGGAAATGGTTGTTATAAAAGAGGGCAATACATATTTGAGTTCCCTGTGTTGCCTAATCTTTGGCATTATGTAATAATTTACAGTATTTATAGTCAATGGGTGTTGTGCTTGTTTCGGTCTGCAGAGGGAGCCTAGTCAGTGAGCCGTTGAATGAGAGAGCAAAGCAATGTTTGTTTTTGTGCTAGCAGCATGTAGTGAAACATGAAAGCATGGTAGTTGATTACAATGTATTATGATGGTCTGTGCCCCACCGTTTCGTTTCTCAGGGTAAAGTGACCAAAAACAAAGTAATTTATTGTAGTAACATAATGCAACACTGGGTGTTTTAGGGATATGTCCCTCCTATCATTTGTATGTAGAAGGACTGAGGAGCTCAGTTCTGGTGACTTTTTCAAAGGATATTCTACTCCAGAATTAATTAAAATAAGTATGTTGACACCATCTAAAATAGAATTGTTAAGACCCAAAGTCAATTTTTTCAAAGGAGACCTGGCCAAGCAGGCAGCAACAATCAACACATTACAGAATTAAAACATACAAAAATACAATACAACAACAGGATCCAGCCTAAAAAAAGCATTTACACTCCTCTTTAACAGAGTCTCCCATCAACATTTTAAATTAATTCAGTGGCACTAACATATGTAGATGAAGCATGGATTTTAAACTATTCCATGCCTCTGGTGGTCAAGACGAGAAGGCAGTCTTGCCTAGTACTGTACATGTCCTGGGGACTTTAAGTAGCAACCACCTAGCAGAACGGGTATGGTAACTGCTGGTGGTGAAGGAGACCAGACTACAGAGGTAAAGAGGGAGTTTACCCAGAAGGGCTTTGTAGATGAACAGCTTTCTGCGCATATAAAAAGGGGTATGCCAGATGTACAAAGGTAGAAAGTGTACAATGTAATTACGCGCAGTGTAGCCCAAAGATATTGCTTTTGTTGTTGTTGTGTTGAACTTGACAGTAACACGTGAGTGAGAGGGGTTTATTAGATGTTTTACTCAGTGAATGTTATTTTTACACACATGTAGCCTTGTGCACTTGATCGATGTCTACTATAGTGGCCAATATAACAGAGCATAAATAGAATGTCTGTTTGTTTCATTCTATTTCTCCAAGTGTAATATTTAGATGTGTGATGTCACAAGTGTTCTATTATAAAGGTTGTCATGGATAACTGCAATATGAGTGTATTGGTTTTTTCTCAAGACTTGAGTGTCATTTGCAGTGAAGTCTAAGCACCAAATAACATTGGATTGCTTTCCTTAAAATGTTTAGCTATGAGTTAATTAACCACGTTTTATTTTACACACTGATCTGATCATGTAGATCATATTCTTTGTTGTTTAATTAGTACACAGTTAAAACCTGCATTTCAAGAAGGGATCCAGCCTAAAAGTCACTAGACATATACCACGTAAATACCACGTTCTTTTTGTCACTACCATGGTAGGAAAATACCACAGTATTTTCACCAGTACCACGGTATTTTCACCAGTACCACGGTATTTTCACCAGTACCACGGTATTTTCACCAGTACCACAGTATTTTCCGGCCATGGTAGTGACCAAGAAAGTATTCAGACCCCTTCACTTTTTCCACATTTTGTTACGTTACAGCCTTATTCTAAAATGTATGAAATAAAAAAAAATCCTCATCAAGCTACACACAATACCGCGTAATGACAAAGCGAAAACTGTTTAAAAAAATAATCAAAAACAGAAATACCTTATTTACGTAAGTATTCAGACCCTTTGCTATGAGACTTGGAAAGGCACACACCTGTCTATATCAGGTCCCAGAGATGACAGTGCATGTCAGAGCAAAAACCAAGACATGAGGTTGAAGGAATTGTCTGTAGAGCTCAGAACTGGGGAAGGGTAGCAAAAAATGTCTGTAGCATTGAAGGTTCCCAAGAACACAGTGGCCTCCATCATTCTTAAATGGAAGAAGTTTGGAACCACCAAGACTCTTCCTAGAGCTGGCCGCCCGGCCAAACTGAGCAATCGGGGGAGAAGGGTCTTCGTCAGGGAGTTGACCAAGAACCCGATGGTCACTCTGACAGAGCTCCAGAGTTCCTCTGTGGAGATGGGAGAACCTTCCAGAAGGACAAACATCTCTGCAGCACTCCACCAATCAGGCCTTTATGGTAGAGTGGCCAGACTGAAGCCACTCCTCTGTAAAAGGCACATGACAGCCCGCTTGTAGTTTTCCAAAAGGCATCTGAAGGATACTCAGGATGTGGGGATGTTTTTCAGACTGGAAGACAAGTCAGGATTGAGGGAAAGAGGAACAGAGATCAGAGAGATCCTTGATGAAAACCTGCTCCAGATCTCTGAATTTCCTTGAGTGTCCCAGACAGAGCCCGGACTTGAACCCAATCGAACATCTCTGGAGAGACCTAAAATAGCTGTGCAGCGACGAGGATCTGCAGAGAAGAATGGGAGAAACTCCCCAAATACAGGTGTGCTTGTAGCATCATACCCAAAAAGACTCGAGGCTGTAATCGCTGCCAAAGGTGCTTCAACAAAGTACTGAGTAAAGGGTCAGAATACTTGTAAATAAACTGAAATATCACATTTACAAAACATGTTAAACACCTGTTTTTGCTTTGACAATATTGGGAATTGTGTGTAGATTGTAACGTAACAAAATGTGAAAAAGTGAAGGTGTCTGAATACTTTCAGAATGTGCTGTATGTCGTGTGTTTCTCTACAGGAAGAGATCAAAAGTAAACTGTCTGCCGTCTGTGGTAAAATTGACTTCCTAAAACCTTTGTGCAAAAAGTTGAAAGGTGTTAAAATAGCATTTTATCACAGAGGCATGGTACTGTAGTGGTAATGTCATGTTTGATTTAATTGATTGATATTTCTATACATTTTTCAGACGAAAGCCCTTGCTGGATGTAATTTCCTACTTAGCAAGAAAAATACAGAATGCTGAGATTCTAAATAAAAAATGCCAACATGAGTTCAGACATTGTAATGAAATGCTTTATTATTGCGTTATCATTGCATTTTGGACTTCGGATGATTACAAATGGTTTCAGATGCCAAAGGTTTTCTTTTGGAGAAATTTATAAACAGTTGGTGACAAAGAAGGGTTGCAGTTGTACTCTTTATTAAATTAAGTTATTTTTTTTGCACAAACATTCAAAATTCTGAGAATAATTTACTATTTTATACAAAAATAGCAAAAATGTCAAAACAATTACATGTACTGCAATTTAAGAATGACTATACAATATTATCGTTGTATTTTCCTGCCAC
Source organism: Thymallus thymallus (assembly GCA_023634145.1). Classification (NCBI taxonomy): domain Eukaryota; kingdom Metazoa; phylum Chordata; class Actinopteri; order Salmoniformes; family Salmonidae; genus Thymallus; species Thymallus thymallus. The sequence goes on from CM042405.1 coordinate 34,712,910, forward strand.
TATACACTATTATCGTTATACACTATTATCGTTATACACTATTATCGTTATACACTATTATCGTTATACACTATTCCGAAAACATTATTTCAGAACATATAATGCTAATCCAATAACATATCATGCTTGTGTTGTGACTAATTTTGAGAAAAGGCTAGAGGCTGGCAGCATAGCATTGTCTTGACACCTGAACATCCTTCTTCTCACTTTGGAATTTGAACACTGGCTGCTTGATCAGTAGCTCAGATCCAACACGTCTTTTGCTCTATAAACAAAAAGAGGGCATGAGTGGAAGATCGAAAGACATAACCCCAATATTCAACAGTGTTTCAATTAACAAGCACAGGTGATAATCTCTATAATTTTTAGTCGTCACTAAAGAGTATCTCTAACTGCTTCTTCTACTCACCTGCAGGCCTTAATGTTAACGCAGATGGTCCTCACGTCATCGCTGGTGCTAAGTTCCTCAACCAACACCCACAAGTTCCTTTTCACCAAGCCTTTACACAGAGATTTGAGGAGGCCAATTTTATCGCAAACAGACAATAGTTTTTGCTTTATCTGCACCTGTTGAAGAGAAATCATCAACATCAGTTGACATTTTCAGAGACATATTTCAGTAAATAGTAAATAGTGACATTTCATGAAGGGAGACACTATGGAGTAGGTGCTATGGTGTAGGTGGCATGGAGTAAGTGCTATGGAGTAGGCGCTATGGTGTAGGTGCTAGGGTGTAGGTGCTATGGAGTAGGCGCTATGGAGTAGTTACCTGGCTAGTGGAAGAGGAGATGTGTTTCTTGACTTTGTTCAGTGCCCAATTACACGCCCAGCATGTACCCTGTAACTGTTGCACCTTTGGAGAGCATAAACAGACACAAATGTACATGGTTTGATGTATTCAGTATTATGGTTTAAGTACATTTGAATACGTAATGTAAGAGTGGAAGTCAAGTTGGACAAGAGTTTCTTCAGTCAATGTATTGGTTGCATTCTTGTCATTTGTTAAGCTCTGTTACACAGTAGCAGGTTAGTTGAGAATTCCAATAGAAAGTTGCAGAAATGTCTACACTTTCTGCTAGTTCATACAATTTTGACCGTATAGTGTACTGTTACCATGTGCTTTTCTGGCTGTGCTTCCACTACTTCCTGGTCATCAAGGTTAACCTCTTGGCATTGTCCGCAGACTTCCCAAACTGTGAAGTAAAAATGGTACAACATTCAATTGTATTGTACTGAAACGAAAAGGTGAACTTGGAGTGGATTTAGGTCCTACCCTTACAGATTCTCATACACCCTGACCCAATCAAATGTATCTGCTACATTTACAGTAGGTACTGCTTGAGTTAACAAATGATAGCTCACCTGAACAAGCCAGCAGGAGGACCAGAGATGTCTTCATGATTTGTGATGGTAGAGATGTGAAGAGTAAAGTCGGGGTGGGGTTTGGTAGAGTGACTTGATTCAGACAAGCCCCTTTATCTACCGAGGTCCCTCTACCCACAACCCCCTGTACAATCCCCACCCACAGCGTATTGATGGTACATCTCACATTTACCACAACACACAAACCTTACTGATCAACAGAATGTTACTTGGAAGGATTTAATATTTCTACACACTGATGAGAAGCAGTGATCTTTAATCTCTTCCATTTTTATTGGTCAAATACAGATACCCCTTGGATTTCTTCATATTTTATTGTGTTACAAAATGGGATTCAAATGTTAATTTTTTTCAACAATCTACTTAAAATGTGATTTAAGTATTTAGCCCCTTTTTTCAGGCAAGCCTAAATTAGTTCAGGAGAAAACGTTCCTTTTAACAAATCACACAAATGACATTGACTCACTCATAAAGAAGGGCAGTGATTGGTAGATGAGTAACAATAACAAATCAGACATTGACCATCTTTTTTTAGCATGGTCAAGGTAATAACTATGCTGTGGATTATGAATTAAACCACCAAGACACATCAAAGATATAGTAGTTCTTCTGAACTGAGCTGCAGGAAAGGAAAGAAACTGCTCAGGGATGTTACCGTGAGGCCATTGGTCATTACAAAACCGTTTCAGAGTTGAATGGCTGTGACGGGAGAAAACTGAGGATGGATCAACAACACTGTATTGACTCCATAATACTCACCACAATGACAGAATGAAAAGAAGAACACAAATACACAGAATAGAAATATGCATCTTGTCCGTACTAAAGTAATACTGTTAAAAAAACGGCAAAGTAATACACTTTTTGGCCTTAAATGCAAAGCCTTATGTTTGGGGCAAATCCAACACAACACATCACTGAGTAACTGTCTTCCTATTTTAAAGCATGGTGGTGGCTGCATCATGTTATGGGTTTGCTTGACATCGGCAAATACTGGGGGAGTTTTTCAGGATAAAAAGACATGGGATGGAGCTAAGCACAGTCTTATGTAGCTCAGATGGTAGAGCATGGCGCTTGCAACGCCAGGGTTGTGGGTGCAATTCCCATGGGGGACCAGCACAAAAAAATCATGAACATGTATGCACTAACTAACTGTAAGTTGCTCTGGATAAGAATGTCTGCTAAAATGCTAAATCCTTGAAGGTCTAATGTTATTGTTTGTGATTTATCTGTCTCGCACTTTGTCTGTAGCCTACCTGTTTGTATGTTTGTCTGTCTGTCCATTTGTGCAATACCCCTCTACGGTGCGTGTAGGGTTGCCGGTTGCAACACCAAAGGCCCGGGAATTGCATGAATGGCCCTACTGATGTCTCCGTCCTCAGGTTTACTGACAGTGGATGAGTTTCCTCGGATTGGATGAGTCTGACGAAACTGTAAGCCCCTGGGAGTCCATTTGCCGTTTTGACCATCTATCCGGACTACGAGATTATAAGTAAAAAGAGCCTCTCAGCGAGCTACCTAGTTAGCTGATCAAATGGCAATCGTTGATTTCTCAGCACAAGCAAAACCCCAGTGCAAAAAATGCCCAAATAGCTAGAAACTACATCGGTGCTCATAAAAACAGATCCACAACCAGAATAATTAGCTAGCTAACTAGTTGACTTGGCTATTCCTGTTGCCTCGCCCCACCTACTCCAATGTAATGTTTACCTCATGTTACTGTTGTCACTGACATACTTCACACGCTGATTATCTCGAATAGAAAATGTGCAGCTCAATTGAAAGACAGAGGAACAATATCAACACACATTATGTGCTTTCTGAGGTAGGGTTCAGTGGAGTTGTAGCTGGGTCAGGATATTGTGAGAGCCAAGGAAAGAGCTGCACTCGGGGAAGGAAAGCCCTACAGTAAAGTCATGAATTCCTGGCCGTGCAAGATTCCTAATACAATTAATGGATAAATTAAACAATCTTTGAGAATGTGGAGACGGTCAGTGGAACCAGTTACGGTCCTGTCCACTGAACAGCACAGACACATTATCCTACTCTGTGTTTACAGACACATTACCCTACTCTGTGTTTACAGCCACATTACCCTACTCTGTGTTTACAGCCACATTACCCTACTCTGATTACAGACACATTACCCTACTCTGTGTTTACAGACACATTACCCTACTCTGATTACAGACACATTACCCTACTCTGTGTTTACAGCCACATTACCCTACTCTGTGTTTACAGCCACATTACCCTACTCTGATTACAGACACATTACCCTACTCTGTGTTTACAGCCACATTACTCTACTCTGATTACAGACACATTACCCTACTCTGTGTTTACAGCCACATTACCCTACTCTGTGTTTACAGACACATTACCCTACTCTGTGTTTACAGACACATTACCCTACTCTGTGTTTACAGCCACATTACCCTACTCTGTGATTACAGACACATTACCCTACTCTGTGTTTACAGCCACATTACCCTACTCTGTGTTTACAGCCACATTACCCTACTCTGTGTTTACAGCCACATTACCCTACTCTGTGTTTACAGCCACATTACCCTACTCTGATTACAGACACATTACCCTACTCTGTGTTTACAGCCACATTACCCTACTCTGTGTTTACAGCCACATTACCCTACTCTGTGATTACAGCCACATTACCCCTAACTCTGTGTTTACAGCCACATTACCCTACTCTGTGTTTACAGCCACATTACCCTACTCTGTGATTACAGCCACATTACCCCTAACTCTGTGTTTACAGCCACATTAACCTACTCTGTGTTTACAGACACATGACCCTACTCTGTGTTTACAGCCACATTACCCCTAATTCTGTGTTTACAGCCACATTACCCTACTCTGTGATTACAGCCACATTACCCTACTCTGTGATTACAGCCACATTACCCTACTCTGTGTTTAGACACATTACCCTAGTCTGTGTTTACAGCCACATTACCCTACTCTGTGATAACAGCCACATTACCCCTAACTCTGTGTTTACAGCCACATTACCCTACTCTGTGTTTACAGACACATTACCCTACTCTGTGTTTACAGCCACATTACCCCTAACTCTGTGTTTACAGCCACATTAACCTACTCTGTGTTTACAGCCACATTACCCTACTCTTTGTTTACAGCCACATTACCCCTAACTCTGTGTTTACAGCCACATTACCCTACTCTGTGTTTACAGCCACATTACCCCTAACTCTGTGTTTACAGCCACATTACCCTACTCTGTGTTTACAGACACATTACCCTACTCTGTGATTACAGCCATATTACCCTACTCTGTAATTACAGGTCCCTCAATTATGAGGCTTGCATCTGAAATATTGTATAAATGTTTGACTAAGTATGAGAATACTCTTGAAATGATAACAATGTGATTTTAGCCTTTTTATGAGATAAAGGTTTTCTATGTCTGTTTGCCTATTAACTAAGCCACGCCCCTAATGAGGTCAGAAGAGCGTGTCAGTGTGATGGGACCGCCTCTCTGACCCGAGTCTTTAAGAGTACTCGCTAAGAATGTAAATATTAGTTCCAATGGTGTGGACGAATTTCAGCTACAGTTCCAAATAACCAGAGGACTTGTGCCCATGTTGAAAAGGGCAAATTAAATTACAAATATTTCACTAAAGAAGAAGTACATCCTAGATTAGCATATCTCAGACTGCAACTGAACATGTGCGCAAATCTAGTAAGAACATTGACCGACGCGGACGCATCTCCAGAGTGAGATGAACCTCTCAGACCACGTGAACCTCTCACACGACAACCCAGAAGATCCTACAAAGGAACCATGGCGACATCTACTGGGCAGACCAGAGCCTCACGCCTCCAGCTCAACCGTAAACGCATTGCATTCCTTTGTCCAAACGAGCGATTGTTAAAGTACATATGTAGTCAAATGAATGTGTCATTAGTTTCCCATGTCCGATAGAAGCCAAATTCTGTGTCTTCCTTCCCTTCCCCCTTTCCTCTCTGAATCTATCATGTAATAAACAAACTGTTCAGTCCACTAGGGACGATATTTTCCTGTATAAAGTATGTATTGTATTTGTATATTCTGTAATTGTTTAATTAGCTAGTAAATAAATAATTGAGCCAATTTGTGTATGGATGACTCATAAGTAAAACTGTGTTCGTGCAAACTAGGATTTTATGACTTTCAAAATGATACTGATCGAGATAAGGTGAAATTGATTTATAAACGACTGTTATCAAAATAGATATAAAATATCCGAAGAGTTATTGTCTGGAATTTGTAACTCTGTAAATGACAGATTCCAGTGGTGCCCTGACTTCCTAGTTAATTAATGTTTAGGTGGTTAGTTTAATCACATAATCATTAAGCCTAGAGAATCGATTTAATAAAATAACAGTCTTAACCTTTAATGCAAAGACACAACACTCGCATTCCAGTGAAAAGGCGATGACTCGTTATCCCCCTGATGATGACAACGACACCATCTTCGACGGCAAACTGTAAAATACACTGTATTGACCTTGTGGCTGTAATTTATGACTAAATGTGTTGTACTGATGCATTTGATTGGTGAAATGTAAAGTACTACATCTAGAGCCCTCTAGAGCTCAAACTCATAAATCATCACACCAGCCAGCCGCAAGTATCACCTTCTCTCATTCTTCTACTACATGTGTAAAAACGCCCTAAGAAGGAAGAAAGCCACAGTGTGTCTTTAGAAGCTCACACCAAGTAGGGGGGAAATAGTTTGCTTGCAAGACTCATGACATTCCACCCTAAGAGTTGTGTCGGAGATACAGGGGAGACTGAAAAGCAGCAGTCTTTTCTTTGGATGCAGAGAAGGCCTTTTACGGTGTGGAGTGAGACTATCTATGGGCAGCTATTTTTTAGATGTTTGGCTTCACACCCTCATTTATCCATGGTTAGTGGGTTCGTACCCACTAACCTGGTCCCACTCTACCCTGGTCCCACCGCATGCGTCCAAATCGGCCACCCTGGTACGCCTGAGTTTGTTTTGCATAGGAGTACGAAACAGGGATTCCCATTTTCTCCTGGCTCTCACTAGAACCTCTAGCACAGGCTGTTAGGGAACATCAGTATACTCTGAGTATACCAAACATTAGGAACACCTTCCTAATATTGAGTTGCACCCCCCCTTTGCCCCCAGAACAGCCTCAATTCCTCTGGGCATAGACTACAACAGGGCTGCCCAACCCTCTTCCTGAAGATCTACCGTCCTGTGTGTTTTCAGTCCAACCCTAATTTAACACACTTGATTCTACTAATTATCTGCTCATGAAGACATTTACTAGCTGAATGAGATATGATAAATTAAGGTTGGACTGAAAACCTACAGGACGGTAGATCTTCAGGAAGAGGGTTGGGCAGCCCTGGACTACAAGGTGTCGAAAGCGTTCCACAGGGATGCTGGCCCATGTTGACTCCAATTTTTCCCCACAGTTGTTTCACCATTCTTGATACACACAGGAAACTGTTGACCGTGAAAAACCCAGCAGCGTTGCAGTTCTTGACACAAACCGATGCGACTGGCACCTACTACTGTACCAAACCCTGTTCAAAGGCACTTAAATCTTCACCCTCTGAATGGCACACAATCCATGTCTCAATCGTCTAGAAGCTTAAACATCCTTCTTTAACTCATCTCCTCCCCTTCATCTTCACTGATTGAAGTGGATTTAACAAGTGACATCAATAAGGGATCATATCATTCACCTGGATTCACCTGGTCAGTCTATGCCATGGAAAGAGCATGTTCTTAATGTTTTGTAGACTCAGTGTATTTGGCAAGCATATAGTTAGGCCCTAAAGCGTAGTCTTTGGCTACGCACTAACTGCAGATACAAATTATGAATTTAAATCCTCAATGGAAGCCTATAGATTGAAATGCACAATAATTTATGGATTTTAATGTTTGTTCCCTCTTTATCAAATCAAATCGAATGTGTCACACGCGCCTAATACAACAGGTGTAGACCTTACTGTGAAATGCTTACTAACAAGCCCTTAACCAACAATACAACAGGTGTAGACCTTACTGTGAAATGCTTACTAACAAGCCCTTAACCAACAATACAACAGGTGTAGACCTTACAGTGAAATGCTTACTTACAAGCCCTTAACCAACAATACAACAGGTGTAGACCTTACTGTGAAATGCTTACTAACAAGCCCTTAACCAACAATACAACAGGTGTAAACCATACTGTGAAATGCTTACTAACAAGCCCTTAACCAACAATACAACAGGTGTAGACCTTACAGTGAAATGGTTACTTACAAGCCCTTAACCAACAATACAACAGGTGTAGACATTACAGTGAAATGCTTACTAACAAGCCCTTAACCAACAATACAACAGGTGTAGACCTTACAGTGAAATGCTTACTAACAAGCCCTTAACCAACAATACAACAGGTGTAGACCTTACTGTGAAATGCTTACTAACAAGCCCTTAACCAACAATACAACAGGTGTAGACCTTACAGTGAAATGGTTACTAACAAGCCCTTAACCAACAATACAACAGGTGTAGACCTTACAGTGAAATGGTTACTAACAAGCCCTTAACCAACAATACAAGAGGTGTAGACATTACAGTGAAATGCTTACTAACAAGCCCTTAACCAACAATACAACAGGTGTAGACCTTACAGTGAAATGCTTACTAACAAGCCCTTAACCAACAATACAACAGGTGTAGACCTTACAGTGAAATGCATACTAACAAGCCCTTAACCAACAATACAACAGGTGTAGACATTACAGTGAAATGCTTACTAACAAGCCCTTAACCAACAATACAACAGATGTAGACCTTACAGTGAAATGGTTACTAACAAGCCCTTAACCAACAATACAACAGGTGTAGACCTTACAGTGAAATGCTTACTAACAAGCCCTTAACCAACAATACAACAGGTGTAGACCTTACTGTGAAATGGTTACTTACAAGCCCTTAACCAACAATACAACAGTTGTAGACCTTCCAGTGAAATGCTTACTAACAAGCCCTTAACCAACAATACAACAGGTGTAGACCTTACAGTGAAATGCATACTAACAAGCCCTTAACCAACAATACAACAGGTGTAGACATTACAGTGAAATGCTTACTAACAAGCCCTTAACCAACAATACAACAGGTGTAGACCTTACAGTGAAATGGTTACTAACAAGCCCTTAACCAACAATACAACAGGTGTAGACCTTACTGTGAAATGCTTACTAACAAGCCCTTAACCAACAATACAACAGGTGTAGACATTACAGTGAAATGCTTACTAACAAGCCCTTAACCAACAATACAACAGGTGTAGACCTTACAGTGAAATGGTTACTAACAAGCCCTTAACCAACAATACAACAGGTGTAGACCTTACTGTGAAATGCTTACTAACAAGCCCTTAACCAACAATACAACAGGTGTAGACCTTACAGTGAAATGCTTACTAACAAGCCCTTAACCAACAATACAACAGGTGTAGACCTTACTGTGAAATGCTTACTAACAAGCCCTTAACCAACAATACAACAGGTGTAGACCTTACTGTGAAATGCTTACTAACAAGCCCTTAACCAACAATACAACAGGTGTAGACCTTACAGTGAAATGGTTACTAACAAGCCCTTAACCAACAATACAACAGGTGTAGACCTTACAGTGAAATGCTTACTAACAAGCCCTTAACCAACAATACAACAGGTGTAGACCTTACAGTGAAATGGTTACTAACAAGCCCTTAACCAACAATACAACAGGTGTAGAGAGCTGCACTCGGGGAAGGAAAGCCCTACAGTAAAGTCATGAATTCCTGGCCGTGCAGTATGGAGAGAGAGGATCTCACAATAAGACAAAGGAACGTTTCCCGCCAAGATTCCTAATACAATTAATGGATAAATTAAACAATCTTTGAGAATGTGGAGACGGTCAGTGGAACCAGTTACGGTCCTGTCCACTGAACAGCACAGACACATTATCCTACTCTGTGTTTACAGACACATTACCCTACTCTGTGTTTACAGAAACATTACCATACTCTGTGTTTACAGCCACATTACCCTACTCTGATTACAGACACATTACCCTACTCTGTGTTTACAGACACATTACCCTACTCTGATTACAGACACATTACCCTACTCTGTGTTTACAGCCACATTACCCTACTCTGTGTTTACAGCCACATTACCCTACTCTGATTACAGACACATTACCCTACTCTGTGTTTACAGACACATTACCCTACTCTGTGTTTACAGACACATTACCCTACTCTGTGTTTACAGCCACATTACCCTACTCTGTGTTTACAGCCACATTACCCTACTCTGTGATTACAGACACATTACCCTACTCTGTGTTTACAGCCACATTACCCTACTCTGTGTTTACAGCCACATTACCCTACTCTGTGTTTACAGACACATTACCCTACTCTGTGTTTACAGCCACATTACCCTACTCTGATTACAGACACATTACCCTACTCTGTGTTTACAGCCACATTACCCTACTCTGTGTTTACAGCCACATTACCTTACTCTGTGATTACAGCCACATTACCCCTAACTCTGTGTTTACAGCCACATTACCCTACTCTGTGTTTACAGCCACATTACCCTACTCTGTGATTACAGCCACATTACCCCTAACTCTGTGTTTACAGCCACATTAACCTACTCTGTGTTTACAGACACATGACCCTACTCTGTGTTTACAGCCACATTACCCCTAATTCTGTGTTTACAGCCACATTACCCTACTCTGTGTTTACAGCCACATTACCCTACTCTGTGATTACAGCCACATTACCCTACTCTGTGTTTACAGACACATTACCCTAGTCTGTGTTTACAGCCACATTACCCTACTCTGTGATAACAGCCACATTACCCCTAACTCTGTGTTTACAGCCATATTATCCTACTCTGTGTTTACAGACACATTACCCTACTCTGTGTTTACAGCCACATTACCCCTAACTCTGTGTTTACAGCCACATTAACCTACTCTGTGTTTACAGCCACATTACCCTACTCTGTGTTTACAGCCACATTACCCCTAACTCTGTGTTTACAGCCACATTACCCTACTCTGTGTTTACAGCCACATTACCCCTAACTCTGTGTTTACAGACACATTACCCTACTCTGTAATTACAGGTCCCTCAATTATGAGGCTGGCATCTGAAATATTGTATAAATGTTTGACTAAGTATGAGAATACTCTTGAAATGATAACAATGTGATTTTAGCCTTTTTATGAGATAAAGGTTTTCCATGTCTGTTTGCCCATTAACTAAGCCACGCCCCTAATGAGGTCAGAAGAGCGTGTCAGTGTGATGGGACCGCCTCTCTGACCCGAGTCTTTAAGAGTACTCGCTAAGAATGTAAATATTAGTTCCAATGGTGTGGACGAATTTCAGCTACAGTTCCAAATAACCAGAGGACTTGTGCCCATGTTAAAAAGGGCAAATTAAATACAAATATTTCACTAAAGAAGAAGTACATCCTAGATTAGCATATCTCAGACTGCAACTGAACATGTGCGCAAATCTAGTAAGAACATTGACCGACGCGGACGCATCTCCCGAGTGAGATGAACCTCTCAGACCACGTGAACCTCTCACACGACAACCCAGAAGATCCTACAAAGGAACCATGGCGACATCTACTGGGCAGACCAGAGCCTCACGCCTCCAGCTCAACCGTAAACACATTGCATTCCTTTGTCCAAAAGAGGGATTGTTAAAGTACATGTGTAGTCAAATGAATGTGTCATTAGTTTCCCATGTCCGATAGAAGCCAAATTCTGTGTCTTCCTTCCCTTCTCCCTTTCCTCTCTGAATCTATCATGTAATAAACAAACTGTTCAGTCCACTAGGGACGATATTTTCCTGTATAATGTGTGTATTGTATTTGTATATTCTGTAATTGTTTAATTAGCTAGTAAATAAATAATTGAGCCAATTTGTGTATGGATGACTCATAAGTAAAACTGTGTTCGTGCAAACTAGGATTTTATGACTTTCAAAATGATACTGATCGAGATAAGGTGAAATTGATTTATAAACGACTGTTATCAAAATAGATATAAAATATCCGAAGAGTTATTGTCTGGAATTTGTAACTCTGTAAATGACAGATTCCAGTGGTGCCCTGACTTCCTAGTTAATTAATGTTTAGGTGGTTAGTTTAATCACATAATCATTAAGCCTAGAGAATCGATTTAATAAAATAACAGTCTTAACCTTTAATGCAAAGACACAACACTCGCATTCCAGTGAAAAGGCCAAGAGTGGACTATTCCAGCGATGACTCGTTATCCCCCTGATGATGACACAGACACCATCTTCGACGGCGAACTGTAAAATACACTGTATTGACCTTGTGGCTGTAATTTATGACTAAATGTGTTGTACTGATGCATTTGATTGGTGAAATGTAAAGTACTACATCTAGAGACCTCTAGAGCTCAAACTCATAAATCATCACACCAGCCAGCCGCAAGTATCACCTTCTCTCATTCTTCTACTACATGTGTGAAAACGCCCTAAGAAGGAAGAAAGCCAAGTAGGGGGGAAATAGTTTGCTTGCAAGACTCATGACATTCCACCCTAAGAGTTGTGTCGGAGATACAGGGGGGACTGAAAAGCAGCAGTCTTTTCTTTGGATGCAGAGAAGGCCTTTTACGGTGTGGAGTGAGACTATCTATGGGCAGCTATTTTTTAGATGTTTGGCTTCACACCCTCATTTATCCATGGTTAGTGGGTTCGTACCCACTAACCTGGTCCCACTCTACCCTGGTCCCACTGCATGCGTCCAAATCAGCCACCCTGGTACGCCTGAGTTTGTTTTGCATAGGAGTACGAAACAGGGATTCCCATTTTCTCCTGGCTCTCACTAGAACCTCTAGCACAGGCTGTTAGGGAACATCAGTATACTCTGAGTATACCAAACATTAGGAACACCTTCCTAATATTGAGTTGCACCCCCCCTTTGCCCCCAGAACAGCCTCAATTCCTCTGGGCATAGACTACAACAGGGCTGCCCAACCCTCTTCCTGAAGATCTACCGTCCTGTGTGTTTTCAGTCCAACCCTAATTTAACACACTTGATTCTACTAATGATCTGCTCATGAAGACATTAACTAGCTGAATGAGATATGATAAATTAAGGTTGGACTGAAAACCTACAGGACGGTAGATCTTCAGGAAGAGGGTTGGGCAGCCCTGGACTACAAGGTGTCGAAAGCGTTCCACAGGGATGCTGGCCCATGTTGACTCCAATTTTTCCCCACAGTTGTTTCACCATTCTTGATACACACAGGAAACTGTTGACCGTGAAAAACCCAGCAGCGTTGCAGTTCTTGACACAAACCGATGCGACTGGCACCTACTACTGTACCAAACCCTGTTCAAAGGCACTTAAATCTTCACCCTCTGAATGGCACACAATCCATGTCTCAATCGTCTAGAAGCTTAAACATCCTTCTTTAACTCATCTCCTCCCCTTCATCTTCACTGATTGAAGTGGATTTAACAAGTGACATCAATAAGGGATCATATCATTCACCTGGATTCACCTGGTCAGTCTATGCCATGGAAAGAGCATGTTCTTAATGTTTTGTAGACTCAGTGTATTTGGCAAGCATATAGTTAGGCCCTAAAGCGTAGTCTTTGGCTACGCACTAACTGCAGATACAAATTATGAATTTAAATCCTCAATGGAAGCCTATAGATTGAAATGCACAATAATTTATGGATTTTAATGTTTGTTCCCTCTTTATCAAATCAAATCGAATGTGTCACACGCGCCTAATACAACAGGTGTAGACCTTACTGTGAAATGCTTACTAACAAGCCCTTAACCAACAATACAACAGGTGTAGACCTTACTGTGAAATGCTTACTAACAAGCCCTTAACCAACAATACAACAGGTGTAGACCTTACAGTGAAATGCTTACTTACAAGCCCTTAACCAACAATACAACAGGTGTAGACCTTACTGTGAAATGCTTACTAACAAGCCCTTAACCAACAATACAACAGGTGTAAACCTTACTGTGAAATGCTTACTAACAAGCCCTTAACCAACAATACAACAGGTGTAGACCTTACAGTGAAATGGTTACTAACAAGCCCTTAACCAACAATACAACAGGTGTAGACCTTACAGTGAAATGCTTACTAACAAGCCCTTAACCAACAATACAACAGGTGTAGACCTTACTGTGAAATGCTTACTAACAAGCCCTTAACCAACAATACAACAGGTGTAGACCTTACTGTGAAATGCTTACTAACAAGCCCTTAACCAACAATACAACAGGTGTAGACCTTACAGTGAAATGGTTACTAACAAGCCCTTAACCAACAATACAACAGGTGTAGACCTTACAGTGAAATGCTTACTAACAAGCCCTTAACCAACAATACAACAGGTGTAGACCTTACAGTGAAATGCTTACTAACAAGACCTTAACCAACAATACAACAGGTGTAGACCTTACAGTGAAATGCTTACTAACAAGCCCTTAACCAACAATACAACAGGTGTAGACCTTACAGTGAAATGCTTACTTACAAGCCCTTAACCAACAATACAACAGGTGTAGACCTTACTGTGAAATGCTTACTAACAAGCCCTTAACCAACAATACAACAGGTGTAGACCTTACAGTGAAATGCTTACTTACAAGCCCTTAACCAACAATACAACAGGTGTAGACCTTACAGTGAAATGGTTACTAACAAGCCCTTAACCAACAATACAACAGGTGTAGACATTACAGTGAAATGGTTACTTACAAGCCCTTAACCAACAATACAACAGGTGTAGACATTACAGTGAAATGCTTACTAACAAGCCCTTAACCAACAATACAACAGGTGTAGACCTTACATTGAAATGCTTACTAACAAGCCCTTAACCAACAATACAACAGGTGTAGACCTTACAGTGAAATGGTTACTAACAAGCCCTTAACCAACAATACAACAGGTGTAGACCTTACTGTGAAATGCTTACTAACAAGCCCTTAACCAACAATACAACAGGTGTAGACCTTACTGTGAAATGCTTACTAACAAGCCCTTAACCAACAATACAACAGGTGTAGACCTTACAGTGAAATGGTTACTAACAAGCCCTTAACCAACAATACAAGAGGTGTAGACATTACAGTGAAATGCTTACTAACAAGCCCTTAACCAACAATACAACAGGTGTAGACCTTACAGTGAAATGCTTACTAACAAGCCCTTAACCAACAATACAACAGGTGTAGACCTTACAGTGAAATGCATACTAACAAGCCCTTAACCAACAATACAACAGGTGTAGACCTTACTGTGAAATGGTTACTTACAAGCCCTTAACCAACAATACAACAGGTGTAGACCTTCCAGTGAAATGCTTACTAACAAGCCCTTAACCAACAATACAACAGGTGTAGACCTTACAGTGAAATGCATACTAACAAGCCCTTAACCAACAATACAACAGGTGTAGACCTTCCAGTGAAATGCTTACTAACAAGCCCTTAACCAACAATACAACAGGTGTAGACCTTACAGTGAAATGCATACTAACAAGCCCTTAACCAACAATACAACAGGTGTAGACATTACAGTGAAATGCTTACTAACAAGCCCTTAACCAACAATACAACAGGTGTAGACCTTACTGTGAAATGCTTACTAACAAGCCCTTAACCAACAATACAACAGGTGTAGACCTTACAGTGAAATGCTTACTAACAAGCCCTTAACCAACAATACAACAGGTGTAGACCTTACAGTGAAATGCATACTAACAAGCCCTTAACCAACAATACAACAGGTGTAGACATTACAGTGAAATGGTTACTAACAAGCCCTTAACCAACAATACAACAGGTGTAGACCTTACAGTGAAATGCTTACTTACAAGCCCTTAACCAACAATACAACAGGTGTAGACCTTACTGTGAAATGCTTACTAACAAGCCCTTAACCAACAATACAACAGGTGTAAACCTTACTGTGAAATGCTTACTAACAAGCCCTTAACCAACAATACAACAGGTGTAGACCTTACAGTGAAATGGTTACTAACAAGCCCTTAACCAACAATACAACAGGTGTAGACCTTACAGTGAAATGCTTACTAACAAGCCCTTAACCAACAATACAACAGGTGTAGACCTTACTGTGAAATGCTTACTAACAAGCCCTTAACCAACAATACAACAGGTGTAGACCTTACTGTGAAATGCTTGCTAACAAGCCCTTAACCAACAATACAACAGGTGTAGACCTTACAGTGAAATGGTTACTAACAAGCCCTTAACCAACAATACAACAGGTGTAGACCTTACAGTGAAATGGTTACTAACAAGCCCTTAACCAACAATACAACAGGTGTAGACCTTACAGTGAAATGCTTACTTACAAGCCCTTAACCAACAATACAACAGGTGTAGACCTTACAGTGAAATGGTTACTAACAAGCCCTTAACCAACAATACAACAGGTGTAGACATTACAGTGAAATGGTTACTTACAAGCCCTTAACCAACAATACAACAGGTGTAGACATTACAGTGAAATGCTTACTAACAAGCCCTTAACCAACAATACAACAGGTGTAGACCTTACAGTGAAATGGTTACTAACAAGCCCTTAACCAACAATACAACAGGTGTAGACCTTACTGTGAAATGGTTACTTACAAGCCCTTAACCAACAATACAACAGGTGTAGACCTTCCAGTGAAATGCTTACTAACAAGCCCTTAACCAACAATACAACAGGTGTAGACCTTACAGTGAAATGCATACTAACAAGCCCTTAACCAACAATACAACAGGTGTAGACCTTCCAGTGAAATGCTTACTAACAAGCCCTTAACCAACAATACAACAGGTGTAGACCTTACAGTGAAATGCATACTAACAAGCCCTTAACCAACAATACAACAGGTGTAGACATTACAGTGAAATGCTTACTAACAAGCCCTTAACCAACAATACAACAGGTGTAGACCTTACTGTGAAATGCTTACTAACAAGCCCTTAACCAACAATACAACAGGTGTAGACCTTACAGTGAAATGCTTACTAACAAGCCCTTAACCAACAATACAACAGGTGTAGACCTTACAGTGAAATGCATACTAACAAGCCCTTAACCAACAATACAACAGGTGTAGACATTACAGTGAAATGGTTACTAACAAGCCCTTAACCAACAATACAACAGGTGTAGACCTTACAGTGAAATGCTTACTTACAAGCCCTTAACCAACAATACAACAGGTGTAGACCTTACTGTGAAATGCTTACTAACAAGCCCTTAACCAACAATACAACAGGTGTAAACCTTACTGTGAAATGCTTACTAACAAGCCCTTAACCAACAATACAACAGGTGTAGACCTTACAGTGAAATGGTTACTAACAAGCCCTTAACCAACAATACAACAGGTGTAGACCTTACAGTGAAATGCTTACTAACAAGCCCTTAACCAACAATACAACAGGTGTAGACCTTACTGTGAAATGCTTACTAACAAGCCCTTAACCAACAATACAACAGGTGTAGACCTTACTGTGAAATGCTTACTAACAAGCCCTTAACCAACAATACAACAGGTGTAGACCTTACAGTGAAATGGTTACTAACAAGCCCTTAACCAACAATACAACAGGTGTAGACCTTACAGTGAAATGGTTACTAACAAGCCCTTAACCAACAATACAACAGGTGTAGACCTTACAGTGAAATGCTTACTTACAAGCCCTTAACCAACAATACAACAGGTGTAGACCTTACAGTGAAATGGTTACTAACAAGCCCTTAACCAACAATACAACAGGTGTAGACATTACAGTGAAATGGTTACTTACAAGCCCTTAACCAACAATACAACAGGTGTAGACATTACAGTGAAATGCTTACTAACAAGCCCTTAACCAACAATACAACAGGTGTAGACCTTACAGTGAAATGCTTACTAACAAGCCCTTAACCAACAATACAACAGGTGTAGACCTTACAGTGAAATGGTTACTAACAAGCCCTTAACCAACAATACAACAGGTGTAGACCTTACTGTGAAATGCTTACTAACAAGCCCTTAACCAACAATACAACAGGTGTAGACCTTACAGTGAAATGCTTACTAACAAGCCCTTAACCAACAATACAACAGGTGTAGACCTTACAGTGAAATGGTTACTAACAAGCCCTTAACCAACAATACAAGAGGTGTAGACATTACAGTGAAATGCTTACTAACAAGCCCTTAACCAACAATACAACAGGTGTAGACCTTACAGTGAAATGCTTACTAACAAGCCCTTAACCAACAATACAACAGGTGTAGACCTTACAGTGAAATGGTTACTAACAAGCCCTTAACCAACAATACAACAGGTGTAGACCTTACAGTGAAATGCATACTAACAAGCCCTTAACCAACAATACAACAGGTGTAGACATTACAGTGAAATGGTTACTAACAAGCCCTTAACCAACAATACAACAGGTGTAGACCTTACTGTGAAATGCTTACTAACAAGCCCTTAACCAACAATGCAACAGGTGTAGACCTTACAGTGAAATGCTTACTAACAAGCCCTTAACCAACAATACAACAGGTGTAGACCTTACTGTGAAATGCTTACTAACAAGCCCTTAACCAACAATACAACAGGTGTAGACCTTACTGTGAAATGCTTACTAACAAGCCCTTAACCAACAATACAACAGGTGTAGACCTTACAGTGAAATGGTTACTAACAAGCCCTTAACCAACAATACAACAGGTGTAGACCTTACAGTGAAATGCTTACTAACAAGCCCTTAACCAACAATACAACAGGTGTAGACCTTACAGTGAAATGCTTACTAACAAGCCCTTAACCAACAATACAACAGGTGTAGACCTTACAGTGAAATGCATACTAACAAGCCCTTAACCAACAATACAACAGGTGTAGACATTACAGTGAAATGCTTACTAACAAGCCCTTAACCAACAATACAACAGGTGTAGACCTTACAGTGAAATGGTTACTAACAGGCCCTTAACCAACAATACAACAGGTGTAGACATTACATTGAAATGCTTACTAACAAGCCCTTAACCAACAATACAACAGGTGTAGACCTTACAGTGAAATGGTTACTAACAAGCCCTTAACCAACAATACAACAGGTGTAGACCTTACAGTGAAATGCTTACTAACAAGCCCTTAACCAACAATACAACAGGTGTAGACCTTACAGTGAAATGCTTACTAACAAGCCCTTAACCAACAATACAACAGGTGTAGACCTTACAGTGAAATGCTTACTAACAAGCCCTTAACCAACAATACAACAGGTGTAGACCTTACAGTGAAACGCTTACTAACAAGCCCTTAACCAACAATACAGAAACCAACAGTTCAAGAAATAGAGTTAAGAAAATATCTAAAAGTAAAACAAGAAAATTCCATAACAATAAGGAGTTTATATACTGGGTTCACCGGTACCGAGTCAACGTGCAGGCGTTCAGGTTAGTCGAGGTCATTTGTAAACCTCGGACTTCAGATATAACTCTGAAACATGCCACCTACAGAAGTTCTCGGATGACTCCCCAATTGTAGGGTGCATCAGGGGTGGGACGGAGGAGGAGTACAGGAGCACAATCAATGACTTTGTGGAGTGGTGTGACCAGAACCACCTTCAGCTCAACATCAGCAAAACAAAGGAGATGGTGGTGGACTTCAGGAGAACCAAGGCCCAACTGACTGCAGTCCCTATACAGGAAATGGTTGGGTCATACAAGTTCTATTTGGGAAATGTATGTGCGATCACTGTGGGGATGACCTTGACGATGCACTTATGAATGAAGCCGGTGACTGAGTTGGTATTCCAGGCCTGTAGTGTAGCATCTACATCATCTGACCACTTCCGTATTGAGTGCGTCACTGGTACCACCCCACCCAGCCGAGAACGGTTCCGGCCAATCTCCCCAGCACTCTACCAGGAACGGCACAGCCTTTTGAAACAGATGCTGTACAGAGGAGTGGTGCGTGAAGTGCTAGCTCTTGGGCTGCACCTATTGAACTGGTCAAGAAGAAGAATGGTAAATGGCATTTCTTTGTTGACTACAGAAAGCTCAACCCAGTGACCCTCTTCCCAGGATTGAGTAGTCCTTAACCTGAAAAAGGCTGCTCTGTACTCCACTCTTGACCTCACCAGTGTCTACTGGCAAGTGGAGGTGGACCCCGAGACCGGGAGTAGACTGCCTTCACCACCCCGCTTGGGCTGTTCAAGTTTAAAACGGATGCCGTTTGAGTTGTGTTACACGCCAGCCACATGCCAGCTACTGACGCAAAGGTGTCAGCAAAACCAGGTAGGAGAATTGTTGATTATCTACCTTGACGATGTAACCTCTAAAGTGTCACCTGTTCCAGAGGAAGGTCACTGAACTTGGGCATGTGGTGGGTGCCCAGGGGATCACACCTGACACTGGGAAGGTCGAAGCAGTAAAGGAATGGGTTACCCCTACCAAATTGACAAGGTCAAATCGTTCCTGGGCTTTGTGGGGTATTATCTGTGATTCATCCCCAAGTTCTCCATGACTGCCGTATTTCTCAATAAGCTATTGGACGGCCAGAGGTCCAGCTCACAAAAAAACGGTGTCCTAGTACAATGGCCTCTAGCGTGTCAGACTGTTTTTGACACCTTGAAAAGTAACCTTTTGCAAAACCCTTTCTTGGCAAGTAGATGCAAGCTTCCGAAGGTTCGGGGCTGTTGTATCAAGTGCAGAATGGACTGGAAAGGTTAATCGCTTACGGCAGCCAGAGTCTAATCAAAACTATAGCTCCTATAAGCTGGAACTGCTAGGACTGAAATGGGCAGTAACAGAGACATTTAAACCTCACCACCAATTTCACTGTTTACACTGTCAATAATCCACTTGTCCATCTGCATACAGCCAACCTCGGGGCAGTCGAGCAGCACAGAGCCGCACAGTTGGCAAACTACCATTTTGATATCAAGTACCATGCAGGAGCCCGCAATATCAACGCTGATGTCCTCTCTAGGGCAAGGAGGCGAAGAGATGCCCCAGACCCAGTTCATTGGAGGGACTTCAGTAGAGGGACTTTAGAGCAAGGAGGAGGCGAAGAAACACCCCTGGCCCAGTTTGTTGGAGGCACTTCAGTAGAGGGGGACCCCCCAAACACACGGCCCTGGAGTGTTTGGCAAAAGAGCCAGCCCTTGGACAACCCAGCATGGCAAGCAGCGCCCCAGCCCATCAAAACCTTACTGCAGGAGTGGAACGTGCTAAAAAAAAACAAGAGGAGGTAGTCAGGCAGGTGCCAGATGAACGGATGGGGGAGCATTCCATCCAGATTGTTGTCCCTGAGGGGAAATTGCGCAATATGGAAACACTACCATGAACCACTACAAGACATGGGGGCAGAGAAGACCATATCTGCACTACAGAGAGGTTTCTTCTGGCCAAAAATGAGAGCAGATATTCAAATGTGGATTGCTCAAAGTCAATAATGTGTGGTGAGTAAACCTGGGCCCTCTACCCATGCGCCAATGCTTCCAGTTTCAACTACTGCCCCAATGGAAATACCTCTCCATGGGTCGCCCAGCCGATGCATGCCCCTACTTACTGGTAATGGTTGATGTGTTTTCCAGGTACGCATGGGCGGGGCCCTCAAAGGACCAGACGGCCCACAACACAGCTCGAGAGCTATGGAAACACCTCTTGCAAACCTTTGGTTTACCTAAGCGTCTTCACAGCAACCGTGGGGTAACTTTCGAGTCCACAGCGGTCAAACAGCTGTGTGAATTATATGGGGATACCAAAACCAGACCAAGCCCATTATGGCCTCAAGGTAACAGGGACTTGTGAGAATGAACCAGACACTGTTGACTCTGTTAAAAACACTGAGCGAGGAAGTGCAGGCACATTGGGAAGAACAGCTACCAGCTACCCTTCGAGCCTACAACAATACGGTCCACAGCGGGACTGGGTACACTCCACACTTTCTAATGGTTGGTAGACTTGTTTGTTGTTTCCGCAGGAGATCACATGGAAAGTTGGCGGATTGTTGGGACCCCAGGCCTCATGTGTCAAACTAAAAAATCACTTAATGCGCCCGACATTATATCTTCTATAATCTGACCATTCTAGTTCTAGTGACGGAAGAGCAATGGTTTTTGACGACATTATGAATGAATCAAACAGGCCTGGCTGTGCTTCGGTCTGTCGCACCCACAAAGACAGAACCGGCATGGACACAACATGTGACACTTTTTGATTTGACACATAAAATAATGTGACCCACAAAACCAACACATTTCTTTACACAACCGATGGTAGCCTAATACCCGTGTCACAGCATCACCAATAGCAACCACAAAGGGCAATATCTGTAAGGGTGATGCTAAGAAATTAGCAACAACATCCACCTTGAAGTTGATAACAGCTGCTGCAGCCGTTGTCGCCATTGTCACACAACTACAACACAAGCTAGCAAATGTTATTAGTGTTAGAGTGAGAAAACTACTTCTTGCGCCACTGGATGATTCTCTTGCGCGCTCTCACTTTCTAAAATCATAAATGGTCCCACCCAATATGTGATTTGCTCATTCCACTGTCACACCAAAATTCTGCTCTAACACAGTTCAATGGAAGAGGCCTTCTGTCCCGCTTCTGACTGAGCTAGCTCGATTTTTCTAACCAGAGACCACCCAAAAAAAATCCTGATTGATTAACCATTCTCTTTCCAACACAAATTGAAGAGATTAAATCAGAATATCATTATATTGTAAAAATGAAATTGAAATTAAAACGAAATTGAATTAAATGTATATATATATATTTTTTATAAATCCTTAGGCCTTCTCTGATATATAAAATAGCCAGTTTTTTTTGTATTTATGACTTTTGCACTATTTCTTGGTGTCATAATAGTCTACATTTGGGCTCACCAAGATGGTCCGGCCTGGTTTTCTGATTGGCTGAGCTTAGATGGTACAAATTCACATTCTAAGTCAAATGTGCATCAAAGAGAGTAAAACCTGCTCTGACTCTCTCAGTCAAACAGAAGGGTGAAGCCGAAAAAGTTAGACACAAAAAAAGGCCTGAGGCCAGTGCTGCGAAATTAACCTATTTATTTGCTAAAAGTTCTGGTTCTACTGGTCCGAGTGCTGTGTCTGTGAGAAATGACAGACAGAGACAGGTAGACAGAGTGACAGGCAGACAGACAGGCACAGACAGACAGTGTGACAGTGACAGACACAGAGTGACAGGCAGACAGACGCAGAGTGACAGGCAGACAGACAGGCACAGACAGACAGAGTGACAGGCAGACAGAGTGACAGGCAGACAGACAGAGTGCCAGGCAGACAGAGAGAATGACAGAGTGGCAGGCAGACAGACAGAGTGAAAGGCAGAAAGCGACAGGCCATACAACAGGGAGGTAACTGAGGCATAGTTATACTGCTGAGTTGTATTTCTCTTAAACACGAGCTGGTTAAAAAGAAGGACTATGTTTCACCAGTCACTGGTACAGTAAAACGTTAGGGGGTAATTTGCCCCAGTTTTGAAGAGACACTTCCAACCTTTTCCAAGTAAAGTATTGTTCATTATTCAAAGAACAATATATCTGACATAACTGCATGTCTTAGTCTGGCTTGCCCAAGACTCATAAGTTAGAGACAGCAGCTGTGGGAAGAGAACATGACAGATTCGCACCTGCTGCACGTTTGCAACACTGTCCTCAACCATAATAGTGTCGTTAGCAACAGTTCACACAAACGGGTCTGCTTAAAACAGTTAACAAGGTAGCAGTAGCACCATCCACAAGTTGCATTAACACATTTTTTATAAATGGGAAATTTCTAGCAAACAAATTAGTTCAGCTAACCATTATCACCTTGGCCCAATCGCTGAGTCATACTGTGGAACACGGAGGTGTGATTAGGTACTTTTCCCAGATGATCTTGAAGCCAGTGAAGGCTGGTGGTGGAGGACATGTGGTTTCCATGTTTGATATCGTTCCATTAATTTCATTCCAGCCATTACAATGAGCCTAACCTCCTATAGCTTCTCCCACCTCTGCTTGAAGCCCACCCAACATCCTCCTCTGTGGAACTATTCAACAGTGAGAAGGCCAGTCAGGGGGTTAACTAACAAGGTAGGAAACCACAGTGTGAAACGTTGTCTTCAGAAGCTCACACCAAGTAGGAGGTGAAGTCTCACTTGCAAGACTCATAATGCTTCACTCTCTTGAGTTGTGTCTGAGAGACAGCGGCTGTAGAAAGAGACTAGGGGAGAGAGAGAATAGAGGGATTTAATCATTTCACAGCTTGACCGAAAACCAGCTAATTTTGCGAGGTTGCATGGACAAAAGCATCATGGAAATAAACAGCCCAAAGAAAAATGACAATCACGTTCACTTTATTTTTTTTGTTTTCCATTGAATACATACAAATACAATACACATATAAAACGCACCCACAAAAACACTGAGCAAAGTATATCTACATAATGCATACAATATAATAAATTCTGAGATCCCTCTGCAGCCTGTGTCACCAAATATGAGTGAGGGGTGTAAATCATCTCAAGTGTATGTATTGGAATCCAAGTGACACTAGTCTTTAACGGTGTGAGAACTCAAGGAGTCCTCCTCACAGTGAGGGGGCAGCAGTGAGCAGGCACTTGGCATCTCTGGAGAGGAAGTGGCCCCCAGGCATCCTCTGGCCCCAGGTCTGCTGCAGGGCCTCGCGGTCCAGTTTGTTGAGCCTCTGGGAGCACAGCCGCAGGTCTTGGACCTGTTCTGAAAGGCCGTCCAAACTAGAGCTGTCCAAGGGGCCCGCTACCTGACATCCTGAGAAAGAGAGATGGAACAAATTAGAGGGACTTCGAGAGAGACTCAGAACCAATAGACTACTATAGGCCTACTGTACCTTGGAGGTTGAGATGGGTCAAAGGTCTCTGGGCGTCACGGAGGGCGGAGAGGAGGCTGTAGAGTCCTGCTGAGGTCACTGCCGGGTTCCCTGACAGATCCACAGACACCACGGAGGGACAGACAGGCAGACATCTGGACACACAGAACATACGGATCTCAATACTGGATAGTCACATAAACCAGAGGTACAGTACAGAGCGGACACTTGGAAAAGGCACTTGCAGCTCAACTAAAGGGAAAGGGTGACATGAATTGAGAGAAAACAAACAGACACCTGGCGAGGGTGGCCACGCTGTTGTCCGTCAGTCCATTTCCCCCCAGGCTTAGGTGGGTCAGGGAGCAGTCATCCTGTGGAACACACAAAGGACCAATCAGAACCATGTTCTCCATGACTCCTCCTCCATTTTCAGCAAGGGATCAATCAAATCCATGGTGTGCCCTTGACCAGGCAGTTAGAACTATGTCTTAGTACCAGACCTGGGTGTGTATTTGATATTTGAAGTATTTTAAAGTATAAATATCCTATTTGAAAGCATTTTCAAATACTTATTTCAAAGACTATTTTCAAATAGCTGGATTAAATGCATGGGAATGTATTTGAGTCAGGGATTTCTATTTTCAAATATATGCCAATACTTCACAAGTGAACTTTCAAATACGCGTTTTCTGGAAAATAATGCACGACGTGTGTGTTCCACGACGCGTTAGTGGAGTATTTTTCAGAGTACGAATAGCGCCCCGAGTTGATTATGCCTTTTATACCATGGCTATAATTTAACATATTTGCCGCTAGAAATGTATTAATTTGCCGGTAGAAATTTGACAACATCCACTGAAGTAGCTAGCTAGTTTAGCTAACCAAACCATCATCCTAGCTAGTTTAGCTAACCAAACCATCATCCTAGCTAGTTTAGCTAACCAAACCATCATCCTAGCTTGCCATAATAAATGTTTTCAATTCGACTTATGCTTTCAGAAGCAGCTCAAAAATAGAACATGTATTAACAGCCATTGAATTATACAGTGCAATTGTATGGAAATAATGAAGCAATAAGGCCCAAGGGGGTGTGGTATATGGCCAATATAACACGGCTAAAGGCTGTTCTTAGGCACGACGCAAAGCCCTTAGCAGTGGTATATTGGCCATATCCCACAAACCCCGGAGTTGCCTTATTGCTCTAATAAACTGGTTAACAAAGTAATTAGAGCAGTAAAAATGAATAATAATGTATTGTCATAATACCATGGCTGTCAGCCAATCAGCATCCAGTGCTCGAACCACCCAGTTTAATGCAGGTATGACAAAAGTTATTTTTTACTATTTTAATTACATTGGTAACTAGTTTATAATAGCAATAAGGCACCTCTGGGGTTTGTGATATACAGTGCATTCGGCAAGTACTCGGACCCCTTGATCTTTCCCACATTTTGTTATGTTACAGCCTTGTTCTAAAATTGATTAAATTCTTTTTTTCCCCTCATCAAATCTACACACAATACCCCATAATGAAAATGGGTGAAAAAAAAAAAGCACCATTCTGCACTAACTGTAATTTTTATTCAGACATTTAGAAAAACACAAATTAATAATCATAAAATGTACTAATGCATTAGTACTGTAAAGAGTTGCGCTATTCGATAGAATCCCCCCAGTCTGAGGACCTGAGCAGGTTTTCACCAAGAATCTCTCTGTACTTTGCTCTGTTCATCTTTCCCTCGATCCTGACTAGTCTCCCAGTCCATGTGATATAAAAAAAACATCCCCACAGCATGACGCTGCCACCACCATGCTTCACCGTAGGGATGGTGCCAGGTTTCCTCCAGACGTGACGCTTGGCATTCAGGCCAAATAGTTCAGTCTTGGTTTCATCAGACCAGAGAATCTTGTTTCTCCTGGTCTGATAGTCCTTTAGGTGCCTTTTGGCAAACTCTAAGAGGGCTGTTGTGCCTTTTACTGAAGAGTGGCTTCATCTGTCCAATCAACCAGAAAGGCCTGATTGTTGGAGTGCTGCACAGATGGGAGAACCTTCCAGAAGGACAACCATCTCCACAAAGGAACTCTGGAGCTCTGTCAAAGGGACCATCAGGTTCTTGGTCACCTCCCTGACCAAGGCACTTCTCCCCAGATTGCTCAGTTTGGCCGGGTTGCCAACTCTAGAGAGAGTTTGTGGTTCCAAACCACATGTTTTTGGTACCCTTCCCCAGATCTGTGCCTCGACATAATCCTGTCTTGGAGCTCTACGGACAATTCCTTCGACCTCATGGCTTGGTTTTTGCTCTGACATGCACTGTCAACTGTGGGACCTTATATAGACAGGAGGGTACCTTTCCAAATCATGTCCAATCAATTGAATTTACAACAGGTGGACTCCAATCAAGTTGTAGAAACATCTCAAGGATGATCAATGGAAACAGGATGCACCTGAGCTCAATTTCGAGTCTCATAGCAAAGGGTTTGAATACTTATGTAAAAAAATATATATTTTATAAATGTATTATGGCAAGAATAAGCAAAGAGAAACGACAGTCCATTACTTTAAGACATGAAGGTCAGTCAATATGGAAAATGTCAAGAACTGTGCAGTCACAAAAACCATCAAGCTCTATGATGAAACTGGCTCTCATGAGGACCGCCACAGGAAAGGAAGACCCAGAGTTACCTCTCCTGCAGAGGATAAGTTCATTAGAGTTACCAGCCTCAGAAATCACAGCTTGAATAAATGCTTCACATAGTTCAAGTAACAGACACATCTCAACATCAACTGTTCAGAGGAGACTGTGTGAATCAGGTCTTAATGGTCGAATTGCTGCAAAGAAACCACTACTAAAGAACACCAATAATAAGAAGAGACTTTCTTACGCCAACAAACATGGGCAATGGACATTAGACCGGTGGAAATTTGTCCTTTGGTCTGATGAGTCAGAATTTGAGATTTTTGGTTCCAAACACTGTGTCTTTATGAGACGCAGAGTAGGTGAACAGATGATCTCTGCATGTGTGGTTCCCATCGTGAAGCATGGAGGAGGAGGAGATGTGATGGGGCTTTGCTGATGACACTGTCAGTGATTTATTTAGAATTCAAGGCACACTTAACCAGCATGGCTACCACAGCATTCTGCAGCGATACGTCATCCCATCTGGTTTGCGCTTAGTGGGACTATCATTTGTTTTTCAACAGGACAATGACCCAACACAGGCTGTGAAGGGCTATTTGACCAAGAAGGAGAGTGATGGAGCGCTGCATCAGATGACCTGGCCTCCACAATCACCCAACCTCAACCCAATTGAGATGGTTTGGGATGAGTTGTACCGCAGAGTGAAGGAAAAGCAGCCAACAAGTGCTCAGCATATGTGGGAACTCCTTCAAGACTGTTGGAAAAGCATTCCTCGTGAAGCTGGTTGAGAGAATGTGTGCAAAGCTGTCAAAGGCAAAGGGTGGCTACTTTGAAGAATCTAAAATATATTTTGCTTTGTTTAACACTTTTTTAGTTACTACATGATTCCATGTGTTACTTCATAATTTTTATGTCTTCACTATCAATAACCAGAAACCTAACCAATTGTTTCAACTAATTCTGATGAAAGCTTTTTATCATTTACCAATTTATTTATCCGTTTCCTTTTCGTGTAACTTCCTGGACAAATTTACACCCACTTAAGGCTACTTGGTTTGTGTAGTTCTTTATCCAAACAATGCTTAACTAATGTCCAAGTATTCTATTGATGCAGTATTTGAATTTGTGTGTTTGCATGTGCTGTGTACCTTGGACAGGACTGATGTCAGGTGTTCTAAAGCAGGGTGGTCAGCAGGTCCACAGCGGATGGCAGACAGATGGAGGTGCGTGAGACAGTGGAGAGGCAGAGTCTTGAGGACCAGCTCAAAGCCCGTAGAGCCCAGAGCATTATGGGAAAGATTCACAGACTTCAGGTGCCCTGTACCTGTAGGATGATGAGATGGTTCTGATTCTTCTGTAACATTTCAATAACTACCTCACAAACAGACAGCAATGTATCCATTTAGATTAGTCTCCTTCACAATTTATATAAATTATCTTTAATAATAATAAATAATGATAATAATAAAATGCCATTCAGCAGACGCTTTTATCCCAAACGACTTTCAGTCATACATGCATACATTTTACATATGGGTGGTCCAGGGACTCTGGTAGTTAATGCTAATATTTGTAATATCAGTGTGAAAAGGATATATTAATTAACCTGTTTACCTGCCAGGGCGCTGGCTAGTAGGATACGGTGTTGCTGCAGACAGCGGGCTGTGAGGCTGCAGGCCTGCAGGGAGAGCCTGGCCAGTAGGGGGCACGCTGACAGCAGGCAGGACAGGGCCTTGGACAGACCGTCACCCAGCGGGTTCACACTCAGGTCCAATTCCTCCAGACACTAGAGAGAGGCGGGACCACTGTTTTGTTTAGCTATCCATCAACACATCCATCCATATTGTAGCAAGGCAGACTTCATGTAGCTGCACTATGCCACCCTTTAAGAATTAATCCTGTTCTTAGAGTTTAGATATGAATCATCTACACATTGCTGGACCTATAGGTGAGAAACAATAGTGAACACATACATACTACATTAATGATTCAAACTTTTGGTTATTTTCTAAGCACAAACACCTAGGCTGCCCTTCACACCCACTGCTGCCTGTCACGCTACTGCAGAAAGCCAGAGCAGGGCTGTGACCATCACTGAAGATAGGGTACTGGATCTGTACACAATTCCTGAAAGCTGAACATTTCCCAGTTCTTCTATGGCCTGCGTACTCAACAGACATGTCACCCATTGAGCATGTTTGGGATGCTCTGGATGGACATGTACGACAGCGGGTTTCAGTTCCCGCCGATATCCAGCAACTCCGCACAGCCAATGAAGAGGAGTGGGACAACATTCCACAGGCCACAATCAACAGCCTGATCAACTCTATGCAAAGGAGATGTGTCACGCTGCATGAGGCAAATGGTTGTCACACCAGATACTGACTGGTTTTCTGATCCACACCCCTACCTTTTTTTTAAAAATGTATCTGTGACCAACAGATGCACATCTGTATTCCCAGTCATGTGAAATCCATAGATTAGAGTGATTAATTTATTTAAATTGACTGATTTCCTCATATGAACTGTAACTCAGTAAAATCTTTGAAATTGTTGCATGTTGAGTTTATATTTTTGTTCAATGTAGTTACCGGGAAAGCAGGTTGGGTCTGCCCTTCCAAGGCGTTTGCCGCCTTCTTAAGCCCCTCCCACGTGATGTGATTTGAGGACACATCCAGAAGGCGGAGCCGGGGCATGGTGACGGCAGCAGCGACCAACTCCGGGAAGAGGTCGTCGTGGAGACGGTTGCCAGACAGCTGTAGCTGGGTGAGGCTGGCCTGCAGTTTGAGGGCGCGGAGGAGAGGGGACAGGGAGGAGGGGGGCAGGCTGAGGCCACACACTGACACGGAGGGACTGCCGTCCTGCACTTCACACAGACGAGCCACACGCTTGTTCTCCTCTAGAGAGACAACACACGCGCAGACACACACACACACACACGTGCCATGGATTAACAATGCACTTCAGCCATTCAAATAGCAGCCATTTAGGGAAACACGCTCAAAACCCTTCCTTCTGTGTGTTATTCGCCGATGAACTGGATGTGGATTAAGGCAGCCCGTCGACCTCTCTGATTCAGAGGGGTTGGGTTAAATGTGGAAGACACATTTTGGTTGAATCCCCTCCCCTTAGTCACACATCTCCGCGGCAGGAAATGAACCAGGGTGGTACTCACCCACTGCCAGGCTGTGACAGGCCTTCTTCAGGAAATGAACCAGGGTGGTACTCACCCACTGCCAGGCTGTGACAGGCCTTCTTCAGGAAATGAACCAGGGTGGTACTCACCCACTGCCAGGCTGTGACAGGCCTTCTTGTAGCGCTCAGGAAGAGGGGGCAGGTCCCAGGAACACACCTCAGCCAGGACCTGCAGTAGACAGTCATCAGCTTTATTCTTCTTTAGTTATGTTTCAAATAATAAATAATATTTAACCTTTAACCTCAGCCGGTCTTTTCAAACAGCTCTTACACTAAAAGTTTATTATCATCCTTTTCACAATATTATTCCAACCTCAGTGTGGAAATGCATATAAAACCCAGGAAACTCTTGTTGACTGCACTGAGCGTAAGGGTTTGGCCTCACCTCTTCATTGGTGTGGAGAACAGCCAGTAGCAGGTCTTGGGGGGAGAGCAGAGCGCCCTCTTTCTGCAGCGAAAGGCGTGGCAGGAGGCCACAGGTCTGGTAGTACCGCTGGGCTGCCTGTTCACACAGCCACGACACCGTGCACGAGTCTGCCTCGCTGGAACACAGTGTCACACACACACACACACACACACAGTGTCACACAGTGTCACACAGTGTCACACAGTGTCACACACAGTCACACACAGTCACACACAGTCACACACAGTCACACACAGTCACACACAGTCACACAGTGTCACACAGTGTCACACAGAGTGTCACACACACAAACACACACACACCCTTAGCGTAGAAGCTGAATCTCAAGCAAGGCCAAAAGCCCCCGCGGCAGCCTAGCGGTTAATAGAGTTGGGCCAGTAACGAAAGGTCGCTGGTTGGAATCACTGAGATGAGGTGAAAGGTCGCTGGTTGGAATCACTGAGATGAGGTGAAAGGTCGCTGGTTGGAATCACTGAGATGAGGTGAAAGGTCTGTGCCCTTGAACACGGCACTTAAACACTAATTATTAGTGTAAATACTAAATGATTCAAATGTAAATGTACCACTTTAGACATTGTGTACATTGTGTACATATAAACACACCAACCTATGTGGTACTGGGATCAGAAACACATTATCTTGAACCCTGACCCGCATTCTGATTGGTGCAGGCACTGTCTGGTGTGGGACCTGTGGTTGAGAGGCAGAGAAATACATTTTAGAAACCATAAAAAAAACTTCAATGATCCGTGATGGCTGTACCAGTCTAGTATATTCCTAGGTTACAAACCATGAACTACCCAGTCATTCACATACACAGACTAGCGAATGATGCAAAATACAAGAGAGCTCAGATTGACGGAACATTCCAATTGGGTGTCATCACTCAACTGAGTCTGTGGCAATATGTTTGCAAGTTCGTTCACCTCTTTTGGACCTTAATCTCCGTACTTCCATCCCTGACAGTGCAAAACATCATCTTGATGAACGATGTTTCGGTAATAACCTAATATGTCCTGCTACAGTAGTGATGTGACTTGACTCTGTCTCTCGCACAGACCTGGATTCAAATACTATGTGAAATTATTTCAAATACTTTAGCTATGCTTGATGGAGCTTGCTTGTTACAATGGAACCAATATAAAAAGGTCAAAAAGGTCAAACCTGCCCACCTGGCACTCCAGGCAGACTAAAGCGAACACTCGAGGTATTTGAAAGATTTCAAATAGTATATGAACCCAGGTCGGATCTCAATTGATCTCTCTGACCTGCTGAGTGCTGTAGTGGGTCTGAGGCGGGGTAGAAGCTCGAGGGTCGTCGTCGTCAGTTACGGTGGGGCTCTGTGGCCTGCTGACCTCTCTCCGACCCAGCATGACCATACCTGAGAGCTGAGTCATCTTCACCTGCCGGGGCTTGGAGGAGAACGAGGTCTTCCTCGTAGAGAGACCCCTACTGGAGGAGGTCGACCCTGCAGGACGAGAGAGAGAGAGAAACACAGGTTGTGATTGCACTGGGCTAATGCTGCCCCTTGAAATTCATAGACAGTAACATTAAACCATTGTGACTGATTTTCAAGTGACACCCAAGACACCCAAGGATCTTAGCAAGCAAAACAGAAACTTAAGTCATTAAAGACTTGGATGGATGAGTTGAGAGAAGGAGAGCTCCTCTGCTCCATATGGGTTCTACATTGAAGTATAGAGATGGGTCTGTGTGGGTCATCAGTGCAGCTTCTACACACCTCTGCTGGCCAATTCAGTTGTGGTTGAGTGACGGTTCTGACTCCTGGACCCTGACGACATCATATTCAAGTCCTGCCTTCCATTCTGCTCCTCCCCCACTCTCCTCTTCTTCTTCGGCTGAACATTGCCCATGTCATCCTCCAGCCAATTGTCTATCAGATATTCCTCCTCAGGAACAAGCGCTGGCCTGCTATTGGATGACACCGCCGGTGTGCTGCTGAACTGCGTATGCGATAGGTTCTGGGAGAGAAGGCGGGTCTTGGCACTGCCTAGGCCGCGAATGGCATTGTGGTACTCCTCCCTGCCGGAGACAGAGGGCAGCGTAGCCTCTCTCGCTTCAGGAACAGAAGAGCTTGTTTCCTGGCTGGGGGTAACTTCCTGTGGAGCGGGGGCTGCTGGGAAACGTCGGCGTGGTCGGACAGGGCGCAGAGGGCTGACCACGCCATCCAATTCACTGTGGTCGGAGGAGCTGCTGTCATCCTGAGGAAGACAGAGATTATTTGTCAATAGGACGTGTCGCACTGGTAAATCGGCTTTACAACAACTAACTTTATGATTGCTGCTCTTGACTGAGATTCTATGACAGTCGTAAAGTGCTGGGTCATTGAGAATTAGTTTGAAACCTATGATAAGGATCTCATTTCCTATGTTGTAATTCAACTAGTACCCCAAAGAGGATGGTGGCCTCTGTCCCTCTGTGTCGTTGTGGGGGCCCCGCTGTGCCGTTAGAGTGCCTCCGTGTGGGGCTAGGTGGTACTGCGCTCTCCTGGGGGCTCCTGGTTCTGGGCTGGCTGTTGGTGGACGAATGGCACCCTTCAGTGGGGATCAGAGGCTCGGAGTTCTCCGCGTCAAACAGCTGACTGTCCTGCAGAGCGTCAAATGGCTTGGGGGGCGCGGCAGCAGTGGGGACTGTGGTACAGAGTGTAGAAACTTAATTCTAGTCAAGTCAGAAAGTACACTGAAATTCCAATTCTCTTAAACGCTTTTCAATGAGGAACATTTTGAATTGGGTTTACTTTCTGAATTGAATTGACCCGGAACCCTGATATAAAGGCCTCATAACCCCCCAGTTTCATTATATAAACCACTCTACACTTCTAGCCTTCTTGTATTGTGTAGGCCTACATCCACCAGAGGAAGCATGTAGGCCTCACCTAACCCTGCTAGGGCACTCCTCAGCAGTTCCTCTGTGCTGGACAGCTCCTGTCTGGCCTCCTGGTCCAGCTCTCTTCTGTACATCCTCTGCCACAGACGCAGGCTGTCCAGGGGTGTCTCACCCTGAGGGGCACACGCACATACATGAGCCACTTGCTCAAACACTCACAGGTGCACACAGACATACACACCCCCCCCCCCCCCCCCCCCCCCCCCCCCCAAACAAACAAACACACGTGTACCGTCCTCCAAAACACACACCACACCGTCTTGTACTGACCTTGGCGTTGCGGACAGTGACCGAGGCCCCTCTCACCACCAGTAATTTGGCCGCTTGGAAGTGTCCACAGTTGAGGGCGTCGTGCAGAGGGGTGACCCCCTCGCACAGTGACCCCCCCGGGTCGTTAATGTTAGCCCCCCTTTCTAGCAACAGAGCCACCACGTCTGAGAGAGAGAGAGAGAGAACCGAGAGAGGGAGAGAGAACAGAGAGGGAGAGAGAGAACCGAGAGAGAACAGAGAGGGAGAGAGAAGCAGATTAGGGTTCAAATGCTGATGAAGTCTGATCCAACTTCACTGAGGGCAAATGTACTTTTCTGTTACCCGTGTGTCCGTGGTTGCTGGCCTCGTGGAGAGGAGTCCAGCCACAGTAGTCCCTGGGGTTGATAGGATGACCCTGAGACACAGACACACTGGTTGAATACTACCATAGACACAAGGAAGTAGAAGGCGTGTAAACCCAGTTTCCCCTCACCTGCTCCACCAGGTACTGGACCTGCTTCAGGTTCCCGTCTATACAGGCTCTGTGGAGAGACGTCTCTCCTTTCTCATTCCTCTTGTTCCACTAAAATAGAGACAGACAGACATGAGTCTCTGCTTCTTTCAGAAACTTGAATGCAGACTGCGTACACAAGTCAAGGAATAGAAGAAGAATCCCAGACAAAGATTTGGCACTTACCCGACCCAGCTTTCTCCTGCCGCTACAGACCATCTTGTCATACTCCTCTACGTCGTCGTCTACGGAGACACAAGAGAAAGACACTCAGAAAATTTGCCAGACTAAAATAATCTGTCAAAGCAGCAACATCCTGTATGCTAAACTAGCTCAAACTGAGGTAGAAGGTGCTTATTCTGTCATATAACTAAGGTACAGATGCCCGCAGTGGACAAACATAGCTGTGGAGACAGTAGTCTCACTCACCAGAGTCTGAGAGCTGGATATCGCTGTCCTCCATGGGTTCACTGTTCTCCATCTCCTCTTCGTCCTCCTCTCCCTCGCTCCGCCCACCAGGACTCCGGCCCTCGGTGGCACACAGCTCCTCTAGCCTGGCTTGCGTGTCATCAGTCTGCGACGAGCCCCCGCGGCTCTGGGCAGCCAGCCACGTCTTCAGCACTCGCCTCTGATGAAGAGGGCGACAGAAGGAAGGAGAGAGAGACCAAGGAAGAAAGAGAGAGAGAAATAAATGAAGATGTAAAATAAAAAAGCTAGTGAAAATATCTTATTTATTATATGTATTATCTATACAGGCCTAGTGCTTTTCATTTCACTGGGGGGAAAAAAACTATTTGAATATTTCTATGGTGAGCCCAGTCAGCGGAACCACTACAACCTACAGTACCTGTAGTTTGGGCTGGCCAGCCCTCTGTGCACAGCGCAGGGCAGTGTCGTAGCAACAGTCCACATCCTCCATGGTCCTCCCACTCTCCTCCTGGGCTGCTGCGATGTTCAGCCACGTGTTACACTCCTGACAGACAAACAGACGCACAAACATTATGCGAGCATGGATTAAACGAAACACAGCCAATGCTGCTAAGGCAGTACGCACCAATGGAAACCTTTCTATATGACAAAGCCCAGACTAAGAAATCCAGCCACACACTGTCCAGCCCCAGGCCTCAGTCCCAGCCACAGGTCGTACCTCTTTGGGGTTGCCCTGTCTGAGGGCCAGCTCCTGTCTGTAATGCTCCACAGCCTTATCATGCTGCCTGAGGTCTGTGTAGGTGGCCGCCAGGGACACGTGAATGACGGCCAGCTCCCGAGCAGGCTTCCCCAAAGCCTCTGCAGTGGACAGCTACACAACAGCGAAAACAGACAAGTGTTATGTCCTTGGATGGGTCAAGGTTATCCGATAAATAGGACTGGACACAGCTCATGACACACAAGACTGACAGGTATAGATCAGGTGGGAGTGAGGATAGAGAGCGGTTGGATGGATGTGGACTCATCCAGACAAGTGATTTAAATATTCCAATGGAGGAAATTGCCCCTTAATTTGGTGAAATAATCTACTTTAATAAACAGGAAGTAGAGAGGAAGTGAAAAGGGACACAGGAAGGGATGACTGTGTGGGGCTAAGTGAGTGTGATGTTTTCACCTGCGTACGATAGGCGTCCAGGGCTTTTCTGTAGCATCCCACCTTACAGTAGAGGTCCCCCAGCTGCTCCGACAATCCCACAGCCTCCTGGGAACGCCCCTCGCCACCCAGCTCAGCCGCTGCTTCCTCCAGCTGACTGCCCCGAATCGCTATCGCAACCACACACACACACACAGAGAGAGTTCAAAGTTGCTGCCAGACTAGAAAAAACATTTCCCCCCCAGACACAGACAGAAAACCCAGTCCTGGTTGACATGTGTGGCCCAGCCTCTCTCTCTCTCTCCATCTCTGTGGGTTTTTTTTTTTTTTTTGAGAGCCGTGCGTCCTCCAAAACACAACCCACCAAGCCGCACTGCTTCTTGACACAATGAACGCTTAACCCGGAAGCCAGCCGCACCAATGTGTCGGAGGAACCACCGTCCACCTGGCGACTGAGTCAACGTGCATGCGCCCGACCCGCCACACGAGATGCTAGAGCGCGATGGGACAAGGACAAGCCGGCCGGCCAAACCCTCCCTAACCCGGACGACGCTGGGCCAATTGTACGTCGCCTCATGGGTCTCCCTGTCGCGGCCGGCTGCGACACAGACAGGGCTTGAACCCGCATCTGTAGTGATGCAGTGCCTTAGACCACTGCACTACTCGGGTAATAAACAAAAAAAGCCTCTCTCTCACCTTGTTTGAAGGCCTTCTTCACAGCCTCTCTGTCCACAGCCTGCTGAGAGCCCAGAGAGAAGGCCTTCTTCAGGGAACGCCTGGCAGCCACAAAGTCCCCCAGAGACAGCTGCACCTACACACACAATGTACATAGAGACATGCTCACGTGATCACTCGAGAAACCCCGCTTAAGACCTGAAGAGTTCCACAGCGAGTCAATAGCCAGGCTTTTAATTTTATTTAACCTTTATTTAACTCGGACGGCGCTGGGCCTATTGTGCGCCGCCCTATGGGACTCCCGACCGGTTGTGATACAGTCTGGATTCGAACCAGGTTGTCTGTAGTGACGCCTCTAGCACTGAGATGCAGTGTCTGCAGGAGACCCAGGTTCGAACCCTGTTGCATGCTCAAATGCACAGACAAATGCACACACACACTAACTTATACTGTTAACTTATACAGGAAGTTATTACAGGAAGTTATAACATAAAACTGTAATGCTTTATAACCGACTGAATTAGTGTGTTCATGTTTTTTTTTTTTTTTACGAACACCATGAGAATTTCCACTCCTTACCTTGCCGATGGAGTGGAAGCACTCGCTCTCGCTGAACTTGTCTTTGATCTTGCGGGCACACTCCTTGGCCTGCTCTAGACTGCGCATGGCATTGGAGTGGTGGCCGTTGCGGAAGTAGATGTTACCCAGGTTGATGTTGGCACGGTACAGATCCTCCAGGAACTGGTTCTTTCTATACAGACAAGGCAGAGGGACACCAACTCACTTAATGGGAAGATATTAGGAAAGCTATTATCTAAAGGTTGCCATGGCTTGAACCTTACTCTAGTTCCTAGGTGTATTAGGCCTAGCTGTATTATTACAGAGTGTGGCATTGTATTGTGATGTTCTGCCTGCTATTAAATGTGTATCACTGCATTGCATGTGCATCTGTGGTCTATACCGATGCCTTTGAACAGCAAGCATTTCTGTTATGGTGTGCTGACTGTGTTTCCATTGGCAGACCAGGGCCCGTATACTTAAAACGTCTCAGAGTAGAAGTGCTGATCCAGGACCAGAATCCCACCTGTCCATATAATCTTATAAACTATGATCTGAAAGGCCGAACTGATCCTTCGTGGATACGGGACCAGGTTGAGCTGAGCTCTTACTCTGCAATGTAGACGCTGAGGCGGATGTATTCACTGCATTTCTTGGGCTCCCCCAGGTGGTCATACACTAGACCAAGGTTGAGGTACAGGCGAGCCTTCATCTCACTCAGCTCTCGAGCAGCCACTGTCCCTGAGGAGGAGAGGAAACGATGAGGAGGAGCAGGAGAAAGATGGCTTACCTCATGAATAGGCCCAGGGCTTTTTCCTGATCAGATCAAGTGGTCAGGAAAGAAAAAAATATGCCCAAAAGTCACTTTTCTGTTCACATGCATTTGCCTCAATTGGATTCATATACAGAAGCCGACGAACAAACGTCTTACTACACTTGTCAGGACTTTTTGGGGACCAACAATTGATTCCCATTCAACATAATATTTTCCCTAGCCTTCTTACAAGTGAGGACTGGCAAAATGTCCTCACTTCTCAGAATGTTCGTTGGGTTTACTATTCTTGTGGTACTAGTATAGCAAAACGTGTGTACACACCTTCCAGTTCTTTGTCCACAATAGCCATGCTCTTCCTAAAAGCATCTTCCGCCTGCTTCAAGCTGTCCCTTGATTGGTCAGACTCGTAGCGGAAAAGGAAGGTTCTTCCAATGGTGGCCAGTGCCCTTTGTTCCTCTGCATGATCATTGACGGAGCAAGCCAGATCCAGATGACATCTCTGGTGCTGAAGAAAATACACACTCTTAATGAATATACTCTTCTTGTGTATGATTGGCAACAGGTGAAATGGTGGGGATACTGCTGTAATAAACAGGTAGTTATTACATAATCTGATTGTATTCAAAATATTGATTGTTCCTGTACCTTTCAGGCTCCATAGTTAGTCAGAAAAATGTATCCAAAAGTGTAGCACAAGCCCAATCTGAAGTTCCAGTCCTGCAGACAGTTGGCATCCCGAGTAATGTGCCCATCTGAAACTAAAGCTGGTAGAGTTCACTCACCTTCAAAGCCGCCTCAATGTTCCCCATCTCCGCATAACACTCCCCAATCTTACGATTGGCCACTGCGCGTCCAATGACATCGTGCATTGCCGTGGAAATTTGCAATTCCTGACGATGTTCCTCAATGGCAGCTTCATAGTCACCTGATGGGAAACAAAACGTGCAGAATCGTAGAGATGAATCAATAATAGATATGACGATTAAATGACTCCTCATGAAACCTTTTCACTAAAATAAACATTTAGATTTGTGAACAGCCATCCACAACAACCACAGTCCGTAAGGCGGATATTGCTAAATGAGAGAGCAGCAGTGTGATTCACATCAATGCACTATGTAGATAACAATAATAATTGTATAAATGTTTTATTTAACCTTTATTTAACTAGGCAAGTCTGTTAAGAACAAATTCTTATTTACAATGACGGCCTACATACAGGGTCAGTCACTGGAGCAAATTAGGGTTAAGTGCCTTGCTCATGGACACATCGACAGGTTTTTGACCTTGTCGGCTCGGGTATTCAAACCATAGTGTTCTCTGACTTGTGGTTAGACTCGCTCGGGTGGAACACACTTAAACCTGCGCCTTTTTTCAATGCTGATTTGAATGTCATTGAGAAAACAGAGACCTGTCAAATATATTTTTCCACAAACATCCTTTCTGAATGTAAAAGTAATCATCTAGTTTTTCAAAAGTATAATTTTGACTCCATTTTCACATTCACTCTGTTGGATCATAACTCTAAAAAGTAGCAGAAATACCACTCTGGACCTTTGATATGCTCTTAAGAGTATATTACGTTTAACAATATATACAAACAATCCTTCCTCCAAAGAACTATTCTAGGTATTTGTGAAAATAGCAAAAAACATGGAATGTTTATGTCTGTGCTTCATAAATAATAATTGATATGACTAATTAAATTGACACTTTCTCTATGCAATACAGTAAAAAGCTGATCACGTTACCATTTCTGGACAGCACCTCTCCCAGTTGGTTGCACAGACTGGCCTCTTCTCTCAGTTGATTATTGCTCTGAGCTTTGATCTTAGCTTTCTGTAGTTCTGTGGGGAAAAATAGGAAAATACATTGTGGGTGAAGTACAAAGACAGGTTTAATAAATCATGAGATATATATATATTGTTGTTGACGTGATTTTGAAGTTATGGTAACGCGAGACTATGTTGACCAAACATACCAATTGGATATATATATATATATAAGACCAGAAATGCCAATTGGTATGTTTGGTCAACATAGTCTCGCGTTACCATAACTTCAAAATCACGTCAACAACAACATCATCCAGGCAATCATGAGATTATATATATATATCATGATTGCCTGGATGATGTTGTTGTTGATATATATATATATATATATATATATATATATATATATATATATATATATATATATATATATATATATATATATAAACGTTCTGGCAAATGTATCTGACATTGTTAGCCAACAGGCAAAATAAATGCAGGTTTTACCAACTAGTTTGAACTCATCAATACATGATCGGAGTAAATGTGAGCAACTTACGTTTTATTTCCCGGGCAGTGTTCATCTTGTCCCCTTCTGAAGGCGTACGTTAGACAGGACTGACTAAATAAATACATAAATAAATGGATGATCTGCAAGCTAACTATCCATCATGGACAGAGTAAAGTACTAACGTTACACAGGCTGGACAGCCGGGCGGTTTGCTAGCTAACTAGAAGTGATTGTGAAGACACCTAACGTCAACTACCGTTTTCATTTTTCTGTCTGCTGTTAAGACTTTACTGCCTACCTCATTATACGGTTTCTACACTCCTATTGTATTCTTGATCGTGATCCCTTGTTCCTATATAAACCGATTATTAACGTGATTTGGTTTTTGTAGGTAAAATCATTTGTTTTCGTCTAAACGCCTTTCCATAAAGTCCCGCCAATGTTCTTCTTCTATGGGATTGGGTTGGCAGGTCACAGCCAACGTCTATGGTGCATACACCGCCATCTACTGTAATGGAGTTCTCTTCGTTATTGCTCTTCCTCTAAGAAAGTGAAATAGAGCACTAGACACCACTTCCCTAACCCTTTGCAAACCCCAAACCCCACCCAGCCTATCTAACCCTTTCACACAATCAACCCCTATCTATGTCATACAGTTCACAAAATATCAACACACGCTACACCGTTCCCTCCGCTAAACACTCATCTCACAGACTTGTTTCGTGTTCTCCCTATCATCCATAACGTGGCTTTACTAACCAGTAAAAGTGATAAAATTGCCTCCCCTCACTACTAGCATCCCACTCCCTTTTCCAAAGATCGAGCTCTTTTGCCCGGATCAAGGACTTGACTTCCCTGCGGCCCAGCGGGACCTGAATATCTACTCCCTCTCTCCTCACAGCACTCTTAGCCACCACATCGGCTTTCTCATTACCCTCCACACCCACTTGGGCGGGAACCCAGCAAAAGCTTACCTCCTATCCTCACCAATGCCATTAACAGTGCCATCATCTCCTATCCGACCTGACCGTCTTCACAAAAAGATCAACAAAGACATCAACCACCTGATCCACGGCCTGTTCAGCCCGCTATCATCCAGAAGGCGAGGTCAGTACAGGTGCATCAAAGCTGGGACCGAGAGATTTCAAAACAGCTTCTATCTCAAGGCCATCAGACAGCTAAACAGCCATCATTAACACATTAGAGGCTGCTGCCTATAGACATAGACTAGAAACCACTGGCCACTTTAATAAATGGAACACTAGTCACTTTAATAATGTTTACATATCCTGCATTAATCTTCTCATATGTATATACTGTATTCTATACTATTCTACTGTATCTTAGTCCGTGCCACTCTGACATTGCTGGTCCATATACTTATATATTCTTAATTCATTCCTTACTTAGATTTGTGTGTATTGGGTACATGCTGTGTAATTGTTAGATATTACTGCATTGTCGGAGCTAGAAACACAAGCATTTCGCTACACCCGCAATAACATCTGCTAAACACGTGTATGTGACCAATACAATTTGATTTGATTTGATTTAATCAACACCTGGTACATATTCAACAGTATATGTCTATCTGATCCCCAATCACATCCTGCCACCTTCCTACACTTGATTTCAATATGCTCAACATGTCTCTTCCACGTAAGCCCCTCATCAAACCACATACCTAAATACTTAAACTCAGACACCCTACTTATATCCTGACCGTATATTTGCTGCCTAACATCTTTAACCTTCCTCCTAGAATACACCATAAACCCCCATGTCTTCCACAGCTTCCTGCATCTTCCTCATCACATATTTCACACTCCAACTTCTCTTCTATACAGCCCCATCATCGGCATACATGGCCACACCTACTCCCTGTCCCACCACCTTAAATATGTCATCTATCATCAGGGTGAACGACACCGGACTAACTACACTTCCCTGAGGAGAAAC
Source organism: Thymallus thymallus (assembly GCA_023634145.1). Classification (NCBI taxonomy): domain Eukaryota; kingdom Metazoa; phylum Chordata; class Actinopteri; order Salmoniformes; family Salmonidae; genus Thymallus; species Thymallus thymallus. The sequence goes on from CM042405.1 coordinate 34,755,044, forward strand.
CATTGTCCACTTCAAACCCCATTGACAATTCTGACCCTACTCTCACTTGTATGACCCCATGATCCAGTTTCCCTGCCAATGTTTACACCAATTAATGACCAATAACTGCTTTGGAGGTTGTTTATTGGCTGACAGCCTGACACTTGAACCTGACATGGATTCCAATGTTTTTACTTCCCTCCTCTCTGACCTTCTCCTCAAAAGTTTTGAAAAGGAGGCGAGGAGACGTATGCATTTGAGATTCTTCCTGCGCCTTTCACCTTTTTCTAAAGTTAAATAATATGATAATGATATTATGATAGGTTTTACATCATTTATGTATAGTATAAGTTGATGCTCTATTGTGTTTTTGTTTCATAACGCAGCAATTCAGTATTCACTACCACAAAAATGGGTCTGGGCTAATCTGGAGTCAGGGGCTGCAACTGAGACTCCAACCGTGGCACCTGCAGTGCATGTACACCTGCTACAACAGCCTTAGCATAGGACCTATGAATAACCCTGGGATGACCAACCCTAACCAGAGATGGGTTAGTTCTAACGCTGACCTTGCCCTGAATTACAATCTCAACGCTACTGTGTGTTGTAGATTTATGTTAAACACGTGGTCTGATTATTTTAAATATTCAGATAACATTCTAATGTTATGTTGATCATGTAGGCATAGATCATATGCTGTTATCAGTCAGCAGGCCTACAATGAGCTATGTTGATTGTGTTGCTTTTGCTATCCCTTCTCTTCAAATAGGTCACCAATAATACAAATCTCTGAGAAATAGAGCCCATAATATCAAACATAAACAATGCCTGACATTACTTACACCAGTTTTCAGATTGACGTCCATGGAATTATAATCCAACTGTTTAGTCAGCTAAGTAAAAAGGGCGGCAAAGTGGCGTAGTGGTCTAAGGCACTGCCTCTCAGTGCAAGAGGTGTCACTAGAGTCCTTGGTTCAAATCCAGGCTGTATCACATCCGGCAGCCATAGGGCGGCGCACGATTGGCCCAGCATCGTCTGGGTTCGGCCGGCGGTAGGCCGTCGTTGTAAATAAGAATTTGTTCTTAACTGACTTTCCTGGTTAAATACAGCTTGGAATAATATGCCGTGGATTATCAAAATAACTATCCAGAAACAGAGATGACTTCCTAAGATAATGACAGCCTATACGGGTATACTCTTCATTGATTAATATATATATATGAATGAACAATTTGTTTAAATAGGTTAGGCTCATCCAATAGACACCATTCTCTTTAGAGAGTGTGTGTAGGCTAATCTCACATGACTATGTTAGCAAAACTCAGGCTAAAGCCATATTTTAGCAGCATACTCTAGCACCCTTCCCAGAAAAATAGCCTTGGGAGACACTTTGAATAGCACCGATGAGCATGCAGCTTAATAGCCTTCCACATCAGGTACTGCCTCATCATTATGATAATTGGTCTGGGCGGTACAGAGCAGAGCAGAGCAGAGCAGAGCAGAGCAGAGCAGCAGAGCAGATAGAGTGAGCCACATCCGCCACTGGAGGGATCTAATCTGTGCAATCTGACGCTCAAGGATTAATAGGTTTAGTCAAAATTGCTTTTCTCCACAGTGGAGATTAAGCACCGTGGGATGTTTTGTTGGTCAGGCCAGAGCTGCTGCTTCTTCCCCGGCCCGATGCTGTTCTGCGGGAAGACAATGTCCCAGGACCCACGCAGAGAGGTTTTAGCCCTAGTGGGGTGTGGAATTTGACTGGAATTTGAGGGGTCCACGGGGGTATGTGCACCATGCAAGTGGATACTGTGTTTGTGCTGTTCTGTGTCTGCCTCATGGGGGTTGCTGGGAGATCAGCTCATCAAAGAGGTCACAAGTTGGAGACCTACAAACAAAGCAGGTAAATGCTACATCCTGGCATCTATTCATAAAATAAAATACATTTTAAAATGGCATGAAATGTATAATTTGATTCACATTTTAGATCTGGGCTTGGGTTAAAATGTGAATCTGTATTTTTAATAGATACATTACCAAGGTGATTTCATTTAATATAATAATATTAATAAGCCATTTAGCAGACACTTTCATCCAAAGCGATTTACAGTCATGCATGCATACATTTTTACTTATGGGTGGTCCTGGGAATCGAACACCCACAATCCTTGCTTTGCAAGCGCCACGCTCTACCAACTGAGACATGTTTTGATTGGTGCTGAGTGCCTGGGTGACGTCCACTTGGTGATAATAATGTGTCACCTGTTCTGTTTTCCTCACCTGTTTTCCTCACCCAACCAGGTGAATTCAGATTGATTCAGAAAGGGGATTAAGAAAGGACACCTTTATTCCAGTATCTATTTATATTCTATTGCTGGATGTTGTGGCTGTTGCTCCATGGTGTGCTGGATGTTGTGGCTGTTGCTCCATGGTGTGCTGGATGTGGCACTACTGGCAGATGTAATGTGTGTCATTCTGATCACCTTATGATACATGTTTATGGAGCCCTAGCTCAACCTAGCCTGATCCCAGATCTGTTTGTGCTGTATTGTGGTGTGTGTCACCTATTTGTGGCATGCCAACGACCATGGTAGGTGGCAAGACAGCACAAAAAGATCTGGGACCAGGCTAGGCTCAACTAATAATCTGTATGGAATGCATACAGTTAACAACAAACAAAACCAATTATGTGGAACTGATGGATTAATTAATTGCTTCAGTTGCCCTTGGATTAAGTGGCAATGAGGCATACAGTATTCTACAATACATACAGTACAGTATGTTATAACTGAATGGCAAATCTACTACAATGACTTTTAATATGATGTTGCTGCAATGTAGCTTGAGGTCAGTACAGATTCTAGCACAGATATGACTAGCCGTAAATACCACGGCAGAATGCAAAATATGAAATATTCCTTAAACGTGACAGCTGAGTCCTACAGTACAATGCCAAGTACAGAACAGTGCACCCGTTAATCTCTGGTAAAGATGATAAGGATTTTTTCTATCCAAAGTGCAGGGTGCCTTTATCAGCTTTGAGTGATTTATACCCACTTAATGTATTCCAAAGGCCCTTTCATATCATAATCCCCCAAACCATGACTCCTTTAGACACAGTATCACTCTCATGTGATCATGGCCCTTTGAGCTATTTTTAGGTCTGATCGGAAAAATATCTGATCGCTGAAATATTATTAGAGAGATATATGTGATTGTATAAAAAAAATGTAAGAAATGTTTTAATTATTTGTGTTGTTGTTGTTGTTATATACAGTATATGTTCGGGCTTCTTGCAGTCAATTTGCTGTCTACAAATTATATACAACTATGTTCCGCTCAAGAAAAAATCATCCCGGAGCTGAATCTAGTTAATGATCCCTGTTATGGAGTCTGACTTCTCACCAGAGATATAGTCTATCAATAGGCATTAAGCAACGCATACTTTTACAGGACAACCATATTTAAAATTTAAAGGAAAAAATATTGTGTTAAGATATTGAATCACAATTATATGTTTCAGGGAAAATATGAAGTTCTTTATTTCAAAGTTATGCAAATGAAGAGTTTACGTGTGTTTCTTCATGTTATGGATCCATTCATGTGTGTAAATACATTCATGTTTTCAGATTTTTCATACATAGATTTTAGATGTGTATGAATTTCTTTATATTTTGGGGGCAAAACACACACTCAGTCACACTGAGTATCTATCTATCTATCTATCTATCTATCTATCTATCTATCTATCTATCTATCTATCTATCTATCTATCTATCTATCTATCTATCTATCTATCTATATATCTATCTATCTATCTATCTATCTATCTATCTATCTATCTATCTATCTATCTATCTATCTATCTATCTATCTATCTATCTATCTATCTATCTATCTATCTATCTATCTATCTATCTATCTATCTATCTATCTATCTATCTATCTATCTATCTATCTATCTATCTATCTATCAATTCATCATGGCATGGACTCTACAAGGTGTCAAAAGCGTTCCACAGGGATGCTGGCCTATGTTAACTCCAATGCTTCCCACAGTTGTGTCAAGTTGGGTGGTGGACCATTCTTTATACACACAGGAAACTGTTGAGAGTGAAAAACCCAGCAGCGTAGCAGTTCTTGACATAAACCGGTGTGCCTGTCACCTACACTCTTAGAAGTAAAGGTGCTATCTAGAACCTAAAAGGGTTCTTCGGCTGTCCCCATAGGAGAACCCTTTGAAGAACCCTTTTTGGTTCCAGGCAGAACTATTTTGGGTTCCATGTAGAACCCTCTGTGTAAAGGGTTCGACATGGAACTCAAAAAGGTTTTTCAAAAAGGTTCTTCAAACGGTTCTCCTATGGGTACAGCCGAAGAACCCTTTTTTTCTAAGAGTGTACTACCATACCTCGTTCAAAGGCACTTAAATATTTTTTACTCATTCACCCTCTGAATGGCACACATACACAATCCATGTCTCAATTGTCTCAAGGCTTAAAAATCCTTCTTTAACCTGACTCCTCCCCTTCATCTACACTTGAAATGGTTTTAACAGGTGACATCAATAAGGGATCGTAGCTTTCACCTGGATTCACCTGGTGAGTCTATGTCATGGACAGAGCAGGTGTCCTTAATGTTTTGAAATGGAACGTTCATATCCTGTATATTTGACTGTGATATGTGGTCGTGTCACCTAGCTATCTTAAGATGAATGCACTCTGGATAAGAGCATCTTATAAATTACTAAAATGTCAAATGTAAATGTTTTACATACAAATCTCATATTACTGATTTGTATTTTTTTATATATCAATTTAATGCAGTATTACTTCAGTGTATTCCTTGTTTTGGAATATTTGTATTCTCTATATTAGCATTCTTCTTTTCATTCTGTTATATAAGTCATTATTGTGGAGTCACTACTATGTTGTTGATCCATCCTCAGTTTTCGCCTATCACAGCCATTCAACTCTGAAACGGTTTTAAAATCACCAATGGCCTCACGGTAACATCCCTGAGCGGTTTCATTCCTGTCCTGCAGCTCAGTTCAGAAAGACGACACGCATCTTCGACGTGTCTTGGTGGGTTTTAATACATAATCCACAGTAATCAATAATCCACGTAATTATTAACTTGACCATGCTTTATTAAAGCTATACTATATGTCTGATTTGTTATTGTTACTCATCTACCAATCACTGCCCTTCTTTATGAGGCGTTCGAAAAGCTCCCTGGTCTTTGTAGTTCAAGCTGTGCTTAAAATCCAATACTTGACTGACAGACCTTACAGATGCTGTATGTATGGGGGACCGAGGAAGGGCTAGTCATTACAAAAATCATGTCAACCCCCATTATTTCATTCAGAGTGAGTACATGTAACTTATTATGTGATTTGCAATGACTATATTTATATTTTGAGTACATTGTTGACTAAAAATGACAAATACATGTTTATCCCACTTTGTAACATAATCAAATGTGAAGAAATCCTTTGGGGTATGGATACTTTTGCAAGGGATTTTGCTAAAGAAACATGATTATTTGTCTTTCTGCAATGAAACCATCAAGGGATGAATCATTAAACAACCCCATGCCGTGATTAGATTGTGAAAAAACACACCAATCACTTTCATTGTTTATTCAAACAATAAAAGCAAATTTACTAACATTTCTGAAAAGGTACAGTATATTTAGGCAATAAGGCCCGAGGGGGTGTGGTATATGGCCAATATACCATGGCTAAGGGCTATTCCTAGGCACGACGCAACGCAGATATACCGCATATACCACAAACCCTTGAGGTGCCTTATTGCTATTATAAACTGGTTACCAACGTAATTAGAGCAGTAAAAATACATGTGTTAGTATACCCGTGGTATACTTATTCATGGCTTGAACCACCTAGTTTATAAATAGCGTTTTGGAATGACTCTTCAAATATTGTTGTAGATCAACAATGTCTCTCTCATGTAGACTGGAAATGATTCATTTATATGGTCATAGATGCCACACATTTGTGCAATATTGGAACATAGTAGCCTATATTGCTGTGGGTGATACCAAATGTTAGCTAGAAACAGACCCATAAACTGTACATACACTGTATATGGCTTAGACTTGAACATGTGTTTATTTTCTCTCTATATAAAACAGAAAACAGAGTACCACACTACCAGACCAGCGTAGCTAAGCTTAGCAGACACTGATGGTATACTAACTAACCCTGACCCCAAAGGTGTTTCTCCAAAGGTCATATGAAAAACCTTCTCTGTCCTCTTGAGTGGCACCAAATAACAACAATAATCAATAGTACAGTCAGATTCTGAGAAATGCAATGGCTTGCTGTCAATGGAGTTCTGTGTATCCAATCACGAAACTGGAGAAAACCGATATCTGGACAGAGCCATTTTCAGTTAGGATCTGTGAACTGGGATGCACATGTTATGTGTACTTAACAGGAATCGATTAATGATTATGTTGTTGACTCTGGCAGACTGCAGCTGTATAGCAGCAGCAGAGCTATAGGAAGCCCAAAGGCAGTGTTCTGCAGACAGACAGGCAGGCAGGCAGGCAGGCACACACACTCATGCACGCACAGACAGACTGTTCTAGTCTCCGTTCTAGGTTCGTGGAGGGGATTGGAGAGACATTTCTGCCAAGCGGATTAGCTCCTGGGGCATACAGAGAGGAATAGCATCCATTACCCATCAGCCCACAGCAGTTAGCACCCAGTAGCTCTCTCTCTCCCTCTCTCTCTGATTGTCACGGTAGATAATATCGCTGTTGGCTGTTCTCTCTCCATGCACGCCTGTGGGCCCCATTCACTCAGGCCTCTAGACCACTCAGGCCTCTAGGCCACCCATTCACTCAGGCCTCTAGACCACTCAGGCCTCTAGGCCACCCATTCACTCAGGCCTCTAGACCACCCATTCACTCAGGCCTCTAGACCACCCATTCACTCAGGCCTCTAGACCACCCATTCATTCAGGCCTCTAGACCACCCATTCACTCAGGCCTCTAGACCACCCATTCATTCAGGCCTCTAGACCACCCATTCATTCAGGCCTCTAGACCACCCATTCACTCAGGCCTCTAGACCACCCATTCACTCAGGCCTCTAGACCACCCATTCATTCAGGCCTCTAGACCACCCATTCATTCAGGCCTCTAGACCACCCATTCACTCAGGCCTCTAGACCACCCATTCACTCAGGCCTCTAGACCACCCATTCACTCAGGCCTCTAGACCACCCATTCACTCAGGCCTCTAGACCACCCATTCACTCAGGCCTCTAGACCACCCATTCACTCAGGCCTCTAGACCACCCATTCACTCAGGCCTCTAGACCACCCATTCACTGAGACCCATTCATCCAGTTTAGGGATTTAGGGGGAAATCTATTTTTGTATTCTGTTTCAGATGTTTATGCCCTGACTGGGATTATGCTAACAAAGAGACAATTCATTCAGATGTAGGATATCTTTGAGCGTTGACGAGATGAGCGTGTTTCTCTGAATGCCCTCACGCCCTTCCTGTCTTTTGGGATACAAATGGCAACAGATCAGCCTGATCTGTCTCCTTGAGAGTAAAGGAGACATTTTTGCTTAGCTGTATAAGAAATCATGATATACGGTGAGCTAAAAAAGTATTGGGACAGTGACATTTTGTGTTTGTTTTTGCTCTGTACTCCAGCACATTGCATTTCAAATGATACAATGACTAAAGTGCAGACTGTCAGCTTTAATTTGAGGGTATTTTCATACATACTGGGTGAACCGTTTAGAAATTACAGCACTTTTTGTACTTAGTCCCACAATTTTAGGGGACCAAAAGTATTGGGACAAAGCTTGTGGCTCTACACAAAAATGTTGGATACATTGATGTTTGTTTTAGTTGTGATTAGGTAAATAATGTATTGTGGGTAATTTTGGAGTCACTTTTATAGTAAATAAGAATATAATATGTTTCTAAACACTTCTACATTAATATGGATTCTACCATGATTACAGAAAATCCTGAATGAGAAAGTTACAGATGCACAAATATCACACCCTCAAGACATGCTAACCTCTCACCATTACAATAACAGGGGAGGTTAGCATTTTATATCACACCCTCAAGACATGCTAACCTCTCACCGTTACAATAACAGGGGAGGTTAGCATTTTATATCACACCCTCAAGACATGCTAACCTCTCACCGTTACAATAACAGGGGAGGTTAGCATTTTATATCACACCCTCAAGACATGCTAACCTCTCACCGTTACAATAACAGGGGAGGTTAGCATTTTATATCACACCCTCAAGACATGCTAACCTCTCACCGTTACAATAACAGGGGAGGTTAGCATTTTATATCACACCCTCAAGACATGCTAACCTCTCACCGTTACAATAACAGGGGAGGTTAGCATTTTATATCACACCCTCAAGACATGCTAACCTCTCACCGTTACAATAACAGGGGAGGTTAGCATTTTATATCACACCCTCAAGACATGCTAACCTCTCACCGTTACAATAACAGGGGAGGTTAGCATTTTATATCACACCCTCAAGACATGCTAACCTCTCACCGTTACAATAACAGGGGAGGTTAGCATTTTATATCACACCCTCAAGACATGCTAACCTCTCACCGTTACAATAACAGGGGAGGTTAGCATTTTATATCACACCCTCAAGACATGCTAACCTCTCACCGTTACAATAACAGGGGAGGTTAGCATTTTATATCACACCCTCAAGACATGCTAACCTCTCACCGTTACAATAACAGGGGAGGTTAGCATTTTATATCACACCCTCAAGACATGCTAACCTCTCACCGTTACAATAACAGGGGAGGTTAGCATATCTTTTAGGAGGGTATGATATTAGCATCCACATTAATGTAGAAGTGTTTAGAAACATATTATATTCTTATTTACTATAAAAGTGACTCCAAAGTGACTCAATACATTATTTACCATTCACTTCTACTGGGCACAGAATTATCTGAAACACAGACAAAACAAACAACAAACAAGTTTGTAGAGTCACAAGGTTGATGTAATCATTGCGTGCTAGGAATATGGGACCAAATACTAAACTTTTGACTACGTTAATAAACATTTGTCCCAATACTTTTGTTCCCCTAAAATGCGGGGACTATGTACAAAAAGTGCTGTAACTTCTAATCGGTTCACCCGATATGGATGACAATGCCCTCAAATTAAAACGGACAGTCTGCCCTTTAACCCCATAGTCGTCAGTGTATTATTGTAGGCTAAGCCTTTGTACTGTAGCTTACACTCGTTTGTATTTATTTTTTATTTGTTGCTATGCACCAAACATGCACCAAACTTGCTTTGTATTTCAACCTCACAATACTGTCATACAATGGTCTCAGCAAGATTATAGGTCCATTGCAAGGTTACTACACTTCTACAAGGTTACTACACTTACTACAAGGTTACTACACTTCTACAAGGTTACTGCACTTACTACAAGGTTACTACACTTCTACAAGGTTACTACACTTAATACACTTCTACAAGGTTACTACACTTACTACAAGGTTACTACACTTCTACAAGGTTACTACACTTCTACAAGGTTACTACACTTCTACAAGGTTACTACACTTAATACACTTCTACAAGGTTACTACACTTACTACAAGGTTACTACACTTCTACAAGGTTACTACACTTCTACAAGGTTACTACACTTACTACAAGGTTACTACACTTCTACAAGGTTACTACACTTCTACAAGGTTACTACACTTACTACAAGGTTACTACTTTACATTTTGTGGTCTTTTCAAAGTGGCACAGTGGTCTAAGGCACTGCATCTCAGTGCTGGAGGCGTCACTGCAGACCCTGGTTCGATCCCGGGCTGTGTCACAACCGGCCGTGATTGGGAGTCCTATAGGGTGACGCGCAATTGGTTAGGGGAGGCCAGGGTAGGCCGTCATTGTAAATAAGAATTTGTTCTTAACTGACTTGCCTAGTTAAATAAATAAAAATAAAACATTGAATTTTATTGGTCACATACACATATTTAGCTGATGTTATTGTGGGTGTAGTAAAATGCTTGTGTTTCCAGCTCCAACAGTGCAGTAACATCTAACAATTCACAACAATACACACACATCTAAAAGTAACAGAATGGAATTAAGAAATATATAAATGCAGCAATGTCAGAGTGGCATTGACTAAAATACAGTAGAATATAATACAGTTTATACATATGAGATGAGTAAAGCAGTATGTAAACATTATTAAAGTGACTAGTGTTCCATTATTATAGTGACCAGTGATTCCATGTCTATGTATAAAGGGCAGCAGCCTATGAGGTGCAGGGTTCAGTAACCGGGTGGAGGCCGGCTAGTGATGGCTGTTTAGCAGTCTGATGGCCTTGAGATAGAATCTGTTTTTCAGTCTCTCGGTCCCAGCTGTACTGACCTCGCCTTTATGCCCAACTGATTGCTTTGATTCCTTTAGTAAAAACAATAAATGTCTTGTGATTTATCCATCAACAGATCCAGGAGACAAACGTCAAGAATGGATGGAGGGACTCATAGCAATTCTGAAAGGTTAGAGTTCATTGTCATTGTACAAAACACTGATCTGCAAAAAAAACATATATATATTTATATATATAAATTGACATATTTTACTATCTACAGACCAATTCTAAAACGAAGTCCAGACATGACAAAATCTCCAATGACGAAATCTGAGCAGCTCCTAAGAATCGACGACCATGATTTTACCATGAGACCAGCATTTGGAGGTAAGACTTTACAGGAGTCATATAATGTGTATATATCTACCTAGTGAAATCATCAGGTTTCGTATGTGAAAAACATTCTCCACATAAGATTTGAACACACACTTCATCAATGTACGTACCATTGCATCAACAGTGATGCACAAATTACTTTGAAGGGCAACGTTCCTTTTAGTTGTTGTTGTAGTTGCTTAGAGCACCAATACTAACTATTTTTTATCTTTAAATGGGGTCGTCCAATCTATCCAATTGTCTTAGCTCAGCCCTCCAGAAGCCCTAATGACACCAGCAACACGACAAGCTAGTCCTCTTTCTTGTAACAGGGTTTGTTGACAGAGTGTTTGGGGTCATGTTCATGGTCAACATACAGGGATTTGCTGTTGTGGGATTAAAGGCCCTGCATGTGGGATCTATTGTGTTAGTGAGAGGCTTTATGGGTTCTCATGTTAAGGTAACATGTTCTTTTTGAGTTACAGTATTTACACATTGGAAATCCATAATAACATTAGGATGGCCATCTCAGGTTAAACAGATATGCAATAATGATCTTGGCCAAATTCCAAATTCCAATTTAGAACATCCACACAAGCCGATGGATAAAGCAACATGTGGGTTGCTGAAAATGAATGTCATATTTGTGACCAGAACAAGGGCCAAATATACCTTGTTTTATGAGTACATAAAATAAACAATAACAGACTGTAAGAGTAATCATAGTGATAAAAACATCACTCTATGAATGATCCCTCTGGCCTCCTTTAAAATGTCTACTATTACCACGGCAGTTTTCCAAATCTGTCTGGGAAAAAATAGAATCCAGAATTTTAATGCTGCAACAACTTGATCCATGGTGACCTAATTGTATTCCTGTTCTACGGTGGCTAAAATAGGTCAAAAATAGTATCCAGCCCATCGTGGCACAAGCAAATACAGCTTATTAATAGGCCTCCACTGTATTTGAATGAAAATACTGTATACTACACACAGCATAGTCACAATACACTCAGTGGCCAGTTCAGTAGATACACCCATTTAGTACTGGGTCCGACCCCCTCTTTGCCTCCAGAACAGCTGGAATTCTTTGGGGCATGGAAATGTTGCTCAATTGGTATCAAGGGACCTAACGTGTGCCAGGAAAACATTCCCCACACCATTACACCACCGCCACCAGCCTGTACTGTTGACACCAGGCAGGATGGGTCCATGAACTCATACTGCTTATGCCAAATCCTGACTCTGCCATCGTTTCTGAGGTACTGGAACCGACGATCATACTAGTCACTTAGGTCACTCGTTTTGCCCCCCCCATTCTAACGTTCAATCGAACAGTAACTGAATGCCTTGATGCCTGTCTGCCTGTTTATATAGCACGCTATGGCCACGTGACTCACTGTCTGTAAGAGCGAACCATTTTCGTGAACGGGGTGGTGTACCTAATAAACGGTCCAGTGAGTGTATATGACACATGACGATCTCTGTGCTAGAATCAATGAGTATCCATTATAGCAATGCATGAATGAAATGAAGGGGAAACTCCAGTGCTCTTTTAATTCCATTTCTTTGATAGCTTTTTGAACAGAGGTCAAGGATAGTAAATTCAATCTGAAAATCTACTCTCTCACTGAACTTTCTATGAATATAATTGTATTTAATTACAGGACCCCCTATTCCAGTTGGGGTAGACGTTCAGGTTGAAAGTCTGGATACAATCTCTGAAGTGGATATGGTGAGTGGGATTTTAGTCTCTTTAATACACAGTGGAGGGTACTCTTTCCTAGCCTGGTGTAACCAGCTTGATAGCCCGATAGCTTGATAGCTCACATTCTGTTTCACTTGAAGCGAAAGGAAACGTGAGCACAGCAGGCAGTCTGCTTCTAGAAAATGTTTTCAACAAGAGAAGCCTTTCATGAATATTATGTAAGGACAAAAAATAAAGCTCACTCAAATCAGATATCAGATATAGAATCCTCCTGCTGTCCGTACATTCCATCCAAAAAGCATCTCCATCGATAGGTGTGATTGTCCTCTAGCAGAGGGCTCCACCACCACCATAACAAGCACCTGTTGTGTTGTTTTAGGACTTCACCATGACCCTGTACCTGAGGCACTACTGGAAGGACGAGCGCCTGTCCTTCCCCAGCACCAACAACCAGAGCATGACCTTCGACAGCAGGCTGGCCAAGAAGATCTGGGTTCCTGACATGTTCTTCGTCCACTCTAAGAGGTCCTTCATCCATGACACCACCACAGACAACGTCATGCTGAGGGTGCATCCGGACGGAAACGTGCTCTACAGTCTGAGGTAGCTGCTCCATTAGGGCACACCATAGAAAAAGGTTTCAACAGAACACGAAAACATGCGTTTCTTATTGGACAGGTTCCGATAGTACCCTGTTTCCGAACGTTTTCATGCTAGCTGAACACGACCCTGGTTTGATGACTTACCCTCAATGGTATAGGATTTAGCACTGAACTCATGTTCAAGCTGATTTATCGAGGTATATGAAGAAGTCCGATTAAGCTATTGAACATGTTACTTAGTAAGCATGTAATGTTACCATATGGGAAAATGTTGTATCATGTTGGAGCAACTTTCCTGGGTTGTTGAATTGGAACACTTGAATTAGTTATCTTAACACATGTTTTGTCCATTGAATAAAGTATGTCCATTGAATGATATACAGTAAGATAGATTGGGTGGTGCGTGACATAATTTCTCTGACAAAGTTCGGACAGTTTAGTGACAGCCATTTAATGAGACAGATGGACAACACTGTTGTAATCAGAACTGGATGCCCAACACTTTCCCATCCCCTGCCAGTGTTCTTCACTAGAAAGATTTACTCAAAACCAGCCAAATAGAGACCTTATGTAACCCATGTTATGCATAAGTCCTTCAGTGACATCCCACTGGTCAAAAACACGTTGACTCAACGCTGTTTCCACATAATTTCAACCCAAAGAATCAATGTGATGACGTTGAATCAATGTGGAAAACTGATTGGATTTGCAAAAAGTAATCAACGTAGGGGCATTTTGTCCTCGTTTTATTTCACCCAATGACATGGTGACATAATTTTTTTTTAAATTCACGTTAGTTGAACATGTGTATCAAAACTAGACGTTGAACTGACTTCTGTGCCCAGTGGGATAGTATAGAAACCTCATACTCAACTCTGGACCTTGAAGACAGTTCCACATCTTTTTTTTTTATTGTTCCCTCTAATCAGGGACTGATTTAGACCTGGGACACCAGGTGTGTACAATTAATTATCAGCTAGAACAGAAAACCAGCCGGACCCCGTAGGATAAGAGTTGAATACCCCTGGCATAGAACATTCTATACTCTCTTAGCAATTAGGCCTATATCACCTATATGGAGTTGAATTTGGAAAACGCTTATTTTCAAAGTGTTTCACAATACAACCATCAGTTTTGTATCCATATAAAAACAATTGTCAGGCTATGATGTCACTTTTGTTCTAACAGGATCACAGTCACGGCCATGTGCAACATGGACCTGAGTCGCTTCCCTCTGGACACACAGACCTGCTCACTGGAGATAGAGAGCTGTGAGTCAACTTCACAATTTACTTACACATCTCTGATGCCATGTGATCCAGTTTTAACATAATCATGTGAGGTATTCATTGGTTTTCTCTCATCAGACGCGTACACGGACGATGACCTCATGCTGTACTGGAAAAAAGGCAACGAGTCACTGAACACGGACGAGAGGATATCTTTATCCCAGTTCCTCATCCAGAAGTTTCACACCACTACAAAGCTGGCCTTTTATAGCAGTACAGGTAACCCTGAAGTCACACATTTACTAAGGCTTCCATGGGCCACATTAAATTGCCTTGCGGGCCACTTTTTGCCAGCGGGTCGTGAGTTTCAGACCCCTGCACTGTGGGAATGGAAACAGGTGAAAGGGACAGGATCTGCGTAGAATATCACCTGTGATTCTTTTCCTTCCCAGGCTGGTACAACCGTCTGTACATCCACTTCACCCTACGACGTCATGTCTTCTTCTTCCTGCTCCAGACCTACTTCCCAGCCACTCTCATGGTCATGCTGTCCTGGGTCTCCTTCTGGATTGACCGCAGGGCCGTCCCTGCTAGAGTCCCTTTGGGTAGGAAAGGCCCTTGCCAGAAGGACCAGGAAGTTTGTAGCTCTAGGCTTTTTGGATATTTCAGGTTTTTTTAGATGTAGTACAGTCTTGATGCTCATGTGTTCGATTGTGATGTTTGGTCTCGACGGTGCCACCCGATGAGGCTAAAAATGAACTGTAAAGGGACAGACTAAAAAGCTATTTCAATGGAGATCGGTGTCAAATCACCTAGGTTGCTGAACCTTCTGTTATGACTCTGTCCAGGTATCACCACGGTGCTCACCATGTCCACCATCATCACTGGAGTCAACGCCTCCATGCCCAGAGTGTCCTACATCAAAGCAGTGGACATCTACCTGTGGGTCAGTTTCGTATTTGTCTTCCTCTCGGTCATCGAGTATGCAGCGGTCAACTACCTCTCGACTGTGCAGGAACGCAAGGAGAGGAAACTAAGAGAGAGAGTATGTTTTGTTTCATTGCATTAACATGAAATGTTTTCCTGCTTTTCTGTATTACTGAATTTTTAGGACAACATCTGGTGCACAACATTGCTCATATCTCTCCATATGCCAAATGTTGTGGCATATGGAGCTTAAACTGCATGACTAGCCCCAGGAGGAAGAATTTCCCTGAACTTTTCTTGCCACAAACAACCTTGTTTAGAAGCCCTGTGCAAAAAAAGTTACATATGTTAGACATATTAGTGGCTTTAAAGCCACTTCAAATACTTCAGTTTAGCATTTTAAGTCTTGTCCGTTAATTAACCTTTTACTTCCGCATACCTGCAGTTACCCTGTACCTGCGGCATCGGCAATCCGGATGACATGACGTGCGACCCCCAGATCTCCGGCTACACCACCATGGATGTCAACAGCACAGGGAACTATGGCACCGCAGGGAACTATGGGATGCCAGAGAACGGCGGCAGGCAGGAGAGGATGTTGGCTCAGGTGGCTCTGGGGGATCCCCAGCTCACGAGCCAGGTAAAGAGGCCAGGCTACGTGAACATTTGGATAGACACTCACGCCATAGACAAGTACTCACGGATCCTCTTCCCTGGTTCCTACGTCCTGTTCAACATCATCTACTGGTCCATCTACTCCTAACGCCTGGCCTGTGCCACCAATGGGGAAGGACCCTTCTACCCCGTCACACTCACATACTGCAGTTAAGAGCACAACATGGCCGTATTCATTAAGCACCAAATAGCAGAAAACTGACTGAAACAGGGAGGGAGTGGGACGACCTGGACTTGTTGATTTTTAGAGTGTGTCCCTAATGAATATGAGCCAGGACTCCACTGTGACAGAGAGAACATGTTTTTGTCTGTTTTTCAAGAAAGAGAGAGAGACTGAGATGTACTCTTTCCATGTGTATTTAAGAAAACAGTTATAAGGGTTTATCAGTAATTTCCACTGAGCCACCGAGTCAAGTTAATTTGTAAACACTGTGTTTAACTAGACGGTAAGGGCTTAGGGTCGTGTACAATGTTATCAATGACTCAGAGGGACCAAAGATAGACTGAGATATCTATCCTTCTGTCTTGGAAGCATTACAAAATTGGGTGCAGTATTTTTATCTAAACATTCACTGAGAATGTTCAGTTGCACTATAGTTTCTCAAAAATAAGTCCAATTAATATTGATAACATGGAGTTGGAGTTGAAAAACAATTTTTGATAGCAACAATGTTTTGTGAATGTCAAATTTTGAAATACAATGTTGTTTACACATGCGGTGAATTATTTACCTTAGAACGTATAGCCCCTTGTTGATTATCCATTACGTAATCTCTGAACGCATAGCCCCTTGTTGATTATCCCTTACGTAATCTCTGAACGCATAGCCCCTTGTTGATTATCCCTTACGTAATCTCTGAACGCATAGCCCCTTGTTGATTATCCCTTACGTAATCTCTGAACGCATAGCCCCTTGTTGATTATCCCTT
This sequence comes from Thymallus thymallus, assembly GCA_023634145.1. Taxonomy (NCBI): domain Eukaryota; kingdom Metazoa; phylum Chordata; class Actinopteri; order Salmoniformes; family Salmonidae; genus Thymallus; species Thymallus thymallus. The sequence goes on from CM042405.1 coordinate 34,771,863, forward strand.
ACGTAATCTCTGAACGCATAGCCCCTTGTTGATTATCCCTTACGTAATCTCTGAACGTATAGCCGCTTATTGATTATCCCTTACGTAATCTCTGAACGCATAGCCCCTTGTTGATTATCCCTTACGTAATCTCTGAACGCATAGCCCCTTGTTGATTATCCCTTACGTAATCTCTGAACGCATAGCCCCTTGTTGATTATCCCTTACGTAATCTCTGAACGTATAGCCGTTTATTGATTATCCTTTACGTAATCTCTGAACGTATAGCCCCTTGTTGATTATCCCTTACGTAATCTCTGAACGTATAGATCCTTGTTGATTATCCCTTACGTAATCTCTGAACGTATAGATCCTTGTTGATTATCCCTTACGTAATCTCTGAACGTATAGATCCTTGTTGATTATCCCTTACGTAATCTCTGAACGTATAGATCCTTGTTGATTATCCCTTACGTAATCTCTGAACGTAGATCCTTGTTGATTATCCCTTACGTAATCTCTGAACGTATAGCCCCTTGTTGATTATCCCTTATGTAATCTCTGAACGTATAGCCCCTTGTTGATTATCCATTATGTAATCTCTGAACGTATAGCCCCTTGTTGATTATCCTTTACGTAATCTCTGAACGTATAGATCCTTGTTGATTATCCCTTACGTAATCTCTGAACGTATAGATCCTTGTTGATTATCCCTTAAGTAATCTCTGAACGTATAGATCCATGTTGATTATCCCTTACGTAATCTCTGAACGTATAGCCGCTTGTTGATTATCCTTTACGTAATCTCTGAACGTATAGCCGCTTGTTGATTATCCCTTACGTAATCTCTGAACGTATAGATCCATGTTGATTATCCCTTACGTAATCTCTGAACATACAGCCCCTTGTTGATTATCCCTTACGTAATCTCTGAACGTATAGATCCATGTTGATTATCCCTTACGTAATCTCTGAACGTATAGCCGCTTGTTGATTATCCCTTAAGTAATCTCAGAACGTATAGATCCTTGTTGATTATCCCTTACGTAATCTCTGAACGTATAGCCGCTTGTTGATTATCCCTTACGTAATCTCTGAACGTATAGATCCTTGTTGATTATCCCTTACGTAATCTCTGAACGTATAGATCCATGTTGATTATCCCTTACGTAATCTCTGAACGCGTAGCCACTTGTTGATTATCCCTTACGTAATCTCTGAACGTATAGCCGCTTGTTGATTATCCCTTACGTAATCTCTGAACGTATAGATCCATGTTGATTATCCCTTACGTAATCTCTGAACGTACAGCCCCTTGTTGATTATCCCTTACGTAATCTCTGAACGTATAGATCCTTGTTGATTATCCCTTACGTAATCTCTGAACGTATAGCCGCTTGTTGATTATCCCTTACGTAATCTCTGAACGTATAGATCCTTGTTGATTATCCCTTACGTAATCTCTGAACGTATAGATCCATGTTGATTATCCCTTACGTAATCTCTGAACGTATAGCCGCTTATTGATTATCCCTTACGTAATCTCTGAACGTATAGCCCCTTGTTGATTATCCTTTACGTAATCTCTGAACGTATAGCCCCTTGTTGATTATCCCTTACGTAATCTCTGAACGTACAGCCCCTTGTTGATTATCCCTTACGTAATCTCTGAATGTATAGATCCATGTTGATTATCCCTTACGTAATCTCTGAGACGATTATATATTTGACGTTTTTTTATTATGGTCACGATTAAGTCTAAATTCTAACGTTTTGGGATTGTGTCATATTGGTTATGAACAATGGACAACTAAACAACTGGAAAAACAACATTGATAGGTTTCAGATCTGAAGGCTTGCCCACTGGGTAGAGGGCCTTGGGAGAAGGTGTATGTATACATATATATTAATGACTTAGCATGACTACGACTACACAGTACCCCGGAGAGTGCTAGCCCCTGTTAAAACTCTAAAGCCTGAATTTCAGGTGATATCTTTAATTTTTATGTTCGTATTTGCAGTTCTGTAATATGAACACTTTGGATGTTATGTATCGTTGCCTCTGATCTTAAACACTAGTTTGTTGGTAATAAGAAAACATTTCACTTTGTCATAATTGTTTGCGTCAATAGCACTACAACTACATGTGACACTAAACAAATAAGAAACACATAACTATTCACTACTAGTGACTACTACAGTATTACATTTAGGTTATTTGAACCCAAATGTATAAATATCTTTAGACTGTTTTCTTTTTCACTATTTTGATACTTTTGAAGTTAATGTCTCCTCTTGTATATTATTATGTGATATTCACTGTATTAGTTGTTTCAGGTTTTAGTATCTTTCAATTTTAATGCATTTGAATAAATAACCTAGTAGATACAGTTGAAGTCAGAAGTGTACGTACACCTTAGCCAAATACTTTTAAAGTCAGTTTTTCACAATTCCTGACATTTAATCCTAGTAAAAATTCCCTGTCTTAGGTCAGTTAGGATCACCAATTTATTTTAAGAATGTGAAATGTCAGAATAATAGTTGAGAGAATTATTTCTTTCAGCTTTTATTTCTTTCATCACATTCCCAGTGGGTCAGAAGTTTACATACACTCAATTAGTATTTGGTAGCATTGCCTTTAAATTGTTTAACTTGGGTCAAACGTTTCCGGTAGCCTTCCACAAGCTTCCCACAATAAATTGGGTGAATTTTGGCCCATTCCTCCTGACAGAACTGGTGTAACTGAGTCAGGTTTGTAGGGCTCCTTGCTCGCACACGCTTTTTCAGTTCTGCCCACACATTTTCCACGTTCTTCTGTACAAACAATAGTACGCAAGTATAAACACCATGGGACCATGCAGCCGTCATACCGCTCAGGAAGGAGACTCATTCGGTCTCCTAGAGATGCACGTACTTTGGTGCGAAAAGTGCAAATCAATCCCAGAACAACAGCAAAGGACCTTGTGAAGATGCTGGAGGAAACGGGGTACAAAAGTATCTATATCCACAGTAAAACAAGTCCTATATTGGCATGACCTGAAAACCGCTCAGCAAGGAAGAAGCCACTGCTCCAAAACCGCCATAAAAAAACAGATTAGTTTGCAACTGCACATGGGGACAAAGATCGTACTATTTGGAGAATTGTCCTCTGGTCTGATGAAACAAAAATAGAACTGTTTGGCCATAATGACCATCGTTATGTTTGGAGGAAAAAGGGGGAGGCTTGCAAGCCAAAGAACACCATCCCAACCGTGAAGCACGGGGGTGGCAGCATCATGTTGTGGGGGTGCTTTGCTGCAGGAGGGACTGGTGCACTTCACAAAATAGATGGCATCATGAGGAAGGAAAATTATGTGGATATATTGAAGCAACATCTCAAGACATAAGTCAGGAAGTTAAAGCTTGGTCACAAATGGGTCTTCCAAATGGACAATGAACACAAGGATACTTCCAAAATTGTGGCAAAATGGCTTACTCAGGACCTATTTATTCATACAGGTCTGTATATACATACTCATGTACAGTTGTTATATTATATCACATGCAATATTGTAAGTAATTATTGGACGTAGGCATTCACTCAGGAATGCATATTAGTATCCTGCCAGTTGTACCTTTTCTCATTGCTTTTAGTATATCGAATGTGCAATAAGTGCAGTTGGATCTATACGTTCAGTGTAATTAAACCCTGCGCACTAAGGACTGTATTTTAAGGGAATTACTTTTATTACCCCAAATGATATCATACACACATTTAGCTAGTAAATTATCTCTTCCTGTCATTTACCTGTACAGTTTGTGTAAACATGCAAGTATTCACCTATCTGTAAATTTAACTGTATACCTAACTGTACAGTTAATTTAACCATGCACATTTTCACTTACCTGTTCATTTACCCAGTCTGTCTATTAAGTAAACTATTATTACCCTCGCTCATATCATACCCATTTTTAGCTACTGAAGTATTTCTCTGCCATCGACCTGTATAGTATAGTTAACCATCCACCAATGTATAGTGTACATATTCAGCCAACCACCCATACTATGCAATGTCTTTTTATAGCTTTTTTTTTGCACTCCAGATATCTTGTATTTCTATACTTTTTCATACTGCCGCTCTATGTATCATGTACCGTGTATCTGTCTTTTGTGTTCTTTCGTTGTGGCATTTTGCACCTGCCCTGTGTTTTGTTGTAGCTGCTTGACAATGAAATTTCCCCCCCGGGGGATCAATAAAGTACCTATCTATCTATCTATCTTAAGAACAACAAAGTCAAGGTATTGGAGTGGCCATCTCAAAGCCCTGACCTCAATCCTATAGAATTTGTGGGCAGAACTGAAAAAGCGTGTGCGAGCAAGGAGCCCTACAAACCTGACTCAGTTACACCAGTTCTGTCAGGAGGAATGGGCCAAAATTCACCCAATTTATTGTGGGAAGCTTGTGGAAGGCTACCGGAAACGTTTGACCCAAGTTAAACAATTTAAAGGCAATGCTACCAAATACTAATTGAGTGTATGTAAACTTCTGATCCACTGGGAATGTGATGAAAGAAATAAAAGCTGAAATAAATAATTCTCTCTACTATTATTCTGACATTTCACATTCTTAAAATAAAGTGGTGATCCTAACTGACCTAATACAGGAAATCTCTACTAGGGTTAAATGTAAGGAATTGTGAATAACTAAGTTTAAATGTTTTTGGCTAAGGTGTATGTACACTTCCGACCTCAACTGTATTGAATTATAAGTGAAATAATCTGTATGTAAACAATTGTTTGAAGAATTACTTGAGTCATGCACAAAGTAGATGTCCTAACCGACTTGCCAAAACTATAGTTTGTTAACATGAAATCTGTGGAGTGGTTAAAATAAGTTTTAATGGCTTCAACCTAAGTGTATGTAAACTTCCGACTTTAGCTGTAACCTCTTATAGCTACAGGATGGATTTATTGTCTTACTAGGAGAGATCGTGTCTCCAAATACCCCTTATTTTTATAATCAATACAAGCATAATCACTTTGTAAAGCTATGTTATGATCATTGTTAAACATGTTTAATAAATGTGATGTTTTCTGAGAAAGAGGAAATCATTGCATCTGAAATGGAAGAACACGTTTTGAACTAGCCAACTGCATAGTAAAGACATGTAAATTGACATATTACAGTAATTGCAATGCTGTAGCGTCTCATTAGAAATGTTGCTTTATGGTGTATTAGAATTGCTTTATTGATTGCAGAGCAGCTGCTGATTGGAGGTAGTTAGAATCAATCATTCCTGTTAATCATGAGGTCATCTATGTTTTTTTCCATGAATGGGTGGAGCCAGTAGTGTCCTTGTCTTCCGGTTCTTGCTCCTGCTTCTGTTTGGCCTCAGAGAACTCCTCCCTCACCTTGTGAAGCAGCTCAGGGCAGCACAGCACGTCCACAGCTGTCATGGCCAGGGCCTTGGCTGTCCGGAGTGTGTAAAACTGGGCCTTTTCTGCACCTGGACCGTTTAATGGAAGAGGCATGTGAATCAGTGGAGCCGTCCTCCCCTCAGCAGCCCCCACTGATGTGAATATAGTTATAATGGTCGGAAAATCGGTCTTTTTGAACAAATTGATGTCAAACAAATGTATCAGTGTCCATTTTGTATACATTTCCTGTATTCACAGTTTATTTTGTAGAGCTTAAAATAGGCTGAAATCAAGTTGAGCTGTACCCATCCCTGTTTATTACTGGATCCTACCTGCAGCTACGGTATACTCCTCAGTATGGTTCAGCGCATCGGTGCCAATGTGAAAGAAAGGGTGTATCCCAGGGACGACAAATGACACGTTGCCAAAGTCAGTGGAACCTGCCGAGACATAGACAACATAGACAAGACTATGTAGACAAGTGCTCATCTCCAGTTATTATCTCTAGTATTATTATAATTTCATTTTTGTTACCTGAGAAATTGTTCCGCACCTCCACAAACTCAATCCCCAAGGCTCTACCATTCTCTTCGTAGAGCTGTGCAAGGGTGGTGTTGGGAAGGATGTTGGAATATGTGTGGTTTGGATAAGTTATCTCCACCTTATGGAAAATAAACATACGCAATAAAACCACCACCATCTTGATGGTAAACAAGGGACAACGGAAACAATTGCTATTTTGAGCACGCTTACTTGGCAACCAGTTGCCATGGCAGCTGACCTGAAGCAGGCCTCTGCCTTGGCTTTGAGGTCAGACAGGTCCCTGACCAGCGGAGTGCGCAAGTAGTACTCCAGCTCGGTGTAGGCTGGGATGATGTTAGGCTTCACTCCACCATGTTTGATGATGCCTGCAGAGGAAGAAACCAATTGAACCTTTATGCCTGATAAGGAAGAGGTGTACAGAGACTGTGGATCAGCCAGGTATGCTGGTTTGTTCAACAGCTGTTACAGTATGTAGCAATCAATGGTTTACACAGACTTGATTCATAATTGCATAGGCAAAACAGGTGTATACCAAAATATCACTTTAAAGAAAATCAAATCAAAACATGACTTCCAAAGGTTATGCCCACACATGCAGGCAGGGGCACAACTTTGGTTTTAGAAGTGGGGGGGGGGACATAATATATACAGTACCAGTCAAAGGTTTGGACACACCTAGTCATTCAAGGGTTTTTATTTATTTTTTACTATTTTCTACATTGTAGAATAATAGTGAAGACATCAAAACTATAAAAGAAAACATATGGAATCTTGTAGTAACCAGAAAAGTATTTGAGATTCTTCAAAGTAGCCACCCTTTGCCTTGATGACAGCTTGGTATACAGGGGTGGTATACAGAAGATAGCCCTATTTGGTAAAAGACCAAGTCCATATTATGGCAAGAACAGCTCAATCCGGAACATTTCAAAAACCATCACGCATGCAGGTATATGACAATAGGAGTAAATGAGTCCATGAGCCTCTCTCATTCATTATTTACCATGGAGTCTCCAGTCTGGCTTTAGCTGTTGCCTCAGAACTGACAGGCTGTTGTACGCCAGCACTGCTGCATCCAGGGCATTGACCCCCTCCCAGGGGTACGCTGCAGCATGAGACGCCTTCCCATGGTACTTCACTGTCACACTGAGAATAGATTAACCAAGATTGAACCAAAATGCAAGCATATATTGGTCAGTTAAAATGTTGTTAACCAGAATTGGATACAGAATCTTACTCTGTAATGGATACACAGGGTAAGAAGGCAACATCCTGTTGAGCGGGGTGCGCCATGAAGACAACATCCATGTCTTCAAACGCCCCAGCCAGGATGAGGTCGACCTTCCCTCCTCCATCCTCTTCTGCTGGCGTCCCAAGAACTGTCACCTATGGCAATGATAAAGGGCTGTGTTCACTGAGGCAATTGAATCAATCAATCAATCAATAGGTCAATCAATAATTTATTCAGATGGCAGATAGTGACATTTTATCCATGCACAATAATTTAGTAAGTGGAAAAATGGACACACCGTTAATGCCACTAGATACGTAAATGCACGTAAATGTACCTTTACACGGAGAGGAGTCTGACAGTCTGTTGGTTCTCTTACTAACCCTAATGCACCTGTCAGCCCAAGTGCAGCAGCCACACCGACTTCTGCTATAAGGTTGTGTCCACATGCATGGCCAATACCTGGCAACGCGTCGTACTCGCACAGAAAGCCCACATTCAATACTCTGTCGCCGTCTTCGCCTCCAAATGGACCCCATGTCGCCCGAACTGCGGTAGGCAGTTTGTAGTGACTTTCAACGTCCCATAAGTTCTCATCAGAGAGAAAACCAACGAGCCTGTCGTGTGACTGTTTCTCGCCATATGCAAGCTCTGGACACCTCCATATGTCTTGGCTTAGGGTGAACAGCTTGTCTTGGATTTTGTCTATGCAGAGTCCAATATTGTGTTTCAACTGCATTCGTTTTTCACGCGATGGAGAGCCTAGTGCCATTATCTGTTCAGCAGTCCAGCAAACTAGTAATAGTCTTCTGCTTGTTTATGTTTTTTATTTTTCTGTGGCATACTGAGCTTCAGATAACTAGGACCGAGGTGTCTCACCGCCATCTACTGCCTGGGGGTAAGAATGTCCACTTATTTAACAAGAGGTATCTGAGGAAGGCTGTAATTATTATGGGGCAATAAAAAAAAATGAAGCCAGAAAAGCATTTCACTTAATCTATAGATGGTCATAAGCAAGGCTGAGACTGTTTTGAATGGTGTCATTTTTGCAATATAACACATCGAGGCTAAACGAGAAGCGAATCGAGTCCATCAAGTCCATCAATGTTTCTGCATTTAAATTAATATGAAACTAATAAACTAACAATCAGACATTCTTTTTCACTCTTGCTACAGTAGAGGGACCCAAAGTCATATTTTTGTGCCGATGCAAGCAACACGCTCCATGTTATTGATGTATTATATCTCAATGCCCACAGCACTTAAAATCCTATTATTTGATAGAATGAGGGTTTTGCAGGAATTATTTCAGAATCCATTTTGTGTAAAAGACAATACACTGTATTGAATACAGCATTTGTCTCTCACTTAATAATGAAATCCAAACCGACAATATTAGTGTGAAATAAAATCATGGAAGATTCTTTTTTCGAATGTCGAGAGACTTTTTTTCCATGGTCACTCGAATAATAAAACACTCATGCAGGAAACAACAAAGTACCCTGGGATGTGGCAACACAACAGCGAGCAAGGTCTGACCCATCGGAACGAGCTTCAGTTAGTGCCAAATGAATTAAGACAAGGCAGTACGGATGTCACGCTACGACAGAGGACTCAAGTGTGTGTGTGTGTGTGTGTTAGAGAGAGCATTTGCGTATGTGTGCGTGTGTATAGAGGGGCTGCCTTGTAGGAGTTGGGGGGTTAATTGGGGTCTTTGTCAGCCACAGGAGGAGATGTTGTTGGACAGTGCAGAGCAAGCCGTCACCAGAACCGCTCTCTGACATGGCCTGTCACTCAGTTTACTTTACACACCACCGGTGTCACGCTCTGTTGTCTGTCAATTAAGTGACATGATGAAATAACCCATTTGCTTTACCATAGTCTCATTAACTGATTCATTTTGTGGACATCTGTTTAATTTCATATGATTATCTTTATTGTCTGCCCTGAGAGGATCAAGACTGTTCCATGCCAAACAGTTATAATATAATATCTATGTTATTGCACTATTACAACAGACGGTATGATATTAGATCAATAGTGTAGAATACATTTCTACTCGTGCCTTAATATGAAATAAAAGGTGCCAGGAATGCCAGTCTGAGTGATGGGCCAACTAAAATCTTTGCCAAATCCACAAAGTTCTCTCTTGCAGCAACACAGAGACATTTCCTACGTTCAATATTTCAAATAACCCTTGACATGATGGCTCGATCAGTGCAATCCATCAGTAAACAGGCATCAATACAGAGTGCTATGATATGCACGTACAACAACAGGAACTCCTTAGAAAATAGTGTGCTGAAAGCCAGAGTAAATATGCTCCTCATTTCAATGAAATGAGTGATCAGATAACACAGACCTGTGTTTACTGTGTTATGTGTGTGTGTGTGTGTGTGTGTGTGTGTGTGTGTGTGTGTCATTGACTCTCCACAACCATGACGTCCTCAGAGACACCCTCAGACAGTACTGATCAGCCCGTTTTAAAACAGAAGGTTTCAGTCGGCTGAAGTGAACTGTCATTCTGCCATGAGTCTCAGAAAGATGGGATCTCAATACCACTGTCACGCAAAGAGCACACCATAGCATGCACTGCTCCTCAGGCCAAGAGCTCTGTTAATTGGAGGAGAGGCCCTGAGTGTGTCTGTTTGCAGGCTGCTTGACAGCCCTTCCTGTCCGTTAAGTCACACCACTGCACACACAATCACAGCACTCCTGTTGTGGTAAACACCTTGGATACGAACATCTTTTTCCCTGTAGGTCTAGGAGGAGGTTGGGTGGAATTCTCTCAGTAATGGTCCTTGTTTTGTGAAGACCGAAAGGACAAAAACTGCCACAAAATATTGTCCAGGTACTTCTTTGTCTATAAGGTAAAACATAATACAGTTTATAAACGCTAGCTAAGACATAAATATTCCTTCCAAAAGCTCCTCCCCAGCATTGTAATACAAAACGATGTTGTAATGCTTTACTGTCCTCAGTTCAATTATGCACGGGGCTCCTATTCTTCTTAAATCAGTTCTGTCAGTCAGTGGATTGTGATTCTCAAGCTTCACACGGGGAGCCCATACAACTGCCCAGCTACTCCCCAATATGCCACTGTAGGAGCGGATAGTTGCTTTGTGAAACTCCCTGAAAAGGCTGCTGCCAGTCTCAATAATGTCAGCCTTTGTTTGCTAATCTCGCTGAAAAGGAAAGTGTGAGCTGTTCCTCCTACCACAGAATAGCCTATCAGCAGGGTGGGTGGAGAGGTCTAGAGAATCAAAGGTTACCACAGTCTCATGGGTTTTCTGTCCACAAAGAGGTTAACCTCATGCTGTGCTCAAGTCTGTTGAGAGGGTAAAATGGCATTGTAGTGTACCGGCATAGTCTGAGTGCAGTGCAGAGACAACTACATCCTGGTACTGAGGACATTAGACATTTCTCAAACAGACGCATCCAATGCTACAAATGTACCAGCAATGAGATTGGAACTAAGGTTGGAACTAGTCTGTGTGTCTGTCTGTATCAAAACGATAGTCCCCAATACTAAGCTACAAAGTGTAAACGAATACAGACACACCAAACACAGATAAAACAATACAGCGGGCAAACAAGTCTTCTAAATAAGTCAGTGTTGGTGGAGCGGTCACACAGAGTTCAACCGTGGCTTTACAAACATTTTACGTTGTGGTCGAGGATCTACAAAACCTCCTCTCAGTGAGAGATTATTTCAACTAGAATGTCTTCAACTGGCTCGAAAGTTCAAACACGGAACCCTGCATGTGTATTCACAAAGACATCAAAGCTACAATCGCAGTGCATTCCTCAATGGAAACATCTTTGTTGGATGTTTCCCCCCTGGTAAGGTGAGGAGAAAGGTATTTAGATCTTTTAATACTTTGATGATGAGCTTTTTGTTTTGGCTCTGTGATTAATTTCTCTCTCGTATCTATGCATCCTTCCATTGCCATTCTAATCACAATGATGCCACATATCTTTGTTATTGATTTAGTTCACCAGTTTACACGTTCTTTGCCATGACCTGGAGGATACGAGTAGATGGGTCATCTCCTCAGAGGGAACATCTCCTCAGAGGGAACATCTCCTCAGAGGGAACATCTCCTCAGAGGTAACATCTCCTCAGAGGGAACATCTCCTCAGAGGTAACATCTCCTCAGAGGGAACATCTCCTCAGAGGGAACATCTCCTCAGAGGAAATATCTCCTCAGAGGGAACATCTCCTCAGAGGGAACATCTCCTCAGAGGTAACATCTCCTCAGAGGGAACATCTCCTCAGAGGGAACATCTCCACAGAGGTAACATCTCCTCAGAGGTAACATCTCCTCAGAGGTAACATCTCCACAGAGGTAACATCTCCTCAGAGGTAACATGAGGTTTTGTTTCGTCCAAGTTATATGTTATCTAAGAAGGTTTATAGAAACAAATAATATCGGATCTGACCATCTGGGGATTTCAAACTCACTCACTCACTGTCAGGCTCTGGCCATAGAGAAGCAATAGGTCAGTTCACCGGTGCCCATTACGGGTCCAGCCGTCTGCTCCGCCTCAGTGCCAGAGCAGTCCGCTCCACCGGTACCCAGTCCGGGTCCAGCCGCCTGCTCCGCCTCAGTGCCAGAGCAGTACGCTCCACCGGTGCCCAGTCCGGGTCCAGCCGCCTGCTCCGCCTCAGTGCCAGAGCAGTCCGCTCCACCGGTACCCAGTCCGGGTCCAGCCGTCTGCTCCGCCTCAGTGCCAGAGCAGTCCGCTCCACCGGTACCCAATCCGGGTCCAGCCGTCTGCTCCGCCTCAGTGCCAGAGCAGTCCGCTCCACCGGTGCCCATTCCGGGTCCAGCCGTCTGCTCCGCCTCAGGGCCAGAGCAGTCCGCTCCACCGGTGCCCAATCCGGGTCCAGCCCCCTGCTCCACCTCAGTGCCAGAGCAGTCCGCTCCACCGGTACCAAATCCGGGTCCAGCCGCCTGCTCCGCCTCAGTGCCAGAGCAGTCCGCTCCACCGGTACCCAATCCGGGTCCAGCCGTCTGCTCCGCCTCAGTGCCAGAGCAGTCCGCTCCACCGGTACCCAGTCCGGGTCCAGCCGCCTGCTCCGCCTCAGTGCCAGAGCAGTCCGCTCCACCGGTACCCAATCCGGGTCCAGCCGTCTGCTCCGCCTCAGTGCCAGAGCAGTCCGCTCCACCGGTACCCAGTCCGGGTCCAGCCGCCTGCTCCGCCTCAGAGCCAGAGCAGTCCGCTCCACCGGTACCCAGTCCGGGTCCAGCCGCCCGCTCCGCCGCAGTGCCAGAGCAGTCCGCTCCATGGCCGGAGCCGTTTGCCCCACCGGTGCCCAGTCCGGGCCCGGTGGTTTTCCCCGCTCCATGGCCGGAGCCGTTTGTCCCACCGGTGCCCAGTCCGGGCCCGGTTGTTTTCCCCGCTCCATGGCCGGAGCCGTTTGCCCCACCGGTGCCCAGTCCAGGCCCGGAGGTTTTCCCCGCTCCATGGCCGGAGCCGTTTGCCCCACCGGTGCCCAGTCCGGGCCCGGTTGTTTTCCCCGCTCCATGGCCGGAGCCGTTTACCCCACCGGGGCCCAGTCCGGGCCCGGTTGTTTTCCCCGCTCCATGGCCGGAGCCTTTTGCCCCACCGGTCCACAGCCCGGGACCGGTGATAAGGAAGGGGCACGGGACAAAACTGTCCACATCGCCGGAGCCGGAGCCGCCCCCGATGGACTAGTTTTCCCTCCCATTTACCCCCCCGTGTTTTGTGTGTTTATTTTTTGTTTGTTTAGGCGTCCGGGAGTCCGCGCCTTGGGGGGGGGGTACTGTCAGGCTCTGGCCATAGAGAAGCAATAGGCTTCTCTATGTAGCTATGGTCAGAGTCTGACAGTGTCGTTCTTTTCTGTTTCTTTGTGGGTTTTGGGTGGATCTCTAATTAGAGGCAGCTGCTCCCGTTGTCTCTAATTAGGGATCCAATATATGTTGAGTCTGTCCCTCACGCGGGTGTGGGTTGTTATCGATGTATGTCGCAGTCACGGTGTAAGTAGTGTGCTTTTTGTTACGGTGAATATATCGTGTTTTTTGGTTTTAACGTAACGTGTGGTATTCGTGTTTTTGGTTTCGTTTCGTTAGTTCGTCATTTGGATTTGTTTTTACAGAGTATAGTAGTGGGTGATCTATACATAGTAAAATAAAGATCATGTCGAACTATCCCTGCGCTGCGTCTTGGTCTCTCCAAACACCCGATCGTGACACTCACTCACCCACGTCAACACATCAGCCAGCAAGCTAGAGTAATTGGTAACTCTCCTATGGGAACTTCCTTGTCCTTGGTGTTTATGAGCGAATGTGATTGGCCACGGCTTCCTTGGATTCACACTCCTTGAATAATGCACATACTTAATATCCTCCCTGTAAAGAAAGGGTTTTATCATGACCTTTTCTCCATATGTATTGTTGTAATACACTAGAGACTTAGTCTATGATTTGATTTATTGCAAGTGTATACTGATGCATTTACTTTGTGCATTCCCTGGTGTGATAAATGTTGTTAAGTAATGTTTCTATAGTATGAAAAAGTATGAGTATACTAAAAATATTTACTTTGATTCAATTACTATGTATGCTACTGAAATGTCCCACAGAGCTAATTCAATTTAATTGATTGGATGTTCTTTTATCATTTTTATTTAAACCTCGTTAAACCTTATTTTTCTGACTGAACAATAATGTTGTCTCTACATTGATGTGTCTTCTGCTCATGGACACAGTCATACAATAATGATATGAATATGAAATGAAAAGAAGCTACTCATTATTAAACAGCAGCTGAACCAGAGTCACTGATTGATCAGCCAAACATCAGTATTCACATCACAAAATGCACATACATTTTGGATGATTTCATGCCCATTGGGTCACATTTGTCCCTTCACCAGGAGAATATTTACATAAGAAGTAGGGTGTGATTATGATTTTTAAACTCTTTTTTGCATCAGTAGCAAGGTTTCCATCCAATTGGCGACAGATTTCCATGCGAATATGCAAAAAATCCACATAAAAAACAATATGCGATTTTTCACACCAGTGATGTGTTTCCATCAAATTGATTACTTGTAGATACTGTAAAAGGCTGTGTGTGATGACAATGCGGTTGGACAAAAGAGCGAGATTATTTGGTTTGCACCAGTTACCACAGCCTATCGTAAAATTATTGAAATCTAAAACATGCTTTTTGGTCTTAATTTAAGGTTAGAAATGTGGTGAAGGCTAGGGATAAGGTTTGGGTTAAGCTTTATAATCACATTTTAAGAAGTGTTTTTGGCTGTAGTAACCAGTGACGACCAGATTATTGTAATTTGTTACCAGCATCGATGATCATTTCACCAGAATAAGACCCTCGATATTTATTGGAGAGTAGCGTCAAACTCATCACTATGCACTTTCACCACTCTGTGAAGTTCATAATAATTGATTTAATCTGTAGCCTAATAAACGGCATGCTTTCCAGACGTTTTATTGGGAGGACCACACAACATGTCATTGCGTGACTCCCAAATTTACTTTCGATATGATGGTTATTATATCAATATTTGTGCATTAAAAGCATTTGTCACATAATTAATTTTATCAACACAAAAAGATCCCACCTTGTCTAGCGTACTTTGTTTAGTCGACATTTGGAACATTTACAGACAATCGTTCTGTTCCATCAGGCCGGTCATTACATTTTTATTCCGACATGTAGGCTACTTTACACGCATAAAAAGATTGGATGGAAACCTGGTTAGTAATACAACGTGTTCTCACAGGATTATTCATGAAGTATTTTGTGCCAAAGAAAATACATTGTGAAAAATCTAAATATCTGCCATGGTTGCTTTACGAAGACTCATTTTCTTCCACATGGAGATCTAATAAGCTCAGATTTGATTACTATTATAGAAAACATTTACTATCACAAGTATCTTCACGGCAGGCCTTTATCCCCCCAAAATGGAAACAACTGGTTTTAAAATTCAGCACTTTCTGCAATCAGTGATTACTGAAAAAAAACCATCATAATGACTTCACCATGCTGTGACTAAATGGATGCAAAATGTAGACTTCACCGCCACCATAATCACACCACTATTTCAAGTCAGAAACATGTCAGTAGATGAGATGTTCGCCAAAGACATTACCATCCATTATCAGAAAAATCTCATTTATTTCCCCTTCATTTTCTACAATGGTGCTGTTCAACATTATCATTTATGACCGGAGAATATTCCTAATACACAATTTTTCCGAGCATGATAATCTTCGATCGAATGCCATCATCCCAGATCAAATGGCAATACTGAATCCAAACAGTATATCACTCTGCGGAGTCTGCATGCGTACTCAGAGACGTTAGCTTTAAAACATATTGTATCAGTATTCTAAATGATGTCCAAAAAGTATCAAAATATGAAAATGAAAGTCTCATTTGGTGAACTGAGAGGGATTGACCTACTTTGAAAGAATAGAGGGGACAGTGGATGGACAATAATGACACAGATCAGATGATCAGATGGAAAGCAGACAAACCACTAATATCCTACGATTATAGATAGAGATCCCAATGTCGACTTCCTGTGACATTACACTGACTTTGTCCCAGCCTGTCGGAACCAAATCTTGTCTATCAGTGACATATTGAAAGCTCATAGATCAATGACATATACAAGGTTCCCATTCTGGGACCACTGCTTCCCTCAAACAGTAGCAAGGGAGGCTGAGAATGGCCAGGTGCTCTAGAGGCCACATTGAAAGAATATATTGGGACATCAATTTCACCTTTGTGCTTGATGAAAAGTATAATATGCTGATCTCCCTGTGGGAACAGGTGTCCTTGTTTGACAGTTCCATTCATCAATCAAAGCCTAACAATGGACTCTGGGCTGTGGTAGCCTTGACCCTTGACCTTGGACACAAGTTGGAGTGAGAGAGATTAAATGTAGTTCAATGCCTTCACTGGACAAGCTCTGCCCTCATCTTGTCATCTACCATGGTACAGTATTACACCAAGGGATATATACAAATACTACCTCAGTTGCTATGGTGATTTGCCCTCCAATGAGGGGTTAAATTGTATTAGTCCTCCTCATAATCTCCCCAAATTTAATTTCGAATGGGGATTGCTAATTTCATTTGTCTAGACGTTGTTTGACTGGGGACGTAGATAGTAGTCAGAGCCAATTACCAGAGGTAGACACAGTAAGAATGTATGAATTACTACACCACTGGAACAGCTATACAGACACATTGGATAATATGATGAAATGGTCATCACCACAAAAGGGTTAAGACCATTTGAAGTTTTGAATTTCTTTTGTCTTCTTTTGACCGGGCTCAATACAGCAAGAAAGGTCAACACATTCACCCTCATCACTCTCATGAAAACCAATATGTTACATGCAGTGAGCTGATCAGAGGTGCTGGGCTAGGTGTAAATTGAAAAGAGGGGGGGGGGGTTACTACAGTATTCACAACCTGTCACAAACTTGGGTATGGAGAGACCAAAACGCAGCACAGGGATAGTGTCTCGACATTTTTATTATACTATGTATTAATAAAGAAAATGATGAACCACTGAACAAAAACATATGTATAACAAAACTGAAACACACTACTTTACCCGTGACTGGAGGAATAACGACCCACACAAAGGTGTAGGACATACAGACACATATAGGATCCCTAATTAGAGACAATGCGGTGCAGCTGCCTCTAATTAGGGATCCACCCCAACCCGACACAGAAACAGAAATGAATAGAAACTGTCAGACTCTGACCATAGCTACATAGATAAGCAAATAGGCTTCTCTATGGCCAGAGCCTGACACAACCCTTGACCTTTTCCACATTTTGTTGTGTTACAGCCTGAACTTAAAATGTGTTAAATTGAGATTTTGTGACACTGGCCTACACTAAATACCCCATCATGTCAAATTATTTTTAGATATTTTTACAAATTAATTAAAAGTGAAAAACTGAAATGTCATGAGCCAATACGTATTCAACCCCTTTGTTGTGGCAAACATAAAAAAAAGTTCAGGAGTAAAAATGTGCTTAACAAGTGCCATAAGTTGCATGGACTCTGTGTGCAATAATAGGGTTTAACATAATTTCTGAATGACTACCTCATCTCTGTACCCCGCACATACAATTATCTATAAGGTCCATTAGTCGAGCAGTGAATTTTAAACACAGATTCAACCACAAAGACCAGGGGAGTTTTTCCAATGCCTCGTAAAGAAGGGCACCTATTGGTAGATGGGGGGGGGAAAGCATTATATCCCTTTAAGCATGGTGAAGTTATTAATGACACTTTGGATGTTGTATCGATATACCCAGTCACTACAAAGATACAGGCGTCCTTCTTAACTCAGTTGCCGGAGAGGAAGGAAACCGCTCAGGGATTTTACCATGAGGCCAATGGTGATTTTAAAACAGTTACAGAGTTTAATGGCTGTGATAGGAGAAAACTGAGGATGGATCAACAACATTGTAGTTACTCCACATTGTAATTACTCCAAAACATGCATCCTGTTTGCAACAAGGCAAGAAAGTAATACTGAAAAAAATGTGGCAAAGCAATTCACTTTTTTGTCCTGAATACAAAGTGTTATGTTTGGGGCAAATCCAATACAACGGCCGCTTATATCGCTTATGCCTAGAAACGGTCAAATGGCACTGCTAGCGTACATTCATTCCTCAGACACCAGACAAGGTCTTAGAACTGTCTCACAACTGATCTCATTTCCATCTCAACTGCTTGTGACACAGTATTTGTGCTACTGTTTACATTACTGCTCAAAACACTGCAAAGATTATATATTGGAAAACAGATTTCAAAACCAAGCTGCTAATTGCTAATTAAAAACTTCTGTTCTCTCCCAATATTTCTTGGTCTTTGTACATAGCTAGTACTTTCTAAATCATTAAATTAACTAGGAATCCATCCAATTTGCGACAGATTTTTCATATGAATATTCTAAAATCAGCATTAAAATGATAATATGCACGTTTGTTTTCCCACCAGAGATGTGTTTCTATCAAGTTGAATTGACGTTGATAAAAGGCTGTGCTTGCAGTGCACAGAAAAATCACTTTTGCACTTAAATTCTCATATCCTGAATAAAAATGACAAGTTAAATGGGTTTCCATCAATTTAACTCTACTGATACTTTTGTCAAAATAAATGTTACATTATATTATATATTATATGGCAAATGTGCCTCTCGGGTCTTTTGCAGATACAGACAGTCAGTAGCGACCTATCATTCAGGCTCTGCCCCACCTGTTTCGAGCCCCACCTGTTTAGCAAAAAGCGTTTTTTTTGCCTTGTTTTGTACGTTATTTTGGCATTAAAACGTGTCACATATCAGTTTGCAAACAATGTAAAAATATATATGTATATAATTGAGTTAATAAAGCCACATACAAACATTTCACCACCATGTGAACTTCATCATAACTTAGTTCATTTGTGGCCTAATAAACTGCATGGTTTACTGAGTCGTAGTGGGAGGACCAAGTTAACTTCGATATGATGGTTATTATATCAGACGTTTACACCAAACATTTCCCGGATAATTTATTTTACCGGCACAGACAAATCGCACCTTGTCTAGTGTATTTTGTTTTGTCAACATTTGGGAAGTTAATCAATAAATTTGCTGTCCTGAGATTTTGTATCCAACATGTATTGCACTAGCATAAAAAGGTTGGATGTATACCTGGTTACCGATCACCTTTTAGACTGACATGTTTCCCCTTTCCCACATAACACACAACATCATTCAATTGTTCCTATAAACAGTAGCTGAAAACGGTGGAAAAAGCTAAAAATGAATGAAATTTTGCAGACAGAGGAAAGTGATAGCAGGTAAAAATGACTTTGTGTACGTTTGGCAGTCAAGGCCAGTTGGTTCACTGTCAATCTTTCCAACCCAGTGGCTTGCAACTCAGTGGCCTGCAAATCATGAAAGAAAATTACAACATGCACTAGCCCTCTGGGTGTGTTTGGGTAATTATATTAACTGTAGTTATTTTGGGTTATGATTTACAGTAAACTAGAGAGACACAAGTTTACTCTCCTCTAAGCTACACAGACATCTGCTACTGTTTCCATTCCTATATCTACTTAGTCATCTGCTGCTTGCCTGTAGCCTGTGACACACTTCCAGGACATTAGCGACTTAAAGATAATGTGTCGCTGAGCTGAACTGAGCGAGAGTAGTCATGGGGAAAATCATTGGTGTCGGCACATTGTAGGACAGAAGGATATTCCAGATAGAGAGATATGGAGTTTTCTCAGTAAAAAGAAACACATTAGTGTGGTTGATTCAAGGAATGGACACTGGATTGTGGAGATTTTTGGCATACATGTGTTATTATGCAGCTCCGTTAAGCAGGCCAGCAATATCACCCCACAGCCGGCTTTCACACTGTCTGTCACTGTCTGACACAGGCAGTGCGGGGTGCCTCAGCCCACTCAGGGTCACACAGTGAGCTCAAAAAGTATTGGGACAGTGATACATGTTTTGTTGTTTTGGCTCCAGTACTTTAGACACACAAATATCATCCCCCCCCCCAAAAAAAATGCTAACCTCCCCTGTTATTGTAATGGTGAGAGGTTAGCATGTATTTGGTGTAGGATATTTGTGTGTGAATAACTTTCTCACTCATCATTATTCACGATTCATTCAGGATTATCCGTAATCATGGTAGAATCCACAATAATGTAGAAGTGTTTAGAAACATATTCTATTCTATTTACAATAAAAGTGAGTCCAAAATTACCCACAATACATTATTTACCATGAATTTCTATTGGACACAAAATAATCACACGCTTGATGTAGTTATTGCGTGTTTATACATACGGGACCAAACACATCTGTTTATTACTTTCATACACATATAAGTGAATTTGTCCCAATACTTTTGGTCCCCTAAAATGGGGGGAACTATGTACAAAAAGTGCTGTGATTTCTAACGGATGAAAATACCCTCATCAAATACCCTCTCTCACTTCATCACACTCCCTGCCATCAGAGTCTAATCTCTGGGGTTATTAGCTATGAGCTCTCTATGCGTCTCTCACTCACTTATGGTAATAAAAGCTGCGTCTCATTCTTAAAAGCTGAACTCAGATCTAATGGAAAGGTTGTGCATGCATGATTTGGATCATTTAAGATGTAGAATTATTACAGCACATAATATAGTCACTTTTATGTGTAATTTCTCAGGAAAAAAAAAAAGATCCATTACTATTCCTCTTGAATTTAATACAAAGGCTGGTTATTTAGAATAGTTGTGTCCTGAGAATAACTTCAGTTTGCATTTGTAGACGATCTGACGATTTTACACGTTTCGATGTTCCATGTTCCAGGCAACAACTTGCTATGTATTCTTTTTGTCAAGAGATTACAGATTTATCACAGCTCTTACGAGACAACTATTTATTTTCTCTGTTAACATACCAACATGAGGGCCTCCCGAGTAGCGAAGCGGTCTAAGACCTCACTACAGACCCGGGTTCGTTCCCAGGCTGTGTCACAACCGGCCGTGATCGCACAATTGGCCCAGCTTCGTCTGGTTTTAGCGGAGGGTTTGACTCATCGTGCTCTAGCGACTCCTTGTGGCGGGCCGGGCTCCTGCAGGCTGACCTCGGTTGTCAGTTGAACAGTGCTTCCTCCGACACATTGGTGTGGCTGGCTTCTGGGTTGAGCGGGCGGGTGGTTTGGCGGGTCATGTTTCGGAATATGCGTTGCTTGACCTTCACCTCCCGGGCTCGTTGGGGAGTTGCAGCGATGAGACAAGGTCGTAACTGGGGAGGAAAAAGGGGTTCAAATACTAACAAAAACGTGAAAGGTCAAGTAATGTGAAAATAGGCTATTGCTCTTTTTGTTAGCCTAATGTATGTTTCTATTTGCTCTATCTTCTCTCCCAATAATTTCAGCAACATGGATGATAATAACAACATCAGCGTTGAGTCCTGGAGAACTTACATTAATGAGAAAGTAAGTGGTCTCATTCACCAGCCTTCTGATGAGTGTTTGATCAGAACATTGAAGCCTGGCACAAAATACCATGTCATCAGGGTTCCTGGATCATTTAAATAACATAATCAAGTTGTTCCTAGCTGACAGAATCAATTTTAAGAAAAAAAGGTCCTGATTAAGCTGTTGATGCCTCTGCAGCAAAAGGTAAAGTGCCAGCCAACATGAAATCCCTGAGCAGTTTCCTTCCTCTCCGGCAACTGAGTTAGGAAGGACACCTGTATCTTTGTAGTGACTGGGTTTACTGATACACCATCCAAAGTGTAATTAATAACTTCACCATGCTCAAAAGGATATTCAATGTCTGCCTTTTTATTTTTACCCATCTACCAATAGGTGCCCTTCTTTGCAAGGCATTGAAAAACCTCTCTGGTCTTTGTGGTTGAATTTGTGTTTGAAATTCACATTTAATGAATTTGATTTTTTATTGAACCTTTATTTAACTAAGCAAGTCAGTTAAGAACAAATTCTTATCTACAATGACAATGCCTACCTACAGGGTCAGCCCCTGGAGCAAATTAAGGTTAAGTGCCTTGCTCAAGGACACATTGAGAGATTTTTCACATTGTCAGCTCAGGTTTTTGAACCAGCAACCTTTTGGTTACTGGCCCAACGCTCTAACAGCTAGGCTACCTGCCACCCTCAAAATACCTGCCAACCTTACAGATACCTTGGGTACATAGATGATGTAGTCATAAAAAAATAACACTATTATATCATGTGATGTTGAGCAAATGTTTACTCCTGAACTTATTTAGGCTTGCCATAACAAAGGGGTTGAATACTTATTGACTCAAGACATTTCAGCTTTTCATTTTGAATTAATTTGTAAAAAATTCTATAAACATAATTCCACTTTCACGTTATGGAGTATTGTGACAAACATCTCAATTTAATTCATTTTCAATTCAGGCTGTAAGACATCAAAATGTGGAAATGGTCAAGGGGTGCTGTCAGGTCCTGACTAGAGTAAGACCTCTAGGCATCTTTATGGTGTCTGGAGGTTACTGTATGGGCTTGACAGTAGGGTGGTCTTGGCGGACCTCTGTTTGGTTTTTGTTGGTCCCCTGCGTTGTCTCTAATTGGGATCCTATTTAAGTCGTTGAGTTTCCCACCTGCGTGTGGGTTATTGTTTGTTGCACACCCGTTCATGTTTGCGTTCGCTCCTTGTTTGTTGTTTTTGTGTAGAACAAATAAAGGAATGTCTGTTTACCTCAGCTCTGCGCCTCAGGTCCTGCCTACGCACCATGACAGGTGTGAATACTTTTTGAAGGCACTGTAAGTCAATGGAGGCTGCTGAGGGGAGGACGGCTCATAATAATGGCGGGAATGGAGCAAATGGAATGGCATCAAACCATGTATTTGATGTATTTGATACCATTTCACCCATTCCACTCCAGCCATTACCACGAGCCCGTCCTCCCCAATTAAGTTGCCACCAACCTCCTGTGCTGTAAGTGTTATTTTATGTTCACATCCAAATGTTGTTGTTACTAATGAAAAGGGAAACATTTCCAGCTCTATATAACCCTACAATCCATTTGAAACAGAACACCTTGTGACAAACAAATTTAAGGGCGGCCACAAAATACCTGAGGCGGGAAAGAGTTTGTGCCTGTGCAAATATATCACTCACTAACACACAGACGAATACCACACATATCACTCAGCATTGGCATGCTTTAAAAACAACAAACATCTAACCATATCTACAACGGAGGCAATTTGTGGAATGATAGCTTCGATTGAAGACGGCATACAAAATGGCACTTGTTGCCATGACAGCCATCTGTATGGGAGTCCTTTATAATTTGGTAGCATCACAGAAAGCACTCTTTGTCCCCATAGGCAGATTGGCCATCTGGTATTTCTGGCAAATGTTAGATATTTTTAGGGTGGGCTGGTCCCCCCAAAAATATCTATAATAATTAACATTTTTTTATGACTTTTGCGCTATTTCTCTGTTGTCATAATTGTCTATATTGAGCATTTGGCTGACCAGGGGGTTTTCTGATTGGCTAAGCTGAAAGAGTCAGATTGTCAAAGAGTGAGAGTGAGACCCGCTCTGACTCTGTCAGTCACCTGTTGTCCGGTCCTCTGGCAGTCTCTATGGTGGTGCCACAGGGTTCAATTCTTGGGCCAACTCTATTCTCTCTCTATATATATATATATATCAATGATGTCGCTCTCGCTGCTGGTGACTCTGATCCATCCCTACCAGACGACACCATTCTGTTTACATCTGGCCCCACTTTGGACACTGTGTTAACAAACCTCCAAACGAGCTTCAATGCCATACAACACTCCTTCCGCGGCCTCCAACTGCTCTTAAATGCTAGTAAAACTAAATGCATGCTTTTCAATCTAGTCTGACTTAGAATACGTGGACACCTACAAATACCTAGGTGTCTGGTTAGACTGTAAACTCTCCTTCCAGACTCACATTAATCATCTCCAATCCAAAATTAAATCCAGAATCGGATTCCTATTTCGCAACAAAGCCTCCTTCACTCATGCTGCCAAATACGCCCTCGTAAAATTGACTATCCTAACGATCCTTGACTTCGGCGATGCCATTTACAAAATAGCCTCCAACACTCTGCTCAGCAAATTGGATGTAGTCTATCACAGTGCCATCCGTTTTGTCACCAAAGCCCCATATACTACCCACCACTGTAACCTGTACGCTCTCATTGGCTGGCCCTCACTACATATTCATCGCCAAACCCACTGGCTCCAGGTCATCTATAAGTCTTTGCTAGGTAAATCCCCGCCTTATCTCAGCTCGCTGGTCACCATAGCAACACCCACCCGTAGCATGAGCTCCAGCAGGTATATTTCACTGGTCACCCCCAAAGCCAACACCTCCTTTGGCCGCCATTCCTTCTCCAGTTCTCTGCTGCCAATGACTGGAACATATTGCAAAAATCATTGAAGCTGGAGACTCCTATCTCCCCCACTAACTTTAAGCATCAGCTGTCAGAGCAGCTTACCGATCACTGCAACTGTACACAGCCCTTCTGTAAATAGCCCACCCTACTACCTCATCCCCATATTTATTATTGTTGCTCATTTGCACCCCAGTATCTCTATTTGCCCATCATCATCTGCACATCTATCACTCCAGTGTTAATGCTAATTTGTAATTATTTCGCCACTATGGCCTATTTATTGCCTTACCTCCCTAATCTTACTACATTTGCACACACTGTATATAGATTTAATATTGTGTTATTGACTGTATGTTTGTTTATCCCATGTGTAACTCTGTGTTGTTGTTTTTGTCGCACTGCTTTGCTTTGTCTTGGCAGGTCGCAGTTGTAAATGAGAACTTCTCAACTGACCTACCTGGTTAAATAAATGTGAAAAAACCCCAAAAATAAAACCTTTAGAGTGTGTGTCGTCCTGCAGCAGAGCATTTTGGGGGAAGTTGAGGTCAGGTCCAATATTGACTATGCACCCAAGAGAGAAAGAGGTTGGGCCATCCTGTAAATGTTTTAGTGAGATATAATATAATATAATATATAACATTTTGGAGACACTTTTATCCAAAGCTACTTACAGTCATGCGTGAATACATTTGTACATATGGGTGATCCCGGGAATCGAACCCAATATCCTCGTGTTGCAAAGCTCTACCAAGATGCATGACAGGGTTATAAATGCTTTCTGAAGCCTCAATTTGATATGATTTATAAGGCCTTTATTAAGTGGTGCTTATTCCACCCTTCAAGTTTATGTCACATTTGACATAGTGGGTTATGTCACATTTGACATAGTGGGTTATGTCACATTTGACATAGTGGGTTAGCTCACATTTATGAACCCTTTATTAAGCATGACATACGGTTATAGATGATTTGTAACACATTTATGAAGCCTTAATAAGCTGCATGTCATTTAAAGCAGGACCAAATAAAGTGTTACCCTAGGATGTTGCTAGGCAGGGTGGTCTTCTGGTCCCAGTGATGCTAGGCTTAGCAGCACAGACATCTCAGCTGCTACTGCAGCAGTCAGAGCGACACACACACTGAGATATGAACTGACAGTTTATTATGTAATGAACTCTTAGGATGGGGTGGGGGCATGCATGACAGCCAGGAACTTTGCAATATAAATATGCTGAACAAAAATAACGCAACATGCAACAATTTCAAAGATTTTACTGAGTTACAGTTCATATTAGGAAATCAGTCAATTGAAATAAATTCATTAGGCCCTAATCTATGGATTTCACATGACTGGGAATACAGATATGCAGTTTCTGGTAAAAAAAATACCTTCAAAATAAAGGGAAGTGGATCAGAAAACCAGTCCGTATCTGGTGTGAACACCATTTGCCTCATGCAGCGTGACACATCTCCTTCACATAGAGCTGATCAGGCTGTTGATTGTGGCCTGTGGAATGTTGTCCCACTCCTCTTCAATGGCTGTGCGAAGTTGTTGGATATTGATGGGAACTGGAACATGCTGAACGGATGTGGAGGTCCTGGGCTGGCGTGGTTACACGTGGTCTGCACTTGTGAGGCTGGTTGGACGTACTGCCAAATTCTCTGAAACGACGTTGGAGGCGACTTATGGAAGAAAAATGAACAATCAACAGCAACAGCTCTGGTGGACATTCCTGCAGTCAGAATGCCAATCAAAACATGAGGCATCTGTGGCGTTGTGCACAAGGTGCACCTATGTAATGATCATGCTGTTTAACCTCTAAAGGTCTAAGCCGTTGGAGGGCGTACTAAGCTAACATATAGACTTTTTTTTAACACGGTCATACCATGAATAACTTAGCTATTCGATTTTGAATTTTAGGACCCCTTTGGGTTATTCAAAAAAATTAATAATAATGATTTGATAAAAATATAGAATTAGCCCATAGAAACAAAAACATTTATCATAATGAATACAATTCTGAAGCTATGGAAATATTTTAGTTATTTTGGACACATATTTATATCCTTATTTTTTTGGGGGGGGGGGTCGTAGAGCGAAATGGAGAGTCACTCCTTTCCATAGTGTGGTCATAATAGTTTGTAGGCCAAACCGTTTGGACGCTACATATGTCTCATGGTTTTCGGAATGTCTCATGGTATGACAATCACCGCTGTAGCTCGGCGGATGTGGGGGATTGAGATGCAGCCCATGCAAACAACCTGATATCTCTAGCTTAAACTGACGGATTTTGATTATGTTACAAATATTGACGCATGTGCATCAATAGACTCTTAATAAATCAGCTTCTTGATGTGCCACACCTGTCAGGTGGGTGGATTATCTTGGAAAAGGAGAAATGCTCACTAACAGGGATGTAAACAAATTTGTGCACAAAAGTTCTGAGAAATCCGGGATCTTTTATTTCAGTTCATGAAACATGGGACCAACACTTAAGATGTTGCGTTTATATTTTTGTTCAGTGTAGTTTGTTGCTGGGCCCAGCACAGGCAGTGTTGTCGCCTGGTATTCTGGTACCAGTGTTGTGGGAAAGGATGCTAGGCTTAGCAGAGACAGCTCAGAGGTGAGTACAGTGGAGGTAGGAGGAAAACAGAGAGAAACAGATGTAATGCCAGTTAATATGTTGTCTCTATATGTAATAGCAATAACACTTAGGAGTAGGGGTTGGAACCGGTTCAGGGAACATAACCAAAAACTGGAAAATATAGATTTTTCAAGAAACAGAAATGTAACCTGTAACGATTTATAAACTGATTAAGAACTTTATTTTATATTCCAGGAATTTTTTTCCAGTCCCCCAACAAAACGCAACCAAGTGCCTATGTAAAACCCTATTTGAGTGTCTGCCTGCAAACTGAAAGGCTACTCTACTGACATTACAAGCTTCATTCAGAAGAAAGGGAGAGAGATTTTTTATTAGCTAGAGAAGAATTGATTCACTTTTTCAATGCTAGTTAAAGATACTATAGGCCAGTGGTTCCCAACATTATTCCATTACTGTACCACCAACTGAATTTTGCTCTACCCAGAGTACCCCTGAAGTACCCCCTTGTGCATTTTACCAGTATGCCTATGGTCTCACAAGTCTTCTCATGTACCCCCTGTAGATAGGCGAAGTACCCCCATGGGTCCTAGTACCCCTGGTTTGGAAACACTGCTATAGGCCTAGTTATCACATTTCACGTTGGATTTATTAACAACAAAAAGGTAAGACCGTAAGTGTTTTAATTCTGGTGCCGCTCTGCACACACAAACTTGTTAGCTAGCTAGCTCAAAGGACATTCAGAGTTCCTCCATAGAAGCCACTCCTCATAGGTATAATTCTGTGGACCTATTTTAGTTAATGCATGTATGCCCAGCCCATCAAGCCTCCTCCTCAACCCTCTCTTGCTCTCTCCCCACCAGGAACATTTCAGTCTCATCTTGCTCCATAGGCTACACCTGTCTGTCCATCCTGCATGTAAACAATTAGCTTGCCTGCTCTATCCACACTGATTGGTGAAGTAATTTAATTAGCTAAATGTTAAAAAAAAAAACAGTTGATTTCACAGGTTAAAAAAGGAAACAATACTTTTTAAAGGTTCAAACTGGTTCAGAACTTTATTTTGCTGGTTGGAACAGTGGAACGAAACAAAACAAAATGGTGGTTCTGTTCAGAACGAAACAATTGGAAAATACTTTAGGTACCAACCCCTGCAGAGACAGAGTGAGGCACAGACAGCCTGCACAGCAGGGAGGTAACAGAGGCATGTTGAGGTTAACAGAGGCACAGTTATGTTGTATTTGTCTTAAACATGAGCTGGTTAAAAAGAGCTGGTTAAAAAAGGAGGCGCACTATGTTTCACCAGTCACTGGTACAGTAACAGGAGGAGGACTATGTTTCACCAGTCACTGGTACAGTAACAGGAGGAGGACTATGTTTCACCAGTCACTGGTACAGTAACAGGAGGAGGACTATGTTTCACCAGTCACTGGTACAGTAACAGGAGGAGGACTATGTTTCACCAGTCAATGGTACAGTAACAGGAGGAGGACTATGTTTCACCAGTCACTGGTACAGTAACATGAGGAGGACTATGTTTCACCAGTCACTGGTACAGTAACAGGAGGAGGACTATGTTTCACCAGTCACTGGTACAGTAACATGAGGAGGACTATGTTTCACCAGTCACTGGTACAGTAACATGAGGAGGACTATGTTTCACCAGTCACTGGTACAGTAACAGGAGGAGGACTATGTTTCACCAGTCACTGGTACAGTAACAGGAGGAGGACTATGTTTCACCAGTCACTGGTACAGTAACAGGAGGAGGACTATGTTTCACCAGTCACTGGTACAGTAACAGGAGGAGGACTATGTTTCACCGGTCACTTGTACAGTAACAGGAGGAGGACTATGTTTCACCGGTCACTGGTACAGTAACAGGAGGAGGACTATGTTTCACCGGTCACTGGTACAGTAACAGGAGGAGGACTATGTTTCACCGGTCACTGGTACAGTAACAGGAGGAGGACTATGTTTCACCGGTCACTGGTACAGTAACAGGAGGAGGACTATGTTTCACCGGTCACTGGTACAGTAACAGGAGGAGGACTATGTTTCACCGGTCACTGGTACAGTAACAGGAGGAGGACTATGTTTCACCGGTCACTGGTACAGTAACAGGAGGAGGACTATGTTTCACCGGTCACTGGTACAGTAACAGGAGGAGGACTATGTTTCACCAGTCACTGGTACAGTAACAGGAGGAGGACTATGTTTCACCAGTCACTGGTACAGTAACATGAGGAGGACTATGTTTCACCAGTCACTGGTACAGTAACATGAGGAGGACTATGTTTCACCAGTCACTGGTACAGTAACAGGAGGAGGACTATGTTTCACCAGTCACTGGTACAGTAACAGGAGGAGGACTATGTTTCACCAGTCACTGGTACAGTAACATGAGGAGGACTATGTTTCACCAGTCACTGGTACAGTAACAGGAGGAGGACTATGTTTCACCAGTCACTGGTACAGTAACAGGAGGAGGACTATGTTTCACCAGTCACTGGTAAAGTAACATGAGGAGGACTATGTTTCACCAGTCACTGGTACAGTAACATGAGGAGGACTATGTTTCACCAGTCACTGGTACAGTAACAGGAGGAGGACTATGTTTCACCAGTCACTGGTACAGTAACAGGAGGAGGACTATGTTTCACCAGTCACTGGTACAGTAACAGGAGGAGGACTATGTTTCACCAGTCACTGGTACAGTAACAGGAGGAGGACTATGTTTCACCAGTCACTGGTACAGTAACAGGAGGAGGACTATGTTTCACCAGTCACTGGTACAGTAACAGGAGGAGGACTATGTTTCACCAGTCACTGGTACAGTAACATGAGGAGGACTATGTTTCACCAGTCACTGGTACAGTAACAGGAGGAGGACTATGTTTCACCAGTCACTGGTACAGTAACAGGAGGAGGACTATGTTTCACCAGTCACTGGTACAGTAACAGGAGGAGGACTATGTTTCACCAG
Organism: Thymallus thymallus; assembly: GCA_023634145.1. Taxonomy (NCBI): domain Eukaryota; kingdom Metazoa; phylum Chordata; class Actinopteri; order Salmoniformes; family Salmonidae; genus Thymallus; species Thymallus thymallus. Next base: position 34,801,550 of record CM042405.1, read on the forward strand.
TCACTGGTACAGTAACAGGAGGAGGACTATGTTTCACCAGTCACTGGTACAGTAACATGAGGAGGACTATGTTTCACCAGTCACTGGTACAGTAACAGGAGGAAGACTATGTTTCACCAGTCACTGGTACAGTAACAGGAGGAGGACTATGTTTCACCAGTCACTGGTACAGTAACAGGAGGAGGACTATGTTTCACCAGTCACTGGTACAGTAACAGGAGGAGGACTATGTTTCACCAGTCACTGGTACAGTAACAGGAGGAGGACTATGTTTCACCAGTCACTGGTACAGTAACAGGAGGAGGACTATGTTTCACCAGTCACTGGTACAGTAACAGGAGGAGGACTATGTTTCACCAGTCACTGGTACAGTAACATGAGGAGGACTATGTTTCACCAGTCACTGGTACAGTAACAGGAGGAGGACTATGTTTCACCAGTCACTGGTACAGTAACAGGAGGAGGACTATGTTTCACCAGTCACTGGTACAGTAACAGGAGGAGGACTATGTTTCACCAGTCACTGGTACAGTAACAGGAGGAGGACTATGTTTCACCAGTCACTGGTACAGTAACAGGAGGAGGACTATGTTTCACCAGTCACTGGTACAGTAACATGAGGAGGACTATGTTTCACCAGTCACTGGTACAGTAACATGAGGAGGACTATGTTTCACCAGTCACTGGTACAGTAACAGGAGGAGGACTATGTTTCACCAGTCACTGGTACAGTAACAGGAGGAGGACTATGTTTCACCAGTCACTGGTACAGTAACAGGAGGAGGACTATGTTTCACCAGTCACTGGTACAGTAACAGGAGGAGGACTATGTTTCACCAGTCACTGGTACAGTAACATGAGGAGGACTATGTTTCACCAGTCACTGGTACAGTAACAGGAGGAGGACTATGTTTCACCAGTCACTGGTACAGTAACAGGAGGAGGACTATGTTTCACCAGTCACTGGTACAGTAACATGAGGAGGACTATGTTTCACCAGTCACTGGTACAGTAACAGGAGGAGGACTATGTTTCACCAGTCACTGGTACAGTAACAGGAGGAGGACTATGTTTCACCAGTCACTGGTACAGTAACAGGAGGAGGACTATGTTTCACCAGTCACTGGTACAGTAACAGGAGGAGGACTATGTTTCACCAGTCACTGGTACAGTAACAGGAGGAGGACTATGTTTCACCAGTCACTGGTACAGTAACAGGAGGAGGACTATGTTTCACCAGTCACTGGTACAGTAACATGAGGAGGACTATGTTTCACCAGTCACGGGTACAGTAACATGAGGAGGACTATGTTTCACCAGTCACTGGTACAGTAACATGAGGAGGACTATGTTTCACCAGTCACTGGTACAGTAACATGAGGAGGACTATGTTTCACCAGTCACTGGTACAGTAACAGTGGAGAAACGCTGTACTATGCCACATGTTAGTACACTATATATATATACAAAAGTATGTGGACAATGTTATCAAATCAAGCACACAGCCACGCAATCTCCATAGACAATCATTGGCAGTGGAATGGCCTTACTGAAGAGCTCAGGGACGTTCAACATGGCACCATCATCGGATGCCACCTTTCCAACAAGATAGTTCGTCAAATATCTGCCCTGTTAGAGATGCCCCAGTCAACTGTTTTTATTTAACCTTTATTTTACTAGGCAAGTCAGTTAGGGACTCATTCTTATTTACAAAGACAGCCTAGGAACAGTGGGTTAACTGCCTTGTTCAGGGGCAGAACTACAGATTCTTACCTTGTCAGCTCGGGGATTCGATCTGACAACCTTTCAGTTACAGGCCCAAAACTCTAACCACTCGGCCCCAACTGTAAGTGCTGTTATTGTGAAGTGGAAACATCTGGGAGCAACAATGGCTCAGCCGCGAAGTGGTCGGCCACACAAGCTCACAGAACGGGATCACCAAGTGATGAAGCGTGTAAAGTGTAAAAAAACGTCTGTCCTCGGTTGCAACACTCACTACAGAGTTCCAAACTGCCTCTGGAAGCAACGTCAGCACAATAACTGTTTGTCGGTAGCTTCGTGAAATGGCTTTCCATGGCCGAGCAGCCGCACACAAGCCTAAGATCACCATGTGCAATGCTAAGCGGTTCGTCTGGAGTGGTGTAAAGCTTGCCGCCATTGGACTCTGGAGCAGTGGAAACGCATTCTCTGGAGTGATGAATCACGCTTCACCATCTGGCAGTCCAAGGGATGAATCTGAGTTTGGCGGATGCCAGGAGACCGCTGCCTGCCCAAATGTTTGGTGGAGGAGGAATAATGGTCTGGGGCTGTTTTTCATGGTTTGGACTTGGCCCCTTAGTTCCAGTGAAGGGAAATCTTAACGCTACAGTATACAATGACATTCTAGACGATTCTGTGCTTCCAACTTTGTGGCAACAGTTTGGGGAAGGTAATTTCCTGTTTCAGCATGACAATGCCCCCGTGCACAAAGCGAGGTCCATACAGAAATGGCTTGTCAAGATCGGTGTGGAACAACTTGACTGCCCTGCACAGAGTCCTGACCTCAACCCCATCGAACACCTTTGGGATGAATTGGAATGTTGACTACGAGCCAGGCCTAATCGCCCAACATTAGTGCCCTACCTCACTAATGCTCTTGTGGCTGAATGGAAGCAAGTCCCTGCAGCGTGGAGGCTGTTATAGCAGCAAAGGAGGGACCAACACCATATTAATGCACCTGATTTTGGAAAGAGCAAGTGTCCACATACTTTCGGTCATGTAGTGTATATACAAGTGCCTTCAGAAAGTATTCATACCCCTTGACATATTCCACATTTTGTTGTGTTACAGCCTGAATTCAAAATTGATTCAATAGATGTTTTTCTCACCAATCTACACACAATACCCCATAATGACAAAGTGAAAACATGTTTTTAGAGATTATTGCTAATTTATTGAAAATTAAATACAGAAATATTTACATAAGCATTCACACCCCTGAGTCAATACCTTGTAGAAGCACCATTGGCAGCGATTACAGCAGTGGGTCTTTCTGGGTAAATCTCTAAGAGCTTTCCACACCTGGATTGTGCAATATTTGCCCATTATTCCTATTCAAAAATGTTCAAGCTCTGTCAAATTGGTTGTTGATCGTTGCTAGACAACCATTTTCAGGTCTTGCCATATATTTTCAATTAGATTTAAGTCAAAACTGTAACTCGGCCACTCAGGAACATTCACTGTCTTCTTGGTAAGCAACTCCAGTGTAGATTTGGCCTTGTGTTTTAGGTTATTGTCCTGCTGAAAGATGAATTCATCTCCCACTGTCTGGTTTTCCTCTAGGATTTTGCCTGTGCTTAGCTTCACTCCCTAGTCCTTGCCAATGACAAGCTTGCCCATAACATGATGCAGCTACCATTATGCTTGAAAATATGGAGAGTGGTAATCAGTGATGTGTTGTATTGGATTTGCCCCAAACATAACACTTTGTATTCAGGACAAAAATGAATGCATGTTTTGGAATAATTTCGTTCTCTACAGGCTTCCTTCTGTTCACTTTGTCATTTAGGTGAGTATTGTGGAGTAACTACAGTATTGTTGATCCATCCTCAGTTTTCTCCTATCACAGACATTAAACTCTGTAACTATTTTAAAGTCACCATTGGCCTCATGCTGAAATCCCTGAGCGGTTTCCTTCCTCTCCGGCAACTGAGTTAGGAAGGACGCCTGTATCTTTGTCGTAACTGGGTGTATTCATATACCATCCAAAGTGTAATTAATAACTTCACCATGGTCAAAGGGATATTCAATGTCTGCTTTAAATAAAATAAAAAATACTATTACCCATCTACCAATAGGTGCCCTTTTTTGCGAGGCATTGGAAACCTCCCTGGTCTTTGTGGTTGTATCTGTGTCTGAAATTCACTGTTCCGCTGAGGGACCTTACAGATAATTGTATGTGTGTGTTACAGAGATCACACTAGGTAGTTATTCAAAAATCATGTTAACACTATTATTGCACACAGAGAGAGTCCATTCAACTTATTAAGTAAATGTTTACTCCTGAACTTATTTAGTCTTGCCATAACAAAGAGGTTGAATACTTACTGATCCAAGACATTTCAGCTTTTCATTTTTTATTCATTTGTAAAAATACAGTATAATTCCACTTAGACAATATGGGGTATTGTGTGTAGGCCAGTGACCGAAAATTTACATTTCATACATTTTTTATTCAGGCTGTAACACAACAAGGACAACAGACCGAGGAGTAGCAGACAGCTGTGGACAAATCAATTCAGGCTGCAAGTGTAGGCCAAATGACAATAGCAGAATGTCATTACAATACATGTTTAGTTGTTTTGTAACAGATGTCTCTTTCCATTCATCGAATTGCGGGTGCACAGTGAAATGTTTTAATGCTAGAATTATTATTACAGGAGCGCCTTTCGAAGTGATTGTTTGACAATCAGATAAAAACATGATGACCGGTTGTGTTTATACCATATTGAAAGGTAATAGGTTACTAGGCTCACGGAGATCATATGACATTTATTGGGATTCTATATGTAATTGTTTGATTATACCTAGGTTATGAAAATGTTTGCGCGCCCGCTTGGGTGCCCTGTACCTGTAAGAAATTAGATCTACTTTCACCCCTGGCGCAGGGCTGTTTTTTTGTCCCAGTCCGCCTCTGGAAGTCCCTTTGCATTATGGTGCTTTTCCATGTACGGTAGTAATAGAGCTGGATGGAAAGACTGCAATGTTTTGTTTCATATGACGGGAGAGAGTACTTTTCATCAATGCTATGCTAATCTGTTTGTCTGTGTCTCATTGGCTACATATGTGAGGCGGAAACTAATTAATGCAGTCCTACATGAATAACACCTGACCTTTTACAGTCTTACGAATGCAGAGACATGGAACAGATAAGACTTAGTGGGCCCTGATAAAAGTGTTATGAAGACATTACCATTTGAATACAGTGTTTCTTTTGGACGTAGTTTATGTGACAATCCACGAATAAGTGCTGAATTCCATATTTGCTATTGTTGTAGAGGTCACAAACACGATTAAACGTTTCCGAACCTTTTCCAAAATGCTGCATCTCAACATAGCATGTTATTATTTTTAATTTGGTAGAGGAGGTTTTTGGGGTCAGGGTGCATGGTGGAAGTAATTTTGCAGCTGTGTAACACAGAGAGGAACTACTCCAATCTTCACACATAATTTCACATTATTATTTTTATGGGCTAAAAGTGTGAAAAGGCACACACAAGTAATGCTAGCAAAAATAGCTAGCCTCACAAACCCTGTCACCCTCACAGGCTTGTCTCAAAACCCAACCCTAGGCAACATCAACTTTGTCTCAGGGAAATGTATATTATTCTGTTTGTAAATATGACACTCCATTTAGTATGACATATTATGTAATGTTAGGTTTTATTTATTTATTTATTTTATTTAACTAGGCAAGTCTGTTAAGAACAAATTCTCATTTACAATTACAGCCTACCCCGGCCAAACCCTGAAGATGCTGGGCCAATTGTGCACCGCCCTGTGGGACTCCCAATTACGGCCGGATTGTGATACAGCCTGGAATCAAACCAGGGTTTGTAGTGACGCTTTCTAGCACTGAGATGCAGTGCCTTAGAACGCTGCGCCACTTGGGAGTACAATATTTGAGAAATTATAGGACGTATAGTGTGACGGTGCGAGTGGTGATGGCGAAAAAAGAGGCAAGAACGAAGTGAAATAAACAAAAGGCTTCTTTAATAAGCAAAAGGGAACACAGCACCTCACTGACAGAACTTAAAGAGAACATAATGAGCTAACACAACACAGGTGTGGATGAGAAGGGTGTTGCTGCCATCGTCCTACTTGCCGCCGGAGGAGGAGCGCCGGAGAGGAGGAGGTCCCGCAGCTCCACGCCTGGTCGTGCAATAACATACGAATTGGATGAAGTAACTTATCATACGTCTTCGAGGAGGTATAGTGTTATACGTCTTTCTCTGAGACCAGGTTGTCTGTTGCGTCTAGCATGTGTTTGCCACATAGCTTATTTTGGGCTTTTATCCAAAAACCCTAACCCTTTTCGATACTAGATCAGAGCAAGTCAAATATTCTGGTAACTGTTTTTCTTAAATGTTGTGCTGTATTTTTTATTTTTTACATTGAAATTGATCGCTGTTTTGTTTCATATTGTAGTTGATTGTTGTGTTAGTGGGATTATGGCACCATTGTGAATGAGACCCTCATTAGAGGCTGCTGCCTATAGACATAGACTAGAAATCACTGGTCACTTTAATAAATGGAACACTAGTCACTTCAATAATGTTTACATATCCTGCATTACTCTTCTCATATGTATATACTGTATTCTATACTATTCTACTGTATCTTAGTCCGTGACGCTCTAAACTAGCTCATCAATATACTTATATATTCTTAATTCCATTATTTTGCTTAGATTTGTGTGTATTGGGTATATGTTGTGAAATTGTTATTATAGATATTACTTGTTAGATATTACTGCACTGTCGGAGCTAGAAACACAAGCATTTCGCTACACCCGCAATAACATCTGCATCTAACACGTGTATGTGACCAATAACATTCGATTTGATTTGATTTGATATGATGGGCAGCTGACTCGAATAACCCACTTACCAGAGGCATATAGCCTATTCTCTTCAATTGTCCCATCACCTAGTTTTAACACATCAGGCAACTCTTGATATTATATATTTTTCTACACACTATGCTACATGTGGTTAAATATATCAAACTTGGCTGGATATTTTTTAACCCATTAATGGTTACCTTCCTTCCAGGCTATAGAACACATCGTGCCTTTCTGCCAGTCACAATACATGGCATGCTCTACCATCAGTGATGGTTGCATGCGTTCAATAACAAGAACACATCATACACACACACACGTTACCCAAGATAGGAGGTCATCATTTCTTATAGGTTGAAGTGAGAATCTAAAAACGAAAGTAATAAAAAGTGGTTTAACGTGAATTAGAATAATGGAACTCATTCTTTCGTTTGGTCGATAATGATTGGGTGGGTGTTCAAAATGATGGCGTGTCTCATTACTGAGTGAGAGTGGAGGTTGGGATGCGACGCGAGTGCACTACACTGGTCCATGGCGTTGTGGTACCTCGGAGCACGTGACACAGAAACGCACAAAGCGACTCCTTCCTTATAAATAATAATCCCACACCTCAGACAGACACATCGCTGTCTCTTGGCTTTACTAAACAATGATGCGAGGCTCACCATGACGAAAATTCGAATGAAAAACGACTTTTGAGACACTTTGATAAAGCAACTGTTGACATCAATAGGCTACGATTCCTGAGATTGTATATGTGGATACATTTTCTCGTCTTCATGTAATAAATTAAATCTAGCATATGGATCGGCGCAAGTTGTTTGTGCAAAGAATGTGAAGGTAAAAACTAATTTTGTTTAAATAAAATCAAATGTTGCACTAATGCGTAGTCAAAAATGTTTTACTGCATTGATTTCGCCATAACCTTTTGAGAGTGTATCTTATGCGACTCTGATTACATGCCTGCAGTCTCTCCACAACCTTACTTACTGTTGGTCTTTCTCATTCATCCATGAATGGGACATGGGGCATCGTCACATTGTTGTATAGCCTATATCACAACCGATAAATTGTTTGCTTATCTATAAACATCTGCATGACAATGCTATAACAATTATTCTCAATAGCCTATACTTTTTAATTTTTTATTAATGTCGATGTAGGTTATTGTAATTTTTTTTAACGAAATGTACTGATATATTCATTATCAAATGACAGTGTTATGTACTGTTTATCCATGGGACCAAAAATATAGTTATGTACAATTCATAGATTGATTCAACAAATCAATCTATGCCTTGACAGAATATAACTACCTCCCTTGATGCATAATTAATTGAATCATTATTTTGAAACGTAATCCTTTATGACCCCTTCATTTAAAGGACAGATTGACCTACATAGGCTACTTAATGCAATGTTTTTATCCTGGGGGCAGCACAGAAGGTTAGATATGGGTCTCATTATTTTGTCATCTACTGTTAATTCTCTCACTATTGTCTGAGAAGCATCTGCTGGAGAGTCAGCTGGCTGATACAGCAGGGATGTCAATAATATCACCCAGCAACATACACATCACCCACAATTAAATACATACACATTTGCCATTCCCCACATGTCACGATTAAACAGAAATTCAACTAACTAAATAAGATTTCTAACTTGTTTTCAACTTTTTTCTCTAGATACTCATCATATGTTACATCGTTTACCTCTCAACTGAACAGCCATGAAGTCTGCTCTGGATGGAATAGCTGACACCACTTTCCAAACAATAATTACTGGTTTGCAATATCTTGGCTCCAACGATGTAAGCTACAATGACCCGTCCATTGATTCTGGCTTTGCCAAGACTGGATTCCATTTACAGAAGGCTCACTCTGCCCCACTTAGAAACTCCTTCCCTGGAGAAACTAGAGACGAGGAGCTCATCTTTAACGGCAACTCCATTTACCCAACCAACTTCTCTGAACTGGTTGGCAATGGGACCTTTGTGGACGGCGGGGGTTCTATCCAATGCGGGGAGAACTTCGTGGACATGGAGTGTTTCATGATTCTGACCCCCAGCCAGCAGATGGTAGTAGCGGTCATGGCACTCACCCTGGGAACCTTCACAGTCCTGGAGAACCTTACCGTACTGTGTGTGATCCTCCATTCCAGCACCCTGCGCTGTCGGCCCTCCTACCACTTCATAGGCAGCCTGGCTGTGGCCGACCTTCTCGGCAGTGTCATATTTGTGTACAGTTTCTTGGACTTCCATGTGCTACACCGGAAGGACAGCCCCAATGTGTTTCTCTTTAAGCTTGGTGGAGTTATCGCCTCTTTCAGTGCCTCTGTGGGCAGTCTCTTTCTCACGGCCATAGACCGCTACATCTCCATCCACAGGCCCATGGCTTACAAGCAGATCGTCACCAAGACCAAGGCTGTCTTCGCCTTCTGCACGATGTGGACTATCTCCATTGTCATCGCGGTGCTCCCCCTACTGGGCTGGAACTGTAAGCAACTGAACTCGGTGTGCTCTGACATTTTCCCACTCATCGACGAGAAGTACCTGATGTTCTGGATAGGGATGACCAGTGTGCTGTTGCTGTTGATCATCTACGCCTACATGTTCATCCTGCGGAAGACCCACCACCACGCCGTGCGCATGATCAGCCGCAGCTCCCAGAAGAGCATCACCGTCTACACGGCGGACGGCGCCAAGGTGCAGACAATGCGACCCGAGCAGGCCCGCATGGACATCCGGCTGGCCAAGACCTTGGTGCTGATCCTGGTGGTCCTAATCATATGCTGGGGCCCTGTGCTGGCCATCATGGTCTACGACCTCTTCTGGAAGATGAACAACTTCATCAAGACGGTCTTTGCCTTCTGCAGCATGCTCTGCCTGCTCAACTCCACCGTTAACCCCGTCATCTACGCCCTGAGGAGTAAGGACCTGCGCCGGGCTTTTCTCAACATCTGCCAGACATGCAGGGGAACTTCTCAACCACTGGACAACAGCGCTGAGTCCGATTGCCACAGTAGGAGGAGCGTAAAGGCACAGCCGCAGCCTACAAATCCACGGCTAGCTGTGCAAAGACCACTGTGAAATTGGCCAAAATCACCCTGTTGGTCTCCACGAGGAACCTGCAGAGGCAGTCTGAGATACCTTCTGCCATCATGAGACCGTGAAGGAATCAACTCTGGAGGAATCGTGTAGAATAGTCACCCAACACGTCACTGCCCTGAAAGATGGCCAAACATGAACTTCAAATTCAGTGATTTGAAGGATAAGAGAATGTGGCTTTTTATTTCAATCTTTCAGAAGCACTTCATTCATTTATTTTCATAGTGGCGATAAGCATTGTTAATCTGCACAGAGTTGTGTATTTAGTGGCTGATCTGCCCTTTGACTGTATGGTTTGTCTCTATAAAGTGCTTGTAGGTGAAATTGGCTGCTCTTTATATTGTAAATAAGTACATTGTGATCGTTTGTAGTTCTTGCCATAAAGTACGTTGTGTGAAACTTTTTTTTTTATTTCTTTTTTTTTTGAGTGATGCATAATTGAGGGCAATGTTATGCCATACAAGAGTAGATCATGTACATCTTTTTTAATGATTCACATTATTTCGTCTTATGCGGAGACAGATTTCCCCCAAAGAAGAACCACAACCACAAAGACATGTAATGTTGCGCAGTTTTAAATATCCATCTCATATGCATTAAATAAGTGTTTTTCTGTCAATAAACATTTTCATTTCGGTTTCAAATAAAAGCATTCAGGAAAGCAGCTTGTGAACCACACATGCAGTATAATACACATCTCATGAGATTGAGGGCCACACTGCAATGCTACTGTGAAGAATAGACATTATCTCATAAAACTACAGAGACGGAAGAAATATCAAGTAATTATGTGTAGTAACTTACTCCAAACCAGACTAATTTAGTAATAAGCAATGTATATGAATGCTTTCATCTGAACACAGCAATTGAAACACAAAAAGCTTTGCAATCAATCACCAACCGAGAACTGTCAGAAACAATGACAAGTGACAAATGAAAGAAAATCTGTCTAAGTCAGTGAAGGACCAAAGGAATGTGCATTTTTAAGATGTCTCTGCTAGGATAAAAATGTACAAATACTTCATTTACATTCATAATAATTTAATTATTCAATCAAAATTATTGTAGTTTTGTCACGTCCGGGTGTGTAGAGAGACCAAGGCGCAGCAAAGCGATAGTTCGACATCGTTTATTAAACTAATAAACTATACTGGACATCGAACTATACAAAATAACAAATATAATATAATTATAAAACACACGTAGCACGAACACGGGACAACATATAACAACAACAATGAACCACCCCAAGGGAGTGGAACATAGACAATTAAGTAGGATCCCTAATTAGAGGTAATGCATAGCAGCTGCCTCTAATTAGGGATCCCACACACAACACCACACAGATGTAGAATTATAGATCTGCCAGACTCTGACCATAGAACTATAGAGAAGCAAAGCTTCTCTATGGCCAGAGCCTGACAAGTTTCCCCATTCAAACACATTCCAATCCTCTGAATAAAGTCAAGTGTGCACAGTACTCACACGCAGTGGCGACCCGTCATACAGGGCTGATGGGGCAGAGCCCCACCTGTTTTGAGCCCTACATTTTTGGCAAAAAAATTAAAATTTTTGAGGGCTTGCCTGTTTTGCATGTTATTTTAGCATTAATATGTGTCACATATTAGTTTGCAAACAATGTAAACAAATTATATATCATTGAGTTAATAAAGCTGCATACAAACGGGTCTGTCTTGCTAACCTAGCTGGGCAGTGCATCTCTTGGTCTGTCTGTCTTGCTTGCTTGCCAGCCACTTCCAGGGCTGTGTTCTGTGACTTTGTGCCTGACAAAAGTGAGAGTGAAATACAACTATTTATTACATTTGATAAACGCCAACTGCAGCTCGGAAAAGAACATGTATTCATATGCGTCTCGCGTGAACATGCATTCATATGTGCGTGCACGAAATGAAACCACCTCTGTGGGGAGCAGTCCAGACAATATATGGGAGTGATGGCACTTCTCATAGGTGCACAATTTTAAAACAAGACAATAATCTAGTCTCTCAGTCAAGGTTTAGTTACAACTCTGGACTAATGCATGATGGAAAGCAATGGATTAACATTGACTATTGATTTATATATTGTATTTAAAATGTTGATTAGCTGGGCATACTGGGCAATATGGATGCACATCTCTCAGTAAATAATAACCATCAAGAATTCAGCCAAGCCATAGTATAAATAGTATTTTATATATCTGGGGGAGACAGTTTGAATGGGCCTGATGCAGCTGATCAAATTAACAATAGTATTGTTATCTATAATTTACAGGTGCTATGCTTAAGTTTGTCAGTAGAGGAGATGCTGGATCATCAGCCAGTACAAGCACAGACTCAGTTGATCCACATCCAGCCTCAGCCAGTACTAACACAGACCCAGTACAGCCGGCTTCAGCAAATACTAACACAGACCCAGTACTGGCAGCTTCAGCAAGTACTAACACAGACCCAGTACAGCCGTCTTCAGCAAGTACTAACACAGACCCAGGTGAAGTACAGGCAGCCTCAGTCAGTACTAGCACAACCAGAGGTGTACAGCCAGCATCAGATACAAGCAGCTCAGACCTTAATAGAACAGTTGCTGCTCCACCAAATGACCCAGCAGATTGGCCCCCAGTCTTAACAGACTTTATGAGGACTGAGTTAGTGCGCAGAGTTCCATTCAAACCAGGACTGGATTTTTCTTACCCTAAAGACAAGTCTAGAAGAGGTTTCCATTCAGACTTATTACAGAGACCGCTGTCAAATGGGGAAAAGATTACCAGGAGCTGGCTTTCATACCCAATCAAAAACAATGCTGTGTACTGTTTTTGCTGTAAGCTCTTTTCTACGAAAGACTACAAAATAATAAAGGAAGGCGTGAATGACTGGTCAAATATCAACGCCATTCTGAAACACCATGAGGGTCGTCCTGAACACTCAAACAATACGATTAAGTGGAGAGAACTTGATCTGTGCCTAAGTCGGGGACAGACTCTTGACCAGATACAAATGACATTTTTGGAGGCTGAAAGAAAGAGATGGAGGGATGTCCTTACACGTTTAATAAGTTTCACCCAGTCTCTGGCTGAAAGAAACCTAGCATTCAGGGGTTCATCAGACAAACTTTTCCAACCAGATAATGGAAACTTCCTGAAAGAGGTTGAATTACTGGCAAAATTTACCATGTTATGGAAAATCATCTCAGCAAAATTAAAGATGGAGAGACACGTGCTCATTACCTTGGGAAGGGCACACAGAATGAGCTGATACAGATTGTGAGTGACAAGATTCTGGAAGCAATAGTGACTCAAGTAAGAGAATCAAAGTACTTCTCCATTATCTTGGACTGTACACCTGACATTAGTCACCAGGAGCAAATGTCCATTATTCTGAGAAGCATGGCTTTAAAGGGAAAGCCAGAGATAAAGGAGCACTTCCTCTGCATTTTTGAATGAGGTTACAACAGGCTTGAATCTGTCCACTGTCATCTTAGATAAGCTGAATGAGCTGAAGATTCCATTTGAAGATTGCAGAGGGTAAGCTTATGATAATGGGGCCAATATGAAGGGCAAGCACCAAGGAGTACAAGCCAGACTGCAAAAAAAAAATCCCAGAGCCATGATTGTCCCATGTGGAGCACATACCTTGTCATTGCAGATGCTGCCAAATCTTCAAAAAATGCAGTTGGGTTTTTTGGGCATGTGCAAAAGCTCTTCACCTACTTTTCAGCTGGCACACAAAGATGGAGTGTTTTGAAGAAACACGTGAACATAACCGTGATGTCATGGAGTGGCACAAGATGGGAGAGTAGGCTCCAAATGTTCATGGAATAAGGTATCAGGCTTCTGAGGTTCGGGGGGCATTACTGGAAGCCAGACAGACGATCAACGATCCTGTGGCCAAAGTGGAGGCACAAGCACTTGCAGAGGAAGTTGGGTCCTACCGCTTCTTGATTTGCTGTGTCGTAAAGTGTGAGATACTGACAATGACAAACAAGGTGAACAAGCTCCTCCAATCAGCCTCAATGCAGTTGGATATCGCAGTGAATTTAATCTCAAATGCAAAGGCCTCCCTGACTACTTACCAGGAAACTGGATTCTCTGAGGCCCAGACAACAGCCAAAAGCATTTGCGAATAAATGAATGTGGAGGCTGTTCTGAAAATGAAGAGACTGAGAAACAGCAAGAGACATTTCAGCTATGAGGCTCCTGATGAACCAGTGACTGATGCACTGAAAAGTCAACTACTTCAACATTGTGGATGACTTTGCTGTGACATCCATGGATGAGAGATTTGAAACACTCAACCAGCTGAAAACCATATATGGAGTGCTGCTGAACTTCAGCACTGCCTCTCAGATGTCCAGAGAATCTTTAAAGGCAAACTGCATGGAAGTTGAAAACACTATAACCTTCAGAGATGACTGTGACATCAGTGGAATGGATCTGGCACACAAGATTCAGAATTGACATGATCTGCCATCAGATAAGATGACTGCCTTTGAGCTGCTTTCCTTTCTCTGTGATAAAAACCTGGAGGAACTCTATCTTAACCTAACTGCAGTCAGCCTACCAGTAACAGTAGCATCGGCAGAGAGGAGCTTTTCACAGGAACGTTCGAGTGGTCTGGCCATCATGAGCATAAATCGTGATGTGGGGAAACACATGTCCTATGATGACATCATTGATGATTTTGTCTCAAGAAAGTGCAGAAGAGGAATATTTTGATGGTAAGATTTTAATTCAAACATTCAAATGTTTACACACTTAGTAACATTTAAGATTGTATGGCAGAAGTGCATTTGTGTAAATGACTGCTCAACTAACTATGTGACATACTTTCTCAATTTTCTTCCAGACAGTCCAGATAGACTGGTGCCCATGCTGATGCTGAAAATGCCCAGGCTGTAGAGGGAACCAAAGTTAATCACACAGCTGTATAGGTTTTATTTTACTATTTTGAGACATACAGCTGCAGCCATAGACTATAGGCTTATGTTTACATTGTATAGACTAAGCTAATTGTATTATACTGTGAGGACTGGACTAATTACCAGGCAGCAGAGACAAAGATCAGTGTTTATTTTATTATTTTCTAAATGTTATATTTTCTATAATTTCTTATTCATGTAAATGTTAATATTCACTTAAGATTCTATATAAAATATTATATTCAATAAATATTGTTTGTTTATACCTCATTCTGTTCTGTATAGGTCTACTTATTCTTAGACCGACAGATGGAGCAAACTGTTCTAAAGGAGGGAGGACTGTAGTGGGAGCACTGGGGTGTCAGGTGTGACTGTGTGGCAATTGCAAATGGTTTACATGGCTCAGGGGTCAGGTAGGAGGGCCCCTTAGCAGAATTCTGCTTAGGGCCCCAGGGAGGTCAGGACCAGCTCTGGACGTCCCTACCCTTACGTAATTCTTTAACCATTTTAAATGTCAATGGGCTAACGTCAGAGTTGGGGCATCCTAAGGATCCCGGATTGCAAGAACCGCACTCAAAATCCCACCATCATCAGTCTCATCAGCGACCAGGTGTTGTGCTGAAAATCTCCCCTGACAGAATCCCCCCCCCCCTTCGAGTTCTTCATTGCTGCTAGTTCAGATTTCTTCTCTACACTCCGTTGTCAGTTTAGCCTACATTTCACTGATCTTAGTAGCATAAAGCATTTTTGTCTGCAGTTTTCGGTTTGGTTATTTGATTCAAGTGTATTCAGTGGCGGATCTCGCTAGTTAATGGCCCCTGGGCGAACCCCCCCCTCCCGCGCAGCCCCCGGCAAGATGCCGCACTGGGCGGCTGTCCATGTCACCCTTACCTAAATCCGCTAATGAGTGTATTAGTCTATAAATAAGTCGTAAGTTTACATACACTTAGGTTGAAGTCAAGTCAGTTAGGACATATACTTTGTATGGTATGGCACAAGTAATTCTTCAAACAATTGTTTACAGACAGATTATTTCACTTATAATTCACTATATCACAATTCTAGTGGGTCAGAAGTTTACAAACACTAAGTTGACTGTGCCTTTAAAGAGCTTGGAAAGTTCATCCTTGGGAGCAATTTCCAAAAACCTGAAGGTACCACGGTCATCTCTACAAACAATAGTACGCAAGTATAAACACCATGGGACCACGCAGCCGTCATACCGCTTAGGATGGAGACGCGTTCTGTCTCCTAGAGATGACCGTACTTTGGTGCGAAAAGTGCAAATCAATCCCAGAACAACAGCAAAGGACCTTGTGAAGATGCTGGAAGAAACAGGTACAAAAGTATCTATATCCACATTAAAACGAGACCTATATCGACATAACCTGAAAGGCCGCTCAGCAAGGAAGAAGCCACTGCTCCAAAACCGCCATGAAAAAGCCAGACTACGGTTTGCAACTGCACATGGGGACAAAGATCGTACTTTTTGGAGAAATGTCCTCTGGTCTGATGATACAAAAATAGAACTGTTTGGCCATAATTACCATTGTTATGTTTGGAGGAAAAAAGGGGATGCTTGCAAGCTGAAGAACACCATCCCAACCGGGAAGCACGGGGGTGGCAGCATCATGTTGTGGGGGTGCTTTGCTGCAGGAGGGACTGGTGCACTTCACAAATAGATGGCATCATGAGGATGGAAAATTATGTGGATATATTGAAGCAACATCTCAAGACGTCAGTCAGGAAGTTAAAGCTTGGTCGCAAATGGGTCTTCCAAATGGACAATGACCCCAAGCATACTTCCAAAGTTGTGGCAAAATGTCTTAAGGACAACAAAGTCAAGATATTGGAGTGGCCATCACAAAGCCCTGACCTCAATCCTATAGATCATTTGTGGGCAGAACTGAAAAAGCGTGTGCAAGCAAGGAGGCCTACAAACCTGACTCAGTTACACCAGTTCTGTCAGGAGGAATGGGCCAAAATTCACCCAATTTATTGTGGGAAGCTTGTCGAAGGCTACCCGAAACATTTGACCCAAGTTAAACAATTTAAAGGCAATGCTACCAAATACTACTGGGAATGTGATGAAATAAATCACTCTCTACTATTATTCTGACATTTCACATTCTTAAAATAAAGTGGTGATCCTAACTGACCTAAGACAGGGAATTTTTAATAGGATTAAATGTCAGGAATTATGAAAAACTGATTTTAAATGTATTTGGCTAAGGTGCATGTAAACTTCCAACTTCAACTGTATTTTTTTTTTTGTCAAAATTCTGCATCTCTCCCATGTCTTATTCGACTCGTATGTGTGCCACAGAAAGTATTTGACTATAGACACAAAAGTAAGTAAATTAGACGTGGGGAGATTTTCTGCAAAACACCGGCATGAGCGCATAGAATGGATCTTTGACGTCATCGACGGCTCGTGTGGTCAAACACAAGAAGAAGAAGAAGAAGCTAGCTGGCTTTCAAGACGTTGGGCAGCAAGTTACATCTCAGCTAGCTAAGGACATCCACACAGATAACGTTATAAGAATAGGTAAGAGTGAAACAAAAGACAACGTTACACGGGCGTCGGAATGATAGAAAAGAGGGCAACTTTCCCCCGAGAAAGGTGAAGGGAATTTGTTTTAATTTGCTTGGCTTACGCTAGCTTAGCTAACGCGTTAGCTAGCTGGGTTGAGACGTTAACCAACGCTAACCAGCAACATAAACAGTCGCAAGACTCCTTCCTGGACGTGTCGGAGTTGCAAAGCTAGCCAGCTAGCTGTAAAGCCACCAGGATAAGCTCTTCCCTAGCTGGCTAACGAACGTCAGAAAGCCATTTTCTTTTGTGTTTCGCATTAGCCACACGGTTCCTCATTCGGTCTTTGTAGACCCTCCTAGATTCAAATCATGGCGTGTGGTGCGACTCTGAAAAGGACCATGGATTTTGATCCATTGAGTCCCACGTCCCCTAAAAGGAGGAGATGTATTCCGGTGTCCTCATCACCACGGAAATACCTTCGCATGGAGCCATCACCATTTGGAGAGGTGTCATCTAGACTATCAGCTGGTAAGTACCAGATGAACCCGAACTCCTACCAGACATCTAGCAAGCCAGACAGTGTGCTACCTTGCTGCATGGTCAGCTGGCAGCTAACCCTTAAAGGTCCAACGCAGCCTTTAAAAAAAAAAATCCAAACAAAATAATTTATGGGTAATTAAGTACCTTACTGTGATTGTTTTCAATTAAAATGGTCAAAAATAAACAGAAAAATTGCTTCTGAGTAAAGGAATTTTGCTAGGACTGTCTGAGTGGGGCGGTGAAAACTGAAAATTAGCTGTTATTGGCTAGAGATTTGTAACTCATTCTTATTGGTCTATTAACTAATTTACCACCTGGTGATGTCACCATGGAAGGCCACAACTCCATCCCACCAAAACAGGCAGAAATTTCAGGTGTCTTTTCAAACAGCTCTTAAACTAAAAGGGCATTTTTCACACTATTATTCCAACCTCAGTGTGGAAAATATAAAACGCAGGAAAATCACGTTAACGGCACTGGGCCTTAAATAAATGTTTTTCCTCATCTATCTACACAAAGTACCCCATAATGACAAAGCGAAAACAGGTTTTTAGAATGTTTTTCAAATTGGAGGAAACCTGGCACCATCCCTACGGTGGAGCATGGTGGTGGCAGCATCATGCTGTGGGGATGTTTTTCAGCGGCAGGGACTGGGAGACTAGTCAGGATCGAGGGAAAGATGAAACGGAGCAAAGGACAGAGATCCTTGATGAAAACCTACTCCAGAGCACTCAAACTGGGGCGAAGGTTCACCTTCCAACAGGACAACGACCCTAAGCACACAGCCAAGACAACGCAAGAGTCTCTGAATGTCCTTGAGTGGCCCAGCCAGAGCCCGGACTTGAACCCAATCGAACATCTCTGGAGAGACCTGAAAATAGCTGTGCAGCGACGCTCGCCATCCAACCTGACAGAGTTTGAGAGGATCTGCAGAGAAGAATGGAAGAAACTCCCCAAATACAGGTGTGCCAAGCTTGTAGCGTCATACCCAAGAAGACTCGAGGCTGTAATCGCTGGCAAAGGTGCTTCAACAAAGTACTGAGTAAAGGGTCTCAATACTTATGTAAATGGGATATTTCAGTTTTATACAATTTTTTATACATTTGCAAACATTTCTAAAAACATGTTTTGCTTTGTCATTATGGGGTATAGTGTGTAGATTGATGAGGGGAAAAAAATATTTAATCAATTTTAGAATAAGGCTGTAACGTAACAAAATGTGGAAAAAGTCAAGGGGCTGAATACTTTCCGAATGCGCTGTATCTCGAAAAAAGAACAGAGTTTTCAAACTTGGGGGCTCCCAAGTGGCGCAGTGGTCTAAGAGACTGCATCTTAGTGCTAGAGGCGTCACTACAGACAACCTGGTTTGAATCCAGACTGCATCACAACCGGCCGTGATTGGGAGTCCCATAGGGCGGCGCACAATTGGCCCAGCGTCATCCGAGTTTGACCGGTGTAGGCGTCATTGTAAATAAGAATTTGTTCTTAACTGACCTTCCTAGTTAAATAAAGGTTAAATAAAACAAATTACAATTAAAAAGCCAGAGGTGCAACATCGTGATACTTACGGGAACGCATTGCGAAGCAGACTTATGGAGCAAGATACCTGCCAAAAGGTTGAACGTTCGTATCGTTAGGACCATAAGAAAAGTCATGCGTGAAATATGAAACGTAAACTTGAAATTTCATCTGTGAAAATAAACACCATGTTACGATTCCGGACTAACATTTTAGGCTTGAACAAATCTTGTTGCAATTCTTACGTACAATAATACCTTCCAGTTTTAAGTACACCGAACTGTCTGTGAGGAGTGCTACCTGAACAAGCATAACACAGTATAAAACATTTAATAAAGAAGTCAAGGAAAACGGAAAGCGGTATCCTTCAAGTTAAGTCTCCATTCTCTATTACTCCTTAGTTGAGTTTAGGTAGCTTATGTAATGGATTTGTCTAGATAACACTAGCTGTATTATGCCTACAACAGTGACGTTTCAGTCCGCTAGGTGTATCTCTAAAGCATGGGCATATCTCTGGGTGACGTGGACATCCCCATGCAAGTACCTTATCAAAATATGACTAATTCAATATTGCACAATCCCATTCTCTGGGCTCTGTCTGTAATCATAACCAGTAGTATCTACCAGGAATAATGAACCAGAATAATAATAATAGAGGTTTGATGAATCTATGAATTATGTATGACTACTGGAGTCTTTGCCACTCCAAAATATTTTTTTTATAGAATATTTGTATATTTATTTAATCACTCAATCTTGCCAAAGCATATTATGTAGGAGGGGTTAATATGAAAATGTGATTTATATGAATCGGTTCATGAACATATGGAAATTGACAAGGGAGAGGTTAAACGTAGACGTAGTCTGGCATAAGCTTATTCCCACACTACAATAACTCTGTTGCAATGGTCTTATGTAGTGTCCGTATAAGCTATTCCCTCCATTGCGACCATGCGCCTTCGGAAAAGCACACCTCAGCCGCAGAAAATGCCCTTCTCGAGGCATACAGCCATAGTCATTATACCCTAATGTAGGCCTAATACCAAATGTTCAAATAAAGTGAATAGCATGCATGATGCAACTCATCATTCCAACATATTTGAACATTGAATTCATCCTTCATTCAGTTCAGTTCAGCCAGTCAGTATGTCTTCATCCTTCATTCAGTTCAGTTCAGCCAGTCAGTATGTCTTCATCCTTCATTCAGTTCAGTTCAGCCAGTCAGTATGTCGTCCATTCAGTCATTTGTCTGAGTTGCTATAGGAACGAAATCATAGAGAATAGAACATTCTTATCCATTTGTTTAGTGAAATCCATGTGTATTCAAAATTATCTAAAGGTTATTTAGCCTTTAGGTATTATTGTAGACAAGGCTCTTCTGGGTCTTTATCATTCTCACATAAGTCATTTGCTGAAGGCCCAAGCCTATACTACGCCATCTACTGGTATAACGTCGTTATTGAATGCAGTTCTAAAACAAGCTCTGGACTTAGATTTAAACCGGAAGCTGCAAAGTAACTCTTAACATCTGGGCTAGAGTTGCTTGATTGACTAGCTACGGTCGGTTCAAGTCATTTTCAGATGCCACATTACTGACAAAAGTTCGTACGCATAAAAAAGATCGGTAACCGAGTAAAGGGAGAACATTTAACGTGTAAATGTTCATTGATAGTTGTAGCAAAAGGGTTTCGACATTTGCAGATCTAATTTAACGTTTACGTTTCATTATTGGCTTTTCTTACAATCCTAACAATTTACATATTGACTTTCTTACAGTCCTAATGATGTGTACATTCAACCTTTGGCAGCTATCTCGCTTCATACAGACCAGGGTTTGTCAAGTCAATGGGAGAAGTGAAATTCTTCCTTAGTAGTTAATTTTCTTGAATTTTAAAGCCAAAACCTAGACTCGAGCCAGTGTCTTAAGTAGCTGCAACTATCATTACTACAACCTTGTGAAAGTGACAAACTCTTTTATCGAAGGAGTGCCTATCATTTGACGGCCTGCACATGCGCAGTTTGGTGCGACGACTGTTAGACCCGATGACGTGTTTCTGCAGATCTTCATACTGTACTGTCTTCGATAACATGATGTTGTCGGCCATAAGGAGTGATAAGGATTTCACTGCAGCACGAGGCCTCCATTATATGTTTGACCAAATTCCTCTCTGAGTTATTTACTCTTGTGTACAATCTTATTCTAGAGCAAATTCTGAACAACATCAAGCAGGAGTACAAACGCATTCAGAAGAGAAAGCACATCGATGGCGTTTACCAACAGACAGAGGGTTGCTACTCCCCGGAGTCTCCACCCCCTCTAAGTGGATCCAGTATGCCAGGTTTGTCATGTCTTCTAGTGTACCGTTGGCCTAAACCCTGGTGAGTAGGGGAGATCCACAATACATTATGTATTAAAGGAAGTAGACTGCTTTCCCAACATGCACATTACTTGATTGCTCTACTTGTGTCCTTCTGCAGGCACATCTGCTGGAGGTTCTTCTCCATCCAAGAAAGAACAGCCCTTATTTACTCTTAGACAAGTCGGAATGATTTGTGAACGTCTGCTGAAGGAGCGTGAAGACAAAGTGCGAGAGGAATACGAGGAGACCATGACTTCCAAGTTGGCAGGTGTGTACAGTCAAAAAAAAAAACACAATTCAGAAAGTGCACCATGTGGCAATGTGATTTATTTATTTTACAGTTACAGGCAAATAAAACCTCTCTCTTTCCTCCCACATTTTTATTACAGAACAATATGACACTTTTGTGAAGTTTACACATGACCAGTTGATGCGAAGATTTGGAGAGCAACCTGCAAGCTGTGAGTATTGCTCTGCCCATTTCTTCTATTCAGTTCTCAGTGCATGTACCATTCCATTCTAATGCTGAATACAAGAAAGCAACTGTGACACCTGAATGGAAAACCTCTAAAGGTTATGCTAACATTGCTGGTATTCTGCTTTTATCTATTATTTTTCCAGATGTTTCCTGAGGCCCAGACTTTGCCAGGCAACCTTCTCTTGCTGCAAGCTATCAAGTTTACATTTTTGGAAATCCCTGCAAGAGATTCAGTTGGTTTAATGAAACTTCTTAATGTGCCATATTTCGGCAAAGGTTTAACTAAGCTGTCGGTGGTAATCTCTCTCTTGCGTAAGCAACTAGGTGCTTCCTAATGTACATTTATGGATCCCCTCTACTAGTGGTCTACGTTTCTGTATCGATAGTTCATCACTCTTTTACTTTTCTAAGGACATCTGGCATTCCAGACTTTATTCACTGTTTTATTTCTTTGTTACACGTGTGTATATATATGATAAAGCAATGTAGAAATCCAAGGTTTGCTGGTCAATCAATGAGCAAGTGGAATATACAGGTTAGTACGGTTTGGAGAAGAGAATTTGCAATGCCCCAGAGCCTTTTTTTTTTTTTTTTATATGGGACTTTACAAAGACTAATATCAATTAATTTGATAATTCTTATTTTTTTCTTTCAATTTGTATTTATTTATTTCATTGACATTGTTTTCCTGGTATTACTTTCAAACCTATGTACTTAGTAGAAAAACCAAACAATAAAATTCCATGTCACAACAGGGTAATGCGCTAATTAACTGAAGTACTAACTGTAATATTTTAAATGGTAAATAGCTAATAAAGTAATCATGTAGAAATAATACCTACAATATCAGGATCTGTCAACTCAGTCGCTTGTTCCACCACAGCTCCCTGTGCCCCCACTATGGAGTTACCAAGGCACGTGTCAAACTCATTCCACAGAGTGTCTGCAGGTTTTCGCTCCACCCTTGTACTTCATCGGTGGATTAAGGTCACTAATTAGTAAGGAACTCCCCTCACCTGGTTGTCTAGGTCAACAACAACAAAAATGAAAAATCTGCAGACACTCGGCACTCCGCGGAATGAGTGTGACGCCCCTGCGCGTAAGGATGAACTGAATGCTCATCCCAGTTGCAGTTCATCTTAATTTAGCCCTGAAGTGGTGGAATCATCCTGTTGCAGCTGTTTCATCATCCACTTTCAACCACCGCATGAGGAACCATCTGTTCATTACATATGAATGCACCCCTGAGAACTTAACAAGGCTGGTTTTCTGCTTTTATCCTTTTTGTGATACTGCTACTTGATGACTGATGCTTTATATAATATTGAATATACACTTCTCTTTGAGTCAGTGTTTGTTGAAAGTGCCTTTGAACAGGGTATGGTAGTAGGTGCCAGGTGCACCGGTTTGAGTGTGTCAAGAACTGCAACGCTGCTGGGTTTTTCCACACTCAACCGTTTCCTGTGTGTATCAAGAATGGTCCACCACCCAAAGGACATTCATCCAACTATTCCCAATGTTTTCTACACCTGTATATTGTATGCCCAAAGAAAAGGGGACATTATATTATAGACCAGTTTTAATCCAAGTGCCGTTTTGCAAACTCCAGGGGTTTACGTTTGTTGGATGACATGAAAATAGAGCTTGTTGGTCACGCACACCAGTGGTGGGTTTGGTGTTTAAATAAGGATGCCCAAGCCGTACCTACTATAAAATATGGTGTTGGATCCTTGATGTTATGAGGCTATTTTGCTTTACTGGTCCAAGGGCTCTTGTTAAGGTCAACAGCATCTTAACAAGGGTCTTATTATGAACTTACCCAGTACCAGGACATTTTAGCCCAAACCCTGGTTGCCTTTGCCAGGAGGCTGAAACTTGGCCACAAGTGAATCTTCCTACAAGACAATAACCCTAAGCGCACACAAGTCCATAAAGAAATAGTTAATTGACCACCTCAGTCGCCGCACTTGAACGCCATTGAAAACCTGTGGTTTGAATTCAAGGGTGCAGTCTTTCTCTGAACAATTGTATTAGTATAACAATAATAAATATAGTCACGTAAGACTGTATAAAATTATATATACATTTTATCAAAAGGTGACAATAATTTGACCTAACTGTATTCACGATATGGGAGAGGAAAAAGACTGCTGAAGGACATGTGGTATCTTTATCTTTGTATCTGGTATGAAAAGCATTATTCAAAATACATCACTATCAAGCATTTTAAGACATCCAACAATTAAAGAGTATTGTTTTGAGTTTATCCACTCAGTCAGCATCCTTGCCCTCTGCAGTCGAGACCACTGTAGCATAAACCTGCAAATACATACAAATTCACTCAGTTTCTCACATTCAAACAACTGAACAAAAATATCAACGCAATTTGTAAAGTGTTGGTCCCATGTTTCATGAGCTGAAATGAAAAGTCCCTGAAATGTCTCAAGGATCTGTACACAATTCCTGGAAGCTAAAAATGTCCCAGTTCTTCCATGGCCTGCACACTCACCAGACGTGTCACCACACCGTTGAACATGTTTGGGATGCTCTGGATCGACGTGTAAGACGGCGTGTTCCAGTTCCCGCCAATATCTAGCAACTTCGCACAGAAGGAGATGTGTCGCGCTGCATGAGGCAGAACACCAGATACTGACTGGTTTGTTCTTTATATCAACGTTAAACAACGATTTTGGAATCAATCATTACCTCAGAAGCTGCATGGCAGACGCACACTCTTCATTCTCCCACACATTCTTCTCCAGACAGGATATGTGCAGTTAGCTTATCTGAAAATAGAGGCTCAACAATTACATTCATAACATATGATGTATTATTTCAATGGCAACCTCGATAAACAAAATGTTAAACCCTGTTTCTCCAGAGGGTATTTGGGTAGAGAAGACGTTAGAATGTGGAGACATCTCAGAATGGGGTAGTAGTTTCAGTAGTTTCTGACACACTTCATAAAAGGAGTGGCGGGACACACAATCACCCAAGACCAGTGTCAATACATTATGGTAAGCTCAATATTTACCTTCACATGGTTGTCACTGGTCAACAGCTCTGCTTGCTCCTGGGGAGCCTGCTTCTCTTCGTACCTGGGGGAAAGGGTGTGAGGAAAACACCAAGCATCAAAACAAGTTTTTATACAGACAAATCACACAACATTTTAATAATGTTACTCAACCATCATATGGGTAGAAGTGTGTGTGTTGGGGACTCATGGGCCTGCGTGTGTGTGTGTCTGTGTGTGACAGTTACCTCATGAAGGAGCGCAGCTGTTGGATCCTCTCTACATCCCAGTGGCTGAGCTCAGTGGTGTGGCCCAGGGCCTCCTCCTTCTTACAGCACAGCATGCTCAGAGGCTGGCTGTGGAAGTGCTCCAGCAGAGCCAACTGGGGATGGGGCCCCAAGGTCCACACACATACAAACTTGAGAACAAGCAATGCAAAAGACAAGGTAACTATTCACAGGAATACACAGTCCAAAATAATACAACCAGCCCACGTATCTCAAAGTTAGTCTTTGAAAGACAAAACAGAGCACAATCAACATTCAGTGTTCGGTCAGTCGGTTAAAGGAGAATTCCACTTCAACACATTTGAACAGTTCTAAAATAAATCACACCAACAATCAGAGGGCAGTCCTCACCTGCAGGCATTTGAGGTTGCGTACAGAGATGTCGTGGTAGAGGAAGATTATGACCAGCACCTTGCCACAGGGGTCAGGATCACCTTGAGACAGAGGGGAAAAGCAATACTCACACTAAAGTCTGAATTCTAACTGGTATTGGTAGTCAACTGTAACTTTAGAACCCTATTGGGTTTAGGAAGAGGTCACAGAGGAGCACAAACACTATGTGTCCAATACAACTATATCAAAGATCCATGGTGGCTACAGACCTACCTTGTCTATGACAGTGGCCAGGTGCTGGGTGCAGGACAGGGACTGGAAGAGCTCAATGCACAGCGGAGAGGATACGGAGTGGGGTAGCATGTGCTGAATGGTGCTGGGAGATGTGGCGATGCCAAAGAGGAACATCAGAGGAAGCTGCTCCACGTACCGACTGTTGCAGAGAACAGGGAGATTATACAGCATGTCACACATGAGCATTTTTAACATATGTTAGAGGTACCCTCACACAAGTACAAGTGTATTTTCCCATTCAATCAATCTAACAGAGATAGAGGTCAGGGGTCATGCTTTGTTTTACCAGCCTCTAGGTCTTTGAAGATCACTAAAACGGGAGGATGCTGTTGCATGTCTTCGCCAACGGAAGTACGCTTTTTGCCTGGGGTGCCAGACAAATAAGGACCAAACAAATGAATTTGTAGACACAATGTAGAGATTGTTAGGCCAAAATCTATAAAAATGTGACAGTTTTACATAAAAGCATCATATTAGTCCTTAATTATATGCAGTAGCTTTGTACCAGTCACAGAGCGTGCCAAGGGAGCAGTGCACTCTCTTCTGGTTAACATTGGTACTGAGTTGTGCAGGCTCTTCCACCTCCTCAGCATTTTTATTTTGCATTTTATTTATTTATTTAACCTTTATATAACTAGGCGAGTCAGTTAAGAACAAATTCTTATTTACAATGACGGCCTACACCAGCCAAACTCGACGCTAGGCCAATTGTGCGCCGCCCTATGGGACTCCTAATCACGGCCAGTTGTGATACAGTCTGGCTTCGAACCAGGTTGTCTGTAGTGACGCCTCTAGCACTGTGATGCAGTGTCTTGGACCACTGCGCCACTTGGGAGCACCAAGGACAGAACGAAATGAAAACATTATGATTTGAGTTAGGTAGTATCCACATGTCATAATTAAAAAGGCACATACTTATTACATCAAAGTACAAATCAATACAATCTACCCAATTACCAACCTCAAATAGCCATAATAGCCATGTACAAATTCCCTTGTTGACTAATAATATAAATAAGTTATTTCTCAAGTACCAAGTACATGGGACTGACCTACATACTCTTTGGCTTGTATGCAGACAACAAAAGGAGTTACCGACTGCTGCAGCTGGTCAGAGAGGCTCTGGAAGGTAATTTCATGATCTGGCACATTCACTCCTACACAGGAAGCACAGAAGACACAGACAGTTACTTAGTTAATCTCTATCCCATGGACAACACATCAAAATACACCAGTTTAGGCATATCGCATGAGCCCTGGTCATACCAAAGGCTTTTGCATGTGCACCCCATCTTTTGAGTAACATACGAAGCACTTTGGGCAGCTGTGGGAATCTCATTGGCTCTCATACTTGATTCCCAGTCATCCGAGCTACGGTGGAAAGTGGACGCACTCTTTCTGATAAACTCCAATAGGATATCTTAGATTTTCCTGTTCAGCTCATCCTGCAGAGGCTGTAAAGAGTAAACAATTTGCACGTTCATGCCTGATAAAAGCTTGTAACTTATTCTGCATGACAGACAATTACATCTGTTCAATATAATATATCTCTATATCGTAACGTTGCTTCCTCCGAAACAGGGCACTGCTGACTGGCATAAAGCACAAAGACGGTAATGCCCAATGTTGAGAGGATAATGACCTACCTCACCTCTGTGTTCTCCCATAATGTCTGCCATGTTCTGGAACGGAGTTAGCTGCTGTCTGTGTCCTCACTGCCATGAGCGAAATTATCCTCTGGAGAACACGACCAATACGAATGACACTGGCAGTCAATACTACAGGATACTTTGAATATTCAGTTTTCACAAAACAAAGTACACATCTTTTTCAATTACTCAGTGGTGTAAATTGCATAAGTAAAAATACTTTAAAGTACTACATAAGTAGTTTTAGGGGTATCTGTACTTTACTTTGCTATTTATATTTTTGACAAGTTTTACTTTTCTACATTTCTAAAGAAAATATTGCACTTTTATCTCCATACATTTTCCCAGACAACCCAAAGTACTCGTTACATTTTGAATACTTAGCAGGACAGGAACATTGTGAAATTCACACATCCCTACTGCCTCTGATCTCACGGACTCACTAAACACACATGCTTCGTTTGTAATGATGTTTAATAAACCAGCTGACATACAGTTGAAGTCTGAAGTTTACATACACCTTAGCCAAATACATTTAAACTCAGTTTTTCACAATTCCTGACATTTAATCCTAGTAAAAATGCCCTGTCTTAGGTCAGTTAGGATCACCACTTTATTTTAAGAATGTGAAATGTCAGAATAATAGTAGAGAGAATTATTTATTTCAGCTTTTATTTCTTTCATCACATTCCAAGTGGGTCAGAAGTTTACATACACTCAATTAGTATTTGGTAGCATTGCCTTTAAATTGTTTAATTTGGGTCAAACATTTAAGGTAGCCTTCCACAAGCTTCCCACAAAAATTGGGTGAATTTTGGCCCATTCCTCCTGACAGAACTGGTGTAACTGAGTCAGGTTTCTAGACCTCCTTGCTCAAACACGCTTTTTCAGTTCTGCCCACAAATGTTCTATAGAATCCTATAGAACATTTTAGCCCAGGTTTTGGAGCAGTGGCTTCTTCCTTGCTGAGCGGCCTTTCAGGTTATGTCGATATAGGACTCGTTTTACTGTGGATATAGATACTTTTGTACCTGTTTCCTCCAGCATCTTCACAAGGTAATTTGCTGACATCTACTTTGTGCATGAAACAAGTAATTATTCCAACAATTGTTTACAGACATTATTTCACTTATAATTCACTATATCACAATTCCAGTGGGTCAGAAGTTTACGTACACTAAGTTGACTGTGCCTTTAAACAGCTTGGAAAATTCCAGAAAATGATGGCATGGCTTTAGAAGCTTCTGAAAAGCTAATTGACACAATTTGAGTAAATTGGAGGAGTACCTGTGGATGTATTTCAAGGCCTACCTTCAAACTCAGTGCCTCTTTGCTCGACATCATGGGAAAATCAAAAGAAAATCAGCCAAGACCTCAGAAAAAAAATTGTAGACCCCCACAAGTCTGGTTCATCCTTGGGAGGAATTTCCAAACGCCTGAAGGTACCACGTTCATCTGTACAAACAATAGTACGCAAGTATAAACACCATGGGACCACGCAGCCGTCATAACGCTCAGGAAGAAGACGCATTCTGTCTCCTAGAGATGAACGTACTTTGGTGCGAAAAGTGCAATTCAATCCCAGAACAACTGCAAAGGACCTTGTGAAGATGCTGTAGGAAACAGGTACAAAAGTATCTATATCCACAGTAAAACGAGTCCTATATCGACATAACCTGAAAGGCCGCACAGCAAGGAAGAAGCCACAGTATGCACACAGAAACTGCATAGCTTTATGTCTATGAGATTTTCTTTATTTTAGAAACAAAAACCCCCCACAAAATAAAAACAGTATTAAAGAAACAAGTGACATAAAGTGAATTATAAATACAATATAAATAAGGGTATTGCACGAAAAAACGACATTCCTTAGACCTTTTTACAGCCTTACTCGCCTTGCCTTTCTTGCAGCAAACAAGTGACATAAAATTAATTATAAATAAGAGTATTGCACAAAAAACTAACTAGATTACAGAAACCTCAGTGCAATATGCATAATGTAGCATTGTTCTACAGCCTTACTCGCCTTGCCTTTCTGGCAGCAAAGTCATCTATGATATCATCATAACACAGCTGTTGTGAGACCACATGATTTATACTAATGATGGAAATTCCACTGAGACGTTCTTGCACCGTAGTAGATCTCAGGTAGGTTTTAATCAGTTTAAGCTTAGAGAAGCTCCTTTCAGCAGCAGCCACTGTAACAGGAAGAGTGGCAGTGATTCTCAGAGCTACCCACCTTCTCGTGCAGGAAGGTCAAGAGTTCCATGTTTGTCATGTTTATTTAATGGCAAATGTGGAAAGTTTTGCATTTCCCTGCCATCAATATCTGTCTGTCCGTCATGGTTTAGAGCAGTGCTCAGGGTTTGACAGTGCTCTAGCAACTCTTCTTTTGACATGTTGGGGAAGTTGAGGAGCACTTGTGTCATTCACCTCTCCCAGGCTCTGAAATCTCTCATCAAGTGAAGAGAGGGCTGCATCCACTACCACGTCAAAAAATGTGGTTTGCATTTTTCAAAGTGCATCACCAATAGGCTCATATGGAGCCTCATAACCAAAGTGCCTTTTTGAGGTTCTCAACTGCTTTTATTTGAGTACAGCCTCCACGTTCATCTCCTCGCACATTTCTTTTGCAGTTGTCTGTGCATCAGAAAATCCAGTGTTTCTGTAGCAGTTAAGGGAATCTCTGGGAATCTCTGGTTTTCTTCAGCAAGTTGACAGCCACATCTAGCTGCATAGAGGGTGACTGCATCAGTTTACTCAGATGCTGGATCTAGTTGAGGATGTCATAACATATGACTGTGCAAATAGAAAAGGTAGGATCCAATCTCCTCAGCCAAAGACTGGGCTTCAACTTTCACCACAGGGTCTGCAGTAGTTTCCCTCACCTTCAGAAGAGCCTCTGACTTGCCCAGCCTGGTACCTTACTGCCTGAATGCTGTTTATCCTGCTTTCCCACCTGGTCTCTGACCATGATTTCAGGGTGGTTTTGACATGTTTCAGGAGGATATCCCATCTATGGGTGGAGGCTGAGAAGAGTTTGAATAATTTTGCTAAATATCCAAAGTAGCCAATGGCATCTGATGAGCTCTTAGCAGCATCAGCTACCACCCAGATTTAAAGTGTGGGCACCACATGGGAGAAAAAAAGGCTCTTGAGTTCTGTTGAAGCAGCCTAGCCTGAACACCTTTATTCTTTCCCTTCATGTTGGTGCCGTTGTCATAGGACTGCCTTTTGAGGATGAGAGATGACAGACTTTCCCCTGTTGACTCCTCTGCCACAAGAAAGCCCATGAAATGTTCTTTCTTTAATTTGTGGTATGTCTTCCAGTAACACAATCATGTCAATGACAGAGAGCTGTTCTTTATGACTCAGTGGTGCAATCTAAAATGATGGAGAAATACTTTGATGTTTTCCAGTATTTTTGCACTGATGGAGTCTATCAGTTCATGTTGGATTATTTTGCCCAGGTAATGTGTGTGACTGCCAGCTCCACTTTCCACCCTACCAACATGCTTCATTACTGGATCAAATTTGCCCATAAATTTGGGGCAGCAGGTAGCCAAGTGGTCAGTGTGTTGGGCCCATAACCAAAAGGTTGCCAGATTGAATCCCTGAGCTGACAAAGTAAAATAATCTGTTGTTCTTCCCCTGAACAATGCGGTTAACCCACTGTTCCTAGGCTGTCATTGTAAATAATAATTAGTTCTTAACTGACTTTCCTAGTAAATTAATGGTTAAATAAATAAATCTCCACCTCTGAGAAAAGTGCCATTGTCTGGTTTGTTTAATGTGTCTGTGGATCCTCTTAAAGCCATGTTTCTTTCAGCTAAGGACTGAATTATTGCCACCAATCTGGTAAGAACTTCACGCCACCTGTTTCTCTCAGTGAACGCCATCTCTTGCTTATCTATTGTTAGACCCTTTGCAAGACGGACCTCCAATGCCTTCCATGTTGCCATGTGTGTATTGTGCTCCTGGCTATCCTCATAGGCCTTGAGCAAGTGGCTTGCATTTTTCCAATCCCTTAGTCCTTCTCTATTTGAGTACATTAGCCAGCTTCTTTAGATTTTTTCTCCATTGACTAAATAGTCATGCTGACACCTTCTCCCGTCTCTTTGTTTTGAAAACTTGAAACTGTTTTTTATTTGATACGGTCCTCTGAGAACAAACTCTAAGAACAGTTAAAACAGATGGCCAGTCAGTAGGGTCAATTGGTGCAGCCTTTTTGTAGATGCCTGATGCTGCATCGCTGGGCTGTGCTGAGGTAGAGGGGACAGGAGCACCCAACCCAACTGTGAAGCATGGGGGTGGCAGCATCATGTTGCGGGGGTGCTTTGCTGCAGGAGGGACTGGTGCACTTCACAAAATAGATGGCATCATGAGGAAGGAAAATTATGTAGATATATTAAAGCCACATTTCAAGACATCAGTCAGGAAGTTAAAGCTTGGTAACAAATGGGTCTTCCAAATGGACAATGACCCCAAGCATACTTCCAAAGTTGTGGCAAAATGGCTTAAGCACAACAAAGTCAAGGTATTGGAGTGGCCATCACAAAGCCCTGACCTCAACCCTATGGAAAATGTGCAAAAACAACTATTAATTACAAAAGTGGATGGGGAAAGGAAAAGCATTTTAATTGACTTTTACAAGCAGGGCTAACGTTGGCTAACTAGACTAGCTATGATGTCAATAAAATGTAGGCCTATGCCTGGTTTCTTGAGGCAGACAGTGGATGGTTCGTGCAGCACACTTGAAAGAAAAAGTGTATTTCTTAAAATTATGATACAGGTTAGGTTATTCCCCAAACACCTGAATAGTCTTTCCAACATTCCATAATGAATTTAAGGTCAAAGTAACTGACTAACTCTAGCTAGCTAGCTATTTAAATTAGAAAACGTTACTAGTATAATCCAATGTAAACTAGCTAGTAGTAGGCTGTACACACAATTTTTTTTACAATGCTTGTTTCTGATAAAAAACGAGTTAATTGCATCCGCCGTGGAGCCCAGTTTCATTATATGACCATATTTCCCAGCTGCTTGCCATAGTTTTGAAGTAGTTAAAATGTAAACAACAAAGAATTACTAATGGAACTCTGAGGTCGTCCCATTGTTTCCTACTGGGAAATATAGCTATGTCTCTCTATTTCGCCAAATATCTCACATTGTGTATATTTAGATTTTTTCAAGTCGGGAACCATTTTAAATCAGGAGAATCTCCTCTTTGTAATTATGTAAGTCTGGGCAGTGAGCTCGGTTGTCATCGGATCACTAGACCAGAAATCACTAGACCAAAGTTTTTTCCCTACTTTCTCATTCTGCAGACATAAGCACAGTTGACACCATTAAGGTGCGGATGTTTACTTTCTACACAAGTTGTTTTTTTCCCCAGTTTTGTCCGACGAACAGATTATAGTGGTAAAAAAAAGGCCTATTCCGCCTATACCACGGGCCGGCCCTGAGTTAGCTGTAGATAGCTTTGTCTTTCGAAAGGTAGAGCACTTTAACTATGCAGTGATCACTTTAGTTGTCACCTACAGCCGATGACGCACCAAAAACCAGTGCATGTAGCGGATGAACTCCTAAATCTGGCGGCTGGTCATGTCACTCGGTCCCCGAATAGGCCTCGTCTTGCCGGACTCTCTGTGCTTTCCTGAACAGACACTCTTTTGGTACTTCTGTGGATCGAGACAGCCGCGGCAGATCTTTACTCTTCCCCTCACAAAACAGTGGATTCTTTCCACGTCATTGGCTCTTTTATATTTGAGTAGAAGATTGCAACCCACATACGGCTTTTGAAAACCCAGGTCCCGTTATCTTTTCTAAAGCCAGTGTGTAGTCAGATCGCAATGAAGACGATTTACCTTGCAAAATGTTTCTTCCTCTTAGTCGTACCACAAACAAACATATTTTGATAGGGTTTTAAATCTGTGACTATGACACTAATCTAGAGAGCAGCCCAAACAAGGCATTTGATTGGTTTGACATGTTGCAAGGCATCACTGATTTACACCGGGTTCCCACCCCTATAGGTGATTTTGTGCCGTGGACCTCACCAGGCTACCTGTTTTTTTAGCTAACCATGAGCTAGCTAGCTAACAGCTAGTGTAAATGTAAAACTTGCTCAAGACAGTTCACAGAATTGTCAATTTAAACAAATGTATCCAATTTATTTATTACAACATTTTGCTAACATTATATAGTTAATCCAGAGATTCTTACCTTTGCTCAAGTTGGCAGTATCATCCAGATCATCATGGTCTTGGTGAGTGATGTGAAGCTTGAGAGGCATTTGTAGTTCTGTATGAGAGCCACATTAGCAGCTAATTAGCAAATATATTGATAAATCACCTTGTCCGAGAGAGATTTATACGGGATATTTACACAGTTATAACAGCATTGCACCTGGGTAAGCCTACACAAAACACTGCCCTTATTTCAAGTGTTTCTAAAATCCCTTGAGAAAAATAAATGGTTGAAAAACGGTTGGAACCATCTCCATGTTTGACCATTTCCGTATTATGACGCATACTGTGGTACTCGATTTGTGGTTAATTCAAGAATGACAAGATGATTATAGCAGAGTTTCAACAATCTTTGATTATTCTTTAAAACTCTCAAAACAATACAGTAAAACAAACCCAACAAAAATGACACACTGAGTTATTGTTTTGTCATCATAAACCCACTGCTCTGAAACCACTTTCTTTCATGACTTACCTGAGGCACTGTCTGATCGGCATCAGTATGGACCTAATACTAGATGATGCCATGTGAAGGGTGGGACTGCAGTATCAGAGCTCAAACGGTCTGGTTGAATAAATACATCAATGACAATTAAAAGTCAGCTCTTATGCGTTCAATAAGGGTCAGGGTTATGGCTGTGTTTAACTCAATGTGTGTGTGTGTGTGTGTGTGTCAAAACCACCAGTCAAATTTAATTACATCAAATGGGCTCTCCACAGTTTTTTTTATAATACTGAATGTAAATAACATCCTGCAAACAAAGTCTTACGAAGGCAAACAGTTACATTTTATTGAACACTTTGTGGAAGACATGTAAATATTACAGATACTAGTGTTGAAAAATAAAATAAATAAAACAAAAAATATAATCCCATAGGGATATATAAAAACTTAAGTTTTCCATTAAAATTCTCCATTTAGAAAACCTATTTTAATACTAGAAGCCTCATGATTACAAACATGTTCTAAAGTCTATGTTCCTTATAGATTACCTGGTTCTTATATGACTAACATACATTATCCAAACTTAAAATCAACCATAACATGTCATAAGTAGAAAATACTCTATCTTCAATTGTTTCATGATCAAAACGGTTTACCATTGGATATCTGATCAATATTTAACATGTGTTTGCAGAATGTTACTTTTCTAATCCTGAGTTAAGAGTAAAAAAATTTAAAAACATCAGGCTGTCAGCAATCCATCAACTATGAAGCCACTTTTTTATTAAAACCATGGGTCGCATATCTTGAAGTTGCTTTAGCAAAAGATCAGCACCATTGGAAAAGGTTTGATCCATTATGATCCTCACATTGTTCACTGATTGAAGACCGAGAGGATTTCTGAAGTCTACAAGGTTTTGACAGGCTCCAATAAATATATCAGGTGTTTCGCATATAATATTGGCTGTCTTCTGCTGAAGGGTACGCTGCCGTTTTAACGGCAACTCAGTCCTTGAAACTCCACAAAGTTTTCTTTTGGGTGTGTCGGTCGATGGTGAAGTTTCCAGGAACTTTATGAAAGTGTCCAGTGCATCCCCATCCTCCGTTTCTTCCTCTTGAGAAGCAGTGAAGCTCTGGTCTGAAGTGTCTGTCAACTGGTAAACTTTATCTGCCGGACGATTTCTCAGAGTCAACCTTCTGTCCGGACAAGCTAATGCTCGCCGCTCCGATTTTAGGGGACGCCCCCTCTTTTTGACCTCTGAAGTAGAAGACAGGGATTCAGAACTAGCATCAGTTGACAGTTTCGCCTCTGCTTGAATGATACCATCCAACGCTTCTTGCCTCTGACAGTTAATCTTTGAAATCTCAGGTTCACTCTCATCAGGGTCCGTCTCCTCAGCGGAGGCGTCTGTCGACATACCCTCAGATTTGTTTGCGTCTTTGAATCTTGAGCGTGGGTACTTTTTGCAGAATATAAACTGGCTTCGCTGATCCTCTATACATCTCTCAGTGAGGCCATGTGTGGTGTAATGTCTGAATATATTCCGTTCAGCACGTTCAACAGCATCACAGCCTTTTATCATGCATGGGTATTGCAAAGACACATGTTTTGTGCACATGGCAGATGCCTCATCCATAGATTTCAGAGAGGGTTTTCCAAAGCTAGTCCAGTGGTCAGGTGATTTGTCATCTTTCTTCTTAATGTTTTTTTTCTTCACTTTGAATTTGTTTTCAATGTTCTCTTTGCCGTTGTTGGGAATGACGCCGGTTGTTCTCGGCTGCTGTGTTCTGGGAATATAAATTAAATCATGCTTTTTCATCTCATGACGAAGGAGGTTTGACTTTGTAGTGTAGACCCGGTCACAGCCGTCATACTCACACTTGAAAGTCTGATCCACGCTGCCTCTCTCAGAGATGTTTATTTCCTTGTGGAAGTTTTTTATGTGGTCAATGTATTTCTCCACAGAGATGAAGGAGAGTGTACATTCTGACCGGTCACACTGGAATGTCCCTACATTGATGCTTGACATCATAGCGGTGGCTTTATCTCGGGTGAATTTATGAAGCAAGAGGTAATGCTGCACTAAAGTTGTAATCCCTGGGAATATCCTCGAACAGTCTTTCACTTGACATCTGATTTCATTATTCTGGACTTCAGCGGCTTGTTCACCAGGGATTATAGTATCGAGGTCTCCTGAAGGCAGGGGAATGGATGACTGATGCATAGCCCTACAGTGAAGTAACAAATTCTGCTGGATGGTAAAAGCTGCAGCGCATCCTTCATGAACACAACGGTAGGGCCTATATGGGCTGAAAGAATTGTCTGCGTCACACAGTTGAAGCCCCAACCTTTTCAGAACCTTTTCTTTAGATGTTGCGTTTTTTGAACAACATGCTTTTTCTGGTTTCACAGCCTGGCTGGAGATCGCCTCTGTTGCATGGCTAAAGGATTTAGTGTTTGAACGTGCTTCTGGCTCTTTTAGAGTGTCACCTTGACCGCATTTCAACACTGGGGCGTGGTTCATTTGCATGGCTGTCATTGATGACTCATTCTTGGTGCATCCCGTCTTTGATGGTGATTCTAATTGGTAAAATGACTTGTAAATTTCCTCCAGAGTATCTTGTGGTGATTGCACTCTCTCAACTGTTAACTGATGGAAGGAATCTTCTTGTACTACATCTCCTGCTGTAATGTTCTCAGAGGACTGTGCATGTCCCTCTTGATTTGTGCTTTGCACTGGACAGCCAATGTCAACATCAAATGGCTCTTGTTTGATGAAAGTCGAAACAACTGAAGATCCAGTTCCATTACTACCCTCTACCTCTGTTTTGATAGTAGAGTTGCTTGACTTTTTTTTGCGACTTCCAACCTTTAACTTGTTCATCTGTACCTGCGTCAGGTGGTGAACTTTTTCATAATGAATTCTTAGGCCTGTGGTTCTGGTAAATGTTTTCGGGCAAATGTGACAAGGATATGGAGAGAATTTGGCTGGGGTTTTCTTGAGGTCCTCAATCATCTCAATTGTGTAATCATGAACTCTAGCAAGGTGTTTGAACAACGCCTCTTTTGTCATGAACCCATATTCACAATTATCCATTTCACACTTGAACGGCTTGGGGCCATTGTCACGAATCTGGTCCTCCTTTACAGTTGCTTTTGTTGACGTGCGTTGATCACCATCTTTTTGCATGACATTATCGCTTGAGATTGCATTGCTTTGGTGGTCATTGTACTTTGAGGAACAATTTTCCTGCAAACTTTTCTCATGTGCAGCTTCAACTAAATCCAACATTTGCAAGGCATTTTGAATTTCTATAACCTTGTCATCTTGACATGCTACAATGGAAGTTGTATTTGAACTTTTTTCAGCAGGGCTATCATTTGACTCTCCATCCTTCTGCTGACTACCAGCATCATTTTTTGACTGTATCAATTCTATCCAAACTTCTGTTTTACTTGGGCAGAGTTTGGATTGTCCACCGGTCAAAACTGGTTTTGGAGTTTCCTTTTGTGCCAAATCCAAGGGATTTGTTGTGGAGAGATTACCAACAACGTCCTGTGGGAATTCAACATTTAGCACGTTGTAAATTGATCCATTGGTTTCAGGAACATTTGGGTCATTGAGAAAGTCAAGAAATGACGTAGGCAAATCAGACGTTAAGTCCATATCATCTAATGGTTTGCACTGGGAGCGTTTTGAAAGATGACCTCCGAGAGATTTCGTGCATGAGAATTCTCTAAAGCATCTTCGGCAGATGACTTTACCATCCTTTATAATAGCAGGCCATTTTGTTCTCTTGCTGAGTCTGCATCGTTTTACTGTCAGGGTCTCATGATCAGAATTCTTGTCGTCTGCAGGGATAGCTTCAGATTCTGCTTGACATGTGTCCTCATCATACGAGAAATCTGTTTGGATAGAAGCACGTGGACTAAGAAGCTTGTCATCTACAGAGCTGTTCATCTGATTCTCATAATTGTGTGATGTAAAATGGGTTATGTACTCAATGTTGCCCAGCTCCACTGTGTTTCTTGGTGCTACTTCATCATGACTCAATACATTGCTTGGAATGTCTGTTGATGGCCTTGATCTTGAATTAAGACTGGAAGATTCATCTGGAACATATGAAGCACGGACACCTCCAGCTGACAAATTGTTACCATTATTTTCTTGGGCAGACATATTGTAATAGTTTTTTCTCATTAGGGAAACATCAACACTATCTGCATTAACCCCAGAGTTAATTATCCCATAGTGTTGTCCTGCACTGTGCATGTGTCCTCCATTATCCAGCATAAGCGAGCTTGACACATATTCTGACATCTGATTCATCAAACTTGATTCTGATTTAATGGGTTGGGTGGCACCACTATGCATATTTGCTGGTGCATGTTCTCTGCCCCTTTCTAACGGATAGCCAGTTTGATGCGGTCCCGATTGCCAAGGAGTTACGCTCTTATTGGGGTATTCATTCAGACGGAAGACATCTGCATAGCAATCGTTCAATGCAGACGTCCATGCTTCGCCCATCTCTGACTGCACTAGCCCAGTCTGATTTGGTGGGCCTTCCCAAGGGGGGCAAACAGCAGGTAAACTTGAACATGCTGTTGGATATTCAAACTGTTGTAGTCCAGTATTTCTGCATTGTGATACTTGATGAAGTAATGTTTTGTCCTTTGGGTCCTGTGAAGTACTGTTCACGGATGGAACCTTTCGCGAGGTTATTTTGGCAACTTTCTTGTACTTCTTAGTCAGTTTCCAGTCTTCAAAAATGTCTGGATGGTTTTTCTTTACATGTCGGGAGAGACTTTTGGGGGTACTGTATTTGCGGTCGCATGCTTCAAGTGGACAACTGTGTATGTCCTCATCTCTACCAGTTATTGCAGGAGTGCTTTGATATGGCTGAGGCAAAAGTGGGGGTTTACTCTCAATTTCTGGTAGAGGAAAGGCCTGTGTTAATTCTTTCTTAACAGCTTGAATTGGTCGGTTATCCAGCTCCTCTTTTGGACACCCTTTCGAGGGATTGGTTCCACAGTGATTTTGGGGATCCTCACAATTGCCAATCATATCTTGGCCTGGGTGTGGGACAGCAGGAGATAGTTTTGCATTGTCCAATCCAAGCTTAGTTTTGATGAGTGGAACATAACACTTCTGTAACTCCTTCCTAGGATTGAGAACAGAATTCAACATGCTCTCGACTGAATGTTTTATTTTCACTGGGCCGTTTGGGTTCTCAGGAACTGTTGACGTTGACAAACCTGATTTAACTACTCCTTCCTTCACATAATCCTGTGCAGTCTTCTGATCTAGACTGACAGAGGCAGAGCAGGTTTCCTCTTGACTAGCGGAGGACTGGGTAGAAGGTTCCATTTTAGGTACAGGATGGTTCTCACTTGTGATGGGCACTTCATTTGTATCATGGTTCTGCTGATGCAAATTTAGCTGGGACTGTGAATAGAAAATCTTCCCACAATTAGCTCTTTTGCAAGTGAATGTAAGGTAATGTTGTGCCTCATGATCATACAACAGGTAGGCCTCATTGAAAATCCTTCCACAATTAGGGAACATACACCGTGCCTTAAAGTCAGTGTGTTGTCTTTTGTGCATGAGAAGTTCCGAATTGCAGTGAAAGCTGGCTGTGCAATTCAGCTGTATGCAATAGTATGGCTTAGCGCCACAGTGCATTTGCAAATGATCATTGAGATGTCTGGTATTAACAAACTGCCGACGACAATACTGACACACAACCTTCTGTCGTTGTATCTCCAAAAAACGTGTTGCTTCCTCGTCATTTTTGTGGGCTTTTACATGCGTTACAAGACTCCGAAAAAACTTGAATACCTTCTGACAGTATGTAACAGGGCAGACACAATCCTCTGTAAATTCTGCTTCATAACTAGTTGGTACAGGCTTTTGAGGACTAACCTTAGTTTGTACAGGCTTTGGAGGACTGACTTTATTTTGTATTGACTTTTGAGGACTGACTTTGACAGTTTCAGCACTGTTGTGATTTCCATCCAGAAAATGTGCATCATTTGGACTGACATTGGTTTCTGCCTCAAGCTTAACCACAGCTCTATCTTTCAAATTATTCCAATGACTGCTGGTAGACTGCATTGGCTTGGACAATTTCCTAGTTGCTTTCATAGCAGCAAGTCTCTCTTTGCAAGATTCCTTTACATGTGATGCTACATGTGGCTCAAGGATCTCCTTAGTGTTAAAGCTGTCAGCACAAATTGGACAGGTGTAGACCCCATCTTTAAAATGCTTCTGTGCATGGCGGACTATCCTGTGGCCAAGGAACTCTTTATCACATAGAACACAATACTGCATATAGGCTCGCCAATTCCTAAATCTTGCCGATACAAACCCTTTCTCTCTTAACTTCTTAGCTTCCCTATTTTTCTCTTTTTCATCTGCAATTTCATTCAATTCATTTGTTGTGTTCAAAATAAAGTCTTCAAGGTCTTTGAACTCTGGACCTTTTTCTGCTGCATCATCCTCAAGTCCTTCATCAGGGTCATTGAGAGTGTCGATAGATGACACGATGGATCCCTCCTCACCCATCAATGCCAAACAATTGCGCTTCAAGGTTCTCCAGTCCCAGAATTCTGGATCAAAAGGCCACTGTGTCTTCAAGGCCAACAGTAACTCACAGCGTAGTGAGTTGGGTACTGGAAGATTCTCGTCCTCACGCTTTTCATCAGGTTCATTATAGAGGGACTCAACAGCATAATATGAGTCCACAGTAGGCTGAATGAGGAACTCTGTTAGTTGGCATGCCTGTTTCACCTCCAAATCAGTGGGCAAGAGGCAGGAAATAGTTTTGCAGATGGTAGTCCTGCTGTCCATGTTGTCACTGGATGCCATTTGTAGAGCTCGAATGCACATTTCAATGCACACTGGCAGTCCCACTTCTCCAACCTGAGAAAAGAATGAAGCCAAAGTCAGTTACGAGAATATAAATCTCTACAGGCTAAATCCAGGCAGGCTATATCCAGGCAGTAACATATACCATTTACACAAAGAAATTCACCTCGGATTGGATAACCTTGATGAGGAAGAGGATATGACAGACGTTCCTTGCAAGCAGGACCAACTTTCTGCATTGATCAAGAAATGAATCTGCTGAAGACTGTGACCGCATTAAAAGCTTACTCCAGAATAGTGTGAGCTCCCTGTAAGAAGGAAAGTATATCATTATTGGTCCGCCACACATGAAGGGCTTTACAAGAGATAGTTTGTTGTCAACATACGACATCCGCACTCAACTGTGAGAGCGAGTGGAAAATGACAGGGAAATACTCACCAGGCACAATACACATCTCCGTGGAAAAGCTGCCGCTTGAGGAACACAGAGCACAAACAAAGGGCTCCTTTTTCATCCCCATCCGACTCCAGGTTACAAATCATCTCCAATGCATCCTTACAGTCTACCTGCGCGATCTGGC
This sequence comes from Thymallus thymallus, assembly GCA_023634145.1. Taxonomy (NCBI): domain Eukaryota; kingdom Metazoa; phylum Chordata; class Actinopteri; order Salmoniformes; family Salmonidae; genus Thymallus; species Thymallus thymallus. The sequence continues at coordinate 34,843,322 of CM042405.1, forward strand.
CCAGAGAAAACACAAGTCATAATGACGGTAATTCATTACCGCCCACAGTTCATCATTTCCATTAGGGTCAATTTCATTCATCATTATCAAACAGGAGTAGTTTCATTTCTTCAGCAAATCTCCACCCGTGCTTATAAGACGAGCCTTTGGCCAGCCCTCTTTTTTTTTTTAATGCATTTGTCTGGTAAACGACTTGATGTAAATGCTATTCATTCACCTCTTGCATGAGTTGTTCTTGCGTTTTTGTCATACACAGGCAAACAATGTATGTCTGCTTGAAGTTTCCTTTTCCTTCGTACTCTGGATACTCCGAGCACATCTTTGCTAAGACAGCTGCTTTCTCCGCTCGATTCTGTTTTATAAGGTGCTTAATTCGCATATTAAGGAGTGTAGGACCTTCCCTCTGCAGGAACTCATTAACTGGGGAGTAGAGAAAGAAAACACTATTACAGATAGCACTACTGAGCAGTTACCACAACATTTAAAATCAGTCATCTCACATGTAGAAAACACAGGTAGGCTAAAACTAACCTCTGTCAACTTCAGGTATCTCATTAGACAGAATGCTGCACAGAGTGGTGTTGGTCCACACACCAGGCTCCTGTGCCATAGCTGATAGCATGTGAAGCTGTGTGTTCCCATTTTCTTGCAAAAGGCTGTGTGCCGACTGTAAAGGAGAGGAAATAACTTTAAAACCTTTCAGCTATACAAACCAAACGACTTTCAAAACATAAGATTATGTCAAATAGGGTTTGTGATGCATGCATGCGTGCTCCAATTTAGCTTCAAAGAAGGGACTTAATTTTTTCATTGTACTTTTATTGGGTCACCAGGTCATTATTTTTAGAGAATTGGCAGTAAAAATGTAGGTTCACTCCATACATTTATGTTCTATACAAAGTTGAGCAAAATAAATCAGAGCAGCATTGGTGACTAACCTTGACAGAGGACTGAAACTCCCCCCATAAGGCACAAGGGACATGCTCAGGCAGTGAGAGCAGGATCTCCAGACAGCTCCTGCAATTAAAACAGGGTCATTCAATGAGTTTGTTTTGGTTCATGCTAATGATGCTAAAGTTGTGTGCAGATGACTAAAATCAAAGAAGCACTACCCCCTTCTGCCGCAGCTCTTATTTAGCTTGTGAAATGAGTGAGGCAGGATTATGGCTGTGACAGTCATGACATTGTGTCAGCCGGTGCTTGTTAAGCAAAGTAATTTACCGTAATTACCGTAAACACCTTTAGCATCTCCTGGCTTCCACGCACAGCCTACAAGCCACTGATGCTGAACTTTGTAACATCTACATTTTAAAAAGTCTAATAAAGCCTACACCATCATAATAAATCAATTATTTATTTTAGACAGGTCATGCACATACTCTGAGTTGATCCTGATCTGGCTATGCCAAATGGCTGTGGGCTACACTAGTTCATTTAGCAGACAAGATTTGCTTAGAATTCTGTGGCATTGTTTTATAGTATGAAGAACAAAATTGGACATAGCTGAATAAAATAGAAAGGTTATTTTCTCCAAACGATTTGAGGGAGTGTTCACATACGGCTATTCTGTGTTGACATGTTAACAAAGAAACAGGTCCTCCTATATAATTAATTTAAAGTTATGTACATTTAGTTGTAGTACAAATGTTGGGCTATATGTTTTGATTTTTTTTTTTATACATGCTGAGGCAGCGACTAATGATGATTTTAAAAAAGTCGCATGAAAGGTATGAGCTCTGCTTGTTTTTTTTTTGCGCAGGCTGTACACACTTCATCAGTCTCTCATTCACAATTTGACAAGCACTTAAATTTCCCGGCTGCATCCCCTTTGTGTGGCCGTAATGCCCCTTAAAAGAATCCATACCCTTTCCTGGCCAGTGGCAGTTGTGGCCTTAGGCTGAATATAATAATTATAATTCCCTTCTCCTGGCTGCGTGCCGAAGAACCTCTTACTCACAAGGCTCTCAGTCACGTGATCGGGTCTTTCTCACAGGCTACAAGGACGCAACACTGCACCCCTTTATCCAATTCCGTGGTGCATATTGAAGATTTTGGAAGAACTGTCCACATTTACTTTGTCAGCCAACAAGATTAGGCCTAACGAACAGCAGTAGCACTAGCCTATGTCAATCTACTGTCCCCCATAGTACAAAAGCTGACCTGTTCTATTATGTGCGAGAAAAAAATATTCCAGACAGTCTGGGACAGTTGTAGGATGCGATAGATGCCAAATTAATACAACCACTAGCATCAGAAAAACTGTTTTCAGCAATGTGGCTGCTGCAACAGATGAGAACGTTTAGCTTAAAATATTGATCAACTATTAGGCTATTTCTTCACATCATAAGCGCAGCAATGCGGAAATGGCAGTAGGCTATAAGCGCGAAAACACCATTCTCAAAAGTGACCACAAATTTGCCCAAACCCTCCCATAACCTGGACGACGCTGGGCCAATTGTGTGCCGCCTTACGGGTCTACCGGTCGCGTCCGGCTGCAATACAGCCTGGGATCGAACCGGGTCTGTAGTGACGCACTACGATGCAGTGCCTTAGACAACTGCGCCACTCGGGAGACCTATAAAAGGTGCATTTTTAATGGTAAAAGTTTTCTTCCCCAAACATGAAGCTCACGTGCTGTGTATGTATGCCAGTTAGGCTCTACACCCGGTGTAAAGCAGATGAATGCGCTTCAATTTAAGAAGTTATTTGGCTAGTTTAGTTGTGATACAAACCTTATAGGCCTATGGGCTAGGCTACCTGAGATGAGCGACTATAATAATATATAATTCACACACAAGTGATAGTGTGATGGGTGACAATATTAGCCTATTATTGATTTAATCTTGTCTTTACATATACTAAATAATATACTGTATGTGTGAAATTTGTTTTGATTTTAGAATGGACCATTATTGTGCACCTGTATCGAAACAGGGGCAGCGGGGAAAAACGTAAGTCCTCTATGCACTTAAATAGCGAATGGAGGACGCTTTTCCCCGTGGTTCTTTTTCATGCCAGCCAGGTAGACTATACTCCTGTTGTAAAGAGAAGCAATGTGCTTGATATGAAGAAAGTTGAGAAAAAAAATAGCAAGCCTAGTCTATAGAAAGCTGATGGGATTCTCCTCTTTTTTCACACAATTGCACAGCCTATAGAAATGTTGCACAACATGAGCTTGTGAAGTGTTTGATTAGATTTTCGATTACATATGCATTGATGTCAGAGTGATTAGAGGGACAATAGAGTGCTGAGTACCAGGCAGTTAGCAAGTTTGGTAGGCTACTAATTACCGTGACTAAACGGTCACCTGGAATTTGACTGCCATCATGACTCATGACCGCCGGTGTGGCGGTAATACGGTCACCATAACAGCCCTAGGCAGGATACAGTTGTATTGGTCAGTAGCACTAGTCACAGTCATTCAACAACATAGGCCTAGCACCATCTGAAATACTGCTCAGCTAGTTCCATGAAGCATTGATGCATATGAATCAGATATTGACATTATCTCGGAGTACTCACAGTGCTAGGTTTTCAAGTACGAGTGGCACATTTTCACATTCGGAGGAGAGACAGGAGGTGGCCTTTGCATAACTCAGAATGGCCACTATGTACGCCTCCAATAAAGGCAGTGGCTCCTCCTCAGTCTTCCATCGGCCTGCATGTTCCACAAGGATCTGTAAACGAATGACAAAATCAAGGCATACTCTCAGTCTGGAATAAAGTGTGGCTGATTAGTGCTTGCTATTAATTAAGTATTTTTTTAAACTACATGACAATTATCATACAACATGAAAAATTGCCTAATTGCACAATTTCATTAATTATTAGTAGTTCCAGGTAAATTAGGCAACATTCCATTAAAATAACAAATTGAGAAATAAGTACAGCCGGGACGATACCAGTATCACGATACTCGTTAGTATCGTGGAAACAAAACAAAACGTGAAGCAGATTTAACTTCTTTAGGAAAACAGCCCTCATCCAGTCACATTTTATTTATTTAACAAGCTATAGAACACAATATTTTACATACAGCAGGTTTTTAAAGGACCAAAGAGTTGTGTACATTGTAGGGCTTAGTGTGTACATTTTTGCAATGGAAAACATACTACGATACTGGTATCGTCCCGGCCCTAGAAATAAGTCCATACTCTGTCCTCGGGGGCCTGATTGGTGTCACACTCCCCCCCCCCCCAGCCCTACAGCGAACACACCTGATTAAACAAATTACATTCTAAACTGAAGACCATGGTTAGTTGATTATTGGAGTCAGGTGTGTTCGCGGGGGATGGGGCAAAAGTGTCACCAATCAGGCACTCGAGCACTAGAGTTGCCCATCCCTGCGCTAGCCTATGGCCCAGTCTTGCCTAATATATCAGACTGTACACCTAGCTTCCCATCCAATTGGATTTTCATGCGAATATCCTAAAATCTGTATAAAGAAAATATGCACATTTTCCCACCACACTCTGGTCTTGGCACGTGCACTCTAGCCAACAGCTCGCAGATAGTGTGTAGGCTAGTCTACATAAGATTATTATGGATAAGAGTCAAAAACAGATCATCATGTCACCTCAACATTTAATGGAAAGGAGCATCAAGCTCATCACAGTGCACTTTCACCACCCTGTGAAGTTCATAACTTATTTTATCTGTAGCCTAATAAAGTGCATGGTTTCCCGAGTCGTAGTGGGAGGACCACACACCATATCATTGCGTGACTCCAAACTTACTTCGATATGATAGTTATTATATCAATATTTGCGCATTAAAAGGCTTTCCTTTCACAGGAAAGTATTAAACAGCCTTTTCAAATGCTGTTACGATTTCTATTACTTGGCACATGCTCAAAACCATGTAAACACCTGCAAGACTTCAGTTAGCATGAGTGCATCGCGTACATGTACTTAAGTCTTGTGCGCTTGCCTCAGGTGATGAACGAACAAACAAATCGTGAGAGCCACAGAGACCCTTGTTTTGAAGTCTGTTTAAAGCTGCACTATGCAGAAATCCCTCTGCCATTTCCTGGTTGCTAAAATTCTATGTTTACGTGACAAAACAAGCTAGTGTAGAGAATCATTATACCTATATCTAAATGTTTATATACAGTTGAAGTCAGAAGTTTACATACACTTAGGTTGAAGTCATTAAAACTCATTTTTCAACCATTCCACAGATTTCATGTTAACAAACTATAGTTTTGGCAAGTCGGTTAGGACATCTACTTTGTGCATGACACAAGTAATTCTTCCAACAATTGTTTAGACAGATTACTTCACTTAAAATTCACTATATCACCATTCCAGTGGGTCAGAAGTTTACATACACTAAGTTGACTGTGCCTTTAAACAGCTTGAAAAATTCTAGAAAATGATGTCATGGCTTTAGAAGCTTCTGATAAGCTAATTGACATAATTTGAGTCAATTGGAGGTGTACCTGTGGATGTATTTCAAGGTCTACTCCGTGCCTCTTTGCTCAACATCATGGGAAAATCAAAAGAAATCAGCCAAAAATTGTAGACCTCCAGAAGTCTGGTTCATCCTTGGGAGCAATTTCCAAACGCCTGAAGGTACCACGTTCATCTGTACAAACAATAGTACGCACGTATAAACACCATGGGACCACGCAGCTATCATACCGCTCAGGAAGGAGACGTGTTCTGTCTCCTAGAGATGAACGTACTTTGGTGCGAAAAGTGCAAATCAATCCCAGAACAACAGCAAAGGACCTTGTGAAGATGCTGGAGGAAACACATACAAAAGTATCTATATCCACAGTAAAACGAGTCCTATATTGACATAACATGAAAGGCCGCTCAGCAAGGAAGAAGCCACTGCTCCAAAACCGCCATAAAAAAGGCGGACTACGGTTTGCAACTGCACATGGGGTCAAAGATCATACTTCTTGGAGAAATGTCATCTGGTCTGATGAAACAAAAATATAACTTTTTGGCCACAATGACCATCGTTATGTTTGGAGGAAAAAGGGGGAGGCTTGCAAGCCGAAGAACACCATCCAAACCGTGAAGCACGGGGGTGGCAGCATCATGTTGTGGGGGTGCTTTGATGCAGGAAGGACTGGTGCACTTCATAAAATAGATGGCATCATGAGGAAGGAAAACTATGTGGATATATTGAAGCAACATATCAAGACATCAGTCAGGAAGTTAAAGCTTGGTCGCAAATGGGTCTTCCAAATGGACAATGACCCCAAGCATACTTCCAAAGTTGTGGAAAAATGGCTTAAGAACAACAAAGTCAAGGTATTGGAGTGGCCATCACAAAGCCCTGACCTCAATCCTATAGAACATTTGTGGGCAGAACTGAAAAAGTGTGTGCGAGCAAGGAGGCCTACAAACCTGACTCAGTTACACCAGTTCTGTCAGGAGGAATGGGCCAAAATTAACCCAACTTATTGTGGGAAGCTTGTGGAAGGCTCCTCGAAATATTTGACCCAAGTTAAACAATTTAAAGGCAATGCTACCAAATACTAATTGAGTGTAAACTTCTGACCCACTGGGAATGTGATGAAAGAAATAAAAGCTGAAATAAATCACTCTCCACTATTATTCTGACATTTCACATTATTAAAATAAAGTGGTGATCCTAACTGACCTAAGACAGGGAATTTTTACTAGGATTAAATGTCTGTAATTGTGAAAATCTGAGTTTAAATGTATTTGGCTAAGGTGTATGTAAACTTTGACTTCAACTGTATATAGTGATTCGATATTTTGCCTATATCGCCCATCCCTACCCTTGAGTAAATACTTTGTAGAAGCAGCGATTACAGCTGTGAGGTTTTCTGGGTAAGTCGAAGCGTTTCCACACCTTGATTGTGCAACATTTGTCCATTATTCTTCTCAAAATTCTGCAATCTCTGTCAAAAGTTGTTGTTGATCGTTGCTAGACAACCATTTTCAGGTCTTTCCATAAATTTTCAAGTAGATTTAAGTCAAAACTGTAACTCAGCCACTCAGGAACATTCACTGTATTCTTGGTAAGAACTTTTGTAGATGATGCCTTGTGTTTTAGGTTATTGTCCTGCTGAAAGGTGAATTCATCTCCCAGTGTCTGGTGGAAAACAGACTAAACCAGGTTTTCCTCTAGGATTTTGCCTGTGCTTAGATCCATTATGTTTTAGTTTTTTAAAAATCCTGAATAACGCCCCAGTCCTTAAAAATTACAAGCATACCTATAACATGATGCAGCCACCACTGTGCTTAAAAATATTGAGAGTGTGTTCTATTGGATTTGCCTGAATGTAAAACTTTGTATTCAGAACAAAAAGTGAATTGCTTATTGCAGTATTATTTTAGTGCCTTGTTGCAAACAGGATGCATTGTTTTGGAATATTTGTTATTCTGTACAGGCTTCCTTCTTTTCACTCTGTCAGTTAGGTTAGTATTGTAGAGTAACTACATTATTGTTGATCCATCCTCAGTTTCTCTACTAACACAGAAATTAAACTCTGTAACTGTTTTAAAGTCAGAAATATCTGAGCGGTTTCTTTCCTCTCCGGCAACTGAGTTAGGAAGGACGCCTGTGTCTTTGTAGTGACTGGGTGTATTGATCAGTGGTGTAAAGTACTTAAGTAGTACTTTAAAGTATTTTAACTTAAGTAATTTTTGTACTTTTTACTCCATGCATTTCCCCTGACACCCAAAAGTACTTGTTACATTGTGAATGCTTAGCAGGACAGAATAATTGTCTAATTCACATTTATCAAGAGAACATCCCTGGTCATCCCTACTGCCTCTGATCTGGTGGACTCACTATACACATGCTTAGTTTGTAAATGATGTCAGTGTTGGAGCGTGCCCCTGGCAATCGGTAAATTAAATAAAACAAGAAGATTGTTCTGTCTGGTTTGCTTAATGTAAGGAAGTTTACTTTTTATACTTAAGTATATTTTAGAGTCATTTTCTATTAAAATGTATCTTTACTTTTACTCTTAAGTATGACAATTTGGTACTTTTTCCACCACTGGTATTGATACACCATCCAAACTGTAATTAATAACTTCACCATGCTCAAAGGGATATTCAATGTCTGTTTTTGTTTTTTTAAACATCTACCAATAGGAGCTCTTTACGAGGCATTGGAAAACTCTCTGGTATTTGTGGTTGAATCTGCTCAACTGAGAGACCTTAAAGACAATTATATGTGTGGAGTACAGAGATGAGGTAGTCATTAAAAAATCATGTTACATACTATTATTGCACAGAGAGTCCATGCAACTTATGTGGCTTGTTAATCAAATTTGTACTCCTGAATTTAAGCTTGCCATAACAAAAAGGGGTTGAATACTTATTGTCAAGACATTTCAGCTTTTCATTCATTTGTAAAAATACAAATAAAAAGAATAATTGACATTATGGGATATTGTGACCAACGAAATCTAAATGTAATACATTTTAAATTCAGGCTGTAACAACAAAATGTGGAAAAAGTCAAGGGGTCTGAATACTTTCTGAAGGCTCTGTAGCTACACAAGCATTATACAGGAGGATGCGTTGACTTCTCTAAGCCCGGCTGCTGAACGGAGCCTATAGCGAGGGCCAAATGGAATTCAGTATCTTACAATAGGCTGTACCACTGAGTAGTTTGTCAGGGATACAAGGTTTTGAGGTGTGGGGAAAAAGTGTGTTGGATTGTTAATCACTGTTAAGTATCTTGCTAGCTGGATCGAATCCTCCGTTAGCTAGCCAGATAACATTAAATGTTGAGCAACATCAGCCAACTTAACGGATCAAATAATTGAGTTCATGGTGTGAAAATTAGCTGGCTAATAAAGTCTGACAGCTAACGTTAGCTACGATATCAGATGAGCTAACGTTAGTAACCTAACCAATTCGCTGTAGTATTAACTGGTAACGTTATACGACTCCTTGCAGTGCCTTATAACTAACTTATAACTAACTTATAACATGTTAGTTGCTTACTGGACCCTGGCAATCTGTGTGAAATGTTAACTAGTTAACTAGCTAACAAACTAATGTTTTCCCTCTACAGTATGTGGTTATATTTAGAATGAGAGAATTAGGGGAAAATGAGGCATTTCTTGTTAAACAAGTGGATTCATGGATCAAGTGTAGCTGGAGCTGGACCTGGTTTAAGCTGGATGCCACTATAGAGGTGAAAGGAGCACCACACACTTTCCCTCTTTCTCACTTTTTCAATAGAGTGGATAAAAAGGGGTGTGCCAGGTGTACTCTCTGCCTGAAAGAGATCAGTTATGCCAACAAAGGGTATCATGCTCTGCTGGCACATTGTAGAACAGATGTCCACAGGCAGAACGTGTACAATGTAATAATGTGCAGTGTAGCCCAAAGATATTGCTTTTGTTGTGTTGAACTTGACAGTAACACTTGTGTGTTAGTGAGGGGGGTTTATTACATGTTTTACTCAGTGAATGTTATTTTTACACACATGTAGCCTTGTGCACTTGATCGATGTCTACTATGGTGGCCAATATAACAGAGCATAAATAGAATGTCTGTTTGTTTCATTCTATTTCTCCAAGTGTAATATTTAGATGTGTGATGTCACAAGCGTTCTATTATATAGGTTGTCATGGATAACTGCAATATGAGTGTATTGGTTTTTTCTCAAGACTTGAGTGTCATTTACAGTAAAGTCAACAAATAACATTGGATTGCTTTCCTTAAAAAAAAAATTGTGCGAGTTAAGTTCACATTGTATCACAATCCGGCCGTGATTGGGAGTCCCATAGGGCGGCGCACAATTGGCCCAGCGGTCGTCCAAGTTTGGCCGGTGTAGGCCGTCATTGTAAATAAGAATTTGTTCTTAACTGACTTGCCTAGTTAAATAAAAATTTTTAAATGTAAACACTTTATTTTACACACAGAGACTGATCATCCTTCCTTGTTTAGTTAAAACCTGCATTTCCCCCTAGCAGGGATTTTTTTTTTTTACATGTTTTGGTGCTACAAAAAAAAAGTCACCAGCTGTTTTCTGAATGACAGTGAACACTTCATCACCTTCTCACCCCCGTCTCCGTGGTCAGGCTTCACACCTACCTCTTCGTTATCTTTCAGGGGACGCGGTACTGTAACTGCCTTTCTACCCTCTGCTGTCCAGGATGTGCGCTCTTTCCAGAGAGAAAGCTGTAACTTCTCACTTCAGTTGCGTGCAGCATTCTGTTGTTATTTGAACGATTGGCTAAGCATTGGATACGCCAGTATTGCTCCAAACGCACATCACCTGTTCGCTTACATTTTAGTAATTTAGCAGACACTCTTATCCAGAGCGACTTTTCATACTGGTCCCCCTGTGGGAATCGAACGCACAACCCTGGCGTTGCAAGCGCCATGCTCTACCATCTAAGCTTCACGAAGGTCACCTATTTTGGATTCAAAACTGCGAATTTCGCCGAAAGGTGACTAGTTTGCATCCCTGAGTTTGTAGGCTACCCATGCAGGACGCAGGCCTAACATTTAAAGTTGAGAGTGAGACGAGCTTGAATACTACAAGCACTGACAATCTTTTCCCTGCCTGTCATCCCTTCCCTCAGTCAACGGGAAGCCTAATCTCAGCTCAATGAGTATGGGTCTTCTAAGGCCAGTCCTAAGTACTGACTTGCCTAGTTAAATAAAGGTTCAATAAAAAATTAAGGAAAGGATACAACTCAGCTATTGCTAAACGTAGGCTAAATGTGGCCTAACATCATAATATTTTATTGGCTCTCTAACATAAACAAAAATGGTAATTGTCACTACATGATAATAACACAACAATCTTGAGGTGACCAGGTATTTAGAAGTTGCAGAGAAAACCCCATGTCTTAGTAAGTTAACATAGCCTTGTAACCATCTTGCCAATCTTGTCTGTATTCTTATTACTCAGTCAGTGTCAGATGATTCAACACTATTGTCATTTTTATCTCCAAATGTAGCCTGATATGAGAACGGGCTTCATACATAATCACTAATGTGAGAAATTAATTAATCACTTCGCACAGATGGGGCTTCAAACAAGGCCCACCAGGTTTGACGCTATACAACAAAAAAGAATACTATATATGAAACACAAAACCGAATAAACCTACCCACAGACAGGATGATGAGTTAATATTGTTTTACTAGCAATTAAAACTATGCATACTTAATTAACCAATGCTGTGCATGAAAATACTAGTAGGTTGATCAGGCCCTATAGAATACTTTTGTAGACACACTCAATATTGAGCCACTAACACAATAGACGAATGGAAAAACGTTCTGCTGCCATGATTTCAAGTCAAATACGCACATTTACATGGATGAAATATGTTTCTTCCCGTGCAAAACCTAAATCCAGTAGTGCATTTTAATACAAGTCTGCACAAAAAGCTAACTAGCTCTTCCCAGCATTAAGGAGCCTTAACAAGCTACCTAGCCAACATTCAACTAGCTACTCGCTAACTAGCTTGGGGAAATGTGTGATGTTCGGGTATAAATCCAAAGTAAGAGATTGAACAAAATATCGGGAAACATTTATGATGTGTATATAGTCCACTAACTACTATATTTGCACGTTAAAACTGGAAGTAATTGTGCTTTTTTTTGGGGGGGGGGGGTGTTCTGATGTGGCTAGCGCGAGCTTAGCTACATTGTTGTACGGACCGTGCACGCGCGTCCCCAGCCTGGAAGCTGGATGGAAGGATGGAAACCACTAGGATGGGTAGTTGGGACAACAACAACAAAATAATACGGACCTGGCAGAACTTCTGGCAGAAACGCAAAGAGGCCTCAGACGGTGACTCCGAGCTTTCTTTTAGCGTTGCAGTCAATGCCTGGAAGCGTCCTCGGAGCTCCTCGGTAGCTCTCCTTGTGTCACAGTCCTTCTCTGTCTCTCCCTCCGCCATCTTCACAACAATCACGACCGCGTACGCACAGATGTTACGCCGCCAGACATGCACACGCACGGACAGGGGGGAGGGGGAGGGGAGAGACACTGGCGTCACCCAGTTACCGGCACAAGCATGCATGACCTTACATCAAAAACGAGCTAAACCACTATAAATGACTTATTCGTTAAAAGATTCATATAAGATGTTGGTCATTATGAATAGGCCTACCAGATATAGCCTATCCTACACATTGCGTATTGCCCATAAAAAGAACATCAGCACAGGCCTGTGGGTTGTATTCGAATAATGTTCCCCTCATGCAATCTTTATTTTATTTATCGAACCTTTGTTTAACTAGGCAAGTCAGTTAAGAACAAATTCTTATTTACAATGACGGCCTACCTACAGGGTCAATTTGCCCCTGGAGCAAATTAGGGTTAAGTGCCTTGCTCAAGGACACTTCGGCAGGTTTTTAATCTTATCGGCTCTGGGATTCGAACCAGCGACCTTTTCGGTTACGCTCTAACTGCTACCTCTAATTCTACAGAGTTCTGAAGTATTTTAGTGAATATGATGCTTAACCTACAGCTTGTTAGGCTAGTTGAGGACATATAAACATAGGCCACACTAGGCCTACCTGAGGCTGCGTGATTATACACATTTTTTTGTTGATCCATATGCTATTGAGTGTGGTGTGGTTTGGGAGAGGAACCATTGGTTTTACTCAAGGCATCAGTTTCTCAAAAAAGAAGCAGAGGAGAGATCATGTGTCAAAATAATATGCATGTTAAGGACATTTTAATCATTATTCAACTCATACAGTAAAGTCTACATTTGATCAACACAGTACAGGAATACAACTTTATATAACTGCGACCATAAGAGCACCTTTGGTGGATCACAATGATTTCCTAATATGTGATTTCTCTTGATGGTCCAATGCAGCTGTTTTAATCTCATTATCAAATAATTTCTGGGCACAATTAAGTACCTTGCTGTGATTGTTTTCAATTAAAATGGTCAAAAATGAACATAAATAGCTTCTTAGCTAAGAGCAATTTCTCAAGCAAGAATTAGCTAGGACTGCCTGGGCGTGGTCTGAGTGGGAGGGGAGAAATGAAAACTAGCTGTTATTGGACGAGAGGTTTGGAACTCTCTTATTTGTCTGTTAACTAATCGACCACCTGAAATTTCAGCCTGTTTTGGTGGGATGGATTTTGGCCTACCTGGTAATGTCACCAGGCGGAAATTTCATGTTGTCTTTTCAAACAGCTCTTACACTCAAATGACATTATCATCATTTTCACAGTATTATTCCAACCTCATAATGTGAAAATATATATAAAACACAGGAAAATTACATTTTGGACTGTACTGGGCTTTTAAAAAAACAAGGGACTTCTGGAATAAGTTATGCAAAATATATAGTATTTTGCCAAGCTTTTACTACTGGGACAAGGAGATTTCCAGCCCTCACAGAGTTTATGACTTATGGTGATAACAAGTGCTGCAGTGACACTCTGTGTGGTTCGTCAGCTTGATGTTGTCGACCACCACCTGAGAGGAGAGAACATCAAGAGAAAGAGAGATAGTTTTAAAAAACACATTCGGTAAATTTGAGCTGTTCTTAAATATTAACTTGAGATGTTACGTGATAGTAGGAATGTCGTCATGTCAGATGATCAAACTTTAAAGAGCTGAGGATATGAATCCCAACTCCTACAACTAAATAACTAACCATCGTCTTACCCTTTTTCCTTCTGTTGCAACGCAGCACGTGGCTTCAGAGGTGATGTTCTTTGGGACCAACATGGTTTTTTTGGACCGTAGTGGGGTTGGATAAGCCCTGGAGAAGCAGCAGCCTGTACACTGGTAGACAGGGGCGCCCGGGTTTGAGAAAACGTTGTTCTCCTTCAGTTTGCATTCCTCACAGCCCACTGTAAAGATAATAAAGACATCAAATCATAGAAAATATATTGAACAGTCTGATCTGCAACACGAATGTGCAGTCTCTCTTCCTTGTAAGCACCCACTTTGGGAGTAAGGAGGTCATGTACCAATTCATGTTCCCTCTGACAACCTACTCCAAGAACAACTCACTTGTCATTTTGTTTCCAGAACATGTAGGCCATTAACAAAAACAGTACTTTCAAAGTAATGTAACGTAAAACATACCGTTTGACATGTCACTGTTTGGATAAGAGTCTGTGATGTACAGAAGTATGGACAGGATGAGGGATACTCCAGTTAATTTCAACAAGCACATCATAGTGGCGGGTGGCAATAACCTGACAAGACAAATGAACAAAACGTATAAACACAGAAACAGCAGTGAAACAATACAATGGAAACCCAATATATTGAGTGGAAAAAGCATTACCTGTTGTATGTGTCCCTTGGTGGAAGCCTGTTCAGTGTTCAGTGAAGAGCCTACTGCTCTCACCATTAACTTTTATACCGTTGTCCTTCTGCCCATGTGATCAACGGGGATAAGGTAAACCCCTCCAACCTTATCAGTGATCTCCGCGAGGCATTCACCACTTAGCTACCTGCCTCATAATCCTTGAAATGAAAAAAGGTACGGCACATGCGGTCTCAAGTCAAAACACACTTCCATCCTTCCATCCTATCCTGAGCTTCTAATCCCTTAAACAGATGGGATGTTGTTACTAGGTAACCGCTCAGAGGGCGAGGCAGGGTCATTGGTTCATTAGTTTAACTCATGTTTACAGTCATTTTTGATACTTTGAATATCTGATTCATCTTTCCATGCGGGATTATAACCCCCCAAAAATAAGTAAATATGTACACGCAAAAGTGAAAGATTTCTTGTGAAATACATGGGGTTTATTATATAAACCATGAGGACTAGTCCCTGGCCGTACTTTGTAATCCTCTGGAACAGTGCTAACATGAGTGCAAGCAATGAATACTGTATGTTAAATAATGTCATCATCCCAGAGAGACAAATGGATATTTACGTCAGAGACGCAATTCAATGTTATATTCTTATATTCATGTAATAACATGAATGATTCAGTGTATCCTCAATTAAATTAGATGCTAATGAATGTGTATCCACCCACCTCTGAATTTTGGAAATGTCAAGGATGAATATTAAAAGGGGCAATCTGTGATTGCTACATAAATTTTTTGACTTTTATATTAATGATAAACACTGAGTGTACAAAACATTAAGAACACCTTCCCCCCTTGTCAAACCCGGGCGCCCCTGTCTACCAGTGTACAGGCTGCTGCTTCCCCAGAGCTTTTCCAACCCCACTACGGTCCAAAAAAAACATGTTGGTCCCAAAGACCATCACCTCTGAAGCCACGTGCTGCGTTGCAACAGAAGGAAAAAGGGTAAGACGATGGTTAGTTATTTAGTTGTAGGAGTTGGGATTCATATCCTCAGCTCTTTAAAGTTTGATCATCTGACATGACGACATTCCTACTATCACGTAACATCTAAACTTAATATTTCAACTGTTGTACCTCATCAGAACCCAAAATATAAGCTTGTTTTACTCCATTGTAAAGTAATTGTAAACAAACACTTTATAGCCTCAAAACATAGATGCAACTATAATGCTGATATCATGGTCGGTCAGTCCTTGCATCTATTGCTCTGTCTAGGAATTTGAGTGGTTACATTTCTCCAGCCTCATCCTTCAGCTGTTTACCAAAACAGTGGTGGGGTGTCCGCTTTGTTATTGTTTAAACTGCGGGTTGCCCCTTTAAGATGCAGGTACTATCTCTTTTAAATCTCCCGGCCTTGGTTGCGTTGGAGACAAGGCCCTGACAGTAAGCATTGAGGACGGCACATGAAATCTCTGAGATTTAAAGGCTCTTTTTAGCTAATGGCGCAACCATGACATGATTCATAACTATTCTTCACTCTTACAGTATTATATTCCTGGATTCAAAATATTAATTGTATAGGCTACTGTAAATCATTAAGATTAATTGCTATTGGTGTTTTATTACTTATGTTTCAGCACAGAACTGTACAGTACTTTTATAATTGTAACATGCTGTAGCCTAATTATTTACTGTTCTGGATAAAGGTCCAATACACGTTTCTCAAATGAAACCCTATTTTATTCCAAAAGCAAATGTATTTTTCATGTATAAAAAAATTTGGTATGTTATGGCTTCTTTAATACATTCTTTACAGCCAATTAACAGTCAGCCCAGACACAGCCAATTAACAGTCAGCCCAGACACAGCCAATTAACAGTCAGCCCAGACACAGCCAATTAACAGTCAGCCCAGACACAGCCAATTAACAGTCAGCCCAGACACAGCCAATTAACAGTCAGCCCAGACACAGCCAAGAAAGCAGTCCTATTTGCGCTTGTTACATCGAAGCAGTTTCTTAAAAGCCTTTTTGAAGTCCTCATTGAAGCTGGTGTAGAGCAGGGGGTTGATCAGTGAGTTAATGTATCCCAGCCACGTGAATAAGTCCGACACCTGTGCTGAGGCATGAAACACATGGAGGCCCACCAGTAACTCTTTAACAAAGAAAGGCAGCCAGCAGAGGATGAAAGCCCCCAGGATGAGGCCCAGTGTGCGGGCGGCCTTCCTCTCTCTGGAGGCACAGATCTGGGTCCTCTCATCACATGTCCCCCGGTCTCCCGCCACCTGACTTAGGCAGGTGGGATCGTTGACTCGATTAATCTCTGTATTTAGCGTGGGATCCAAGGTAGACAACTCAGACACACAGAGAGACGTTGGTGCTATGCGGCAGCTACTGAGGCAGTTGTGGCTGCTAGCTCTCCTCCTACACAGGCTCCCAGAGGAGCTCCGTTTGTGGTACAAGGTCCGGGCAGCGATGAAGATCCTGTAGTAGAGGATGAGGATGATGGCCATGGGGATGTAGAAGGCCCCGAAGGTGGAGTAGATGGTGTAGCCAATGTGGTCATGCTCAATGATACACTTGGTGTAGTTGCCGAAGTTGTCGTCCCCGCTGTGCTCCCATAGCAGAGGCGGCACTGAGATGAGGATGGAGATGGTCCACACAATGGTGACCATGACGGCGGCGCGGCGCGGGGATCTCTTGCAGGAGTACTCCAGGGCGTTGGTGATGGCCCAGTGGCGGTCCAGGGCGATGGCACACAGATGCAGGATGGAGCAGGTGCAGCAGATCATGTCCACGCTCAGCCACGCCTCACAGACTACACGTCCCAACATCCACCTCTTTGTGGTGATGTAGAGGACACTTAGGGGCATCACCAAGATGGCCACCAGGAAGTCAGTGACAGCCAAAGAGCAGATCAGGTAGTTGGCGGGCAGGTGGAGTTTTTCGGTTTTCATGATCGCAAGTATGACTGAAACATTCAATAAGGCAGTGGTCAGGGTCACAATGCAGAGGAGGAAAACAACCAGCACCATATCATTGTCTGGTTTCGTTTAGAAGCAGGCTCCTGGTTCTGACAACGCAGTTTGTTTCAATTCTATCCTCTTTCTCTCATTAGAGATACATTCGGTCCAACGCAGATCCTTTTCTCTCTCTTACTTCCATGCTTTCCCTTATTTGAAGCCACTGTGAAGGGAAACATATTATATTTGTTGTTTATTATTTTGTATTATTTTTGTGTCACAAAACATTGATCTGAGTAAGTTATGTAAGACACGGTACATTTAATAAGATGCATGTTTTATTTATTTGTATTCAAAATGCCACTTCTTCTCGATGAGTAGATCACTAAGACAATACTTTCTCCACACGGTGGCAGAACTGATCAGGGAATCTGGGAGTTATGCTCAGTAACCTAACTCATTGTAGCCCCATGACATCAATGTCAATACTCAGTATAAGGCCCTAAATGTAATAATTTTGCCCTAAACTCAATTTAGGAGCATGGGGGAGCACTTTATTATTGCCTACTAAGGACCAGAAGTAGCTGGCTGTTTTGCATACAGGGCATATTGGTTTTAAAGACCATGTTAAAAATGACAAATTTCAGTCAGAGTGACACTTAAGGTTTCAACTGTTGATACAAAAACAACAATAGTGGAAAAAAATAGAATTGACAAACATGTCGACCCTGATGTGTGTATCCATTGAGCAAGGGAAGCCAAATATGAATATTATTCAAATGGTTTCTTGTGCATAGGCCACTTTCCCTTTCAAATTAAATAGATCTGCCCAGTGCAATCAGTGTTGTTCAAATCATTTAATGGTGTCATAACTATGTAATTTCAGCAAGTTTAACCCCTTTGTGAGTATAAATACCTGCCATCAAATGCTGTTGCTTATGCTATCGCTTTTCAACTATTTTGACCAAGGCATCAGCTAAACCGAGCCGCTCTGTTGCATAACAACAACGCTAATTCTGAAGAGCATTGCTGTTCACAAGTGACTGGCATGTCTCATGCTAAAGAGACTGGTCATGCTCATACATACACATGCAGTTCACTCAGTCACTCCCATTGATAAATACGAAATATCTGTGCTGGGTGTTATTTTATTTTTCATTTGCACACATTGAACATGCAGTTGTTAGGACTTTATCTTAAAGTTCACCTTTGGGGCATGCATGCCTTCTATTCTAAACATTGCAGCACCTGTGCCATGGTGAAAGCTTGGCATGGTGCTGTTTGAGTTGGTCCTGATATATCGCTTTAAACTCAATAACCTATATTGTAGAGGTTATTACTTACCATTTTTGCTTCTGGCAATGCCATAATGCATTCAAATATAAACCAAGATGCTGATCCCTAACATAATACAATAGGCTACATATAAATATAAGATTTTATAATATGCTAGCGGCCTATAGCCTCAGTATGATAAAATGAAACTATCGTTATCTAATATGGTATGCTACCAAATTGGGCAGCATAGCCTACCTTCTGAGTGGTCCAATCTTCGTTTATCCATCACAAAGAATTTCTTTCCATCCTTTGAAAGTATCCAAATAAATGTTGTGTGTTGGTGATGGAACTCTCAAATATGTGTGAAGTCGGCAGTATCAATGGCTAGTGCGTCGGCACCTGGAGATATTGCTCATCTCAGGAGTAAGGACAGGTCAGACGGACCTCCATCACTTTAGAGGAATGCACGAAATCGCAAGCGCGAACGGAGTGACGGTAGGGCTCTCTCTCTCCTGGAGTACCAAAGGTGACATTCGGCTACTCCATAGCGTGAGATGTTACCAACATAGTCACGTTTGTGCATTGGGGATGGACGGAACTTACCCGTCATGGCATAAAAGTATATGCATAATCACTGGGAACCTGTCATTCAGGGCATTTTTTGCATAAATAATAATAATATTAATAATAATATTCTGCCATTAATACGTGTCACATATCAGTTTGAAAACAATGTAAAATATATATATATATAATTGAGTTAATAAAGCCGCATACAAACATGGTCTCTTTTTTGTTTTCTTGAGTAAGGCAGCTCCAAAATGCAGGTGTTTCAGCCTCGAGTTACATCGAAGTGCCCATCCAAGAAGGCTCAAGGTCATTGGCCACAGATATTCAGAGAAAATGACTTCAAATCACATTATATCTACAGAAGCATTGATTGGACTGATAATGTCAACATCATACCTTCAAAATCATCATCATGAATCAAGTCGACAAATCCGTTTCAATCTTTTTCATATGAAGAGAAATAATGAAGAGAAATTATAGATAAAACGTATCGGTGCTCATCAGCCATTGGACATAAACATTACAACAACAAGTTGGAAATGGCAAATTCAACAATGAGTGGTTTGGAAGGAATGAGTGTTTAACTGCAAGCATTGCAAAGCAATCACTAGCCTGCTATTCAGTGGAGTGGGTGTGTGTTCCCAAATCTGGAATTAAGGGTATCTTTTCCAAATTTAAAATGATAAACATTCAACATTGGCCATGCTGTTAATGAAGCATGATTTGTGCCGGGTTCAAAACAACTGTTAACTTGGAACTGCGAAAACTTGACTTCAGTGAGTCAGGAAAAAGGGTCATCCAACTTGGAATTGTAAATCCGGGCCTCTTTCTAGAGCTACGACCTGAAGATCAATGACGTCATCATGATTCCCGGTTGTCTTGAAAGCACCATAAATCCAGAGAATGCCAGACTTTGATGACAAAATGTATTATGATAATTTATACAAACCCTAAATGTAATTATATATATTCTCTTTTAAAGAAAGTGATTAGATCAATTTATAGCAACAGTCACAAATTGTATAAGATTACTTCCTGGCCTCCTGAGTGGCGCAGCTGTCTAAGGCACTGCATCACAGTGTTTGAGGTGTCACTACAGACCCGGGTTCGACCCCAGGCTGTGTCACAGCCAGCTGTGACTGGGAGACCCATGAGGCAGCACACAATTGGCCCAGCGTTGTCCGGGTTAGGGGAGGGTTTGGCTCGTCCTAGTGACTCCTTGTTGGGCGCCTGCAAGCTGACTTTGGTCGCCAGCTGGACAGTGTTTCCTCCGACACGTTGGTGCGGCTGGCTTCTGGGTTAAGCGAGCAGTGTGTCAAGAAGCAGTGCGGCTTGGCAGGGTCGTGTTTCAAAGGGTGCATGGCTCTCGACCGTTGCCTCTACTGAGTCCATAGGGGAGTTGCAGTGATGGGACAAGACTGGAACTACCAATTGGGGAGAAAAGAGGGTAAAAAAAAGAGGGTAAAAATATTAATTCCCAAGTCTCCTCCTCGACTTGAGAAGGTCGTAGCTCAGCTAAGCTGAATGCCATAGAGACAAACCAAGATAGTCCCATGTGCATAAGAGTCAGGTCTTCCTCTGGCATTTTACAGCTTGTTTCTAGCTTAAAGCATAGCAGAGTTATGCAGCGTTTAAGATTGGTATAAACAATCACAATAAATAATCTTTATATTAAAATACTGTATATATATATAATTGAACCTCTCAAATCAATGAAGGTCCCCGCCCCCTAGGTTGGGAACCCTTGAGTCAGAGAATCAACCCCTTCACTAGCCTACAATATGCAGGTCACCTCAACCAATGCCCCAAATAATGATGAGGTAGCTATCTGAGTCCAGTACACGCTTTTTTGCCATCAGTCTCTGACCTAAATGGCATCCCTGAACTCATGCTTGCCAACATTCAGGCTCTTTCTTGATGATACATTCTCCGATCCCTGAAAAGTGTGAGTTTCCTTCAACATTTTCCCCTTAGTCAACAGTTCATGGAAGTGTTGGAGAGGACAGTGGTTCCAGTCGCAGATGGTACCCTTGAGCTAAGATACTTAGCCTGAATTGCCTCAGTAAGCATCCTGCTGTATAAATGAATATTGCGACCAGTAATGAGATATAAATTGTCCATGGATGAGTAGCCTAATTTTCAATACTCGGGCACCCTCCCCCTGCGAGGATGAAGTCACGTAGACCATTCCTCCATACAGAATCATTCCAGATCCTCTGTCTGCGCTTATTGACTGCGCTCTTCAGTTCAAACTATAGGTTTTCAGTCCGGAGACAGAGATGGCCATTGCAAAAAGTAGATTTTGTGGTCAATTAACCATTTCATTGCTGGAAGATCCACTTGTGGTCAAGTTTCTGACTCCAGGCAGAGGCAACCTTCCAATTCATAAATGAGTGTCAATAACAACTGACGGGGCACCCGCAATGCATGGTGGGCGTTCACGGAGTTGACATGGAGATAATTGATTTACAAAGTGACATTGAGTTGAGAGCTAGATCGAGAGACAATGACTTTTGGGGACTTGTGAGTAGAGAGAAGTATGCACTCCTTCCAACCTGCACAATTAAGGTGAAGGCCTTATTTGGATCTACGTACCTCTGTGAGATGGTCTTTTCCCAGATGAAAATAATCAAGTCCAAATACCGTTCTCGCCTTACTGATGCACATCTGACAGACTGCATTAGACTGGCCGTGACAAACTGCGAGCCAGACTACAACAAACTTGCAGATAGTGTGCATTTTTTTTATTTCACCTTTATTTAACCAGGTAGGTCAGTTGAGAACAAGTTCTCATTTGCAACTGCGACCTGGCCAAGACAAAGCCAAGCAGTGCGACAAAAACAACACAGAGTTACACAGTAAACAAACAGTCAAAACACAATAGAAAAATGAGGTAGGACAATAAATAGACCATAGTGGTGAAATAAATGACAGATTATCATCATTAACACAGGAATGAAGGATGTGCAAATTATGATGTGCAAATACAGATACTGGAGTGCAAGATTAGCGAAAATAACAAAAATAAATATGGGGATGAGGTAGTAGTGTGGGCTATTTACAGAAGGGCTATATACAGGTGCAGTGATCGATAAGCAGCTTTGACAGCTGATGCTTAAAGTTAGTGAGGGAGATAGGAACCTCTAGCTGTCACACCCATCACATTGAGAAACAGAGAGAGAGAGAGACACTGCGCCCATTGCGACATATTTTCATTGAGCCTGTCCAAAAACAGGAACTAGTGTTTTTGTGTGGGTTGAGCCTGTTACTGAACATAGTTATAGTGCTGTTACTGCTCTTGCTTTGTTAAAATGTTTTACTTTTGCGGTGCCTGTGTGTGTGTGCTGTTGTCAATGTTCATGCGTACAGACAGAAAAATGGTGATTGTTTTAATATGAAAATCAATGTAAAGATGACATGTTAACAAAGTTTTTTGCGATGGTAGATCTCGGCTCACATTTTGAATGAAAAGGTGATCTTGGGCCTAAAAAGTTTGGTGACCACCGATCTAGAATGTTATTGTATGCTGTAGCGTTAAGATTTCCCTTCACTGGAACTAAGGAGCCTGAACCATGAAAAACAGCCCCAGACCATTATTCTTCCTCCACCAAACTTTACAGTTGGCACTATGCATTGGGGCAGGTAGCGTTCTCCTGGCATCCGCCAAACCAAGATTTGTCCGTCGGACTGCCAGATGGTGAACAGTTCTTGAACTCGGTACTGAGTGTTGCAACTGAGGACAGACATTTTTTAGGATTTTTCACGTCAGTTGACAACTCAACCAAATGTAAATTGAAGTGACTTTTAGGTAAATCATGCATTGACGTCAATTAGAGATGTATGTGAAGATGTATGTTACATGCACAGGTCTCATGTTAGGATTTGACTCTAAATAGCTTAGTAGGAACTATTGCCTGGTATCCATCAGTTAGGGGATGGTCACTTCCATGCATAAATACACACTATTCATCAAAGATACATATGACAGAATTAATTTGCTAAATGAACCAATAATAAACCATTGAAGACCAATAATGACTAATAAAGACCAGAGAATTTGAATAATTTATCGGAGCAAACCAGAAACCTTTCAATATATAAATTCAAACAATACTTTAGAACCATTTAAATATAATACATTGGAAGGTTGTGCAGGACTATGGTGGATGAAAGAATCAATCTATCATTTCAGACTGTTAAGAGTATTTATCTGGTCAATATGTCAGTGTATTATGACTGTTTGTAACAGTGTGTTATATGTGAAAATGTGATCATATTATAAATTGTATTTTAATGTTTAAGGACTCTTGGAATATTAGTCCAAATGAGGATAGAATAACTCTGCTATTTGTTCCTTCCAAATTGCATCAATTAAGTCTGTTTTATGCCTTGAAACCATGAAAATCCATTTCATCCTATTAGCAATATTACCGATTGACCAGAGATCAATGTTCAGATGACCTGCATTAAAGTTACATGAATTAACCTCGCCAGATGAAGGCCAGTTTACAACCACAGACACCGACCAGAGTTGTCGTTTTTAGGATCGTTGTGTGTGGTCACAGAGAATTCGATACAAAACGTATCGCCGAAAAAATTTAATATTTTTTGCGTTTGATAAATAAGCACTGGGACTGATACCCTTTACTGGGTTTTCGGTCCAATGCTAAAAGGTAAATAATTTAATCCATCCCATCACATGATGCAATCCATTTATATGGTGGTCAGGAGGATATAGTAGTTAATGTATGGGCCTTCTTGAACATTGTAAACATCCGTCACCTTGATCAATTAAAACAGGTACTAACTATGTTGTCAGTTGTTTACTGTGTCAATCTACAACTCCTGGTCTTTTCAGACGTTGTACTATATAGCACCAGTGCCATGGTCAGTGAAATCCTGTTGACTTTTATGCGCATCAGACATAATGTGTGTGAATGTTAATAAAACATTACATTTAACAGTTGGATCACATTCATCTACACTCTTTTAACCCACTTAACCCCTGTCGAGGTGCGAAGGCAGGACCCGAGGCGTAGAGCCGAAGTACATAGACATTCCTTTAATTGGTTTCCAAAACAACAAACGAAGAGAAACTGCAACCACGAATAGTTATGCAGAAAACATACACAATGAACCCCAATTAGCAGCTGCCTCTAATTGGGGACCAACAAAAACCAAACACAGAGTTTTCCAGAAAACTCTCCTCTGCCAAGCCCTGATCTTAGCCACCAGACAAACATGGAGATGCCTGGCGTGACCTGACAACCCCAAGGTTATTTTGTTGCTTTGACAAAGTAGGTTTAAGGTCAACCCTGTTACGTGAACTGAACTCTCGTTTTAATATGGTAAAACTCTTCCTTAAAAATGTATACATGCCAATACATGTAATAGTCAAATCATAGTGTAAAAGGTGAGCTGGTGTTTTCTGGTGGAAAACTGAGTGAGTCGAGCATACATAACACGTGGTTGACCCATAGATAAATAGGCTAGAAATGTTTTAACAAGTTCAAATATTCTGGTTAACCTTGCATTCAGTTTTCCTCCCTGTTGCACACAACAAGCTTCTAAGCCTCTTGTAATGGCTGAATGAAGATGAAATCATGAACCCTGTTAAGGTCAACCCTGTCACTTTGTAGTCACTTTTACAGTAACTTTTCTCAATTTAATCTCTTGAAATATTTGTTAAGAAGTTAAATGTGTGCTCTTGTTGACAGTATGTTAAAATTAGGTAGGCCTCTTTCATTGGCTTAAGAGTAGGTTTCCAGGCCTTTGGCTGCATAACGTGTCCATGCACTTGTCCTTGTTCGATTGAGGCTTCCAGTGTGAGGGGAAATAGCTAACCTTTCTAATGTTATGTCACCTCCAGCCAGGGAGTAGAGGGCTCAAACGTGAAAGATCATACATTATACTGTTTCAACAGCCTTTGGTTTCAAATTCCATACACATCCTTGTGGATGATGATGAGTAGAGTTGTGGTTAATTCAATTAAGGGAAGCTTTTGTCCCCTATATCACAGCTATCACTCAGCTCAATGATAGTCTTCTCATGTTTCACCACATTGGGTCTGAATGAAATTAGTCATTTTTGCAGATATCATGAAGAAGGAATTATCTATATCCTATAACTGTGAAGTGGATGTTGACACGACCATGCATTATTTACATAGCCTAACCGAGGTGTTACTTCAACTTTGTTGCTTGATAATGTGATTTGAGAAGGACACTAAGAACGCCCAATTTACAGGGACAGCAATGCTAGATTAATTTGGTTTCGCTTCATTCTGTCGAATACATGGGTCCCTACATCCCCACATGTAATCCAGTAAATCTGAGCATTGGTGGAGATGACACAGTATACAGTTAGGAGGCCCATCATTCTGCCAGCACATGGAGAGCCGCTTCAGATAACGAAGATAATATGCTTCCCTTGACAGGAACATCCAGTTTGAGTTATGTAAATACCGTAAAGTCAGGTGCCATTAATAGTGGATGGCAGTTGGCCATTACATCAACATCAAAGTTCCAAGAGCCTTTCATTCGAAGGTCACCTAGGAAGAAATTCGAAGGTCACCTGTGATTACCCAAGTGCCCCAGGACTGGCCATCAGCAAGGGTAAATGTCTGTTCCTGACATGGAGACAACAGCACTGTCTCCGGCTCCCAGACTTCCAGAGACTTTCTTGGATCAGTTAGGAGGTACTGCCAGTATAAATCAGGATAGGTTCTGTCGTCTCTCAACTTTATATGCTGACTTGTAGGCAGAGCACTTTGAATTGCTGGAGCTAAACTCTGAAGTCCTTCGATCGCTGTTAGAGGTCTTCTTTTAAGAGTTGTTCTTTGCATCATTGACCTTGCTTCAGTGTTCTCTCAATTATGCTCCATCATGTTCCCAGTCCATCAGCTCTGTAATGTAAATATCCCCACTGCGCCACAGAATGCAGCAGACATCTTGGGGTTGGTAATTCATATTCGTCTTACATCATTATAATCTTATAAATGGCCTCATGACTCAATAATTTTTTATCAGTCAGGCTTTTAACTTCTCAATATTGGCCTATGTTGTGCCTAGGTATTCATTGAGTTTGGCTTGGTGCCACAAATGTCCTCAGTATTGCCCTAGACCTTTTACCACAATAATTACGTTTGAAAGGAACACAATTTCAAAATGGTTATCAAGACAGAGAGGACTGCACCACTAGAATGCATAAAATGTGAGTGGACTCAGTGGTTGTGATCAGCCTCTGCTTTGTCTGTGTTATGTGTTATGTCATTCTACCACTACATTAATTAAGTGATGACTAGCCCAGACTAGAGCCCAACGTCATAAAATGATGGGGGAAACGACGTGGAATAGATGTTAAATTGATGTCTGTGCCCAGTGGGTTGAGACTGTAGCTAGACCTAACCCCTAGTCCCTTATAATTTAGAGGTAATTTTCATCACAGAAAGACATGAAACATTTAATGTCAACAATATGCTAATATGGCTAATTACTTGGATCAGTTTATGATGTGTCATTCAGCTTCAGGCCTGAGTGTGGCTTGGATGGTACAGTATCTTTAGGCTGTCCTTCAATGTACTTTCTCAGTTTATTCTTATTGATCGGTAGAAAAACAGTTCATGCAAAATGGGATGCAATGAAGGTGACATTTTAAACGCCGCACAGCACATACAGTACATTACTCAATTGGCTAAAAAGTAAAAAGCTGATGTAATGCATAGCCCATTCATAGACGATAACTACCTTAAGTGTCTATTCAGGAAGGTATCTTCTGGCCGGAGGAGTTTTGTTAAGAGCCCCGACGCGCGTTCTGAGCTGAGCGTTAACACGCAACGTTTGTGGGTTTGCGGTACGGTTTCGGAAGCAGAAGGAACATATCTTTCATATCACTGACAAATAATAATACAAAAAACTAAAATGTTCAATTACTACACATCTTTATTGAGTTAGGGTTACCTTTCCCACACGGCCATATCTCCATGTTACAGCGCTTGTTTTACGGAAGACAGAGATGACTACCTGTGCTAATGAGCTATCAAGCGTGCTCGAACACCTGTGTGTAATTGTAATAGGGCAGGAAGTGTAGTTCCTCTGCTGGAGGTACACAGTTATATGCAGGGCCGGCTCTAGCCTTTTGGGGGCCCTAAGCGAGATTTAGTTGGATGGATCTGTGCAAACCTGCTACTGTATCTTTTATATTTGAAAGATTATTTCTCGCTGATATGAAAGATAAGTTCCACGTTTCAAAAACCGAAATGAAATGGGTTTCCATGGCCGAGCAGCCGCACACAGGACTAATATCACCATGTGCAATGCCAAGCGTTGGCTTGGAGTGGTGTAAAGCTCGCTGCCATTGGACTCTGGAGCAGTGGAAACACGTTCTCTGGAGTGATGACTCACGCTTCACCATCTGGCAGTCCAACAGACTCATCTGAGTTTGGCATATTGCCAGGAGAACGCTACCTGCCCCAATGCATAGTGCCAACTGTAAAGTCTGGTGGAGGAGGAATAATGGTCTGGGGCTGTTTTTCATGGTTCAGGCTCCTTAGTTCTAGTGAAGGGAAATCTTAAAGTTACATCATACAATGACATTCTAGATGATTCTGTGCTTCCAACGTTGTGGTAACAGTTTGGGGAAGGTCATTTCCTATTTCAGCATGACAATGCCGCCATGCCAAAAGCTAGGTCCATACAGAAATGGTTTGTTGAGATCGTTGTGTGGAAGAACTTGACTGGCCTGCACAGAGCCCTGACCTCAACCCCATCGAACACCTTTGGGATGAATTGGAACACCGACTGCGAGCCAGGCCTTATCGCCCAACATCAGTGCCCGACCTCACTAATGCTCTTGTGGCTGAATGGAAGCAATTTCCCGCAGCAATGTTCCAACATCTAGTGGAAAGCCTTCCCAGAAGAATGGAGGCTGTTATAGCAGTAAAGGGGCGACCAACTCCATATTAATGGCCATGACTTTGGAATTAGATTTTTGACGAGCAGGTGTCCACATACTTTTGATCATGTAGTGTAGTTTGTTCTCCATCTTCTTTCAAAATATGGAGGCAAACTATTTTCAGCAATTTAATTTTTATGACTGACTCATTTTCTCATGTCTCTCTCTTGTCCCTCTACAGCAGACATATGGTGAGCAATATGTTTGGAACATCAAATAGCAATAAAATCACAGTATCGAATCTCAACCCATAAGGATCGTGAGAATATCATATGGTGAGATACCTGGCAATTCCCAGCCCTAGTTGGTAGGTACCATCCTAAACTGTCCAAACAGTCATACTTTTAACTTTAAATACACAATATAAACAGTTCGTAAATGACAAAAAGTAACAGCTGACGGAGAATTGTATACTTTTGTAATTGAATAACAATGCTGCAATTGTTAATAACTAGTGTAACGAATGCTTTGTAATAACTCGAGTATAAAACATTGTTATACCTACGGTAGTAAAAACTTGTGTTTAGCTCCATCTGTGCAAGGATTCCCATTCCCGAGGGGCGATGGAAAGCAGACCCTTACAGGAGATAGGGAGAGTTTGTGGATACGTCTGCTGTAGAGTCAGGTCACTAAGCTCACCTATATTTGTCTATAAAGCACTGAGATGTGGGGACATGTGCATATTTCTGAAGTTCAGAAAGTCCTTCCAACCACCCCTTCTGGCTACGGAAATTGATTAGGAGTGTGAAAAAATAGCATATTTTACAACGACGGCTCGTTTATTAGTGCGGCTTCTGTCTACCAAGTGAAAAAATGAAGTACAAACCCATCATCTTCCTCAAATGGAGAGCCTAAAGGTCATGAATGACAAGGGTCCTGCACAATGACATTGGTAATGCCCTTTGCTCAGGCTCCATATCTTATGAATAAGGAAAGGCCATTCTCAAATGGCTCTGGTAAAATATGAAACTATCTGGGCCTTCAAGCCATAGCAACAATAAGTGATAAGGTGTGGTGGAGTATCATGTGATTTTGACAGTATAGAGGCTATGATAAAAATGTGATAAAGCTTTAGCCTACTGAGAAAAGGTCTCAGTCAGAGGAGTAAAAAGCCCAAATATAGCATGTGCTCACAAGTGCCAGTTTAGCAGGCCTGACTGGTGTCAGAAGAATAGCAGCTTTCGTGTTTCAAACTTCATCTAGTCAAACTATACAGGATTTTGTGAACACTGTATATAGGCCTGGTTGTTTATTCATGTCATAAGGATATGAAAACAAGCCAGTGAAGAGGGTGACACACTGTGGTGGAAGGTGGTATCGCTGGAAGCAGGGACTTATTCAGTCCAATAAGAAACATGTGTTTTCCGTTTTGCTACGTTTTCGGTGTGCACTAGTGAACACAACCCTGGCAGACAGTTTGCACAAATCAGTGTGCCTGATTGTTCTTCTAAAATATTCAGTGGAATTCAATAGAATCTGAACTGTGTGAAAACATGACTGAGACACTAGTTAAGTCTATAAAATGGCAATGAAGTTGAAAATAGCCTAACACAATGGTCTCAAGAACAGCCAACCAGTTTATAAAATATATAAAAAAGGATTGAGGTAAATTCAATTTAAATTCAGGGATTTCAGGAATTGTTTCAAATTCTAATCGAAGCAATGTAGTTTCACAATTTAAATGTCATTGAATATCGTTCAATACCTAAATTAAAACCCCACGAACGGACCCAAAACATAAAAGAGCTGATATACAGCGTACAAGTTATTTAGAATTCTAACAATAATTTAGGCAAAGATGCTTAACATTGTTATGATTGTATAAAATCTATCTTCACAGAAATGTTGAGTTGAAAATCCTCGCTTGTCAGTCAAGCTACTTCAGATGCAAAATATCACCTTCTGCACTGTGGCACTACATGGACAGTACATAATAATACTTCTCCACTCTACATGGACAGTACATAATGATACTTCTCCACTCTACATGGACAGTACATAATGATACTTCTCCACTCTACATGGACAGTACATAATGATACTTCTCCACTCTACATGGACAGTACATAATGATACTTCTCCACTCTACATGGACAGTACATAATGATACTTCTCCACTCTACATGGACAGTACATAATGATACTTCTCCACTCTACATGGACAGTACATAATGATACTTCTCCACTCTACATGGACAGTACATAATGATACTTCTCCACTCTACATGGACAGTACATAGTGATACTTCTCCACTCTACATGGACAGTACATAATGATACTTCTCCACTCTACATGGACAGTACATAATGATACTTCTCCACTCTACATGGACAGTACATAATGATACTTCTCCACTCTACATGGACAGTACATAATGATACTCCTCCACTCTACATGGACAGTACATAATGATACTTCTCCACTCTACATGGACAGTACATAATGATACTTCTCCACTCTACATGGACAGTACATAATGATACTTCTCCACTCTACATGGACAGTACATAATGATACTCCTCCACTCTACATGGACAGTACATAATGATACTTCTCCACTCTACATGGACAGTACATAATGATACTTCTCCACTCTACATGGACAGTACATAATGATACTTCTCCACTCTACACATGGACAGTACATAATGATACTTCTCCACTCTACATGGACAGTACATAATGATACTCCTCCACTCTACATGGACAGTACATAATGATACTTCTCCACTCTACATGGACAGTACATAATGATACTTCTCCACTCTACATGGACAGTACATAATGATACTTCTCCACTCTACATGGACAGTACATAATGATACTTCTCCACTCTACATGGACAGTAAATAATGATACTTCTCCACTCTATATGGACAGTACCCACTGATACTTCTCCACTCTACATGGACAGTACATAATGATACTTCTCCACTCTACATGGACAGTACATAATGATACTTCTGCACTCTACATGGACAGTACATACTGATACTTCTCCACTCTACATGGACAGTACATAATGATACTTATCCACTCTACACGGACAGTACCCACTGATACTTCTCCACTCTACATGGACAGTACCCACTGATACTTCTCCACTCTACATGGACAGTGCCCAATGATACTTCTCCACTCTAAATGGACAGTACATACTGATACTTCTCCACTCTACATGGACAGTACCCAATGATACTTCTCCACTCTACATGGACAGAACATACTGATACTTCTCCACTCTACATGGACAGTACCCACTGATACTTCTCCACTCTACATGGACAGTACATAATGATACTTCTCCACTCTACATGGACAGTACATAATGATACTTCTCCACTCTAAATGGACAGTACATAATGATACTTCTCCACTCTACATGGACAGTACCCACTGATACCTCTCCACTCTACATGGACAGTACATAATGATACCTCTCCACTCTACATGGACAGTACATAATGATACTTCTCCACTCTACATGGACAGTACATAATGATACTTCTCCACTCTACATGGACAGTACCCACTGATACTTCTCCACTCTACATGGACAGTGCATACTGATACTTCTCCACTCTACATGGACAGTACATAATGATACTTCTCCACTCTACATGGACAGTACATACTGATACTTCTCCACTCTACATGGACAGTACATAATGATACTTCTCCACTCTACATGTACAGTACATAATGATACTACTCCACTCTACATGGCCAGTGCATACTGATACTACTCCACTCTACATGGACAGTACATAATGATACTTCTCCACTCTACATGGCCAGTGCATACTGATACTACTCCACTCTACATGGACAGTACATAATGATACTTCTCCACTCTACATGGCCAGTGCATACTGATACTACTCCACTCTACATGGCCAGTGCATACTGATACTACTCCACTCTACATGGCCAGTGTATACTGATACTACTCCACTCTACTACAGAGTAAACGCATGGAAGGCAAGCCCGTGCATGGGTGTCTAAGAAACCCCATCGACGAGACAAAACTCGCGGCGTGAACGTGGCAGCCATTTTACATCCTGAAGAGTGAACGAGTGGAGCCGAACCAGTGACTGGACTTGTACACCTTTTTTTTTTTCTCTCCTCTTCTCCTTCCCTCCCCTCTTGTAATTAGCAAAATTTCCTTCCGAAAATAAATCAGTACCATACAAGTTGGTGATCCATCGGCAGGTATGATGAATACTACTAACCGGTCAATTTATAGCTGATGTATTTGGAGCTTGTGGTGTTGGGTTGGGACTGGTTCTCCAGACCGGCTTTTTGAAAATGGACTCTCCCTATGTTGGCGGCACGTTGACAAACCACCAAGCTAGCTAGCATTACTGCAAGGCCTCTCTCTGTCCCTACATATGGACATGTCAATTCAGTCGACAGTCAGGCTACAATAACGACCTTCCGCGGGGTTTAACGGTGTCGCTAGTTAACGTTACCGAGGTAACTAACCCGGTCAACGCGGTCAGATTACTGCCGTTGTCTAGTTGTTCGGCTAACCGATGTAGCGGACAAAACAATCCGTCATCAATCCGCTAACGTTACCTGGTTAGTATGGATCTCTAACTAGGTTTGTTATTGTGACTTGACAGGGTTGGAGGACCATGGTTATAGTTAGCAGGCTATTATTTAGCCGGCTGGTAGTAAAGTAACTTAGGTAGCTAACATTATGGATAACGCGGGTGTGTATATATACGTAAATAAAACCCCGGCTGAACACTTGTGGTTATACCCAGCTAACGTTACCTAGCTGAAGGATTAAGTTAGATAACGTTAACTTAAGTGTTGCTTGTCGGGTTTAGCTAGAGGATTGGGTAACGTTAGCCATTTGGCTGCTATGAAGACTGAGCACAAACCGGAATGGCTTCCGACTTTAGACTGCTCCCTTTACCCCCAAACTAGCCAGGTTTATTATCTTATCAGTGGCCTGCGACCAACTTCTCCCAACATTTAGCCAGCCGTGTTGGCATTAACCACCGCTGCTGGACGTGGTCCACCGTCCTACGCCTGCTGGCTGCTACCGGAAACGGGGTTTATTTAGAAAGTCTCGCGGTTCTCTGCGGAAGGAAGGAGCACGTGTATCGGCTAGCTGGCTAGTTAGTGGCGAAAGTCGGCGACCACTAGTCTCATCTAGAGGCTCGCTTCTCAGCTGTTAGCAGCTGGGCTGTACGGCGGGAAGCGTGTCATTACGTGTCCCTCACACACTGCACGTGTAAGCGCCAGGGAGTATTAAAGGCACGCGGTTACAGCAACACCGACGAATGGTTTTTTTAATAGGTGTCATGATTTTCCAAATTGTTACAGGCATGCAAATATTGTAATGTGACCTGATTCCGCTCTTAATGGACCACACGCACCCATATATGCGCCTGTTGCACATGACCCTCCTCCTCCTCCTCCTCCCCAAAAAGCTCTCAACAGTCTTGCACTTGACCCAGGATTAATTTGGCTTCATTGCATTTGCACAGATTTCTGGAGACATGGCCACAGAACATATTAATGGAAATGGTCCAGAAGAACCAATGGACACCACTGCTGCAGTTACCCATTCTGAACACTTCCAGACTTTATTAGAAGCTGGTTTACCACAGAAAGTTGCTGAAAAACTAGATGAAATTTACATAGCAGGTAAGGCACATTGAATATCCAGCATATTCGCACACACAAATTATTACTTTTGCTATTGCATGTGCTGTCATATTTTACATTAACTTAGAATGTGGGAATTGGGATCCTCGAGCAACTTTTTGTGGTTTCCAACCAAGATGGGTACTGCAGTTTTAATGAAAAAACAAAAAAAAACAAAGAAGAGAATTCACACACTACCAATATCGTTGTGAAATAAATGTTTTGGGTACATGTCCATTGTCTTAAAGGTATATCTGGGCAGAGCACTGGTGTCACGGACACTTTGTGTTCTCAAGAATTCCCAAGTGTAGCAGCACAGATGAGCAAAGAGTTAGGGCTACAGTTCGGCGGAGGTCTCTCTGGACAGTCTCGGGCAGAGAGTGCAGCCAGATGGGCACATGCACCAACAATGGCAGCAGCTGTCGGTGGCTGGGACAGGTGATAGGCCCTCCAAGAACATAACGTGCGCAAGCTCATTAGGGTTGCAGAGGACTGCCATATCAAGTTAAAACATCACATCTGTTGTGATTAGCTCTGCAAAGGTTGAAGAAAGTGCTGTTACTCAATGCACTTTGTCCATTTTTTTTAAATATTGGTCTCCAGAGATGGTTCCTTTTTTCTCTGATAATGTTATCCAAAGTATGAATGCAGTATTCCAATTTCAGAAATCCCTAAAGAAGTCTTAGCCACTATATCCGTTTGAAAATATATAATCCCGTAGTTCTGTTCCTGCTAATAACGGATGTTTTTTTGGTGTCCCTCAGGTTTGGTATCACACAGTGACCTAGATGAGAGAGCAATTGAGGCTTTGAAAGAGTTCAACGAAGAAGGTGCTCTGCAAGTTCTGTTGCAGTTCAAGGATAGTGACCTCTCACATGTTCAGGTATGTTTGGCCGGGGGGCTGGTGTCATAATTGGATTGCATTGTGTGATCACGGGTTCAAATCAAATGCTATCATTTCACCCTCTTAAGTGTACTGATTTTTCTTTACTGGACAGAACAAAAGTGCCTTTCTGTGTGGCGTTATGAAGACATACAGACACAGGG
The DNA here is from genome assembly GCA_023634145.1 of Thymallus thymallus. Lineage (NCBI taxonomy): Eukaryota > Metazoa > Chordata > Actinopteri > Salmoniformes > Salmonidae > Thymallus > Thymallus thymallus. The sequence goes on from CM042405.1 coordinate 34,878,010, forward strand.
AGAAACAGGGAACCAAAGTCTCAGACTCCAACAAAGGACCAGATGAGGCCAAAATCAAAGTACGCATTTTAACAAACATTCTTGATATAAGGGATAATGGAGACATGGCATCATGTTTTTTTTTACTGTGCAGTTGTTCTCTGGAAGGTGTTTGACCTCAAACATGTTATTTCAATAAACAGGCCCTGCTGGAGAGAACTAGCTACATGCTTGATGTGACAACAGGTCAGCGGAAGTATGGCGGCCCCCCTCCGGATTCGGCTCACTCAGGGGCACAGCCCACAATTGGTACAGAGGTATGTCTCTACAATAATTCAATGCTGTATTTGATTAGTGTGTTATAGTTTAACTCAGTGTGTATGATGGTGTTTCTGCATTCTGTGTCCAAATAATGAAAATAGGTATTTTTTCCTGGAGTAACTCCGGTTACCCTGATGATCTGCCTATAAGATCTGACTGGACAACCAATCATTCTGTAATTCAGAGATGTATTTTGTAACAATGTTACTTTCACACAAAGTTAACTTAATTTTGTTTTCATCTCAGATTTTTGTTGGCAAGATCCCTAGGGATCTATTTGAGGATGAGCTGGTCCCTCTGTTTGAGAAAGCTGGGCCCATTTGGGACCTGCGTTTGATGATGGACCCCCTCAGTGGCCTGAACAGAGGTTACGCCTTTGTCACTTTCTGTACTAAAGAAGCAGCGCAGGAGGCTGTCAAGCTGGTACGTACCACTTGTTGGAATCCCCTCTCTTGACAAAATGACAGGAATGGAGAATTTAGCCCACCCAATCATGACATGCCATGCACTCTCTCCAATCCACTCCCCTCTTTCCACAGTGTAACAACAATGAAATTCGACCCGGCAAACACATTGGCGTGTGCATCTCCGTGGCCAATAATAGACTGTTCGTTGGTTCCATCCCCAAGAGCAAAACAAAAGAGCAGATTGTGGAAGAGTTTGCTAAGGTCACAGGTAAGCAGTGTCTCTTTTTGTTGATTGATCTTCTGGGACACATTTTTGTAAACATGGTCTTAGTGTCACTGAATGCTGCAATCGTGATCAACCACTAGTGTGTTACATTGCATTTGGGTATAAATATGGTATGATATGTAAAGCTGGGCTATATTTGTTCATATTTTTAATTGCTCTTTTCCAATGTCAGGGTTCAGTGTCCAAATGATGAAATACGTATATTCTATCCTGGAGTAACTCTGGTTACGCTGATAGTTTACCGCTAAGATCTGACTGGACACTTTGCACTTACTTGGGCACAAATCAACGGTCTCTCAATACTGATGTCCAAAGAGAGCAGCTGTGTCAAAGAAAGGGGACAGTAAATGTTTTGAGTAAACTGAAGGAAACATTCCTTGATTGCATAGTCTTGAAAGTGTAATATTTTGTTCTGGTGCCAACTATGTTTCAGTGAAGTATTCTCTAGAGTAACTCTGTTCTGTGCTCTGGAGATAGCGCTTTCTTGCACTGGTCCCTGTTCAGCTGGGATCCCTTTTATATGCCCTTCCCCTTCTGCCTCTTTCAACAGAGGGTCTTAATGATGTCATACTATACCATCAGCCAGAAGACAAGAAAAAGAACAGAGGTTTTTGCTTCTTGGAATATGAAGACCACAAAACTGCCGCTCAGGCCCGCCGCCGGCTGATGAGTGGGAAGGTCAAGGTGTGGGGGAACGTGGTGACTGTGGAATGGGCCGATCCCATAGAAGACCCTGATCCTGAGGTCATGGCCAAGGTAAGGGGAGCAAAGTTATCAGGACTCATTTCGCCTGTATTGCCCATCCATTAAACTTGTAAAATATTGCAGAGTAACATTGTGTTCGAGGCTGTTTACCAGGGAGTAAGAATGGAGGTAACCACCAGTGTCTGAGATGATGGTCAGAGACATTGTAATTGATAAGCCACTACCCGTTTCCTCCCAGGTGAAAGTGCTGTTTGTTCGGAACCTTGCGAGTACTGTAACGGAGGAAATACTTGAAAAGGCTTTCAGTCGGTTTGGCAAGTTGGAGCGGGTGAAGAAGCTGAAAGACTACGCCTTCATCCACTTTGAGGAGAGAGACGGCGCAGTCAAGGTACATGCTGAAGTCTTTGAATTACTCTGACCAAAGTGTCACCAAACTGGTAACACTAGCTGTTTTTTGTGTAGTTATTCAACTTGCCTCTTTTGACAGGCCTTGGCCGACCTGAATGGGAAAGACCTGGAGGGAGAGCACATTGAAATAGTCTTCGCCAAGCCACCTGACCAGAAGAGGAAAGAACGCAAAGCCCAGAGACAAGCGGCTAAGACACAAATGTAAGCAAATACAATTGATTGCAGTTACTTGAGACCTGCAAATACGGGGCAAAATTGTAGCTGCATTGTTAGACGGCCTTTCACCATTGATTTCTTTTGAATCATGCATATCCTCTCCCCAGGTATGACGATTACTATTACTACGGCCCACCCCACATGCCACCTCCTACCAGAGGCAGAGGAAGAGGCGGCGGCCGAGGAGGCTACTCTTACCCCCATGACTACTACGGCTATGAAGATTACTACGATTACTATGGCTACGACTACCACAACTACCGGGGTGGCTACGAAGACCCCTACTATGGCTATGAGGACTTCCAAGCTCCCGGTCGAGGACGAGTAGGGGCCCGAGGCGGAGCCCGTGGTGGCGGTGCCACCCTATCCTCCCGGGGCCGTGGAGCTGCCACACCCAGGGGCAGAGTGGGTGGCTTTTCCCAGCGAGGTGGAAGTGGCCCTGGATCGAGCAGAGGTGTGCATGGGACCAAAGGGGTACTGGGTAAATAGGGACTAGCTTTGTTAGCAATGGTCAATAGCAAATGTCAGCTATCGGCTACACAAAAAATGCTACTAGTTGGACAGGACTTTCCCTCTCCCCCACTTGAATAACCTTAAACAAATACGTTTTCAACCTGCATTTATTTCTTCCTTATTTGGCTGAAATTGACCGAAGTTTGTCCTTTACATTCTGTATAAAATATAGGCCTAGAAAGTAAAGAATCATACAGATGCAGACCTGCCAACCGGCGTGCATTCTGCATACCAAGCACGCAATTTGATGTCAAAGTACGCTGGTACGAAAAAACGACCGCAAAATAAATAGGCTTCTAGTTGGCACATTGTGAATTTTGACAACTGAACCGATCCACTTCATCCATTGATACCACTGACGTGGGAGGAGGAAAGGTAGGGAAGATGGAGAAAGAACTGTTTGCCGAATACATTTTCCAAAATTGTATGTGTTAGTTAGAGCGTTTAGGGAGAACACTTTCTTGGCCGCACATGCTCTGATCTCTGCAAAGGTAGTAGGTGCGAATGCATTGATGAGTAAGGAACCGGTGAAGTGTTACGCTGTAGTTTAGTGCACTTCACTGCATGGATGGAAATAGACATGGCAGAGAGAGCTGTTCCGCTAAGTTATGTTATAGGTTAGTAGGCCTATGTTAATTAATCAGTTCTTGGTCTGTCCTCTTGACATAGCTGTATGTCAACAGTAGGCTGCTATTGTTGTGATTATAGTCAGTTCCCCAATGATGAGGCGTGTTGAATTAAAAGGTAGTCTAGTAGTCAGACCTAATTTGATGGTTTATGTCAGGGATGGAGATCTGAAAGAAGCTCAAAGGCCTAGTTCAGTTGTTTCATATTCCAAATGGCCTACAGTAAACCAGACTACTTCCATTGTGTCCAGTTATTGAATTATTCTGAATTTTCTCCCCTAACAAAATTAAGACAGATTACATTTTCACTAGACTATCCACATAAAGACACCTATTAGCTGGAATAATCATTACCCCTAAATTTAACCTAGAAGTGTCAATGAGACCACCTCAATTTCATTTAGGATCAAACGACTTCTGGTGGCGACATTTGTTTTATATACTTTTAGGAAATGGCGGGTTTTTCCAAAAATGATAAATGCTCCAACTTCCTCTGGACCTCCCCCTACCCAACCTTAGGCCTACATCAGCACCACCTTGTCAGAAAATCCTAGGGAGGATTTCTAGTTAGCAACTGAAGAGCAGCCAATCACCAAGTACCCGTAACAGTTTATAATTTCCGTTCCTACTGAGGCAGTCTTCTGACAACATAATTATTGGGCAAAAAAAGGTGCATTTGCCTCTGATTTGAGCAGTGTGGGTGTCGTACATGCGTTATTATGGGGGAAATTATTAAAGGTTGGCAGGTCTGCAGATGTTCCATATCTTTTAAAAGCTGAGCCTCTTAAATTCAATTGCTAATTTTCAATGTACCGATTATGTATTTAGTGTCCAAATGATGAAATATGTATATTCTATCCTGGAGTAACTCCGGTTACGGTGATAGTTTACCGCTAAGATCTGACTGGACATGTTGGACATTTTTAATTTCTGTCCATATCTTTAGAACACTTCCTCAAATTTGTGATTAGTGATGGGAAAGTATGCTTATTGTCAACATTTGAAAACACCTGCCTTTTGGCCTTAGGTCTAAACCTTGACAGGTGTCACCTTTCAGAGCACCAACTGCTCCTCTGCAGATTTTGATCTCCATAAATTATTATATTAGAATCACCCTAATCTAGGTTTGTATTATTTTACATTATATTTAATGTCATTATAGTCATGTTTTATATTCTGTGTTGTGATTGTTCTTTATCATTTTTTTGAATACCATTACAATTTTGTCTGTTGCTTGGTCAGCAGGGAAAAGGGGTCGAGGCCGGTCCTGACCTGTCACTATGAAGACTGACTTACTGTGTTGGGTTACACCAGAAGCTGCAATGGATACGGATGGAAAAGTCAGCGAAATGGTCCAATATTCCAGCCTTACAGAAGCATCTCCCCCAAACTGCCACCTAAACAATCACCGGATTATTTAGACAATTTTGCCTCCCTCTGTATGCCCCCCCCCCCCCCCCCCCCCCAAACAACGCCATTTTAAATAATTATTGAAGAATTTGCACTTTTTAAGTTTCTTAGTTTGAAGTGGCTCAAAGGAGCTTGATGCTATTGTATATTTTTGTGCTAATCACAATTTTTATTGTCGGTATAGCACTGTTAATCTTAATCGTTTGATTTGGATGTTTGAAGAGAACATTTGCAGGTTTTAGGTGTAACCACCTGGCATGGATAAGTCAGGCATTCCAGGAAAGTGGTTCTTTTCAGAACTTGTCTTTTAAAAGGGTTGGTTAACTACCTCAGTACAGAGGATTGAACTACCCGGCCTGTACTGTAAATAGGGAAACTATATTGATGAAAGCAGGGCTTGTTTCCTACAAAATATGCACAAGAGCAGCAGCTCAACCTAAATGACTTTATGTAACAGTCAATTTGCTGCAGCTCTGACACGGCAAACAGTCAAACTGGGCATGCAAAAATAATCTCATATGATGAGCCTGAACAAGCCCTGCTTTTATCCTATTTTGAACTGAATAAGCCACCTTGCTTCTTCAGATTATTGTAGTTACTGGTTGTATAGTTTGGAAAATGTTACTTTTGTAAAGGCTTGAACATCAACAAAGGCATCAACTGCCTTTGAAAAAGCCCTGCAGTGTCCCTTTGCCACTCCAATGGATCTTTGGGTTTTTAGAATAGATCAGAATTATGTTCATTACCAACCCCCTTAGTGTAAAATAAATAGCAAAATCATGAATGGTCCCTCAAACTCTAAGCCAGCTACTATTTAATCAAGTCTCTTGAAGTCTCTTGATTAAAAATGAATTGCCATACTGCCCAGCCAGCGAGCATGTGTGCCTGTAGCTGTTTTGAAGGTGATCTGGATCATACAGTGGTTAAAGGGATACTACAGCTATGAGTTGTATTCCATGTATAGCAAAAAGGAGACTGAACTATTCATCTGGTTTTGTACACTGTTAACTCCCTCTCAATAAAATAATTACAACCACCTTTTGGAAAAAAAAATGTTAGCAGTTTTAAACTATTGTTGGTGGCCAACAACGTTTTTTTGCATTCCTGCAAATAAATTGTTTTATACTGTAAAATGGAGGTGAGTGTAAATTATTTTTGTAATAAAGTTTTTGATTTCTATCTGTGTCTTACTCTCTGTATGACATCCTTGTTAAACAATCTCACACATGTTATGCACTGATTATAGCTTTCTGATGCTCTGTGTTCGCTCAGTTATAATAACCTCTTCGTTGACATTGAGGACTGCTGCCACTCATCGACGTTGTTTGCTGTTAGCCTGCCACAACATGTAATTAGTACAGTAGAAATACATTTGATGTGATTCAATTTCGAAATACTGTACATTCACCGTTATGTTAGCAGAGCAGGCGATATCGGCTATAAAAAAATGTATCGCGCAAGAATGTCGCACGATCCCATAAACCGGATGTGACATCAGCCTGGCTACGACTGACCGTCCCGTTATTTCAACGACAAAAAACCACGTATGCATGGTGTAGCTGGGTGGACATTTGATCATAATATTCCGAGGTGAATGCACGGGAAGCCATTATTGACTCAACTGGTTTACACAGGTTTATAGCAGACTGTCGCGTGCCATGCAGACGCCAAAGACCATGCAGACGCATGTCAACGAGCGTGCTGCGTGCAGTGTCGAGGGGCGATGTTGAAGTTTGGATAGCATGATGATTGGTAGTGTTTCATACATCAATTTGCTAGCTTGACTAATCCTGCATATTTGATTGTGGTGAGTATAGACGACAAAGTATCAATTTGCACCGTTATCCTGCATAGCCGAGGTATATAACGTTTCTAACATCGCACTTATTTGTCGCAGTGTTTATCATGGAACGTCCTCCATTGCTCTCCAGTGAAAGTGCAACATAAGCGACGTGATTATAATTACTTGTGTACATTGTCCATCCTGACAATGGGATGCATCAGAGTCTACTTGATGAAGATGAGGCACAGGATGAAGCTGGATCTATTGAGAGAACTGGGCCGCCAGTATCCAGTCTTCTGCTGCCTTCTACTTGTCTTGCTCTTATCCACTGTTTTGTTGAACAGGTAGGTACGAATAGGCGTACTGTATGCTTACAATGTCTCTCACGTTTACAAATTGTAGGCTTGCCTATTGCATGATGCTCAGAATCACAAGCGAGCAGTATTTGCATCAGTTGAGTTAACATATCGATTTATTAATGACTAATGAGTCATAATACATTCCCAATGTAAGTGCAACATTTTATTGAATTCACAGATATTTGCACATTATTATGGTTTTCTGGTCGTTCCTGGCTGGAGTTGTCACATTCTACTGCTCTCTTGGCCCAGAGACTCTGTTGCCTAATATCTTACTGTCTATAAAGCCAAAGACCAAGGTAGGTTTACCTTAGGTACAGAAAATATATACCTGTAACTATATATTTACTTATAGTCCAGGTTGATAGTGGGGGGTTTTGTATCTGTCAGCAGGACCAACAAGAATTGTTTCCCTTGGGTCACAGCTGTGCAGTCTGCGGGAAAATCAAGTGTAAAAGGCACAGGTGAGTTCACTGCTCCAAAAACACTGAATGTGAATGAATGTTTATTAGGACGTTGTGGCGCAGCGGTCTAAGGCACTGCAGACCCTGGTTCCATCCCGGGCTGTATCACAACCGGCCGTGATCGGTAGTCCTATAGGGCGGCGCACAATTGGCCCAGCGTCGTCCTGGTTAGGGGAGGACGGGGTATGCAGTCATTGTAAATAAGAATTTGTTCTTAACTGACATGCCTAGTTAAATACATTTTTTTTTTTTTTATGTGGGATTGAGAGTGAAGAATACTGCATGATGTTCCATCTGTTGGGTCTCTGTGAGTTTACTGTTCATCTCTCTGTCTCTCTCTCTCTCTCTCTCTCTCTCTCTCTCTCTCTCTCTTTATTCATTAATTTGACAAAATAGCACAGGAATTCCACATAACTTACTATTTTGATGTACACATTAATTCAGACTAGAGTTGTTGATTTTGTCTCTCACCAGTCCGTTAGATGGTGTTTACTGCATCCCCAGTGGCCAAATAGTATACTGGAGAACATAATGGAATTGGAAGTGTCCCTCATGAACATTTAGTAATTTGGCTAGATGAGACAAAAGAGTGAACTAATGGTTTTATCAATATTTCACAGACTAATTTAACAAATAAAATATAGTTAATTGCCATTATGTATGTAAATAATGTTCTATTGACAGACCAACATTACTATTGGAGAACTATCAACCATGGCTGGACTTGAAAGTTCCCTCCAAAGTGGATGCCTCTCTATCAGAGGTATGGGACACTGAAAAATCTGCTTTATTTTGTGCATTCTGAAAAGTGCTTCCGTCATTCTAAGAAGTGATATGTTTTTACTCTGTTTCAAGGTTCTGGAACTGGTTCTTGAAAATTTTGTGTATCCCTGGTATAGGTTTGTTACTGTATATTACTCACAAGTGCTTGACCTTGCATTAAATACATGCTCTGGCTTGGTATGTGCAGACATATGACCTGGTTGTTTTCTCCTGGGAAGGGATATCACAGATGATGAGGCGTTTGTGGATGAGCTGAGAGTGACTCTGCGTTTCTTTGCCGCTGTGCTCGTACGTCGAACTCAAAAGGTAAAGAAAACAGGATTTAGACTATTCTAGATATCATATTTTTAAACCCTTTTTAAATATTTATGTCCTTTCTCAGGTTGATATCCCAGGTCTTATCACAGCCAAACTGCTTAAAGTTTCCATGAAGCACATTGAAATAATCACCAAAGCAAGGCAAAAAGGTAATCCATCTAAGTTTCAAATATCTTTTACCGCCAGAGTTCTTTCTTAAGAGGGGAACTGTGACCAGTGGACTCTTGACTCTGTTTCTACCCCCTAGTGAAGAATGCTGACTATCTGCAACAAACAGCACTGGAGGAGTACGGCCCTGACCTGCATGTGGCGCTACGAAGTCGCAGAGACGAGCTCCTCTACCTCAGGAAGTTGACTGAGATGCTCTTCCCCTACATACTCCCCCCAAAAGCCTCTGACTGCAGGTAACACGGCACCATATTTCTTGAGGCAACATAGGTTAATTGTCTCTTGGGTTGTGTTCATTAGAGCACACGTTCAGATAGTGCCTTCTCGTTTCGGGGCGTTTCTATTTCATGCTAACTGTATACGAACCTGGCCTCTGTTTTCCCATTTCACTCTTTCATACCCATCTCCTCCATCCTCAGATCGCTTACTCTTCTGATAAGAGAGGTGTTGGCTGGCTCTGTTTTCCTCCCCGCCCTGGACTACCTGGCCGATCCTGTGAGTGCTTTGTAGACATGAAACATGTTTAATTTAGAAACCAATTGTAACATGTTTCATTGACATGTCAGAGGTAATTTTTATTCTGATTTATATAGGAGGGTTGTTTTCAGGCTTGATGTGATTTGCCGTCTTTCCCAGGACATTAAACGAGCCAGAATGGACATAGATTTTCTGTTGTAAATCAATGCTCATTCCCATTTTAGGACACCGTGAACCATTTGCTTCTCATATTCATCGACAACTCTCCTCCTGAGGCCGCCATGGAGCCCAGCTCAACCTTGGTTCCCTTCCTGCACAAGTACTCTGATGTTCGCAACAAGAAGCCCTCTGTAAGTAGCCTAGTAACTACTTCTTTCCCCATCTTCTCCCCATATACAGTTAAGTCGGAAGTTTACATACACCTTAGCCAAATACATTTAAACTCAGTTTTTCACAATTCCTGAAATTAATCCTAGTAAAAATCCCGGTCTTAGGTCAGTTAGGATCACCACTTTATTTAAAGAATGTGAAATGTCAGAATAATAGTAGAGTGATTTATTTCATATTTTATTTATTTCATCACATTCCCAGTGGATCAGAAGTTTACATACACTCAATTAGTATTTGGTAGCATTGCCTTTAAATTGTTTAACTTGGGTCAAATGTTTCGCGTAGCCTTCAACAAGCTTCCCACAATAAATTGGGTGAATTTTGGCCCATTCCTCCTGACAGTACTGGTGTAACTGAGTCAGGTTTGTAGGTCTCCTTGCTCGCACACGGTTTTTCAGTTCTGCCCACAAATGTTCTATAGGATTGAGGTCAGGGCTTTGTGATGGCCACTCCAATACCTTGACTTTGTTGTGCTTAAGCCATTTTGCCACAACTTTGGAAGTATACTTGGGGTCATTGTCAATTTGGAAGACCCATTTGCGACCAAGCTTTAACTTCCTGACTGATGTCTTGATATGTTGCTTCAATATATCCACATCATTTTCCTTTTCATGATGCCATCTATTTTGTGAAGTGCACCAGTCCCTCCTGCAGCAAAGCACCCCCACAACATGATGCTGCCACCCCCATACTTCACGGTTGGGATGGTGTTCTTCGGCTTGCAAGCTTCTCCCTTTTTCCTCCAAACATAACGATGGTCATTATGGCCAAACAGTTCTATTTTTATTTAATCAGACCAGATTACATTTCTCAAAAAAGTACGATCTTTGTCCCCATGTGTAGTTGCAAATCGTAGTCTGGCTTTTTTATGGCGGTTTTGGAGCAGTGGCTTCTTCCTTGCTGAGCGGCCTTTAAGGTTATGTCGATATAGGACTCGTTTTACTGTGGATATAGATACTTTTGTACCTGTTTCCTCCAGCATCTTCACAAGATCCTTTGCTGTTGTTCTGAGATTGATTTGCACTTTTCACACCAAAGTACGTTAATCTCTAGGAGACAGAACACGCCTCCTTCCTGAGCGGTATGACGGCTGCGTGGTCCCATGGTGTTTATACTTGCATACTATTGTTTGTACAGATGAACGTGGTACCTTCAGGCACTTGGAAATTGCTCCCATGGATGAACCAGACTTGTGGACCTTTTCTGAGGTCTTTGCTGATTTCTTTTGATTTTCCCATGATGTCGAGCAAAGAGGCTAGGCCTTTACATACATCCACAGGTACACCTCCAATTGACTCAAATTATGTAAATTAGCCTATCAGAAGCTTCTAAAGCCACGTCATCATTTTCTGGAATTTTCCAAGCTGTTTAAAGGCACAGTCAACTTAGTGTATGTAAACTTCTGACCCACTGGAATTGTGATATAGTGAAATAATCTGTCTGTAAACAATTTTTGGAAGAATTACTTGTGTCATGCACAAAGTAGATGTCCTAACTGACTTGCCAAAACTATAGTTTGTTAACATGAAATCTGTGGAGTGGTTGAAAAATGAGTTTTAATGACTTCAACCTAAGTGTATGTAAACTTCCAACTTCAACTGTACCCAACTGTACCCCCCCCCCCCCCTTCTCTCCTCTTTCTCAGGTGCTGAAGCTGGAGCTGAAGGAGATCAGGGAGCAGCAGGACCTGCTATTCCGCTTCATGAACTTCCTTAAGCAGGAAGGGGCCGTGCACGTGCTACAGTTCTGCCTCACTGTGGGTAAGCAGGCTTTTGCCATTCACCATTATCCCACACACACACACACACACACACACACACACACACACACACACACACACACACACACACACACATACATACAGCGGGTGAAATAAGTATTGAACACGTCACCATTTTTCTCAGTAAATATATTTCCAAAGGTGCTATTGACAAGAAATTCTCACCAGATGTTGTTAACAACCCAAGTAATCCACACATACAAAGAAACCAAAACAAATAAGTTCAGAAATTAAGTTATGTGTAGTAATGTGAAATGACACAGGGAAAAAGTATTGAACACTTACTGATATTTATTTAATACTTTGTACAAAAGCCTTTGTTGGTAATGACAGCTTCAAGACGCCTCCTGTATGGAGAAACTAGTCGCATGCATTGCTCTGGTGTGATTTTGGCCTATTCTTCCACACAAACAGTCTTCAAATCTTGAAGGTTCCGTGGGCCTCTTCTATGAATCTTGATCTTCAGTTCTTTCCATAGATTTTCAATGGGATTTAAGTCAGGTGATTGGCTGGGCCATTCTAGCAGCTTTATTTTCTTTCTTTAAAACCAATTGAGAGTTTCCTTGGCTGTGTGTTTGGGATCATTGTCTTGCTGAAATGTCCACCCTCGTCTCATCTTCATCATCCTGGTAGATGGCAGCAGATTTTTGTCAAGAATGTCTCGGTAAATTTGCCCATTCATCCTTCCTTCAATTATGTGAAGTTTGCCAGTACCATTTGTTGAAAAGCAGCCCCACACCATGATGTTCCCACCTCCAAACTTCACTGTTGGTATGGTGTTTTTAGGGTGATGTGAAGTGCCATTTCTCCTCCAAACATGGTGTGTATTATGACATCCAAACAGTTCAATTTTGTTCTCATCTGACCACACTATATTCTCGCAGTATTTCACTGGCTTTTCCAAATGTTGTGCAGCAAACTTTAAACGAGCTTCAACATGCTTTTCTTTCAGCAATGGAGTCTTGTGTGGTGAGCGTGCATACAGGCCATGGTGGTGGAGTGCATTACTTACTGTTTTCTTTGAGACAACAGTACCTGCTAATTGCAGGTCTTTTTGAAGCTCTCCACAAGTGGTCCTTGGCTCTTGGACAACTCTTCTGATTATTCTTTTCACTCCTCTGTCAGAAATCTTGCGAGGAGCACCTGGTCGAGGCACATTTATGGTGAAATGATTGTCTTTCCACTTCCGTATTATGGCCCCAACAGTGCTCACTGGAACATTCAGAAGCTTAGAAATGCGCCTATAACCAATGCCATCATTATGTTTTGCAACAATTAGGTTGCGAAGGTCTTGAGACAGCTCTTTGCTTTTACCCATCATGAGATGTGTCTTGTGTGACACCTTGGCAATGAGACGTTTTTGGGTAAAATGCACTATGTCTTGATTTTATTCAGGGGGAAAATATTAATATTACTTTTATACAAGAATCACATCTTTTGAAAGAGGATGTTGATAAATGTAGCAATGCTCATTTCCATGTAGTAGCTTCTTCTGTGCTAAATAACACGAGGTGTGTGGCAGTGTGTAGATATCAGCATCTTAGACTCCCGGAATGACAGTGAAGGCAGGATCGCCATTGTAAAAAAACATTATCTGGTATGAAAATTGCCCATCTCGTTATCTCTGCTCCAACCATATTTGATAAAACCTTCCTCATTTCAATATCTAATATGTTGGTTCAATTGTCCAATAGGTTTGTTGGTCATAGGAGCAGACATGGCCACAATTATCAACCCATGTTTAGATGCTGTATATCCAGTCCAACTATGAGCAGCTTACAAACCTCTGCTTCCAAGGCCTTCCCAACGTCTGATCTCTAAAGAGTTGACTTTCTTTTCTCATAAACATCCGTTTTACTCAAGGCTTGATTACATTTTGTCCTCAGTCACGGTGTCCATTTATTACAGAGTGCTCAAGTCCTCCATTCTACCTTATCAGATCACCATGCAAACTGTGTTGTGTTTTTGACAAACTCCGAGCACCTCGTTGGAAATTGAACGTATTAACTCTTCATTCTGGAGAAAATATTTATTTAAATATTAATTCAGTAGTTTATATTTAAAATTGTCTGCAAGGCGATTTTTAAATGATTCATAAATTCAACATTGTCTTCATCCCATCTGAATAAATCTGGAACAAAGATCATATTTTATTTAGAAAAGCATATCCATCTCTGGATTTAGCCCAGCAATCCTCCTTTTGTGATTTAAAAGGCTCTTCAGCTCTGTCTTTTAAGAAGCGAGCTGAATTCCTTACTCAGTTGTCAAGTCCATTTCTGTATTTATCCCGAGGTCATGGCAAAACCATTACTTTAATGATAGCCATCCATCACATCTTCTAGACATTAAACCATTTTAATGAACGGCTGGCCTCAATATCGTCAATTAAATCTCGTCAAGGAGACATTGTCACTGTTTTACATTCCAAATTAACTAAATATTTCCTGATTTTTACTTTGATCAACGTATTTAAAAAAAAATCTGAGTTATAGCTTGATACAGAGAATTGTAAGGCCTTTCTTGACAATCTTGATCTTCAAAAGCTGTCAGAGGCTGATGATCTGGGCTTTAACTATTAATGAACTATGGGAGTCAGTAAATAATAAATAAAAAAAAGGGCCAGATGGAATCCCTGTGGATATGCATTTGTTTTTCTGGAAAGAAGTGGGACTACTTCAATTCAAAAGGGTTAATTCAGGAAATCCGTAAACACCGCTCTTATTTCACTGTAATTGAACAGTGTTTGTGTTCTAGTTATTGTCACTTTGTATTAATTCAGATGACTAAGAAGACCATTACATGGGATTCACTCTGCTCCAGGTTCAAATGGTTCTTCTGCCATCTTATCATTTAGATGCTGAAATGGCCTTTTGATAGGCTATAGTGGGAGAACCTATGGATGGTACTGGGCCATTTTAGACCAGGGTGAATAAACCAGATTTTTTAAGTTTTGTGTGCTAATTCAGGTGCAATTGTGACGACTGGCACTAATTGCTCACAGTTCTTTCCCCATCTCTAGATCAGCTAGACAGGGTGATCCTCTTTCCAGTTTACTCTTCATTCAGCAATCCAATGTTATTGAACCAATTACATCAATGATTCTCCTAATTTTATTTTTGCTATATGCAGATGGCCTCCTCTTGTTTGTGGACAACATCTCAAAAACTCTACCAGCTGTACTTTTTATTTATTTGCTAAATTGATCTGCTTCTAAGGTAAAAACATTAACTGTCAAAAGTCTGCTTCGTTGCTCCTTAACAATTCCAATGACTCTGTGATAGCTGGTATATACTGTGTTGAATACTTACGATGTCTTGGCATTGATATTTACAAGAATCTGGAAATAATTGTGATAAAGAATGACACTTCATTCTTAAATAAGGTGAAGGATGACTCAGTCCCAATCATCCTTCCAGTCTCGCATATCTGTAGTTTGAATTGAATGTTTTACCCGTTTTCATTCTTCTGTGGTAAGATATTGGGATAGGCTTCATAGGGCCATTTCCAGTTTTATTTGGAATAGCTGAAGACCAAGAATCAAATTATTGACCTTACAAAGACCCAAGTCTTTGGGCTTTTGTACCAAGAGCAATCCCTATATGTATAGACCCCATTTGGTGACACATTTTAGGGTTTACTTTCTAACTAGTTTACATTTTATTTTTGTCGAATCGATTTAGCAATGGTATCAATTGTTGCCTGGTAGGGCGTGCGTGTATTATTAGTTTGCTTCCAATTGTTGCCAAACCAACACAACCCTGGCATAACTCTAGTTTGACTTCTCCCTTCCTTCCTTCCTCCCCACCAGAGGAATTCAACGACAAGATCCTGTGTCCGGAGCTGTCTGACTCTGAGATGCTGATGCTCCACGAGGAGGTGAAGAAGATCTACGAGACCTACTGCCTGGATGAGAGCATCGACAAGATCCGCTTTGATCCCTTCATTGTAGAGGAGATCAAAAATAGTGAGTTCAAGGGATCAAGTTTGACGTTTCCCATTTAAGACACGATCTTTGTATTCATCATATAGGTTTTTGTCATTTTGAGAACTTATAATAACGTATCCTCCCCTTCAGATATGCATTTTAATATTGTATCTTCACCCTTATCAACAGAATGTCTATAAACACTGTTTATAAATATCCGTATGAACAGTTTTATAAACACAATGTTCATTATTACAAATGGAGGTTTGGTTAGGTGATGCTCATGTGATGGGTTTCCCTCCCCAGTTGCCCAGGGCCCTTATGCAGGGGTGGTGAAGCTGCAGACCATGCGCTGCCTGTTCGAGGCCTACGAGCACGTCCTGTCCCTGCTGGAGAACGTCTTCACCCCCATGTTCTGCCACAGCGATGAGGTCAGTACTATGGTTGCAAAGTTTACCAGTAAACTACCAGAATGTTGGTATCTTTCAAGGATTTTATGTAGTGACCCATTTGGGTACTTCAGATTACCACAGGTGTCTAATTGTCTCTGGCCCTCTTATGTGGCCTTATCCCATGTACTCTGAACAAAAATATAAACGCAACATGTAAAGTGTTGAAATAAAATATCCCAGAAATGTTCCATATACACAAAAAGCTTATTTCTCTCAAATTTGTTTACATCCCGTTTACTGAGCATTTCTCCTTTGCGAGTATAATCCTTCCACCGAAAAGGTGTGTCATCAAGAAGCTGCTTAAACGGCATGATCATTACACAGGTGCACCTTGTGCTGGGGACAATAAAAGGCCACTCTCTATAATGTGCAGTTTTGTCACACAACACAATGCCACAGATGTTTTGAGGAAGCGTGCAATTGACATGCTGATTGCAAGAATGTCGATCAGACCTGTTGCCAGAGAATTTAATGTTCAGACCACATGTATGGATTTGTGTGGGCTAGCGGTTTGCTGACCCCAACTTTGTGAACAGAGTGCCCCATGGTGGGGTAATGGTATGGGCAGGCATAAGCTACGGAAAACGAACACAATTGCATTTTATCGATGGCAATTTAAATGCACAGAGATACCGTGACGAGATGGCCTGCACACTCACCAGACATGACACCCATTGAGCATGTTTGGGATGCTCTGGATCGACGTGTATGACAGCGTTTTCCAGGTCCCGCCAATGTCTAGCAACTTCACCTTTATTTTGAAGGTATTTTTTTGACCAGCAACTGCATATCTGTATTCCTAGTCATGTGAAATCCATAGATTAGGGCCTAATGAATTTATTTCAATTGACTGATTTCCTCATGATCTGTAACACAGTAACCTCTATGAAATTGTTGCATGTTGCGTTTTTATATTTTTGTCCAGTATAAAATGTACAAAATAATTGTAAATAAGATGATAAAAAACAACTGTCAAACATTTATAATTTTATTATCCTAAAAACTAAGTGAATACCATTGGTGTTTAATGATGGTTTCACCATAAAATATCCTTTTTATATTTGTTTTACACACGGGGGGTGGGGGGCGGGAATATGTCCATATGTATTTGTTGTCAATGTTTTGGCGTCAAACTGGTGGCAGTTGGTAAATTACAGGTAGCTTTGCAACCCTAGTCTCTCTCTCTCTCACTCACACTTGATATCATGTCATCAAAACTGGACACACGACTGACCAATGAGCTCGTGCAGCAAGTCCTCATACACTACACAGATTCTCTCATTGCATCATCACACTGAAACGTGAGGTGAAATAGTGTTATCTTTTACAGATCCCTGAATACATAGAGTATCTGGAAATGAGTTCTTTAGATATCACGGTTAGGGCCTGGTGGTGTTCCTGTTCATGTCACATGATCAGGAAAAACTCTGGGCCCCAAATCACGGTGTTGAATAGAAAGTCAGGGAGGGGAGGAGGTCCTAATATGTGTGACTGGTTTCATCCCTTTCCCCAGTATTTCAGGCAACTGTTGAGGGGGGCCGAATCCCCCGCCAGGAACTCTAAACTGAGCAGGTGGGTGCTGTTTGTTTTCATAGCCATAGATAGGCTGTATCTATATTGTGTCTTATGTTGTTTGTCTATTTTTTACTGTACACCCCTGGTGTCGGTAGACTAGTTAACCTCGACGGAAGGCACAGTTGAGCTTCTTGGATCCTTTTTGTGCTCACAAATTCACCCATCAGGTAGTTGAATTTGGTTTTGGACAAGAAAGGAAATCCGAAGCTCCTCTGCGGGTTATTAACTTGTTCTCCAGGGTGTCTTATCACAAGAGGTTGGTGGCACCTTAATTGGGGAGGACGGGCTCGTGGTAATGGCTGGAGAGGAACAGTGGAATGGTATCAAATACATTGGTTTCTTTGTGTTCTATTTACTGCTCTCCAGCCTTTTATTATGAGCCGTCCAGATGTGTACAGATAACGTTGGACTTATACTACTCAAGTTAAATAAAGATAGACACTTATCTGTACACACGTGTATCACAGTGGCCACGTTCAGTCAGTGTCTGTGTCGTCTGGTGGTGTTTTCATGGGGTCTGTCATCCTTAACTCCTTGTGCCTGCTATTATTCCAGAAATAGCCTGAGTTTGGATGACATCCGGTGAGTATGGTGCTCAGCAATGGCTATCCATTGCCAAGATATGTAACTATACTTGCCTGAATGCAGTCTGAGGAAAAGAATGCTGCCTTTGTAACAAAACACGACAAACCCTTTGTGGAGTTTTAGTCAACAGCGCTATCTATAAATAATCGCCTTTTTATAACGCACACTGTTAAAGAAAAGTTAGAAAAAATGTATTTTCTGCACAGATCGGTGCTCCCTTGCAGCGAAAAGGGAGGGTCGGGAGGGTTCTTGTTCTCTCGTAGAAACAGTCTTTGTTATAAAGGCAGCGGTCAAGGCAGCATGGACTGTGGCTGTCAAAAAGGAGGAGGTGAACGAGGAGACTTTTTAAAGTAGAGAATGGCACTTTATGCTTCGGCACCCCCATTCGTGAACACCTGCCCTGTCGCTAACCCCCTCCCCTTGTCTGTCTCTCTCTCACCAACTGCTCGCCTGTATCCACCATCTTGGACTGTGCTTGTTTTTTTTTTTTTTATATCCATCCATCCATCTGGATGTTCCATGCCTTACACACTGATGGCTCCCCGCTCTAAAGCTCCTGGGAGTGGGACTATGCCCAGAGCCCTGAGTCCCCGTCCAGCACCCCTGGTTCCTCCTCACCTGCATCTGTTAACCATCACCTTCATGTCCAGTCCATTGTAGCCCTCCCATCAGGCTCTTATGGCTGTCTAACCTCACGCCCTGGCTCGCTGAAGTAAGTCAGGGTCCATTTACGAGGCCTGTGTGTAATCCTACATCCCGCCCAACTCCACCTCTATACCTCGCACTCGCCTCCCATCTCCTACGCATGGGCACTCGTCTTGTGGTGCTAATGTTTCTTGATTTGTTTTTCCATGTGTTCTGGATGAGTTCCCCCTACCAAGCATGGCCTCCGGGTTTGTGACCGTTATGGGTCTTGGTTTGAATGTGTCAATTTTGTGTTGCCTTTTCAGTGTTCATTTTTTTTATTCGGGTGATAACAGTGTGGTCTCATCAGTCATTCACAAAGTGTCCGTGTTGTAATTGTACTTTTTTATATAAAGCATTATTAGTTTGTTTTCAAATGAGTGTAAATTGAATGTATACCCCAAGCCACACTCATCCTATAATATCATCCATTCAATTCACTTCTATTCTATTTAATTAATCCATTCAATCCCTGGTGTGCATTTCTCTCTGAGATGTCAATGAATTGTGGCTGTGGTCTGGTGTGGCTACCCTGGCTTCTACCTCCCCCACCCCGAACGATATACAGTATCCCCTCTGTCTTCCAGTCTTGCACCCACGCTGCATGCGCTGTGCTGAAGCCATGCACTACTCCTGCATTGTCACAAATTAAAAAAATAATAATCTCTCTTCTTCGGCTGCAGGAATACCTCGAAGCGGAGCGAGTCGTTCGGAATCAGCCGCATCGGCAGCAAGATCAAGGGGGCGTTCAAGAGCACCACCATGGAGGGAGCCATGCTGCCCTCGTACGGCCTGGTGGAGGGAGAGGACGACATGGTGAGTACAGCGTGCGGCCGCTGGGCTGCAGCGTCGGAGCCAGGATTAGTCAGGATCGCACACTCAGGAAATGAAGGATTCATGGTAGAGGTGAAACTATGGAAGTCTTGGCAGATATGGTTTCTGATGCCATCCCCCGCAGTGTACTAAATTTAAATGTTTTAATTAATTCACCAGATTAGTAAGAGGAGGAGACTTAATGGAAAATACTGATAAGAACAATTGATTTAAGAGTCCTTTTTAAAGGTTACCTTTTCATTGGAAACCTGGTTAATACATTACAGTTGCACGGTCAGGTAGATGTAGAAGCTGGAATGGGGGCCCGTTGACCCAGTTTCTGTAGTGTCCTCCCCATAAACAACGTATGTTGATGTACTGGCCTGTACGTTTGCTTATTCAATACCATGATGTTTCTTTCTTTGTACAAAGACAACAATTTGTTTTTATTTGAATTGTTTTGGTATGTCATTTCTACTTCATGTTATTAATGGGCAACACCCTGCAACAACTTCCCAAAAGGGGAAATCTTTAGGGTTTCTGCTAAGAAAACATGTAATGTTGAATTCAACAAAAAATTGTCTATGATCATGTTTGAACCACTGACGGAGACCACTGCCCTGCCCTTCTGACTCTGTGTCATTCCCACAGCATTGCACAGCCGACCTCCGTCCGTATGTTTCTTCTTCTTCCTCTTCTCCCTCCTTCTTCCTCTTCCTCTTCTTCCTCCTCGTAGTTGACCCACTAGATCACATTCTAGCTATATTTTACCCCCACTAGAGCTGCTGTCAGTGAATACATCCTCTACTACTTACCTTGTTGTGGTTCTGTGTAGCTCCACCATGTATGGGACCACAGAGCTGGGCACGTATCCATAAAGAGTCTCAGAGTAGTGCTGATATATACGCACCGGACAGTTTATTAGTTTCTAATACCGGTTCGAACAGCTCAAGTTCTTGTATATAATACAGTTATATGCCATTTAGCAGACACTTTTATCCAAAGCGACTTACAGTCATGTGTGGATACATTTTACGTATGGGTGATCCTGGGAATCGAACCCACTATCCTGTCATTGCAAGTGCCAAAGCCATGCTCTACCAACTGAGCTACAGAGGACCAATTCTTCGGGGGCATGGATTCTACAAGGTGTTGCAAACGTTCCACAGGGATGTTGGTCCATGGTGACACGATGGCATCACGCAGTTGCTGCAGATTGGATGGTGGTACGTTCATGCTACGAACAGCCCGTTCCAAAGATGCTCTTTGTTCAGATACGTTGTGGCGTTCAATTGTTGTTCAATTTGTATCAAGGGACCTAACGTGTGCCAGGAAAACATTCCCCACACCATTACACCACCGCCACCAGCCTGTACTGTTGACCCCAGGCAGGATGGGTCCATGAACTCATACTGCTTATGCCAAATCCTGACTCTGCCATCAGCATTGCGCAACAGAACTGGGATTCATCGGACCAGGCAATGTTTTTCCACTCCTCAATTGTCCAGTGTTAGTTATCGCATGGAGCCGCTTCTTCTTTTTAGCTGTGTGGTCGTCTGCAATAGTCCACTCTGAGACTCTTTGTGAATAGAGGGCCAGAATCCATACCGAACCTTTTGACTGTCATGCAATGTCTTGACCTTTACCCTCCCTGATCCTGACCCCCCCCCCCTCTCTCTGTGGCTGGGCTCTGTCAGGTGGAAGAGGCCATGATGGTTCTGGAGGATGACTCTCCTATGGAGGCAGTCAGTACCCCCAGTACCCCTCGCAATCTCTCAGCCTGGACCATCACCATCCCCTACATAGACTTCTACGACGATGACATCAAGAGGGAAAGGATCCCCGTGTTCTGTATCGACGTGGAGCGCAACGACAGGAAGGCAGGTGAGACTCACAGGCTGCTCTGGGATCAGTGTGGTCTACAGGTGAATCCAGCCCCAGGGGCTTGAACATTACCTAAAGTCTGCTCTGGGATCAGTGTGGTCTACAGGTGAATCCAGCCCCAGGGGCTTGAACATTACCTAAAGTCTGCTCTGGGATCAGTGTGGTCTACAGGTGAATCCAGCCCCAGGGGCTTGAACATTACCTAAAGTCTGCTCTGGGATCAGTGTGGTCTACAGGTGAATCCAGCCCCAGGGTCTTGAATATTACCTAAAGTCTGCTCTGGGATCAGTGTGGTCTACAGGTGAATCCAGCCCCAGGGGCTTGAATATTACCTAAAGTCTGCTCTGGGATCAGTGTGGTCTACAGGTGAATCCAGCCCCAGGGGATTGAATATTACCTAGTCTGCTCTGGGATCAGTGTGGTCTACAGGTGAAGCCAATACTACTGATACTGTATATGGGTCTAAAAGGGCTGAATAGGGTAATCTTTAATGGCTAAACAAGGCTGTTCTACACTCCATTAGCACTGGATGAAATTCGGCTTTATGATCTAATATCCTGCTGCTTGTCGCTGACATAATGCAACTCCATAACTCTTATCAGAGAACTTCCTCTGTTCTGTCAGTCATCAACAGTTTTTCTTTCCATCAAATATTTCAAATACCTTAAGTTTACCACTAATAGCAAAACAAATACACAAGGAATGATTTTGCAGAGATATTTAGAGTATGTAGGCCTACTGTACAGTTATTTGTAAAAAACATTTTATTTTTTTATTTCACCTTTATTTAACCAGGTAGGTCAGTTGAGAACAAGTTCTCATTTGCGACTGCGACCTGGCCAAGACAAAGTTTTCCAAATGTTCCAATTTTTTTTCTCTTCCACTTTGACATTTGAGTATTTTGTGTCGATCGTTCACAGAAAAAATACAATTAAATACATTTTAATCCCACTTTGTAAGCTATAAAAATATTAAAGAGATGTATAAACTCCCAGTAATTTATTGGGTAAATCGGCAAGGTTTCGGCAACACTGTGCCTTTAAGGGTGAGCACAACAAAATGTTGAAAAAGTAAAGTGGTACTTTCTACATCCTCTCTTAATATTGATGTATTTTTCCCCTTTGTATTTCAGTGGGTCATGAGACCGAGCACTGGTCTGTGTACAGAAGATATCTGGAATTCTATGTCCTTGAATCAAAACTCACTGAGTTTCATGGTAAGTTAGATTATTTTTTTTCCGGTTTCAGTTCCTGTAACCACTCACCGTCCATTTTAAATTGACAGCCAGAACATGTATGAATCTCGAACATCTGCCAAATGTTCTTCTCACACTGAATAATTTCAACCATTTCTAAGAATAGTTATAACAATATTTTCACATTGTTTGATTGTCTTCGAGCCTTCTCATCCAGGAAATGTTTTTATTTTTCGCTTCTGCCACAACAGGCTCATTCCCAGACGCCCAGCTGCCTTCCAAAAGAATCATCGGCCCCAAGAACTATGAGTTCCTGACCTCCAAGCGGGAGGAGTTCCAGGAGTACCTCCAGGTAGGTAGTCATTATAGATGAAACAAGCTCCGGGATGAAGTTTCCCCTAGGTACAGGTCTAGGATCAGCTTCCCCTCCCCGAATCCTAACCTTAAACTTCAGTAAGGATAATACAAAATTGATCCAAGTTCAGCGTCTAGAGGAAACTTCACCTTACACCAGTAAACAACAGAGAGGCTTCGGAAGTAGCTGGTCTGGACAGATGTCAGCATGTGTAGTGACTGCAGCTAGAGTAGAGGTTAGAGAGGCGTATTAGTAACCAGAGGGTTTATGGTTCAAATCCCAGGGCTGCTGGGGTCAGAATCAATAATAAAACCCCAAATATAGGGTTAATGTGGTTGACCCTGAACTGGTTCCAGCCTCGTGTGTGTGTGTGTGTGTGTGTGTGTGTGTGTGTGTGTGTGTGTGTGTGTGTGTGTGACTCAGAGGGTGGGGAGCCTAGGACACATTTCCATTGTTACAAATTAATAACAAAGTGCTATTCTATGTCAGCCCTCTATGAATCTGTCAACAAAGTAAAGATTGTTGGATCTTTCTGTTTATTTTCCAGAAACTTCTCCAGCACCCTGAGCTGAGCAACAGTCAGCTGCTAGCAGACTTCCTCTCCCCTCACAGTATGGACTCTCAGTTTGTGGACAAGATGCTCCCTGATGTCAATCTAGGTATGCAACACTCTGTTTGTGCCGTCTTGCCAACTCCTATGTGTTAAGTCAAAATGACAAGGTTCCAGTTTAACAATCGTATTTCCACAATACATTGTTGGCATTTATTATATATATATTTTTTAACCTTTTATTTAACTGGGCAAGTCAGTTAAGAACAAATTCTTATTTAAAATGACAGCCTACCTACAGGGTCAGCCAGTACAGCGCCCGTGGAGCAAATTAGGGTTAAGTGCCTTGCTCAAGGACCTATCGACTGGTTTTCACCTTGTCGGCTCTGGGATTCGATCCAGCAACCTTTCGGTTACTGGCCCAATGCTCTGACCGCCAGGCTACCTGACCGCCAGGCTACCTGACCGCCAGGCTACCTGACCGCCAGGCTACCTGACCGCCAGGCTACCTGACCGCCAGGCTACCTGACCGCCAGGCTACCATGAACGCCAGGCTACCTGACCGCCAGGCTACCTGACCGCCAGGCTACCTGACCGCCAGGCTACCTGACCGCCAGGCTACCTGAATTTAACAATCTCCCACTTTTGAAGACAAATAAAACATGAACAACATAATTAAATGTCCCAAGTTTAATTTAAGTTTCCTGTTA
Source organism: Thymallus thymallus (assembly GCA_023634145.1). Lineage (NCBI taxonomy): Eukaryota > Metazoa > Chordata > Actinopteri > Salmoniformes > Salmonidae > Thymallus > Thymallus thymallus. Next base: position 34,902,131 of record CM042405.1, read on the forward strand.
GAAAAGGGTTGTGTGACAACGTTTTTAATTGTATTACTCAAGTTGCCACTTTCCATTACTGAGTGCTTTTAGTCAGACAGTCAGCAAGCTGTTCCTTTGTGGCCGACCACAGAATCTGCTGGCTGCTCTGCTTTAATAAGATCCTTCATGCTTCTAATCTCAAGAAAAAGTATTTTCTCTCTGACAGACTTGGTTGACCTTACAGCATCAACTAAGGAGTAGTTGTCAGACACAAACTACAGGTAGAATGAGTTGTTTTGTCTCACCAGTGGTACGGTCTGAGAACAGAGTTGTTTTGTCTCACCAGTGGTACGGTCTGAGAACAGAGTTGTTTTGTCTCACCAGTGGTACGGTCTGAGAACAGAGTTGTTTTGTCTCACCAGTGGTACGCTCCGAGAACAGAGTTGTTTTGTCTCACCAGTGGTACGCTCCGAGAACAGAGTTGTTTTGTCTCACCAGTGGTACGCTCCGAGAACAGAGTTGTTTTGTCTCACCAGTGGTACGGTCTGAGAACAGAGTTGTTTTGTCTCACCAGTGGTACGCTCCGAGAACAGAGTTGTTTTGTCTCACCAGTGGTACGCTCCGAGAACAGAGTTGTTTTGTCTCACCAGTGGTACGGTCTGAGAACAGAGTTGTTTTGTCTCACCAGTGGTACGGTCTGAGAACAGAGTTGTTTTGTCTCACCAGTGGTACGCTCCGAGAACAGAGTTGTTTTGTCTCACCAGTGGTACGCTCCGAGAACAGAGTTGTTTTGTCTCACCAGTGGTACGGTCTGAGAACAGAGTTGTTTTGTCTCACCAGTGGTACACTCCGAGAACAGAGTTGCAAGAAAGATGGCATTGTCAATTATATCCGCAAGAGCAATGGTTTCTCCAGCAAGTGTGCTTCGGACAACCCTTCGGATCCTTTTTGACTGCCAAGTGAGAATCTTCTTTCTTCACCCATTAACACGATTAGAGGTCCACCTTGTGTGCCTCCATCTGGAAGGTTCTCTAGGGAAGCATCACTGAAGACCACCAGCTTCAGTCATCTTTTCCAACATGCTTCAACCTGAGTCACTTTCAGTTTACAAACAACTTTGTTTGCCTCATGAACGGTTTGTACAGCGGCGTGTAATCACAGTTGTAGCAAAAGTCTGTGAGCCACCTCAGATGAAGTCATCAACACGACAAGCAAGTTCTCCAGTCACATTGCAGTCTTGATCAAGCCAATAGAAGACTGCAGGATCCACTTGTCACATTTTTCCACCTGTGCTCAGCATGGTTGCCTTCGACTTTGTTGTACCAGTAGAGTGATGCATCTGCCAGGCCATACACACACTTTTTCCAGTTTCCAGTGTTCCTTCGCTCTTGGCTTCAGGCGGAGGTCGGATGTGAATGTCCCTTGACAGCTCTGTTCCCTGCAAAAATGCAGATTTGATGTCTACGGAATTAAGTTTCCATTTTGTTTTCTGGCAGATCAGTGAGTCTTTTAGGAGATCTTTAGTAGCCAGTTCCTCAACCTCGAGCCACTAGATGTGTTTTTTTTATTCCAGTTAAGGATTCTTCAAGGGTACACGCCCACCTTGTTGAGACACATTTTGAACCAATGTCTTTGACTTCCTCAAACAATTTCTGGGGCGGGCCAAGAATGAATAAAGTGCTTGATGATTTCACTGGATTTCTTTGTATTCAAAGTGCTTCAAGCACTGAAGTGGTCGATTTTTATTTGAAGGTACCACACACTGGGTCATAGGTCATGTAGATCTACTGCCACTGTTTCATTGCATTTGGAAGCCAGTGGCAAACCAACAGCTGGTCTGGGCTTAGGTTTACTGTGTCTCACAACTGTTAACGATCTGCTGTAGAATGGAAATACTCTCATAATCGTTCTCTGCTACTAAGTGTAATATGCTGCGTCACTTTCCATCTGTTATTGGCGCAACAGACTTCTTTTCACCAAAAACCACAACTGTTTCTCTCCAGACAGGCAGTATCTAGCAGCTTAAAAGCTAACACTGCATCCGGGAGAACCATGTCGTACTGGTGCATCCTATTGTACCTCAGTTCGAAATCCAATTATGTAGTCCGTTATTGCAACCGAAATATCTCTAACACTGTCCAAGTTTAAATATGCCTCGTAGGCACGATCTTTCTCTTCTTTAAGAAACACAGAATCCAGTGCTCTGATCAAAGGTCCCATACCGTCAAATCCTCAACGGATATTTACAGTGCAGTATCTCTCGCTCTTCCCTCGAGCGATAACACCACCGCGTGCTTGCTTTTTCTCGTCCAGATTAGTTACGCGTGTCCAGATTCCAAATTATTTTTTTCATCTCCATCTTTCAGACGACTTCTTCTCGTCGAACCGAGGTGGCACGTTGTAGTTATTAGCCATCCTCTGCTACCAATGTTAACTCAAAATGACACAACGACAAGGTTCCAGTTTAACAACGTTTACTCAATCGTATTTCCACAATACATCGTTGCCATTGCACTCAGGCCAGGTCCATCAATGACGAGACTCCTGTGCAGGTGCAATAATAACAGAGTGATAGCACCGTAATACCAGAAATATTGACTTAACCCTATGGTCATTGTAACGTGGCCAAGAGTTCTATGTTAATAACATCTCTCACAACCTGCTCTCCTGTCGAACTCATTTAAAGTTAAACATTGTTTATTTACCCACAGGGAAGATCATCAAATCAGTGCCCAGCAAACTGATAAAAGAAGTAAGTCATGCATTTTCGACGTTGGTTGAGAAAGAATATTGGGGCGACATCCTTGTAAAATAATTCCTGTGATAGTCATTTAGGAATGTAAGCCAAACATGCCTGTGGAATTCACTTATAAGTCATGTCAGCTATGTTGTTATAGTATGTCAGTTGAAATAAATGGGAACAGCAGGGATCCAGTGACTCAAATGTCACATAACACATTTTAACTGTTTTAAGAGTGCTTTCACAGTAACCTATAAGGAATCTCCCCTGTGGTTTTTCCGTCTCAGAAAGGGCAGCATTTGGAGCCGTTCCTCAATTCCTTCTTTAACTCCTGTGAATCGCCCAAGCCCAAACCCAGCCGGCCAGAGCTGACCATCCTCAGTCCCACGTCAGAGAATGACAAGAAGGTGGGCTTCACACTACACTAAATATTGTCGGTGCGCTTGATTTGGCTTACCTAGCCTGCTGGGGTGGGGGAAGGTTTGATTTTGCACTGTTCCGTTAGACTGCACGTGAAATATTTGGAAGACAAGCAAATACTTTGTGATCTGTGTCTGGAATGCACAGACTCCCACACTCACATGCACTTACCTCAGATGACAAATGTTTCTAGTTAGGAGAGCCGCTTAATCGCTCCGCCAAATTGGAACCGATCCTTGAAATATAACGACACTGCTGGATGTGTTGTTATTTCCCTCTATTTTAAAGTGTTGTTGACCTTTGTTTGAACTCCCTAGCTCTTCAATGAACTATTCAAGAACAACGCCAACCGATCAGAGAGCACAGAGAAGAAACATAACCAGAACTACTTCATGGAGATGATCACTGTGGAAGGGGTGTATGACTACTTGATGTTTGTGGGTAAGTCGGCTCCACCCATAGCATTTGTCCATCCAGCGACAAAGTAGTGCAGGAATATTACTCTCAATACTAAATTGGTCTCTACTAGTGGAAATATGAGAGAATTAAGTAGGTGTAAACAATATGGCGGAAGTTCTATCTAGCCAATCAGAGGATAAATCAGTGTTATTACCACCTTACTTAAACCATATACCTATTTAGAAAATCCCTAAGGGATTGGGCGTAGCCTAGCATCTCATCATCACTCTCCGACTGCTTGACTGTCTTTGGCAGGTCGTGTGGTCTTCCGCATCCCTGATTGGCTGCACCACCTGCTGATGGGCGGGAGGATCTTGTTAAAGAACACCCTGGAGGCATACACAGACCACTACCTGCAGCATAAACTGGAGAAGGTGTTCCAGGAGCACCGCCTGGTATCTCTCATCACCCTGCTCAGAGGTCGCTAGCTTACCTCCGACCTCCGACCTTCTAATGTTTTTTTATTATTTTTTCTATCCTTCTATTTTGTTAAAAGCGATGAGTGATACGACTCCTATTTTGATGTGTGTGTATTCTTGTGATGTACTAGATGCTGTGTTCTGTGAAAACAGTGAGCCACGCTCCTTGGCAGATAAGCAGAAAAGGACTAAGAAGACCTTTGAGCAGATGATGAAATACATTCCAGGTCCTTAGTAGATCTCTTAATGCCTATTATAAAACATATGTCCATGAATTGTCTCTAGAGAGCTAGTTCTGGCAGTGTATTCTGACAAGTGTTTTGAATGTGAAATAAATCATACTCCGTGAAGGGAGTTTAGATGGTTTCATGAAGTACATATCAAGTTAAAGTGGGAATCTTTGCTAGGACTATTAGGTATTTGGGTTTTTAGGTAGTTGAAAAGCTGTTTTTAATTAATGCTATCAGAAGTCAATTGATTTGATGGCATGAGTTCTTTTTTTTTTTTTTTTTTCAGAATTCCTGGGCAAGTGTATTGGAGAAGAGGCTAGGTACGAGGGGGTCCGCCTGCTCTTCGATGGACTACAACAGCCCGTTCTTAACAAACAGGTACTACAACGCAGTGAGACATCTAAAGTTACAACTAGCAAAGTACAGGAGAAAGCAGGGTTGAAAAGAATACTATCATATATCATTGTTTCAAATGCATGAACTGACTTGGTTGAAGTGTGAAAGCTCATTAGGGCCCTCATTCATTGTAGGGTCCTTTCTAGGCTCCTCCGGCATTGTAGGGTCCTTTCTAGGCTCCTCCGGCATTGTAGGGTCCTTTCTAGGCTCCTCCGGCATTGTAGGGTCCTTTCTAGGCTCCTCGGGCCTTGTAGGGTCCTTTCTAGGCTCCTCAGGCATTGTAGGGTCCTTTCTAGGCTCCTCAGGCATTGTAGGGTCCTTTCTAGGCTCCTCAGGCATTGTAGGGTCCTTTCTAGGCTCCTCAGGCATTGTAGGGTCCTTTCTAGGCTCCTCAGGCCTTGTAGGGTCCTTTCTAGGCTCCTCAGGCCTTGTAGGGTCCTTTCTAGGCTCCTCAGGCATTGTAGGGTCCTTTCTAGGCTCCTCAGGCATTGTAGTAGTTGGAGGCTTGTGAAGGCCAGTTGGTCAGTGACTTGTTATCCTACATGTAAACACTGGAAAGGCAACCTATTTTTATAATGAACATGAATGTGAGGTTGCTACATACCATAGCTCATTTTCATCTGTGGTCTCTGGGCAGCTAACAGTGTGTTAAGTACAATGTACACTGCACTACATAGTTTACCACAATTTATTGTGTCTTTTTAATCTAGACTATGGCTGTACTGTATGATTTTTAAACGGCAGTAAACACATTTTTCTTCAGCTGACCTATGTCTTACTGGACCTGGCTCTTCTAGAACTGTTTCCTGAACTGAACAAGGTAAATAGATTTGAATTTAACTTCAAAAGGGAGATGACCGCATATCTGGTAAGAGGTGTGTTGGAAGATGAAATTTGATTTACTTTAAATGTTTTATTCACTTTATTGAAAGGCCAACATTTGAGTCTAGTTTGAGTGTAAAAAGCCAGAACCATCATCCTATAATCATTCTAGCGGTAATCATTATTTATACATTGTACTATACATACTTTTAACACGTGGATTTGATTATTTTCTTCACCCAGCAGCCGGGACAGAAGGAGACTCCTAACATGGCTCCATGGATGTAGCAAGAGCATGGAGACTCGCTTTAGTCTTTGCTTCATCTGTTGCATGTGCAATAGACTGTGTACATACAGCCCTTAAACCATTGATACCGCTGCACTTGTGATCATTTTTACTGTAAGCTGTGCTTAGCCTGTCATTTTTTTAACCATTTGGCAATTTACTAAGATACAGATTCGTAAAAGTATAACACTGGAAATATGTGTTTTGAAGATAAGCATGATTATGCTAATAAAAATATTTATTGATAAAATAAAAAAAACATCCTGATGTTCCAGTTCCTGACTACACTTATCCAAACTTGGTCACTGATTTTTGTAAACCTCCCCACATGGTTTCTGGTTTCCTGTCTGGCCTATATCAATACGTGTTCAGATCCATGACACATTTTTGTCTGCACTCTGCGGTAGCCATTAGCAACATGCAGTCCTCCCTTCTCGAAATAGGGTCTGTCAACACGAGGTGAAACACAATGGTTCTCCCAGTCAGATGTACTTTACATACTGCATGCAAAGACATTTAACATGTCAGTTCTTTTGCCTAAAATATTTCATAATCCTTTACAAACATGTCAGTCAACATGACTAAAATAGCAAAAAAAACGTATCTGTCAATAGTGTTGAAGTGAAGATTACATATCCATGACTGTATAGTAATGCAGGTATAAATACATTGATATAGTATACTTTGTTTTCTCATAAACGGCAGTCTTTTTACAAAAATAGAAATACTGGTATGTGCCACACCACCACAGAAAGCAGCTGTATTGTAATCTTGTGGTCAGTTGGTTTCTGAACTTATTGCGGCCCTCCACAGTTGAGTACACCAGCTTCATCTCAGTGATATAGTTGGAGAAAACAGAACGGTCCACATCACCTTTAAAAAAAATATATATATATATATTTCACCTTTATTTAACTAGGCAAGTCAGTTAAGAACAAATTCTTATTTACAATGACAGCCAGGTGAACAGTTGGTTAACTGCCTTGTTCAGGGGCCTTGTCAGCTCGGGGATTCAATCCAGCAAGCTTTCCCTTAACCACTAGGCTACCTATATTTCCACATGATTTATTACAATGTTTAGCGTTTAGTGAATGATTTGTCCCAAATACTTATTCCTTGCCACCCATTCTGAAACTCATGGCAGCTCTTTGTTAAGTGTTGCAGTCATTTCAGTCGCTGTAGTAGCTGACGTGTATAGTGTTGAGTCATCCGCATGCATAGACACATGTTGTTTGTAAAGATTGAAAAAAAGTAGGGGGCCTCCATTAAAGAACACCCTCTGTGTTCTGTTAGACGGGTAACTCTTTATCCACAATATAGCAGGGGGTGTAAAGCCATAACACATACGTTTTTCCAGCAGCAGACTATGAGCGATAATGTCAAAAGCCGCACTGAAGTCTAACAAACCAGCCCCCACAATCTTTTTATCATCAATTTCTCTCAGCCAATCATCAGTCATTTGTGTAAGTGCTGTGCTTGTTGAGTGTCCTTCCCTATAAGCGTGCTGAAAGTCTTTGTCAGTTTGTTCACTGTAAAATAGCATTGTATCTGGTCAAACAATTTTTTTCCTAAACTTTAACAGGTAACAGGCTGATTTGATCAGCTATTTGAGCCAGTAAAGGGGGCTTTAATATTCTTAGGTAGTGGATTGACTTTTGCTTCCCTCCAGGCCTGAGGGCAAACACTTTCTAGTAGGCTGAAAATATGGCAAATCGGAGTGGCAATATCGTCCGCTAATATCCTGAGTAATTTTCCATCCAAGTTGTCAGACCCCGGTGGCTTGTCATTGTTGATAGACAACAATGCTTTTTTCACCTCTTGCACACTGACTTTACGGAATTACAATGCTTGTCTTTCATAATTTGGTCAGTTATACTTGGATGTGTAGTGTCAGAGTGTGTTGCTGGCATGCCATGCCTAAGTTTGCTAATTTTGCTAATGAAAAAAATCCTTAAAGTAGTTGGCAATATCAGTTGTTTTTGTAATGAATGAGCCACCTGATTCAATGAATGATGGAGCTGAGTTTGCCTTTTTCCCAACATTTCAGTGAAGGAGCTCCAAAGCTTTTTACTATCATTCTTTGTCATTTATCTTTGTTTCATTAGTGTAGTTTCTTCTTCTTTTTAGTCACATGATTTCTCCATTTGCAGTACGTTTGCCAATCGGTTGTGCAGTCAAGACTTACTTGCCATGTATTTTGCCTCATCTCTCTCAACCATACCATTTTTCAATGAGTTACAGTTCATATGAGGAAATCAGTCAATTGAAATACATTAATTAGGCCCTAATCTCTGTATTTCACATGACTGGGCATGGGTGCAGCCATTTGTGGGCCTGGGAGGGCATAGGCCCACCCACTTGGGAGCTAGGCCCACCCACTGAGGAGCCAGGCCCAGCCAATCAGAATGAGTTTTCCCCCACAAAAGAGCTATATTACAGACAGAATTACTCCTCAGTTTCATCAGCTGTCCTGGTGTCTGGTCTCAGACGGTCCCGCAGGTGGAGAAACTGAATGTGGAGGTCCTGGGCTGGCGTGGTTACACGTGATCTGTGGTACGTACTGTCAAATTCTCTAAAACGACGTTGGAGGCGGTTTATGTTAGAGAAATTAACATTAAATTCTCTGGCAACAGCTCAGGTGGACATTCCTGCAGCCAGCATGCCAATTCCATGCTCCGTCAAAATTTGAGACATCTGTTGCGTTGTGTTCTGTGACAAAACTGCACATTTTAAAGTGGCCTTTTATTGTCCCCAGCACAAGGTGCACCTGTGTAATGATCATGATGTTTAATGAGCTTCTTGATATGCCTCAGCTGGATGGATTATCTTGGCAAATGAGAAATGTTCACTAACCGGGATCTCAACAAAGTTGTGCACAACAGTTGAGAGAAATCCGCTTTTTGTGCGTATGGAACATTTCTGGGATCTTTTACTTCAGCTCATGAATACACTCTACATGTTGCATTTAACATTTTGTTCAATGTATTTCCTATGCTTCACCGGCACATGCATGGAAGTGTTAAGATACTTGTTAGAAAGGTGCAAGTATTCCAGAGAAATTTACTGCAATTGGCATATTACCTTTTACAGGGCTTTACATGTAGTATGTTTGATGCTTTTCCATATTTTCCAGGAGTTGAATGTCCCCCCACAACCAGAGTCAGTACGGAGGGAGTTATCCTCCAGTGGCGTGTATTCATGGATGCCAAGGGATGCCAGGCTTCCCCAAATATTTGACCACATTATTTAAACGTTTTAATAGTTTCTCTTTTGTGGCTTAATCTTACCGGAGAAATCATCAGAGGGAGGGAAACAGCGCCTCTCTGTCTCAGCATGTGTAGCCCATGTATCTGATGCTGTCTGGAAAAAAAAGAGTACGACATGTTGCCGCCATAACATTTGATTGATTGATGCAAGCAAGCATTTGGCCTCCCTTGATAAAAAAATAAAAAAATAATAATGAGCTCAACTGGGATATTCAACTGTGGGACCTTTATATATACAGGTGTGTGCCTTTCCAAATCATGTCTTATCCATTGAATTTACCACAGGTGGACTTGTGGTTTTGACTTAATTCTCTGTACAGGCCAATGATTATGACTGAGGTTCTGATCTAACTATAAATTCATATATTGTGCCACTGGCCTGAGTCGATTGAAGTTCAATATGTAGCCTAGAAGGTTCACGTTAACTAGCTAGCTAACTTAGCTGGTTACTTTTTATGCGAGGAAGTTAGCCTAGCAAGCATTTTAGTTAGGTAGCCTATAAAAACTAAACGTGTAATGTATGACAGAGCCATAGACTGTTTTTCCAACAACAACAACTTTTTTTGCTTTGTCATTGGGGGTTTTTTTTGTGTGCAGATTGCTGAGGATTTTCTTTCATTTTAATCCATTTTATAATAAGTCTAAGGTAACAAAATGTGTAAAAAGTCAAGGGGTCTGAATACTTTCCAATGGCACTGTATATCTCACATGCCACACATAATAAGACACTCATTTGTATATTAACCAAGAAATCACAAGTTACAATGCATTACTGGCATTAACCAGATATACAGATTACTTGCATTGCTGGTATTATTCTAGGCATAACGATCTTAGAGTTATGTTAAGAAAAAGCGTGAGCAAAACGGGTCTACTCACTGTTTCCTACAAGAGGAGCATTTCCATAGAGTGAAAGCAGGGCAGGAGATGGCAAATCACTTTAATTCAATTTATACCAATCCATCTTGTTTGTATTCAGAATCAGTTGTTGACCAGAACAAAGATACCCATTCAGACCAAACCAGCCATCGTTCTCTATGAAGAGGTCATACCTTAGTGTGATGACTTGAGGGGGTGGACTGAGCACAATGGAGATGTTCTCTGAACAGAATACAAATAACTTCAGAGCTATATTAAACATCATACGTCCATTTAGATGCCCCAGAGAACAACTTTCAGATAGATACTAGACATGGATGCAATAGTGTTATTCTAGCACACATTTCAGTCAGTCCTCTGGTTACCGTGTGAGAGAGATATACGTTTTGTGACAGGCTGTAGTGACGCCTCAACACTGCGATGCAGTGCCTTAGACCACTGCGCCACTCAGGAGGCCCAGACTACCATTTTTTCTTCAACATTTTTTTTTAAATCTACCAATTGGTGATGAAACAGACAAATATGCAAGTATTTACTGTACATATTTATCTTTCATGGATCCCTAACATTCTGAACCGTTCTCCATATATTCAAGTGAGTCTGTCAAGAAAATTTAAATGAAAGATATGGCTTTAGATAAATGGGCTGAAAAACGTATTGAATGAAAACTATGAGAAAAGCTGTTGGCCAGCAAGTGGGTTTTCAACAGTTGAATTGAATGTAATCGGCCCGATTCAGACTCAGGAAAGTACTCACAAGCCTTTCCTGCACACTTCTCAGTAGTTGGTATTCAGACTTACCTTATGAAGGCACTTCTCAGTAGTTGGTATTCAGACTTACCTTATGAAGACACTTCTCAGTAGTTGGTATTCAGACTTACCTTATGAAGACACTTCTCAGTAGTTGGTATTCAGACTTACCTTATGAAGACACTTCTCAGTAGTTGGTATTCAGACTTACCTTATGAAGACACTTCTCAGTAGTTGGTATTCAGACTTACCTTATGAAGGCACTTCTCAGTAGTTGGTATTCAGACTTACCTTATGAAGGCACTTCTCAGTAGTTGGTATTCAGACTTACCTTATGAAGGCACTTCTCAGTAGTTGGTATTCAGACTTACCTTATGAAGACACTTCTCAGTAGTTGGTATTCAGACTTACCTTATGAAGACACTTCTCAGTAGTTGGTATTCAGACTTACCTTATGAAGACACTTCTCAGTAGTTGGTATTCAGACTTACCTTATGAAGACACTTCTCAGTAGTTGGTATTCAGACTTACCTTATGAAGACACTTCTCAGTAGTTGGTATTCAGACTTACCTTATGAAGGCACTTCTCAGTAGTTGGTATTCAGACTTACCTTATGAAGGCACTTCTCAGTAGTTGGTATTCAGACTTACCTTATGAAGGCACTTCTCAGTAGTTGGTATTCAGACTTACCTTATGAAGACACTTCTCAGTAGTTGGTATTCAGACTTACCTTATGAAGGCACTTCTCAGTAGTTGGTATTCAGACTTACCTTATGAAGGCACTTCTCAGTAGTTGGTATTCAGACTTACCTTATGAAGGCACTTCTCAGTAGTTGGTATTCAGACTTACCTTATGAAGGCACTTCTCAGTAGTTGGTATTCAGACTTACCTTATGAAGGCACTTCTCAGTAGTTGGTATTCAGACTTACCTTATGAAGACACTTCTCAGTAGTTGGTATTCAGACTTACCTTATGAAGGCACTTCTCAGTAGTTGGTATTCAGACTTACCTTATGAAGGCACTTCTCAGTAGTTGGTATTCAGACTTACCTTATGAAGGCACTTCTCAGTAGTTGGTATTCAGACTTACCTTATGAAGGCACTTCTCAGTAGTTGGTATTCAGACTTACCTTATGAAGGCACTTCTCAGTAGTTGGTATTCAGACTTACCTTATGAAGGCACTTCTCAGTAGTTGGTATTCAGACTTACCTTATGAAGGCACTTCTCAGTAGTTGGTATTCAGACTTACCTTATGAAGGCACTTCTCAGTAGTTGGTATTCAGACTTACCTTATGAAGGCACTTCTCAGTAGTTGGTATTCAGACTTACCTTATGAAGGCACTTCTCAGTAGTTGGTATTCAGACTTACCTTATGAAGGCACTTCTCAGTAGTTGGTATTCAGACTTACCTTATGAAGGCACTTCTCAGTAGTTGGTATTCAGACTTACCTTATGAAGGCACTTCTCAGTAGTTGGTATTCAGACTTACCTTATGAAGGCACTTCTCAGTAGTTGGTATTCAGACTTACCTTATGAAGACACTTCTCAGTAGTTGGTATTCAGACTTACCTTATGAAGACACTTCTCAGTAGTTGGTATTCAGACTTACCTTATGAAGACACTTCTCAGTAGTTGGTATTCAGACTTACCTTATGAAGACACTTCTCAGTAGTTGGTATTCAGACTTACCTTATGAAGACACTTCTCAGTAGTTGGTATTCAGACTTACCTTATGAAGGCACTTCTCAGTAGTTGGTATTCAGACTTACCTTATGAAGGCACTTCTCAGTAGTTGGTATTCAGACTTACCTTATGAAGGCACTTCTCAGTAGTTGGTATTCAGACTTACCTTATGAAGACACTTCTCAGTAGTTGGTATTCAGACTTACCTTATGAAGGCACTTCTCAGTAGTTGGTATTCAGACTTACCTTATGAAGGCACTTCTCAGTAGTTGGTATTCAGACTTACCTTATGAAGGCACTTCTCAGTAGTTGGTATTCAGACTTACCTTATGAAGGCACTTCTCAGTAGTTGGTATTCAGACTTACCTTATGAAGGCACTTCTCAGTAGTTGGTATTCAGACTTACCTTATGAAGACACTTCTCAGTAGTTGGTATTCAGACTTACCTTATGAAGGCACTTCTCAGTAGTTGGTATTCAGACTTACCTTATGAAGGCACTTCTCAGTAGTTGGTATTCAGACTTACCTTATGAAGGCACTTCTCAGTAGTTGGTATTCAGACTTACCTTATGAAGGCACTTCTCAGTAGTTGGTATTCAGACTTACCTTATGAAGGCACTTCTCAGTAGTTGGTATTCAGACTTACCTTATGAAGGCACTTCTCAGTAGTTGGTATTCAGACTTACCTTATGAAGGCACTTCTCAGTAGTTGGTATTCAGACTTACCTTATGAAGGCACTTCTCAGTAGTTGGTATTCAGACTTACCTTATGAAGGCACTTCTCAGTAGTTGGTATTCAGACTTACCTTATGAAGGCACTTCTCAGTAGTTGGTATTCAGACGTACCTTATGAAGGCACTTCTCAGTAGTTGGTATTCAGACTTACCTTATGAAGGCACTTCTCAGTAGTTGGTATTCAGACTTACCTTATGAAGGCACTTCTCAGTAGTTGGTATTCAGACTTACCTTATGAAGGCACTTCTCAGTAGTTGGTATTCAGACTTACCTTATGAAGGCACTTCTCAGTAGTTGGTATTCAGACTTACCTTATGAAGGCACTTCTCAGTAGTTGGTATTCAGACTTACCTTATGAAGGCACTTCTCAGTAGTTGGTATTCAGACTTACCTTATGAAGGCACTTCTCAGTAGTTGGTATTCAGACTTACCTTATGAAGGCACTTCTCAGTAGTTGGTATTCAGACTTACCTTATGAAGGCACTTCTCAGTAGTTGGTATTCAGACGTACCTTATGAAGGCACTTCTCAGTAGTTGGTATTCAGACTTACCTTATGAAGGCACTTCTCAGTAGTTGGTATTCAGACTTACCTTATGAAGGCACTTCTCAGTAGTTGGTATTCAGACTTACCTTATGAAGGCACTTCTCAGTAGTTGGTATTCAGACTTACCTTATGAAGGCACTTCTCAGTAGTTGGTATTCAGACTTACCTTATGAAGGCACTTCTCAGTAGTTGGTATTCAGACTTACCTTATGAAGGCACTTCTCAGTAGTTGGTATTCAGACTTACCTTATGAAGGCACTTCTCAGTAGTTGGTATTCAGACTTACCTTATGAAGGCACTTCTCAGTAGTTGGTATTCAGACTTACCTTATGAAGGCACTTCTCAGTAGTTGGTATTCAGACTTACCTTATGAAGGCACTTCTCAGTAGTTGGTATTCAGACTTACCTTATGAAGGCACTTCTCAGTAGTTGGTATTCAGACATACCTTATGAAGGCACTTCTCAGTAGTTGGTATTCAGACTTGCATGTGCTGAATAAATCTTTAATTCAACTGCTGAAAACCCTCCCACTTGATGGCTGACAGATTTTCTTGTGGAGTTTTCATTCAATATGGTTTTCAGTACATTTATCTTAAGCCTTTAATACGGTGTACCTTTTTTAGTTAGAATTTTGTCGACAGCCTCAATAAAATAGAGAGAACGGGTTCAGAATATTAAAGATCAATGAAGGAAAACCATCTAAATATATGCATACTCTTCTCTGTTTCAGCAACAATTGGTAGATTTAAAAATACTCTGCTCTTTAAGATGATTTAGGATCAGGAAAGTATTCATGAAAAAGAGAGCATTTACGCATAAAAGAAAGAAAACTGTGGATTGATTCATTCAGAGAACTGTCACATTCAGTTCTTCAACCCATGGTAATATTGGACGATTAGTGTACATAGAATTATAACAGGGAGAATAGTGTACAATAGTAGGCTACACCCTCGTCTATTGCCTGCACTAACCATGGAACTGTATGATGACACGGCCAAGTATTGGGCCGTGAGTCGGGTTCAAACTAGAGCTTGGTCTGCGCTCCGCTCCATAACGATTGAATTTTAAAAAATATTATCAACTGTTACTAATGATCGTCGGCAACAACCACGTGACCGTGACGGTGTTTTGAAGAGGAAGCAGATGAAGGTGAACGAAACAATGTAATTAAAAGGAATGATTGTGTAGGCTAAAGAGTAAGTTGGCAGTTGAATACGTGTTATTAGGCCTACGGGTATGTTGACATTATTAGGGAATTAAGTCAAGGTCAGAATCTTTGGACACATCTCCGCACACTTTCATTCATTCGATCTCCACTAGAGATGAATAGCAGGGGACTAGCACGTTATTCTCATGCTTAAAATGTGAAATTACATTGAAATATATATGAAAGGAAGTTCCGAAGTAGGTCACAGTTCACAAATTAAATTAATTCTTCTCCCAACCAAATCCACTGGTCTCATCAAAATACTATAGTTAACATTAGCAGAGCTACACTATATATACAAAAGTATGTGGACACCCGTTCAAATTAGTGGATTCAGCAATTTCAGCCACACCTGTTACTGACTGGTGTATAAAGTCGAGCACAGCCATGCAATCTCCATAGACAAACATTGGCAGTAGAATGGCCTTACTGAAGAGCTCAGTGACTTTAAATGTGGCACTGTCATAGGATGCAACCTTTCCAACAAGTCATTTCGTCAAATTTCTGCCCTGCTAGAGCTGCCCCTGTAAACTGTTAAGTGCTGTTATTGTGAAGTGGAAACTTCTAGGAGCAACAATGAATCAGCCGCGAAGTGGTAGGCCACAAAAGCGTCTGTCCTCGGTTGTAACACTCACTACCGAGTTCCAAACTGCCTCTGAAAGCAACAACAGCACAAGAACTGTTTGTCGGGAGCTTCATCAAATGGGTTTCCATGGCCGAGCAGCCGCACACAAGCCTAAGATCACCATGCACAATGCCAAGCGTCGGCTGGAATGGTGTAAAGCTCGCCGCCATTGGACTATAGAGCAATGGAAACGCATTCACCATCACGCTTCACCATCTGGCAGTCTGACAAACAAATCTTGGTTTGGTGGATGCCAGGAGAATGCTACCTGCCCTTAATGCATAGTGCCAACTGTAAAGTTTGGTGGAGGAGGAATAATGGTCTGAGGCTGAACAGTTGAACAGTTGCACTACTTGTTATGTTTGTTCCTTGAATAGTGACAAACCGGGGCGTAGGTTGAACTACTTTCAATGAACAGATACTTCAGCTAGCAAACGCCTTGTGTAGCCATGCAAGGCATTCTTCAACCACCTGACCCCTGCATAGCCTTCTGGGTAACATAGTCTTAATGTTATTAACGCATAACAACACTACTGACACTAGGCTGCGTTTACACAGGCAGCCCAATTTGGATCTTTTCCCAATTATTGTCAAAAGAGCTGATCTGATTGGTCAAAAGACCAATAAGTGTAAAAATATCAGAATTGGGCTGCCTGTGTAAACGCAGCCAATGAGTACTGAGAGAGTGAGGGAGGCCTATTGATGTTTTGTGGTGAGGTAGTTTCCCTGCCATTCGTTCAACTCCCACATGGACTCTTCAATGATCTGTTATCATCACATGACATCCTAGCATAAATACCAGCCAATCGTCAGCTCATTTCCTGCGACACATGCCATTCCAGGAAATAAAAGACTACTCACAAAAATGTGCACTTAGTAAATGGTCCCCTGATGCATTCTGGTTAAAGCAGTGATCTTGTTACACCCTGTAGAGCTCTACTGAAAATCTTAAAAGCTACTTTGCTCTTCACGGCCACCGTACTAGCCTACCATGTAGGGCTGCATAAAATTACATAGCAGCCTCAAACTGGGCAGCTTCAACTCCCCAGTCTGGTCATTAATTTTGGGAAACTTCTAAAGGCACCATTTGAAAATAGTCCCCTTCTCCCTTTGGAGAAGGATCTGACTGGCGTAGCCAGCACCATATGTCATACTCATGCAACTAAGACTTCAATCAGTCACATGGATCTGAAGCTCATCATGTGGCCTATATTTCATCCTGTCTGCAGTGTTTTTGGATATTGCATATGATCGTTCTAACTTGAAATTGAAATTAAGACGGCAAAGGTGAAACAGAGTTCCCAATGACTTCAAGTCAGCTACAGAGACCACTCTCACTGTACTGTGTGCATCCAGTCTATTGAGTTAGCCATGTGACCCCAGGCATTACTGACCTGGCAACCTGGACTCAGGGGTAGATGTAAAATAGTAAACGTAAATCTATTGGGAATACAGATATGCATCTGTTGGTCACAGATACCTTAAAAAAAATTCCCCTTCGCATAGAGTTGATCAGGCTGTTGATTGTGTCCTGTGGAATGTTGTCCCACTTCCAGTTTCCGTTGTCGGAAACTGGAACACGCTGTTGTACACATCAATCCAGAGCATCCCAAACTCAATGGGTGACATGTCTGGTGGTGAGTATGCAGGCCATGGAAGAACTGCGACATTTTCAGCTTCCAGGAATTATGTATCATGCTGATGCATGAGGGGATGGCGGTGGATGAATGGCACGGTATCTCTGTGCATTCAAATTGCCATCGATAAAATGCAATTGTGTTCGTAGTCCGTAGCTTATGTCTGCCCATACCATAACCCCACCGCCACCATGGGGCACTCTGCTCACAACGTTGATATTAGCATACCGCTCGCCCACACAATGCCGTACGCTGTCTGCCATCTACCCGGTACAGTTGAAACCGGGATTCATCCGTGAAGAGCACAGAGTTTCTCCAGTGTGCCAGAGGCCATCGAAGGCGAGCATTTGCCAACTGAAGTCAGTCACGATGCCAAACTGCAGTCAGTTTGGCGTCGTGACTGGTGAGGACGATGAGCACGACGGTCTGAGCAGAAATTCTTTGGTTGTGCAAACCTACAGTTTCATCAGCTGTTCGGATGACTGATCTCAGACGATCCCGCAGGTGAGGAAGCCAGCTGTGGGCTGGCGTGGTTACACATGGTCTACGGTTGTGAGGCCCATTGGACGTACTGCCACATTCTCTAAAACTATGTAGGCGTCTTATGGTAGAGTGGTAGAGAAATGAACATTAAATTCTCTGGCAATAGTTTTGGTGGACATTCCTGCAGTCAGCATGCCAATTGCCTTCAAAACTTGAGACATCTGTGGCATTGTGGTGTGACAAAACTGCACATTTTAGAGTGGCCTTTTATTGTCCCCAGCACAAGATGCACCTGTGCAATGAACATGCTGTTTAATCAGCTTCTTGATATGCCACACCTGTCAGGTGGATGTATTATCTTGGCAAAGAAGAAATGCTCACTAACAGGGATGTAAACAAATTTGTGCGCGTTTTTTGTGCTTATATAAAATGTTATTTTATTTCAGCACATGAAACATGACCAACACTTTAAATATTGCGTCTATAGTTTTGATCAGTTTAGTATGGTATGTTACTTTTCATATTGTATGTATTCATTTTTGCATGCCATTAATATGATATGTTACAAATTAATTAGTTGGGGCTAACGTTAGGTTAGCTAGGTGGCTTACGTTAGCTAGGCGGCTTACGTTAGCTAGGCGGCTAACGTTAGCTAGGCGGCTAACGTTAGCTAGGCGGCTAACGTTAGCTAGGCGGCTAACGTTAGCTAGGCGGCTAACGTTAGCTAGGCGGCTAACGTTAGCTAGGCGGCTAACGTTAGCTAGGCGGCTAACGTTAGCTAGGCGGCTAACGTTAGCTAGGCGGCTAACGTTAGCTAGGCGGCTAACGTTAGCTAGGCGGCTAACGTTAGCTAGGCGGCTAACGTTAGCTAGGCGGCTAACGTTAGCTAGGCGGCTAACGTTAGCTAGGCGGCTAACGTTAGCTAGGCGGCTAACGTTAGCTAGGCGGCTAACGTTAGCTAGGCGGCTAACGTTAGCTAGGCGGCTAACGTTAGCTAGGCTAGGGGTTAGGGTTGGGTTAAGGTTGAGGCCAGGCTGATATGTAAGCTTTTGAAAATAATCAGATTCATGGGACCAGCGCCGTTGCTACCTAGCATTGCTTGTCACATTGTTGTTTTTTTAACCTGTATTCAGCTGGTCAGTCTATGTCAGGGAAAGAGTCATATGATATTTTCAACAATCTCATGCAAATATATACAGAAATCTAAACGAGGGCTATGAAGATGTTATATCCCTCAAATAGGGAAAACATTTTAAGGGAATCAATTTACAGTACATCTACTCGGCCTGTATGTGGTTATTCCCTGCCTAAAAATAGCATTTTTTATGTCCTGCCTAAGATTGGATGCTACTGCTCTGACTGCTGTGCCCTAATGTATTTAGTGATGAGCTCAGATAGTCACCATGATTCCACTCTACCCACTACAGCAGCTGATGTGGGTCACTTTCCCTAAGGCCTACCTTCCAACTGAGCTAGGTACACACACAGGAATTTTACGGGGATTCGCGGATACTTGGGTTTTTGCCTTAATGGATGTTTAAAACATGAAGTTCATCCTTGATATACTGTAGTCAACAAAACAAAACCAGAGAGATAATATTTTAGGTACATTTCTGTGGAAATTACTTACAGAAATATAGGGCAGAGGAGACAACAGTCAATTGAGTTCTATTTGTAGGCTACACTGTCTGTAGTTTTTTCCTCAATATATTTCATGCTGCCATTAGGTGATAATATCTCTTTAGGAGCTGATCTGTCGTCAGTTTTGTGGAATAATTATAATGTAAAGGTAAGATTTGAATGGAGAAAGCTGATCTGAGACTGTATCACAACCGGCCGTGATCGGGAGCCCCATAGGGCGGCGCACAATTGGCCCAGCGTCGTCCGAGTTTGACCGGTGTAGACCGTCATTGTAAATAATAATTCGTTCTTAACTGACTTGCCCAGTTAAATAAAGATTAAATAAAACAAATAAAAAGAGAGCAGTGTAACATGTGTTTTGGGAAACGCATGTTACATCTTCGTCCGTTGTAGGAAAGCTGCACCATTAAAACACTTGTAAGCCTAAGTTCCATCGCCATCGGGAAACCAGGCCCAGGACATACATTTTTGCCAACACATGGCTCACCTTTGTTTAACCAGATAATGCAACATTTCCGTCAGGGTGGGTAACATATTGCCTTGGAAATAAGCCTGGGGTCACGGATCCCCCCAGTACTGCTGCTCATTTTGTTCACCAGCTCCGGAGGTCAATGTCACCGGCCTTCTAGGCGTCACTGAACTGGATCATTACCACCAACCCCGGACTGTCTTGTTTCATTACACACACCTGGTTCCCCCTGATCAGTATGTTATATATGTAACCTCTGTTCCCCATTGTCCTGGTCGATTATTGGCTTGCACTCCTTATTTTATTATTATTTGTGTTGTGCTGTTGGCGGTAGGTGCACTTGATTCAGAGGCCCTGCACTCCGGGCAGGCAAAGTGTTCCCATTTTGAACCATTTAATTTGTCTGAAAATACCAATTCCGCCTACCTGGTGAACCTTTAGATCTGTTGCTAAATCGAGTGTGCCTACTGCGCTGGACAATCTGATACAAAACATAAAACGCCTTCTCCCACTCGCAGCTGCAATTAATGAGTAGCCAAGTGTATCGATAGCCCTGCATTTTTATTATTATTAGCAACTTTTGATATCCAGGAATATTTCACCTTCTCTGGTCATAGGAACAACATGAATTTGAGCTTGAGGCAGATGCGGAAGCGGTGCGACTTGTGTCCTCTCTCTCTGGTCAGTCTCACCAGAGGAAAGGAAGGAGAGAGCAGGGACAGCAAGGCCGAGCCTCTCCTGCTCTCTGTTTCCCTCTGCTTCACCAGGAACTTTGGTGGGTGGTCAGGGTTCCACAGTGCAAGCATTTCACTCATATAATAAAAAGAGTCACGTATGAGCAGTGGTGGAACAATCATTTAGGACCTTTAAGGTTGCAGCTGAGCGGAAACCAGATTGCATACCAGAGACAATAATATAAACATCAAGAAAGCCAGTTAGTTGATTATTGACAAGACTTTTTCCAACACGGAGGCGTGGTTGAGTCAAATTAGAAACAGTCGTTGGTTAGAAACCTGATTTAATGAAGTGGTAATTAAAGAGCTCAGCCATACACTCATTGGCTCCCAAGTGGCACAGCGGTCTAAGACACTGCATCTCAGTGCTTGAGGCGTCACTACAGACACCCTTGTTCGATTCCAGGCTGTATCACAACCGGCCGTGATTGGGAGTCCCATAGGGCGGCACACAATTGGCCAAGTGTGGTCCGAGTTTGGCCAGTGTAGGCCGTCATTGTAAATAAGAATTTGTTCTTAACTGACTTGCCTAGTGAAATAAATGTTAAAAACATTAAAAAAATACAATTGTCAGTAACAACCATCTCATTAGCATTAAGGGACATGGGTAGCTGTGAGGAGGGTGAAAAGCAGGGCCCACCTAGCTTGAGACGCTTGGCGGTGCGGAGATATTCCAGGTTCTTGTGGTCCATCCACACAATGAATGGCTGTTCCGCCCCCTCCAACCAGTGCCTCCACTCCTCCAACACCATATTCACCGCGAGAAGCTCAAGATTCTCCACATTGTAATTCCTCTCCGTGGTGTTGAGGCGATGGGAGAAGAAGGTGTAGGGATGTAACTTGAGGTCCAAGGCAGAGCGCTGGGACAGGACAGCCCCCACTCCGACATCCGAAGCATCGGCCTCCACTAAGAACTGACGGGACGGGCCAGGATGAACCAATATGGGAGATGTTGTGAAGCGGTGCTTGAGGTCCCGGAACGCCTGGTCAGCTGCTGGGGACTATGTGAACGGAACCTTGGGAGAGGTGAGTGCAGACATGGGGGAAGCCAGGGTGCTGTAACCCCGGATAAAGCGGCAATAAAATGTTGCAGCTGCACACTGGACGTAAGCAGGTACCAATCCACCACCGCTCTCACCTTCCCGGGATCCATTTGTACATTCCCTGCAGCGATGATGTAACCAAGGAAGGGGATGGTGGACCGATGGAATTCGCACTTCTCCTCTTTGACAAACAGCTGGTTCTGCAGGAGGCGCTGGAGGACCTGTCGGACGTGGAGCACGTGTTCTTGGGCTGAGCGTGAGAAAACGAGGATGTCATCGAAGTCGTCGAAGACAGGAGCAAGGGGAGAAAATGCTGGTAGGCAAGATGAGACAAGACGAACTGGCAACAGACAAACAGAGAACACAGGTATAAATACACTGGGGATAATAGGGAAGATGTGCGACACCTGGAGGGGGGTGGAGACAAGTACACAGACAGGTGAAACAGTTCAGGGTGTGACACTTACTACACAACATACACTTAGTATTACTTCTTTAGCTACCGTATACATATCTCCCTGGCATATTACATACCTTATGCAGAATCATACAGTACATTTTTTTAACTCAACGTTGTTGTGCTGTGCTCACTTGAACAGGAAGGTGGTGCGGCGGTCCTTCTTGTGTAGATTACTGAAGATTTGTATTTATTTATACATTTTAGAATAACTTAACAAAATGTGGATAAAATCAAGGGGTCTGAATACATTCTGAAGGCACTATGGCAGCACCGAAGGGGGCTTGAACTGCCTAGCTCTCCCTTTAGATTCTGCGGTGCGATGACGTAGTGTCCCCAGAGTGACAGAACAGAGTGACAGAACACTGAGCCAATCACGGCGCAACTAGAGAACATTACCAACACCTACGCTCTGCATTTTCCGCTGGCTGCCCCTCCACCACAGAAAGCGTGGAGCTAGGCTGAAACACCTGCAGTTTGGAGCTGCCTTAATCAAGAATGCGGCTTTATTCACTCAATACATTTGTGATGACGTTGTTTGTAAACTGATACGTGACACGAATAATCCCAAAATAACATGCAAAACAGGTAACAAACCGACCCCCCCACCCCCCAATTTTTTATTATTATTTTTGTATATATATTTTTTTTTAGCTAAACAAGCTTTGCTCCACCTGCCCTGAATGACGGGTTGAAACACGATGCTAGTTTCTCAGAACTCCAACTGACATCTATTGCATTCTCCCCTTTTAGAAGAACAACAACACGTTTCTCTCCTGAAAGCAGTTCCTTTCACAGCAGTCTCTTTAGACTGAGACACATCTGTCACGGACGAGCGGTGAAAACGTAATCTTTCAGACGCTTATTGAACATGACAGCACTAGAGGATCAAAGGGAGAATATTGATTGTATATCATCCCTTTCTGTCACAGAGTAGGAAGAGATACCTGAGTAACAGTTGTGACGGGGGCCCCATAGACTACCCAGCAGAGAGCATAGTAATGACAAACCCATCTCTCAGCGTCAAATTGACGTTTGTCTGCAGGAGCTCTCGGTCATGTCCAAGGTACAGACACTGGCTGGACCCCTACATTTGACGTGTTCGAGGATTGGAGGCATGATAACAATGGTAGGCTTCATGGGTGGAAACATTGCAAGCATATGTTATGATCTACAGTATGTAACCGTTGTATGGATGGATTTCATGAATTACAATCTGGCCACAACCTTGTCAGACTAACATATTTGATGTGGTAGAACATTTAGTGGCGGCAGGTAGCCCAGTGGTTAGAGTGTTGGGCCCATAACCGAAAGGTTGCTGGATCAAATCCCCGAGCTGACAAGGTAAAAATCTGTCGTTCTGCCCCTGAACAAGGCAGTTAACCCACTGTTCCTAGGCCGTCATTGAAAATAAGAATATGTTCTTAACTGACTTGCCTAGTAAAATAAAGGTAAAAATATATATATTTTTTTACAGTTGTTAAAGCTACAGGTTAAAATACTACAGTAACAACATAGAGAGACAACAATACAACACACAAGGGGCCATAACTTGCTGTATTTGGAGTAAACTACTGAGTGGACTAGTTAACTTTTTTATTCTTGTTAAATCCAATGACATGGTGACAATTGTTGTTGATTTCACATTGAATTCATATTAGTTGACAACTCAACCAAATGTAAATATAACCTTAGACGTCTTGTGGAAAACACCAATAATATCCATCATAAACCATCATTTAAAAGCTGATTGCTGTCATTTATGTTTCCCCTATCAAACATATATTACATGCACTATAAATATTTGTTGAAGGCCCAATGGTCCATATCGTATTGGAAGAAATTTAATATAAAAATGTCAAAAGAAGGTTGATGCTGGATAGTTTGCTTCCAGACCTTTTTTTGAATTACATTATGTTTTAAGTCTCTGCAAATTATGAAACAAAAATAACTAAACTGGTGATCTGTTCACTGTCTGCCCTGGCTTGTCTCCCCCTGTGTGGTTCCTCCAACCACATGTCTTTTCCCACACTGGGGAATCTGACATATCAAAGGCCTCCCATTCTATTCTAACCACCTCCCGCCAGCTTTGTATTCATGTTACCTGATGAAATTGCTGTACAATATGATCTTGTTGTCATCAGATGTCATACATCAGCACTGTAGCGCTCTCCCTGTCCTATGCCCTGCATTGATTGTATTACTGTTGATGATATCTGGTAATGTACATGTACACCCTGGCCCATCTACTGTTGCTAGCCACAATTCTGACTTGTGCTCTGATATCTGCATCACTGATTTCTTCTCTTGTAAAAGCCTGGGTTTTCTGAAAGTTAACACTAGAAGCTTATTACCTAAAATTGATCAATTGAAAGTGTGGGTTCACAGCTCCAATCCAGATGTGTCGGTCATTACTGAGACAAGGTTAAGGAAGAGTTATTTAAATACTCATGTTAACCTTTCTGGTTATAACCTTTTTCGGCAAGACAGATCTTCCAAAGGTGGGTGAGTGGAAATCTTTACTAAGGATCACCTTCAGTTCTCAGTTGTCTCCACCAAGTCTTAAAAGCAAGTCCTAAAGCAATGGGACTCCCTAAATCTTTCTCAGCTTATTACCAATCCCACAAGGTATGACTCCAAACACCCAGAAAAGGCTACTCTTCTTGATGTTATCCTCACAAATAATCCTGATAGGTATCAGTCTGGTGTTTTCTGTAATGATCTTAGTGATCACTGTTTTACAGCCTGTGTTTATAATGGCTGCTCAGTGAAATTACCTCTCCTGATTTGTCATAGACACTTGGTAAAAAACTTTAATGAGCAAGCCTTCCTTCATGACATGGCCTCTGTAAATTGGTATAGAATCAGCTTGATCCCCTCTTTCGAAATATTTGATATTTTCAGTGGTATTGTTAACAAACACGCCCCCATAAAGAAAATGAGAATTAAAAACAGGTTCAGCCCCTGGTTCGACATTGATCTTGCAGAGTTACTCCACCTCAAGAATTGTATTTGGCAAAAGGCTTGGCACATGCTTACTCAGGCTGACTGGCTCTCGTTTAGGCAAATGAGAAATGAGTGCACTCAGGCTATCCGGAAGGCTAAAGTTAGTTACTTTAAGGAGCAGTTCTCTCTATGGGTCTAACCCCAAGACGTTCTGGAAAACAGTTAAAGACTCAGCCACTGCCTGTCACCAAGGGTGTACCCCAAGGCTCAATCCTAGGCCCCACTCTCTTCTCAATTTGCATAAACAACATAGCTCAGGCAGAAGGAAGCTCTCTTATCCATTTATATGCAGATGACACAGTCTTATACTCAGCTGGCCCCTCCCCGGATTTTGTGTTAAACGCTCTACAACAAAGCTTTCTTAGTGTCCAACAAGCTTTCTCTGCCCTTAACCTTGTTCTGAACACCTCCAAAACAAATGTAATGTGGTTTGGTAAGAAAAATGCCCCGCTCCCCACAGGTGTGATTACTACCGCTGAGGGTTTAGAGCTTGAGGTAGTCACATCATACAGGTTCTTGGGAGTATGGCTGGACGGTACACTGTCCTTCTCTCTGCACATATCAAAGCTGCAGGCTAAAGTTAAATCTAGACTAGGTTTCCTCCATCATAATCGCTCCTCTTTCACTCCAGCTGCCAAACTAACCCTGATTCAGATGACCATCCTACCCATGCTAGATTACGGAGACGTAATTTATAGATCGGCAGGTAAGGGTGCTCTTGAGCGGCTAGATGTTCCTTACCATTCGGCCATCCGATTTGCCACCAATTCTCCTTTTGGTGTCACAGATTTTTCCGTGGGCACGCCTCCCTCTGGGGAATCCAAACTACGTCGCTCCCATTCGCCGACCTATTAGCTACCACCTATTATTCCCCGCAGCTGTAATCCATTCCAGACTCTCTCCATTACCTGTTTGTCATTTACTCCTTCTATTTAAGTTATTTGGCTTGTGGATTATTGTTTCTTTTTGTCGCGTGTGAGATTCCGTTTATTGTTTTGTTCTCGATATTTAGTGTAAAGTAGCCTAACTTTACTACTTGTTCTGTTGCTCATTAAACAACATCGTCCTATATATTTCATGCTGGTCTCCTCTCTATCATATTGTGACATATAGGACACATCACTGCACTCTATACTCCTCTGTAAACTGGTCATCTCTGTATACCTGTCGTACTCCCCGCTATCTGAGATATCTACTGCAGCCCTCATCCTCCACATACACTCGTTCTGCCAGTCACATTCTGTTAAAGGTCCCCAAAGCACACACATCCCTGGGTCGCTCGTTGTTTCACTTCGCTGCAGCTAGTGACTGGAACGAGCTGCAACAAACACTCAAACTGGACAGTTTTATCTCAATCTCTTCATTCAAAGACTCAATCATAGACACTCTTACTGACAGTTGTGGCTGCTTTGCATGATGTATTGTTGTCTTTACCTTTTTGCCCTTTGTGCTGTTGTCTGTGCCCAATAATGTTTGTACCCTGTTTTGTGCTGCTACCATGTTGTGTTGCTGACATGTTGTGTTGCTACCATGTTGTTGTCATGTTCTGTTGCTACCATGCTGTGTTGTCATGTGTTGCTGCCATGCTATGTTGTTGTCTTAGGTCTCTCTTTATGTAGTGTTGTCTCGCTTGTCGTGATGTGTGTTTGGTCCTATATTTTTATTTAATCCCAGCCCCCGTCCCTGCAGGAGGTCTTTTGCCTGTAGGTAGGCCGTCATTGTAAATAAGAATGTGTTCTTAACTGACCTGCCTAGTTAAATAAAGGTTAAATACAAATATAAATCCATTGTATCTGTTCCAAAATGGAACAGTGATCCTTGGGCATGTTTGTTATTACCAACATGAACGCTGTTTTTACACCTAACCTTTTGAATTATGGAGAAACTGAAGTTGGCTTTAGCTAGCCCAGATAGGTTCCCAATCTCCCAACCTCATAACTAACTATCAATCAAGTCAGAGTAGCTAGCTTGTCTAACTATCTTGACTGACATGCCTGCTGGCAAGGTTGGTAGACTTTAGAAAAGCAAACATTTACAAAATGTACTGAATAAAACTCACATTCCTTTCTATCTTTTATCCAGATTGTAGCAGAGATGCAGAGAAACATATTTCGTTTATTCAAAGTTGATGTCTGCGCTCTTGCAGAAATGTAATTAGCATAATAAAAAATCCTCATCAAAATCTGTTTAAGCTAGAGATATCTATCTCAATTCACCGCATCCGCCAATGTCCACCTTCCGCATCTGCGGTGGAAGGTGGTCGAGCTACAGCGGTGTCTGTCAGACAAGGGCTACACACTAATATGATCCCTCTAAGGAAAGGTGAGACTGCCACAAACATTTTACAGTGCATTCGGAATGTATTCAAACCCCTTGACATTTTCCATATTTTGTTACGTTACAGCCTTATTCTAAAATGGATTCAATAAAAAAAAAAACTCATCAATCTACACACAATACCCCATAATGACAATGCAAAAATGTTTGCAAATGTATAAAAATAAATAAAAAACAGAAATGAAGTATTCAGACCTTTTGCTATGAGACTCGAAATTGAGCTCAGTTGCATCCTGTTTCCATTGATAATCCTTGAGATGTTCCTAGAATTTGATTGGAGTCCACCTTTAGTAAATTTGGAAAGGCACACAACTGTCCCACAGTTGAAACCAAGATTGAAATCTGGCCTGAATGCCAAGGGTCACGTCTGGAGGAAACCTGGCACCATCCCTATGGTGAAGTATGGTGGTGGCAGCTGTGGGGTTGTTTTTCAGCAGTAGGGACTTGGAGACCAGCCAGGTTTGAGGGAAAGATGAACGGAGCAAAGTACAGAGAGATCCTTGAAGAAAACCTGCTCCAGAGCACTCAGGACCTCAGACTGGGGTGAAGGTTCCTCTTCCAACAGGACAATGACCCTAAGCACACAGTCAATACAGGAGTGGCTCTGAATGTCCTTGAGTGGCCCAGCCAGAGCCCGGACTTGAACCTAATCGAACATCTCTGAAGAGACCTGAAAATAGCTGAGCAGCGACGCTCCCTATCCAACCTGACAGAGCTTGAGAGGATCGGCAGAGAAGAATGGAAGAAATTCCCCAAATACAGGTGTGCCAAGCTTGTAGCATCATACCCAAGAAGTCTCGAGGCTGTAATTGCTGCCAAAGGTGCTTCAACAAAGTACTGAGTGAAGGGTCTGAATACTTATCTTAATGTGATATTTCATTTTTTTATTTTTAATACATTTTTTTACATTTATAAATCTGTTTTTGCTTTGTGATTATGGGGTATTTTGTTTAGATTGATGAGGGGGAAAAAACAATCAAATACATTTTAGAATAAGGCTGTAATGTAACAAAATGTGGAAAAAGTCAAGGGATCTGAATTCTTTCCAAATGCACTGTACATGTTTGTATTTTACCCAGATTTTAGCACAGATGCAGAGAAGCATATTGAGTTCCTTTAAATAAATAACCACCTGTCAGGAGGATGGAGAAGAGAGTTATGCATTGATATGCAGAAAAATAAACACATAGCAATCCTTATGTACTTTGTGCCCCCTCAGATTTTGGGGGTGCATGACTCCCCTGGAATTACAAATTGAAATATCCTTTTCATTATGCTTGGCTTTGTGACTGATTGGAGGAAGTGTGCGATGGTGAGCATGTGAGTCAACAATTTCAATCAGACAACAAGTGCACTCCAAGTCTCTTTCTCACCCCCAGACCAGATTGTGCCACAATATGTAATGGAATACATGTATGTGTACTTTGATCATAGCCTGACACGAAGAAAGTATTCTTTCATTCACAAAGGATCAAAGCATTTTCCCTCATGCATTTGTATTATTTCCTAATAGTATCATCAATGCTGGTCAATGATGGTCTCTCCCTGTCATGTGTCTCATATGCAAAGCAATATTTTTCTATCCTGGCACACACTTGAAATACACCATGACAATCATTACGTTTGGTGATATTAAAAAAAGTTCTCCATTCTACATTTTGACTCAAGCTGCAAAAACTCCTAATAACATCAATACAATCTTAATCATTTTATTTTAATTTACTGTGTATAATAAATATTTACAAATGAAGAACTACTGAACAAACCCGATAGACACAATGTCACGTTCACCAAAACAAACATGAATGAACGGACGGCTGTAACAAAATGTTGCACACTTACTGTCACCGTGACTCGCAAAATAATCGACAACGACCCACAACCCAGTGTGAAAATCTACAAACCTATGTAGGATCCCTAATTAGAGACGATGCACTACAGCTGCCTCTAATTAGGGATCCCACACAAACCACCACCAGAAACAGAAAGAATAGACCTGTCAGACTCTGACCATGGTTACATAGAGAAGCAAATAGGCTTCTCTATGGCCAGAGCCTGACAGGTGCACATGATACGATGGAGGAGAGAGGCTTCACCTTCACATGTCCCTCCACTAGGAATACTGTCGCACCTCCTACCTGCCAAATAAATGACTACCCTTTCTCACAAAGTGGAGGAATCTTCTCTTTTATTGGAGAACATTAATTCTTATTAAAATAAGAATTAATCTTGTTGCTGATCAGTCCCTCTGCACTGATCCTCAACACCCCCCTTCCCCCCCACCTCCCCACCTGGGCTGGCTTTCACCACCAACCAAGTGAAGAGAGAGCTGGAGAGACTACATCAGTGGAAAGCAGCGGGCCCTGATGGCATCAGCCCAAGGGTGCTTAGGGTCTGTGCTGACCAACTGTGTGGAATACTCCAGCAACCCTTCAACCTTAGCCTGAGCCTGGAAAGGGTCCATGTGCTGTGGAAAACATCCTGCCTCGTCCCAGTGACCAAGAAGGCGCACCCCACTGTCCTGAATGACTTCAGACCTGTAGCGCTAACATCCCACATCATGAAGATCCTGGAAAGGTTAGTCCTCGGTCACCTCAGACCCCTGGTGTGTACATCACTGAACCCCCTGCAGTTCACATATCAGCGCAACATCGGGGTGGATGATGCAATCATCTACCTTCTGCAGAGGGCCTACTCTCTCCTGGACAACGCAGGTTGCACTGTGAGGATGTTTTTTTACTTCTCCAGTGCCTTTAACACCATTCAGCCCCTGCTACTGGATGAGAAGATGAAGAGGATGAAAGTGGAAGCACCCTTAGTCTCCTGGGTCACGGATGGATACTTTATTGATCCACGAGGGGAAATTTCTTCGTCAAGCAGCTACGAAAAAACACAGGGCAGGAGCAAAATGCCAGAACGAAAATACACAAAAGACAGATACACGATACATAGAGCGGCAGTATGAAAAAGTATAAAAATACAAGACGTCTGGAGTGCAAAAAGCTATAAAAAGACATTGCATAGTGTGAGTGAATGGCTGAATATGTACACGATACACTATTACAGAGTGTTAGGTGAAAAAAATGATACAAATATTGCA
This sequence comes from Thymallus thymallus, assembly GCA_023634145.1. Lineage (NCBI taxonomy): Eukaryota > Metazoa > Chordata > Actinopteri > Salmoniformes > Salmonidae > Thymallus > Thymallus thymallus. The sequence goes on from CM042405.1 coordinate 34,932,462, forward strand.
AGTTGATATAAATAAATAAGGAGTATTTGCATGGTTAACTATACTATACAGGTCGATGGGAGAGAAATACTTAAATAGCTAAATGTGTGTATGATATAAGTGAGGGTAATAATAGTTTACTTAATATACAGACTGGTTAAATGAAAAGGTAAGTTAATATTTGCATGGTTAAATTAACTGTACAGGTAAATGACAGAAAGAGATACTTAAATAGCTAAATGTGTGTATGATATAATTTAGGGTAATAATAATTCCCTTAAAATACAGTCCTTAGTGCAGGGTTTAATTACAGATAAATGCACGTATTGCACATTCAATATACTAAAAGCAATGAAAAAAGATACAACTGACAGAATACTAATATGCATTCCTGAGTGAATAACTACGTAAGTTCAGTCCAAGAATTACTTACAATTTTGCACGTGATATGATATAACAACTGTACATGAATATGTACATACAGTCCTGAATGAATGAGTGAATGAGTGATTACAGACCAGAGTTACTCATGGATGGATGCATAATTGTTAAACTAGGTCCTAACACCCAAACAGTTCCAGGTTCAGGCAGGAAGGACCTCCTGTAGCGCTCTCTGGCACACCGTGGTCGGATCAGTCTGTGACTGAAAGTGCTCCTCTGCATCATATCCATGGCAAGCAGAGGGTGGGTGACGTTGTCCATGATAGCCTGCAGTTTGGCCAGGATCCGTCTCTCCACCACCTCCTCTAGAGTGTCAAGGCTAATCCCCAGAAAAGAGCTAGCCTTCCTGATCAGCTTATTTACCCGAGAAGCATCACCAGCCTTTATGTTGACGCCCCAGCACACCACTGCAAAAAAGATGGCACAGACTTGTAGAACGGAAGGACCTGAGCCTCCTTAGAAAATGGAGTCGGCTCTGGCCCTTTTTGTACAGAGCCCCAGTGTTACCAGCCCATTCCAGCCTGTTGTCCATATGGACAACCAGGAACTTGTATGACCCAACCATTTCCACATTCATCCCCTGTATAGGGACTGCAGTCAGTTGGGCCTTGGTTCTCCTGGAGTCCACCACCATCTCCTTAGTTTTGCTGATGTTGAGCTGAAGGTGGTTCTGCTCACACCACAACACAAAGTCATTGATTGTGCTCCTGTACTCCTCCTCCTGCCCACCCCTGATGCACCCTACAATTGCAGAGTCATCCGAGAACTTCTGTAGGTGGCATGTTTCAGAGTTATATCTGAAGTCCGAGGTGTAGAGGGTGAACAGGAAGGGGGACAGGACCATTCCCTGGGGGGCCCGGTGTTTGGCGCCGCCCTGAGTGGTCGCCTTTTAAGCAGCTCCCGTTGTCCGTGCATTAATTGTTGTTTTAGTTCGTTTTCTTTCGTCTTTTTTCTTTAGTTTTATTTTTTATTTTGCTACAGTCGAACTATAACAGTTCAGGATTATGGATTTTATGGATTTTATCGCAGCTGAACGTCGACAGGAGTCGTCAACTGTTATTGTTTACAACCGAGCCCAGCTCCTGGATTTAGCCCACGCAGCGCTGCTGCTCCCCAGGGAAAAGTTTGATATTCCGGACGAATTGAAAAGACGACGCCGTGGACGCAGGGCGGGATTGAAATGTAAGGCAAAGCGGAGGAGGTTCAAGTACAAGCCGGTTATACCGTCTATTATTATGGGCAATGTGAGGTGTCTACATAACAAGATGGATGAGATGAGTTGGCGGGACTTGTTCGTGGACAAAGGATTTATCGGGAAGCTAGCCTAATGTGTTTTACTGAGACATGGCTGAACGACATCATACCCATACAGAACGTCACTATCGACGGTTTCCAGACCATCACAGCGGACAGGGATCGCGTCTCTTCCGGTAAGAGTAAGGGTGGTGGGCTGGCTTTATTAGTTAACAACAGATGGTGTCATCCCAAACATATTACTCTTAAGGAAAAGTTTTGTAGCCCGGACATTGAACTGCTAGCCGTTAGCCTGAGACCCTACTATCTACCTAGGGAATTCACGGCGGCCATTGCTGTTATTGTTTACATCCCGCCCTCTGCTGACGCAAACGCAGCGTGTGACGTCATCCACTCTGTTATCGCGAGGTTACAGACAGCGCATCCCAGTGCTTTCCTTGCAATTTCGGGGGATTTTAACCATGCATCTCTCTCTTCAACGCTGCCCACGTTCAAACAGTTCGTGAAGTGCCCAACCAGGAATAATAAAACTCTGGACTTGTTATATGCTAATGTGAAGGATGCATACAACTCCACTGCACTCCCTCCCCTCGGTAGATCGGATCACAACCTTGTCCACCTCACCCCACTCTACAGGCCTATGGTCCAACAGCAGCCTGCAACCACCAGGACTATTAGGAGATGGTCCCCGGAGGCGAATGAGGCCCTACAGGACTGCTTTGAAACAACAGACTGGGATGTGTTCTGTGAGGCTCATGGGGAGGACATCGATGGACTCACTGACTGCATAACAGACTATATTAATTTTTGTGTAGACAACACTGTACCCACCAGGAAGGTACGCTGTTTCCCAAACAATAAACCCTGGGTCACCAGCGACCTGAAGGCCCTGCTGAATGAGAAGAAGAGGGCCTTCAAGGAGAAGGACAAGGACAAATTGAAATGCGTCCAGAGGGAGCTGAAGTTGCGGATTGCTGAGGGGAAGAGAGTGTATAAGGAGAAGATGGAGGACAAGCTGAGGCAGAGCCAGGTGAGAGAGGTGTGGAAGGGTATGAGAAATATCACTGGCTTCAAAAAGTCAAACAGTGGGCAGACGGAGGGGACCCAGGACAGAGCCAATGAGCTGAACCAATTTTTTAACAGGTTCGATACTGGCCCTGTCCACCTCCCCTCCAGCTCCCCAGACCACACACCCTCACGGCTATCCCACCCCCACTTTGCTCACAGCACCTCTGCTGAGACAATCAGTGACCCCACCTCCGCCCCTGCCCCCCCTGGACTGATCCTCAACACCCCCCTTCCCCCCACCTCCCTACCTGGGCTGGCTTTCACCACCAACCAAGTGAAGAGAGAGCTGGAGAGACTACACCAGTGGAAAGCGGCGGGCCCTGATGGCATCAGCCCAAGGGTGCTGAGGGTCTGTGCTGACCAACTGTGTGGAATACTCCAGCGTCTTTTCAACCTTAGCCTGAGCCTAGAAAGGGTCCCTGTGCTGTGGAAAACATCCTGCCTCGTCCCAGTGCCCAAGAAGGCACACCCCACTGTCCTGAATGACTTCAGACCTGTAGCGCTAACATCCCACATCATGAAGACCCTGGAAAGGTTAGTCCTCGCTCACCTCAGACCCCTGGTGTGTTCATCAATGGACCCCCTGCAGTTTGCATACCAGCGCAACATCGGGGTGGATGATGCAATCATCTACCTTCTGCAGAGGGCCTACTCTCACCTGGACAACGCAGGTTGCACTGTGAGGGTCATGTTTTTTGACTTCTCCAGTGCCTTCAATACCATTCAGCCCCTGCTACTGGGTGAGAAGATGAGGAGGATGAAAGTGGAAGGACCCTTAGTCTCCTGGGTCACGGACTACCTGACCGGTAGGCCACAATTTGTGCGACTACAGAGCTGTGTGTCAGAACGGGCAGTTAGCAACACAGGGGCCCCCCAGGGTACGGTCCTGTCCCCCTTCCTGTTCACCCTCTACACCTCAGACTTCAGATATAACTCTGAAACATGCCACCTACAGAAGTTCTCGGATGACTCTGCTATTGTAGGGTGCATCAGGGGTGGGCAGGAGGAGGAGTACAGGAGCACAATCAGTGACTTTGTGTTGTGGTGTGAGCAGAACCACCTTCAGCTCAACATCAGCAAAACTAAGGAGATGGTGGTGGACTTCAGGAGAACCAAGGCACAACTGACTGCAGTCCCTATAAAGGGGATGGATGTGGAAATGGTTGAGTCATACAAGTTCTTGGGTGTCCATATGGACAACAGACTGGAATGGGCTGGTAACACCGGGGCCCTGTACAAAAAGGGCCAGAGCCGACTCTACTTTCTGAGGAGGCTCAGGTCCTTCAACGTGTGCAGTAAACTACTGCATACCTTCTACCAGTCTGTGGTGGCCAGTGCCATCTTTTTTGCAGTGGTGTGCTGGGGAGCAAACATCAAAGCCGGTGATGCTACTCGGGTAAATAAGCTGATCAGGAAGGCTAGCTCTGTCCTGGGGATGAGCCTTGACACTCTAGAGGAGGTGGCGGAGAGACGGATCCTGGCCAAACTGCTGGCCATCATGGACAACGTCACCCACCCTCTGCACGCTATGGTTATGACGCAGAGGAGCTCTTTCAGTCACAGACTGATCCCACCACGGTGTGCCAGAGAGCGCTACAGGAGGTCCTTCCTGCCGGCGGCTATGAGACTATATAATGCCTCACCGGGGTGCCGTGCCGTCGGCAACATAGATCTGGAACTGTTGGGGTGCTAGGACCTAGTTTAATAATTATGCATCCATCCGTGAGTAACTCTGTTCCGTCAGCACTCATCCACTCAGGCCATACGTATTCATACAGGTCTGTATATACATACCCATGTACAGTTGTTATATTATATCACATGCAATATTGGAAGTAATTATTGGACCTAGGCATTCACTCAGGAATGCATATTAGTATCCTGCCAGTTGCACCTTTTCTCATTGCTTTTAGTATATCAAATGTGCAATAAGTGCAGTTGTCTGTAATTAAACCCTGCGCACTAAGGACTGTATTTTAAGGGAATTACTATTATTACCCCAATGATATCATACACACATTTAGCTATTAAAGTATCTCTTCCTGTCATTTACCTGTACAGTTTGTGTAAACATGCAAGTATTCACTTATCTGTAAATATAACTGTATACCTAACTGTACAGCTAATTTAACCATTCAAAATTTTCACCTACCTGTTCATTTACCCAGTCTGTCTATTAAGTAAACTATTATTACCCTCGCTCATATCATACGCATTAGCTACTGAAGTATTTCTCTGCCATCAACCTGTATAGTATAGTTAACCATCCAACATCCACCAATGTATAGTGTACATATTCAGCCAACCACTCATACTATGCAATGTCCTTTTATAGCTTTTTTTTGCACTCCAGATATCCTGTATTTCTATACTTTTTCATACTGCCGCTCTATGTATCATGTACCGTGTATCTGTCTTTTGTGTACTTTCGTTGTGGCATTTTGCACCTGCCCTGTGTTTTTGTTGTAGCTGCTTGATAATGAAATTTCCCCCCCGGGGGATCAATAAAGTACCTATCTATCTATCTATCTATCTATCCGTCCATCTATCCATCCGTCCGTCCGTCCGTCCGAAAATGGCTCCGCAGTCTCCCAATCCCAGCCCGATGCATAATATCTGACCACAACCTTGGAAGATAGTTGAAGAACATTGTAGCCTACCAAATATGTTGAAAATGTAATGAATGAGTTGATGTGATATGTAGGCCTATTGTCTAAATGCAGTAAAGGTAAACAATGCCTTTGGTAATGTATTTTACTCAGACCATGAGTGGCCAACGATTTGACAGATGTAGGAAGTGATAGGTCTATTCTATGTTGAAATTGTTTTATCTCTAATAGATTATTGTTTATGTATTGTTCCGGTTCAAAAGAGGTCTAGTAAACTTGGATATTAACGATATAAAGTAAATACATGACTCATAGTGACAGGTAGAAATGAGAGGGCGCTAAGACCCAATGGAGATGTGCTCACCTCTCCAGTAGAATCACCCGTGATCATTGCTGCATGTTAATGTTTGCTGTCAGAGGCAGGCAGCAGCAGCTGTATAAAACCAAGAGAGGAGGTCTCCTCACCGTTCAACTAGAGAAGGACTGAAGCAGCCTATAAGTAAGACAACTCCAGGAGGCAAGGATTACAATGCAAATTGATCGCTGTTTATTTTGATAAACTTTCTATATAGATACTTTTTGTTTTGTTGAGACCGCTAAACTGTTAAACCAGTTGAGGACAGACGTTGCTTTACATTTTCCAGAGAGCATAATGGATAGTTATTTCAAAATATTTTTTTTCACATCAACAATTATATTTAGATCGCTTCTGCAATGAAAGAAAATTATGAAGAAACGGACAAAAATAAATGTACTGAAAAAAGGGATGTTGAGACTTGACAACGTAATAACAATATCCCTTCTCTTTGGACTGACCACACTGTTTCGAAATGATGAAGTAAACAGTGAGAAAAACGCATAGAGGGATGGAGCGCTCAAGTCAACTCGAGACAACTCCTGCTTTATATGGACTGATGATGAATATCACGAACTATACCAATGTGACAGAATCTTCAGAGCTGGATGAAAACGAAGAGAGTTTAGCTTATCAAGCCAGTTTGAAAGTCATTCTCTTCGTTGTCACACTCGCCACTACTTTATCCAACGCATTTGTCATCGCAACGATTTATCAGTCTAAGAAACTGCACACTCCAGCAAACTTTCTCATAGCGTCTCTAGCTGTCACCGACCTCTTGGTGTCCATTTTGGTGATGCCAATATGCGTCCTGTACACGGTGAGTCACACCTGGACTTTGGGACAAGTTACATGTGACATTTGGTTATCCTCAGATATAACATGTTGCACTGCTTCTATCCTTCACTTATGCGTAATCGCTTTGGATCGATACTGGGCAATAACAGACGCCGTCGAGTACTCCAAAAAGCGCACGGCAACGCGCGCTGCGGGGATGATCGTGACCGCCTGGGTCATCGCTATCTCCATCTCCCTGCCCCCGCTTTTCTGGCGCCAGGTGAAGGCAGAGGAGTTAACTGAATGTAATGTCAACACGGACCACATTTTCTACACTGTTTACTCCACGTTCGGAGCGTTCTATATCCCTACTTTGCTGCTTATTGTGCTTTATGGAAGGATATACGTAGAAGCACGTAAGGTCATTTTGAAACAGTCACCCCAAAAGGTAGGGAAAAGACTCACTTCAGCGCACCTGATCACCAACTCCCCCGGATCTGTGGCGTCGACGTCGTCTTTGCAGTGTAAAAGACACGATACCCACGCCAGTGACACGAGGTCCTTGGCAAGTAAGCACCATGTGAAAATAACCGTGGCGGATGCAGTTTTGGAGAAAAAAAGGATTTCAGCTGCTAGAGAGAGGAAAGCGACCAAAACATTGGGAATAATATTAGGCGCATACATTATATGCTGGTTGCCCTTTTTCATATACACCCTGGTGGTGGCCACCTGTGAAACTTGTTTTTACCCCGAGTTGTTTGACTTTTTCACCTGGCTTGGTTATCTCAACTCGTTAATCAATCCAATTATATATACCATGTCCAATGATGACTTTAAAAAAGCTTTCCATAAACTCTTGCGCTTCAGATTTTGCATATCCTGAAAATATGTCTTCCATGTCCTATTTTGTTTGCATTATTGTTCTATACAATACAGCATGCAATAAAGATACCATTGTTTGGTGTTATGTGTGTAAATGCATTCATATATGATGAAATATAGGGCCCGATAAACCTTTACGTAATGAGGGTATTTTGGGGAATTCCATTTTTACACAGTAGCAAACGTTGCACAATACTCGAATTCAGATTTAATATCTAATATATACTTAATCCGATTATAATAAATTGTGAATACAATACTAACGTGAATTCAACATGAAATCAACAAAACATTTCACCATGTCATTGGATTTAGGTTCAAAGTTGGGTAAAATGACATGGACACAATGTTGATTCAACCAGTTTTTGCCCAATCATATCATTAATCTAAATTATTTGACGCAATTATTTCCAAACACGATGTCGTGTTTTAGTGTTTACATAATTAACATTTAATTTTCTTAAAGCTGTTACATGGAGATGAACATCTTACTCTTTGTTCTATTTATAAGTGATGGATTCAGTGTAAAAACAATTCTAGTTGTTTCAACTAATGATTATTAAGTAACTGGTCCCATAGCCTATTTTAGTTTACTAAACTTTCCAGTTAAAGTGTTAACTGAACTCAAACACAGAGCAAACTTTAGAAAACTTGGGCAAAAAATGTGTTTGCTCAACTTGTCTCATATGATCATTCAACTATTATTTGGGCATCTTAACTAAAAAAAAGTCTGTGTAACTGGTTACAGACACACATTGCATTTAACATACAACATTTTCAACATACATATTTGACATACATTATTACATTGTGCATGTTCATTCATACAGCAATATGTCCTCACCTTGGATTTGAACTCACAACCTTTTGGTTCACAGTATTCAGATCTCCCTGCTACTCCACCATGTCTGTGTCAATTATCAATTAACCTGACTATCTAATTTATTTGATGAAACATTTTCTGCAATTGTAGGGTTTTCTGTATAGTTGCCTGATGTTGGTTGAGCATATTACTCTGTTTTAATGTTACTCTGTAATCACTATGATCAATATAATTGTTTTACTGAAGTGTACTTTTAACAGAGCTAAGATTTACTTTGAAGTGCAATGTGTGAAATCAGTCATTCACACAGACATGGTGGCGTAGCAGGAAGAGTGGTATGCCATGAACCAAGAGATTGTGAGTTGAAATCCAAGGTGAGAAGATGTTTACAAATAATTACTGTATAAATCAATTGATTGGACATGATTTGGAAAGGCCCACACCTCTCTATATAAGGTCCCACAGTTGACAGTGCATGTCAGAGCAAAAAATAAGCCATGAGGTCGAAGAGCTCCGAGACAGGATTGTATCAAGGCACAGATCTGGGGAAGGGTACCAAAAAATGTCTGCAGCATTGAAGGTTCCCAAGAACACAGTGGCCTCCATCATTCTTAAATGGAAGAAGTTTGGAACCACCAAGACTCTTCCTAAAGCTGGCTGCCCGGCCAAACTGAGCAATCTGGGGAGAAGGGTCTTGGTCAGGCAGGTGACCAAGAACCCGATGGCCACTCTGACAGAGCTCCAGAGTTCCTCTATGGAGATGGGAGAACCTTCCAGAAGGACAACCATCTCTCCAGCACTCCACCAATCAGACGGAAGCCACTCCTCAGTAAAAGGCACATGACAGCCCACTTGGTCTGATGAAACCAAGATTGAACTCTTTGGCCTGAATGCCAAGTCACATCTGGAGGAAACCTGGCACCATCCCTACGGTGAAGCATGGTAGTGACAGCATCATGCTGTGGGGATATTTTTCAGCGGCAGGGATACTAGTCAGGATCGAGAGAAAGATGAACGGAGCAATGAACAGAGAGATCCTTGATGAAAACCTGCTCCAGAGCTCAGGACCTCAGACTGGGGAGAAGGTAACCTTCCAACAGGACAACGACCCTAAGCACACAGCCAAGACAATGCAGGAGTGGCTTTGGGACAAGTCTCTGAATGTCCTTGAGTGGCCCAGCCAGAGACCTGAAAATAGCTGTGCAGCGACGCTCCTCGTCCAACCTGACAGAGCTTGAGAGGATCTGCAGAAAAGAATTGAAAACCTTGTTTTTTAAATATAACCTACATTTAAATTGGCAAGTCAGTTAAGAACAAATTCTTATTTACAATGATGGCCTACCCTGGGACAATTGTGCACTGCCCATTGGACTCCCAATCACAGCTGGATGTGACACAGCCTGGATTTGAACCAGGGACTGTAATTAGACCACCGCGCCACTCCAGAGCCCTTATAGGTGTGCCAAGCTTGTAGTGTCATACCCAAGAAGACTTGAGGCTGTAATCGCTGGCAATGGTGCTTCAACAAAGTACTGAGTAAAGGTATTTCTGTCTTAAAACCTGTTTTCGCTTTGTCATTATGGGTTATTGTCTGTAGATTGATGATAAAAAAAAAGAAACTACAATTGAATCAATTTTACAATAAGGCTGTAACGTAACAAAGTGCGGAAAAAGCGAAGGGGTCTGAATACTTTCCGAATGCACTGTATGTACGTTGAAAACATTTGATGTCAAAAGCACTGTGTTCCACAGCCTTTTTTTGTGAAGATGCCCAAATAATAATTTCTTGTTGAATGAACATATGAGACAAGTTGAGCAAGCATGTCATTTTAAGTTGATTGAATTTTTGCCAAAGTTCTCAAGTTGATGCTAAGTTTGGGCCAAATAAAATGTTTAAGTTCAGCTAACATTTTTAATCGAAAAGTTTTGTAAACTTAAAAAGGCTGTGGAATCTCAGTGCTAGAGGCGTCACTACAGACAACCTGGTTTGAATCCAGACTGTATTGTGATTGGGCAGCGCACAATTGGCCCAGCTTTGGCTGGTGCAAGCCGTCATTGTAAATATTAATTTGTTCTTAACTGACTTGCATAGTTAAATAAAGGTTAAATAAATAAATAAAATAAATTAGTTGAAACAACTCGATTTTTTCTTACAGTGCAGGATTAAGATATGCTCAAACTGTATTGTTTCGCTATAGATCAACCGATAACACATTTCTCAACCTCCTGGCTCATGGACAGGTCTTGAGCTACAAGGTGACCAATTTCCTCTAGAAATGTTCAATGTGCCTGTAAAAGCTGAATCCCTGGGAAAAGTCACAAAGTTAATTGCTTGACTGGGTGTGGAAATATTATATTGGGGTTTCAAGAGAGAAGGCCAGGATTCATACAACCTGAATGTCAAACACAGACCCAGACTGGTTTTATTGCGGGAGATATTTATCTAATAGACATAACAGCTGATGAATACCTTCACTTTTACTGAACAAACATGTAGTATTTATAAGTGTTTGAGTGGGTGTGTTTGAACTGTATGTTCATACATTTAAGTATATTCATGTTCCGGCTAGCATCTGCTTCAAATTCATTTACTGCCTTGAATTACATAAAACGTTAGCCTATCAAGATACAGACAATGACCAAACCTTTGTCAAAATATATCAAACTCATCTCTTGGCATTGATATGTGAAACATTGTGTTCTACAATATGTCCGAGGGCTTGACATACATGTGACTATGTGGACATTATGAAATGCTGTAAAATAAAAGCTTCTGCAATGAAATACTGTTCCATGAGAGTAAAATGAATTGTTTAATGGGATCTACAAATATGAAGTGTCATATGGTGTTGTTACAGTCCATCATTTGATGTGTTGATCACTGTCATTGGTGATGAGCAGATTGCAATCCCTCTTGTGGCATCACAGAGCCTACAAGCATGAATAAAGAATGATGCTAAAATAATACTATGCAATTCCTTTTTATAGCTTTTTGACCTGTATTTTTATACTTTTTCATACTGCTGCACTATGTATGATGTATCGTGTATCTGTCTTTTGTGTATTTCTTCTTGGCATTTTGCACCTGTCTTGTGTTTTTCGTAGCTGCTTGAAAATGAAATTTCCCCTCGGGGATCAATAAAGTATCTCTCTATCTCTCTATCCATCGATCTGTCCATCGATCTATCTAATGGAAATGATACAACAAAATGTACTCAAGAAAAGACTAAGAGAAGCAACTACCAGCATTAATCAACTAACTTTTGATCTTTATAGATCAATCGGTATAGGACTGGTGAAGAAGAGAAGACTGAGGGCTCTATTTAATCTGCATCGCTGATGTTCAGCTTTACAGCGTAATTAAAATTTAAAGGCAATGTTCCAACTTTAGCGGAGACTACAAGCACGGTAAACGCTGCATATATCGGCTCAATTGGAAACTACCTTAACATTTATATTGCGGAATCTGTAACACTGATTGAATAGAGCCGTAAACCTTGAAATTAGTTCTCCATCACAACCTACCCCAAACCTCTGTAGGTTTTAATTCGATCAGACTCAGCATAGAATTGTGCACTCCACACTGCCCTTTCCCACCTGGACAAAAGGAACACCTATGTGAGAATGCTATTCATTGACTACAGCTCAGCGTTCAACACCATAGTGCCCTCAAAGCTCATCACTAAGCTAAGAACCCTGGGACTAAACACCTCCCTCTGCAACTTGATTCTGGACTTCCTGACGTCCCCAGGTAGTAAGGGTAGGTAACAGCACATCTGCCACGCTGATCCTCAACACTGGGGCCCCTCAGGGGTGCGTGCTCAGTCCCCTCCTGTATTCCCTGTTCACCCATGACTGCATGGTCAGGCATGACTCCAACACCATCATTAAGTTTGCAGACGACACAACAGTGGTAGGCCTGATCTGCGACAACAACGAGACAGCCTATAGAGAGGAGGTCAGAGACCTGGCTGTGTGGTGCCAGGATAACAACCTCTCCCTCAACGTGATCAAGACAAAGGAGATGATTGTGGACTACAGGAAAAGGAGGACTGAGCACGCCCCCATTCTCATCAACAGGGCTTTTAGTGGAGCAGGTTGAGAGCTTCAAGTTCTTTTGTGTCCACATTTCCAACAAACTAGAATGGTCCAAACACACCAAGACAGTCGTGAAAATGGCACGACAAAGCCTATCCCCCTCAGGAGACTGAAAAGATTTGGCATGGGTCCTCAGATCCTCAAAAAGTTCTACAGCTGCACCATCGAGAGCATCCTGACTGGTTGCATCACTGCCTGGTATGGCAACTTCTCGGCCTCCGACCGCAAGGCATTACAGAGGGTAGTGCGTACGGCCCAGTACATCACTGGGACAAAGCTTCCTGACACCCAGGACCTCTATACCAGGCGGTGACAGAGGAAGGATCTAGAGGTGAAAAGCAACATACACCTGTTTAGGCGAGGTGCTGGCCAGCGGAGTGGAACACTTGAAAAATAACAGGAGAGCCGCACACTCTAGTAGCACAGATGTAAAAATGTAATAACTAAATAACCAACGTTTCAACAGACAAGCTGTCTTCATCAGGGTACGTCAGAGGAAGGCCCTAAAAATTGTCAAAGACTCAAGCCACCCTAGTCATAGAATGTTCTCTCTGCCACCGCACGGCAAGTGGTACCGGAGCACCAAGTCTAGAACCAAAAGGCTTCTCAATAGATTCTACCCTATCCTGAATAGGTAATCAAATGGCTACCAGGACTATTTGCATTGTGTCCCCCCCTATTCTGTACCGGTACCCCAGTATATAGCCTCGCTACTATCCCTGGATTTTAACACTTATTTTACTTAAAAACTGCATTGTTGGTTAAGGGCTTGTAAGTAAGCATTTCACTGTAAGGTCTACACCTGTTGTATTGTTGGTTAAGGGCTTGTAAGTAAACATTTCACTGTAAGGTCTACACCTGTTGTATTGTTGGTTAAGGGCTTGTTAGTAACCATTTCACTGTAAGGTCTACACCTGTTGTATTGTTGGTTAAGGGCTTGTTAGTAAGCATTTCACTGTAAGGTCTACACCTGTTGTATTGTTGGTTAAGGGCTTGTAAGTAAGCATTTCACTGTAAGGTCTACACCTGTTGTATTGTTGGTTAAGGGCTTGTATGTAAGCATTTCACTGTAAGGTCTACACCTGTTGTATTCTGTGCACGTGGCAAATACAATTTGATTTGAATGAAAATGTTTTCCCATAGGGTTCACTCTGTCAATGAGAAATTATTTATGAATCTACATTATGTGGGTTGTAATGAATTCAGGTTGACCAAATGGGCATGTTGTCTAACAATACAATGCTGGTTTGGGCTAACTGTGGGCTAACATTATAATGATGTGCCATGCAAAATGCAGTGTGCCCTTCAGAAATGTTAAATCAATGTTTCTGCTGGGTTGGCAATGGCATCAACAGGAGTGGGTCACAGCAGTAGAATCAGGATCATCTATGTACTGCCAATGAGGTGACATGAATAGGATGACTTACAAGGCCTGAGGACAAGGATTTTCAAGACAGAAGGATGAACACATGCTCTGACTCGAGGGCAGAAACACATGTGATTAGTTAGTTTAGGCAATTAAAGTAATGGTTTGGTTTGAACCATCAACCTTGTGTATGGAAACCCATGTGTTAGTCCATTTTACACCCTAGGAATATATTCAGAGTGGACATTATTTCAACCAAATTATAACATTGCTTGGCACAAAGCTCATTATACTGACTAGGGACAACGAAACCTGAGGGACATGGTTGACCTAGAAAGCGTTGGCTGAAGCTCTGATGCGATATTCTTGTTGTCAAGTGAGTAAGCTGGAAGGTATAAATATACAGTATGTTATACTTCCACAGGCAAATGTCTTTTTCAAAGCAACACACACATCACATTGTTATTGGCAGCTAATGCTATACAGCTAATGCTATACAGCTAATGCTATACAGCAAATGCTATACAGCTAATGCTATACAGCAAATTATACGTTACACTTTATGTTCCACAGCTCTGTTCTGGTTCAGCGTTTCAATAGAAAACTAGTCATTTGCATAGAGGTTAAAGTAGAATGGTCAATGAGGACGAGGGTGAAATTAAACCATAAAATGTTTGTATCTTTATTAACAGTTTATCGTTTCACCCTTGTCCTCTGAGGCTTCGGCAATCATCACCGCACAATGGCCTTGTGAAACTCCAAGTTAACTCATACCTCAAATAACCGTGATTGACCTTGATTGACCTTGACTAAAACTAGCAAATGATTTAGGCACGGCATTAAAGCTGGAAATACAGGGTTGATAATGTGGACACATTTTACCGTACATGTATTCTCCAAATGACATTGACAAAGAATGGAAAAAAAGACTATTTCACATGAAAGGCATAACAAAATAAAACAATGTTCTAGACGTGATGTTCTGTGGAGTGATTCGTAGGACATCAACATATTTGATTGGGACCATCGTTAAGTCACATAAACCGCATGAGTAATCAATTGCTTGATCTTGCAAGGGGACATCTATTAAACAGCATGAACAGTAGGGCTTGACGCTAGTGAGACTTCAATTAGGGGCTCATTTCTTTACATTTTCTTCCCAGGAGAAACCAGATAACACACAAAAAACACTCCAGAAACCAGATAACACACACGCAAAACACACCAGATAACACACACAAAACACACCAGATAACACACAAAATAACTCATATTATGGAAAATTGTATTTCTTTCTCAACCAAATAGTGACAAATGGACACCTGGTGTCATTTAAGGATTTCTTTCTCATTCAGAGGCGTCATGTCACCTCAGATTTGTCCTACTTAATAATAAGTATTTATAATTATATATTTTTTGTTGTTTCTCTGTATTTATACTAGCCACCTAGCAATTTTATGAAGTTGGCTTTAGCTAGCCTAGATAGGTTCCCAATCTCCCAATAACTATCTACCAGGAAGCCATTTCAGGCTATCAATCAAGTTAGAGTAGCTAGCTTGTCTAACTATCTTAGCTGACATGCCTGCTGGCGAGGTCGGTAGACTTTAGAAAAGCATGCAAAAACTAAATGTACTGAAGAGATATGCAGAGAAGCATATTTAATTTCTTAAAAAATAAAAAACACCAATCAGGAGGAAAAACAAACATATTTATTTAAGTATAATGGTTATGGCTCTTGATTGCAGGAAAAGGCTATTTAAGGTGTTAAAAAAATGCTAAATTCTCAGTCAAGCATCCTCCTCTGTTGGTATCTTAATATAGCATATAATAAAGCTTAAACCATATTTTATAGTTTGAATCACCTTGTTAACAATGTTTCAATTATGCAGTGTTATACAGTATTATAGCCTGACCAATGAGATACAAAAGAATCATGGATGGTTAAGCCCACAAACCTCCCCAAGCTCTCAATGTTCACATTGAGGAAGTGAAGCAGACTCCCCAAGCTCTCAATGTTCACATTGAGGAAGTGAAGCAGACTCCCCAAGCTCTCAATGTTCACATTGAGGAAGTGAAGCAGACTCCCCAAGCTCTCAATGTTCACATTGAGGAAGTGAAGCAGACTCCCCAAGCTCTCAATGTTCACATTGAGGAAGTGAAGCAGACTTTTCTTCTCATTCATGCAGTTTATTCTTCAACTGCTGTCCTGGGACAAACAATTTAGGTAACTGGCATGATGTATAGCCTACGCTGTCTGGCATGAATGTTTCACGCTAATCCTGGTAAATGGGATATGACGCAGTCTGTGGAGCTGTGGTTTAGATTTGAAATGCAGTTGGTCCACATGTTGAGTGCCCTTCTATGTTCAATGCTGGTTCACACACTGAGACTCTACAGCTCAGCAGTTTGGATCCAGCCTCATCATTACACAGCACAACATTGAAGAAACCCCAAACACACTTAGACCATGATGATATTCTGGATCACTAAGCAGGTTTCCATCCAACCTTTTTATGTGAGTAAGGTATATGTTGGATAAAAAATGTTTAGACAGGCCTGATGGAACCAGAAAATGGTTCGGTAAACTTTCCAAATACGGACAAAACAAAATACACTAGACAAGGTGGGATCTTTTTGTGTCAGTAAAACGAATTACGAGAGAAACGTCAGTGGAAACGTTTGTATTTGCAAATATTGATATAATAACCATCATATCAAAGTTAACATGGAGTCACGTGATGATATGCTGTGTGGTCCTCCCAAATGGCAAATAAAAATAATCTTTAGTCCATAATAATCTCATCATCTCGGTTTATGTGCACTAGCCAACAGCGCATGTGACAATACCGGAGTGGGCACTATAGAATGCAAAACACGTTGTGAGAAAACCATCACTAGGGTTGAACTTTCATGGAAACCCATTTAACTTGTATTTTTTATTCTGTACATGGGAATTTAACCACAAAATGTGTTCTTTAAATACATTTTAAAGTACATTTTAAAGTACATTTTAAAGTACACTTTTTGGGGTTTCTGTACTTTACTTTAGTTTTACTTCACTACATTCCTAATGAAAATAATACACTTTGTACTCCATACATTTTCCCTGATACCCAAAAGTACTCGTTAAAATTCGAATGCTTAGCAGGACAGGAAAATGGTCCAATTCACACACTTATCAAGAGAACATCCCTAGTCATCCCTATTGCCTCTGAGCTAGCGGACTCACTAAACACAAATGTTTTGTTTGTAAATTATGTCTGTGTTGGAGTGTGCCGCTGGCTATCCGTAAATACAAAATGAAAGAAAATCATGCCATCTTGTTTGCTTAATATAAGGATTATTAATTATTAATAATAATAATTATTAATTAATTATTTATATTTTTACTTTTACTTAAGTATATATATATATATATATATATATATATATATGTATATACTTAAGTATATTACATTTACTTTTGATATATATTTAAAACCAAATACTTTTAGACTTTTACTCAAGTAGTATTTTACTGGAGGACTTTCACTTTTATTTTATATTATTAAGGTATCTTTACTTTTACTCAAGTATGACATTTGGGTACTTTTTCCACCGCTGCCTACTTACAGAGAAACGCCAATGCCATCCTCCTCTCTTTCATGATGACGGAACGGTCTATCACTCTGTCATACAGTACACACTTTTATTTGATGTTGTCCTAGGTTAACTGGCTAAAATGCTTGCTCGCTAGCCTAACTTACTTTCATGTGCAACGATGAGTCATCTAGTTAACATTAGCATACTACATCTAGCTACATATTGAACTTCCAGCATCTCAGGCAATTGGCAGAATTTATGAATTTATGGTTGGATCAGAATCGCCGTTAAAATCATTGGCCAGTACAGAGAACTGAGGAAAATCCACAAATCCAAATCCCTATCTCTTTACTCAGTTTAGCTCAATGCTGATTGGCTATTATTCTTTAATGTTTTTTATCAAGGGAGGCTAAATATTCGCTGGCTTCCCTTCCATTCAATGCTACTGTTGGCAACAATGTCATACTCTTTTTCACCAGACAGCATCAGATAGATGGCCTACATGTGCAGAGACAGAGGGGCGCTGTTTTTCTCGCTCAGATGCTTTCTCCGTGAGATATATTGAGCCTCTTGCGAATTGAAATATGCATTACTTTACATGTACATTTTTCTTGGTAAATTTCTCAGGGAAGCCTGGCCTCCCTTGGCATCCATGAATACACACCACTTGTAATAACACAAATGTCACAGAAGATATTATAGCAGAATTAGCCACAGAGAGGCTAATTTTTAGGTGGAGAGGGGACTCATTTTAATTAAACAAGGTTACACTGTATTTGCTATTTTCCAAATGGCATTTGGATACACTGGTGTTTTGTTGCAACATCAAAAGACTGAATAGGGCCACCTAACTGTATGATGCCTGAAAGTGGAGCGCTTCAAGGCGAGGTCAGAACAAATGCATCAAAGCTGGGACCGACAGTTTGAAAAACAGCTTCTATCTCAAGGCCATCAGACTGTTAAATATCCATCACTAGATGGCTACCACCCGGTTACGTAACCCTGCACCTTAGAAGCTGCTGCCCTATATACAGTTGAAGTCGGAAGTTTACATACACCTTAGCCAAAAACATTTAAACTCAGTTTTTCACAATTCCTGACATTTAATCCTAGTAAAAATGCCTTGTCTTAGGTCAGTTAGGATCACCACTTTATTTTTAAGAATGTGAAATGTCAGAATAATAGTAGAGAGAATGATTTATTTCAGCTTTTATTTCTTTCATCACATTCCCAGTGGGTCAGAAGTTTACATATACTTGGTAGCATTGCCTTTAAATTGTTTAACTTGGGTCAAATGTTTCGGGTAGCTTTCAACAAGCTTCCCACAATAAGTTGGGTGAATTTTGGCCCATTCCTCCTGACAGAACTGATGTAACTGAGGCAGGTTTGTAGGCCTCCTTTCTCGCACACGCTTTTTCAGTTCTGCCCACACATTTCTATAGGATTGAGGTCAGGGCTTTGTGATGGCCACTCCAATACCTTGACTTTGTTGTGCTTAAGCCATTTTGCCACAACTTTGGAAGTATGCTTGGGGTCATTGTCCATTTGGAAGACCCATTTGCGACCAAGCTTTAACTTCCTGACTGATGTCTTGAGATGTCGCTTCAATACATCCACATCATTTTCCTTCCTCATGATGCCATCTACATTGTGAAGTGCACCAGTCCCTCCTGCAACAAAGCACCCCCACAACATGATGCTGCCACCCCCGTGGTTCACGGTTGGGATGGTGTTCTTCGGCTTCTTCAGCTTCTCCCTTTTTCCTCCAAACATAACGATGGTCATTATGGCCAAACAGTTCTATTTTTGTTTCATCAGACCAGATGACATTTCTCCAAAAAGTACGATCTTTGTCCCCATGTGCAGTTGCAAACCGTAGTCTGGCTTTTTTTATGGCGGTTTTGGAGCAGTGGCTTCTTCCTTGCTGAGCGGCCTTTCAGGTTATGTCGATATAGGAATCGTTTTACTGTGGATGTAGATACTTTTGTACCTGTTTCCTCCAGCATTTTCACAAGGTCCTTTGCTGTTGTTCTGAGATTGATTTGCACTTTTCTCACCAAAGTACGTTCATCTCTAGGAGACAGAATGGGTCTCCTTCCTGAGCAGTATGACGGCTGCGTGGTCCCTTGGTGTTTATACTTGCGTACTATTGTTCGTACAGATGAACGTGGTACCTTCAGGCGTTTGGAAATTGCGCCCAAGGATTGAACTTTTTTTTTTCGGAGGTCTTGGCTGATTTTCCCATGATTTCGAGCAAAGAGGCACTGAGTAAGGTAGGCCTTGAAATACATCCATAGGTACACTTCCAATTGACTCAAATGATGTAAATTAGCCTATCAGAAGCTTCTAAAAACATGACATAATTGTCTGGAATTTCCCAAGCTGTTTAAAGGCACAGTCAACTTATTGTATGTAAACTTCTGAGCCACTGGAACTGTGATATAGTGAATTATAAGTGAAATGTTCTGTCTGTAAACAGTTGTTGGAAGAATTACTTGTGTCATGCACAAAGTAGATGTCCTAACCGGTTTGTCAAAACTATAGTTTGTTAACATGAAATCTGTGGAGTGGTTGAAAAATGAGTTTTAATGACTTCAACCTAAGTGTATGTAAACTTCCGACTTTAACTGTACATATGAGATGGAATCACTGGTCACTTTAAAAATGGAACACTAGTCACTTTAATAATGTTTACATACTGCTTTACTCATCTCATATGTACATACTGCATTATATTCTACTGTATTTTAGTCAATGCCACTCTGACATTGCTTGTCCTAATATTTATATATTTCTTAATTACATTATTTTTCTTTTAGATTTGTGTGTATTGTTGTGAATTGTTAGATATTACTGCACTGTTGGAGCTGGAAACACAAGCATTTCACTACACCCACAATAACATCTGCTAAATATGTGTCTTAACCTTGTGGGTTGTAACTTTCCCTGAGTGTAATGCTCAAGTGCTGCATTCATTCATTCATTCAAGTTACCATAGTGTGTATGAACAATTGTCATACTTTATCTGAACATATGAGGACTAACATATTTCATTGGAGATGCAGTGTTGATTTAAAATGGAATCCTTTGTTGCTACATCCATTTTTGGACATATAAATTCATTATATACAGTATATACCCATTGATTCTTGAAGAATAAAATGTATTAATGCCTCATGAGCTTAGCTCATCTGTGGCACCCAATCAGATCTCAAAATATAAGCTTGTTTTACTCCAATGTTTGTAAACATTGTAAATGTAAACAAACACGGTGTAGCCTCAAAACATGGTTACAACTATAATGTTGATATCATGGATGGTAAGTCTGTGCATCCATTCAATATAATACAACAAGGTCCGGAAACAACACGAGCACACAATGCCCGGAGAGAACGAGATTCCAAATAGAAAGATCTGACAAACGACAATAACGCACAAAGGACATGGGGGAGCAGAGGGTATTTATACACATAATGATGATGGAATCTAAACCAGGTGTGAACAACGACAAGACAAGACTAATGGAAAATGACACGGGGAGCGGCGGCAGCTAGAAGGCCGGTGACGTTAATCACCGAAAGCCATCCGAACCAGGAGAGAGGGTGACTTCGGAGGGAGTCGTGACAATAGGCAGTGTCATGACGCTAGCCCTTTCGGTGAAACGGCTAAGCAGGGTTTATGACTTTACAACAACATCATAAATTCCTTGCAGAGACTCTTCTTTCCCTGACCATGCAGTATGGATAGAGAGAGTAAGTAAGACAAAGGTACTCTCCCACCCCAATTCTACTACATTCCAGAATTGAAGAATTAAAACAGTATTCCTAATTCCTAAAACTAGCCTCCAACACTCTACTTAGCAAATTGGATGTAGTCTATCACAGTGCCATCCGTTTTGTCACCAAAGCCCCATACACTACCCACCACTGCGACCTGTATGCTCTCGTTGGCTGGCCTTCATTATATATTCGTCGCCAAACCCACTGGCTTTGTCTTGGTCAGGTCGCAGTTGCAAATGAGAACTTGTTCTCAACTGACCTACCTGGTTAAATAAAGGTGAAAAAAATAAAAATAAAAAAAATTTTTTTTTTTTAGAGAATGTGGAAACGGTCAGTGGAGTAGCCAGCTATGATCCTATTCACTTTGTTTCATCCCTGTGACATCATGAAAGATAATACAGCCACGTTTCCCTAACTCTGCTACCACAGGTTCCTCAGTTATGAGGCTTTCATCTGAATGTTGTGTAAAATGTTTAACGAAGCATAAGAATCATTTAGTCTTCTAAAAGGAAAATTGCTGTTTTATGGTAACCCAGCCAGTGGCCACGCCCAAGTGAACAGACATTGGTTAGAAATTATGAACCAACCCCCCTTTGCTCCACAGCCCCCTGTGACAAAAGTCACTTCAGTTCCAAAGAACAAGGTGGACTAGTTCCCCATGTCAAAAAAACTACAGTATAACTCTACAGGCCAGAAAACGGGAGAGCTTGCTCCACACGTTAGAAATAATATGGACTCTGAACTATTGATCACTAATGAAGAAGTGAGTCCTAGATTACAGTCTAACAGTCTGCAGACTGGAAAGGTGCGCAAATCTAGTAAGAACATTGACCGACGCGGAAGCATCGACAAAGTGAGAAGAACCTCTCACACCACCACGACCCGGAAGACCTTCCATTGGACAGTGGCGACCTCTACTGGGCAAACCAGAGCCTTACATCACCAGCTCAACGAGTGAAGCCATCTATACGTAAATAGGAATTACATTCCTTTATCTGAACGGGCGGTTGTTCAAGTGCATATGTATTTGTATTTATGTGAGCATAGCTTCCCATGTCCGATAGAGACCAATCCCTTGGTCTTCCTTCCAAACACCCCCTCTTCTCTCTGAATCTATCGTGTTATAACCAAACTGTCATTGTTTTTGTTTAGTTCACTAGGGACAGTATTTACTGTATAATGTTAGTATGTATTGTATATTCTGTAATAGTTTCATTAGCTAGTAAATAAATAATTGAGCCAATTAGTGTATGGATGATTGATCAGAAAGGCTGGGTTCGTGCAGACTGCAAGAAATTACGACGTTTCAAAATGAGACTGGACGAGATAGAATTAATTAATAAGTGATTGTTATGATAAGATATAAAATAATCTGAGAAGAGTTATTTTCGGGAGATAGCGACTCTATAAACAAACATTCTTCCATGGTGCCCCGACTTCCTAGTTAATTAATGTTTATATGGTTAGTTTAATCACATGATAATTAAGCCTAGAGAATCGATTTGATAAAATAACAGTCTTAACCTTTAATGATAGTCAAGACACGACAGTGGGGTGTCTGCTTTGTTATTGTTTCAATTAAGGATTATAGCTTTATTGAGTTCAATGCCATCAGTAAAAGCAAGAAATGTAATTTGTCATTTTTTTTATTAATGTTCAAACATAAACTGATCCCTTGCAACTCCTGCTTCCATAATGGATGTGTACAGTTATGCTGTGTGACAGTTAATAAAAAGTCTAGTCTTTACTAATCAGCCCAGATTTCCTCCTATGTTGTGTTCACGACTGACACAACATGAAGTAAATGTGAATATCAAGAAATGACAGTTTAGATAAATAACATAAATTATTGCAGTCGTTGGGCACAATTTGAGCATGATGAGAAAAATGTAAAAATGTAAATAACAATAAATGAATGGGCTTTACTGATAGTGGCTCCCAAAAGTAGCTAATATTTAACATGATAAAAAAAAACAACAGAGAAAACCTGGCCATATTATAAAAATATTCTATAGCTCAATAATCACCTAGATATGTTCGGTGCTACAGATGCCTATAGATTGGTTCTCCAAATGTCATCCCTGCAAATTATGAGGACGTACAATAACAATTCATAATAAAGGCACAGCTACGTACTTCACTGTTCCGCAATACATGTCATGTTGATATATTTTCAGTTTGCATCCATATGAATGGTCATCGTAAACAATTGCTATTTGTATTTACAATTCCCTTCTCCAAACGGATGGATTACTCATCTACATAGTTCATATCAATATCTCTCAATTTATAAATTACAGTGCATGGAGAATGATGTTACTTCTATCGGGAAAAAAAAATTGGAACCGACAGGTGCTCTACATTATTCATGGTTTCCTCCCGCGGAATTATTCTGGAATTAAGTCAAGGTCAGAATAAGACATATCTGTAGACACACCTCCGCCACATATCAATTTCTTTGATCTCTACACCAAACATAATCCCCATGCGTAAATTCAAGGTCTGAATACGTAGAGAGAAAAGTGCATAAAACAGGATTGAAGTTCCATACCCCTAAGTGCGTTCTGAGTCTTCTCTATTCTGAAGCAGCCAAGTAGCCAAGAGATACTTTAGGCTATAGATATACAGCAAAGCAGTTGTGCCTCTCTCAGATTTTGCCGTCCCCTGTGGGTTGAAGCTGGTCTGAAGCTGTCGAGCCCCAGTGCCCAGAAGCAGCTCTGTCCACTGGGAGAGAACAGAATGGGCTGTTATCTGCCTGACGCCTGCCTCCCCCTACCTGCTGGGAAAATGAGTCCTGCCTGTGGGGAACATGATAAATGTGTTCCATATTGCTGGGTTACCAGCGCCACACTCTCCCAGTGGCCATCGAAGGTGAGTATTTGTCCATTGAAATCGGTTACGACGCCGAACTGTATTCAGGTCAAGACCCTGGTGAGGACGACGAGCACAGAGATGAGCCTCCCTGAGACGGTTCCTGACAGTTTGTGCAGATATTCTTCGGTCGGCCAAACCCACAGTTTCAACAGCTGTCCCGCAGGTGAAGAAGCCGGATGTGGAGGTCCTGGGCTGGCGTGGTTACACATGGTCTGGGTTGTGAAGCCGGTTGGACGTACTGCCAAATTCTCTAAAACGATGTTGGAGGCGGCTTATTGCCGATAAATTAACATAAAATTATCTGGCAACAGCTCTGGTGGACATTCCTGCAGTCAGCATAACAACAGCTCTGGTGGACATTCCTGCAGTCAGCATAACAACAGCTCTGGTGGACATTCCTGCAGTCAGCATAACAACAGCTCTGGTGGACATTCCTGCAGTCAGCATAACAACAGCTATGGTGGACATTTCTGCAGTCAGCATAACAACAGCTCTGGTGGACATTTCTGCAGTCAGCATAACAACAGCTCTGGTGGACATTCCTGCAGCCAGCATAACAACAGCTCTGGTGGACATTCCTGCAGTCAGCATGCCAATTGCACACTCCCTCAAAACTTGAGACATCTGTGCCATTGTGTTGTGTGACAAAACGGCACATTTTAGATTTTAAGGCCTTTTATTTTCCGAGCACAAGATGCACTTGTGTAATGATCATGCTGTTTAATCAGCTTCTTGATATGCCACACATGTCAGGTGAATGGATTATCTTGGCAAAGGAGAAATGCTCAGTTACATGGATGTAAACACATTTGT
Source organism: Thymallus thymallus (assembly GCA_023634145.1). NCBI lineage: Eukaryota > Metazoa > Chordata > Actinopteri > Salmoniformes > Salmonidae > Thymallus > Thymallus thymallus. The sequence goes on from CM042405.1 coordinate 34,957,162, forward strand.
GCGCAAAAATTAAGAGAAATAAGCTTCCCACAGCACTCGCATGCTTCATTTCCATGTCACAGCGTCAACTAGGGGTCTGTGCCTGACAGAATACATTATGTTCCTCATTTACAGAGCAGCTGCCCTTATCCAAAGCAATTTGCAATGCTTACAATTGTCACACCGTACATTTTCTGGACAGATGGATGTTTAGTGCAGTAATCAAAGTGAATTGTTTCTCCCCTGCATAAAGCAGACATGTTCCCTATTTGGACCTAAGATTTGAGACTTTAGACTACAGTCATGGCAAATCCACAACATGGCTCATTGAAACTGCTGCATCTCAAGGTTACCTGACGCACATACACTGAGTGTACAAAACATTAAGAACACCTTCCTCCACCATTTTACCATCAGAACAGCCTCAATGCGTCGGTGCACGGACTCTACAAGGTGTCGAAAGTGTTCCACTGGGATGCTGGCCCAGGTTGACTCCAATGCTTCCCACAGTTGTGTCGAGTTGGCTGGGCGTCCTTTGGGTGGTGGACCGTTCTTGATACACACCAGAGGAGGCTGGTGGGAGGAGCTATAGGAGGACGGGCTCATTGCAATGGCTGGAATGGAATTATGTTTTCATCATCTTTGGTACACTCAGGGATGACCTGAAATATTCTGCTTTTACAAAATGTTATGCTGTTTTCAAATGAAACACAATACCGTGCTCTTGTTAAAGCTTTAAGAATTGATAGACATACATAATACATTGGCATAAATGTGTATATTCTGGCGCAATATAGGCCTCTACAAAAGAGACATAAAATAAATAAACAACCTGTACTTAGACTGAAGGCTCAGAGAGAGTAATTAGATCATAATGGTGGATTCTCATGTTTTATTAGTGTTGATGTGGTCTGAGGGGCAGTCAGTAGGTCAATCGGAGGAATCATTGTCTTTTGCACCTGCAGCTTGATTGATACAAAGAAGAATTACATGTGCATTACACTCAGAGAATGGTAGTCAAATACTGTACATTAATCACATGCGCCGAATACAACAGGTGTAGATTTCACCGTGAAATGCTTACTTACGAGCCCTTTCCCAACTAAGTTAAACAGAAAAAAAAGACAAAAGGAAATAGTAACACAAGAAAATAACAAAGCAAGGCTATATACAAGGAGTACCGGTACTGAGTCAATGTGCGGTGGTACGAGGTAGTAATGAGGCTATTTACAAGGAGTACCGGTACTGAGTCAATGTGCAGTGGTACGAGGTAGTAATGAGGCTATATACAAGGAGTACCGGTACTGAGTCAATGTGCAGGGGTACGAGGTAGTAATGAGGCTATTTACAAGGAGTACCAGTACTGAGTCAATGTGCAGGGGTACGAGGTAGTAATGAGGCTATATACAAGGAGTACCGGTACTGAGTCAATGTGCAGTGGTACGAGGTAGTAATGAGGCTATATACAAGGAGTACCGGTACTGAGTCAATGTGCAGTGGTACGAGGTAGTAATGAGGCTATATACAAGGAGTACCGGTACTGAGTCAATGTGCAGTGGTACGAGGTAGTAATGAGGCTATATACAAGGAGTACCGGTACTGAGTCAATGTGCAGGGGTACGAGGTAGTAATGAGGCTATTTACAAGGAGTACCGGTACTGAGTCAATGTGCAGTGGTACGAGGTAGTAATGAGGCTATATACAAGGAGTACCGGTACTGAGTCAATGTGCAGTGGTACGAGGTAGTAATGAGGCTATATACAAGGAGTACCGGTACTGAGTCAATGTGCAGTGGTACGAGGTAGTAATGAGGCTATATACAAGGAGTACCGGTACTGAGTCAATGTGCAGGGGAACGAGGTAGTAATGAGGCTATTTACAAGGAGTACCGGTACTGAGTCAATGTGCAGTGGTACGAGGTAGTAATGAGGCTATATACAAGGAGTACAGGTACTGAGTCAATGTGCAGTGGTACGAGGTAGTTGAGGTAATTGAGATAATATGTACATAAAAGTGACTAGGCGATCAGGATAGATAATAAACAGATAAACAGCTGTCTGTAGTATGTGTGAATGTGTGGGTAGAGCCCAGTGAGTGTGTGGGTAGAGTCCAGTGAGTGTGTGGGTAGAGTCCAGTGAGTGTGTGGGTAGAGTCCAGTGAGTGTGTGGGTAGAGTCCAGTGAGTGTGTGGGTAGAGTCCAGTGAGTGTGTGGGTAGAGCCAGTGAGTGTGTGGGTAGAGTCCAGTGAGTGTGTGGGTAGAATCCAGTGAGTGTGTGGGTAGAGTCCAGTGAGTGTGTGCGTAGAGCCAGTGAATGTGTGTGCGCAGAGCCAGTGAATGTGTGGGTAGAGTCCAGTGAGTGTGTGTTGGACTGTCTATAGTATGTGTGAATGTGTTGGTAGAGTCCAGTGAGTGTGCATAGAGCCAGTGAATGTGTGGGTAGAGTCCAGTGAGTGTGTGTTGGACTGTCTGTAGTATGTGTGAATGTGTGGGTAGAGTCCAGTGAATGTGTGGGTAGAGTCCAGTGAGTGTGTGTTGGACTGTCTGTAGTATGTGTGAATGTGTGGGTAGAGTCCAGTGAATGTGTGGGTAGAGTCCAGTGAGTGTGTGTTGGACTGTCTGTAGTATGTGTGAATGTGTGGGTAGAGTCCAGTGAATGTGTGGGTAGAGTCCAGTGAATGTGTGGGTAGAGTCCAGTGAGTGTGTGGGTAGAGTCCAGTGAGTGTGTGGGTAGAGTCCAGTGAGTGTGTGTTGGACTGTCTGTAGTACGTGTGAATGTGTGGGTAGAGTCCAGTGAATGTGTGGGTAGAGTCCAGTGAGTGTGTGTTGGACTGTCTGTAGTATGTGTGAATGTGTGGGTAGAGTCCAGTGAGTGTGTGGGTAGAGTCCAGTGAATGTGTTGGTAGAGTCCAGTGAATGTGTTGGTAGAGTCCAGTGAGTGTGTTGGTAGAGTCCAGTGAGTGTGTGGGTAGAGTCCAGTGAGTGTGTGGGTAGAGTCCAGTGAGTGTGTGGGTAGAGTCCAGTGAGTGTGTGGGTAGAGTCCAGTGAGTGTGTGGGTAGAGTCCAGTGAGTGTGTGGGTAGAGTCCAGTGAGTGTGTGGGTAGAGTCCAGTGAGTGTGTGGGTAGAGTCCAGTGAGTGTGTGGGTAGAGTCCAGTGAGTGTGTGGGTAGAGTCCAGTGAGTGTGTTGGTAGAGTCCAGTGAGTGTGTTGGTAGAGTCCAGTGAGTGTGTTGGTAGAGTCCAGTGAATGTGTTTGTAGAGTCCAGTGAATGTGTTGATAGAGTCCAGTGAATGTGTTGGTAGAGTCCAGTGAGTGTGCATAGAGCCAGTGAATGTGTGGGTAGAGTCCAGTGAGTGTGTGTTGGACTGTCTGTAGTATGTGTGAATGTGTGGGTAGAGTCCAGTGAATGTGTGGGTAGAGTCCAGTGAATGTGTGGGTAGAGTCCAGTGAGTGTGTGGGTAGAGTCCAGTGAGTGTGTGGGTAGAGTCCAGTGAGTGTGTGTTGGACTGTCTGTAGTACGTGTGAATGTGTGGGTAGAGTCCAGTGAATGTGTGGGTAGAGTCCAGTGAGTGTGTGTTGGACTGTCTGTAGTATGTGTGAATGTGTGGGTAGAGTCCAGTGAGTGTGTGGGTAGAGTCCAGTGAATGTGTTGGTAGAGTCCAGTGAATGTGTTGGTAGAGTCCAGTGAGTGTGTTGGTAGAGTCCAGTGAGTGTGTGGGTAGAGTCCAGTGAGTGTGTGGGTAGAGTCCAGTGAGTGTGTGGGTAGAGTCCAGTGAGTGTGTGGGTAGAGTCCAGTGAGTGTGTGGGTAGAGTCCAGTGAGTGTGTGGGTAGAGTCCAGTGAGTGTGTGGGTAGAGTCCAGTGAGTGTGTGGGTAGAGTCCAGTGAGTGTGTGGGTAGAGTCCAGTGAGTGTGTGGGTAGAGTCCAGTGAGTGTGTTGGTAGAGTCCAGTGAGTGTGTTGGTAGAGTCCAGTGAATGTGTTTGTAGAGTCCAGTGAATGTGTTGGTAGAGTCCAGTGAATGTGTTGGTAGAGTCCAGTGAGTGTGCATAGAGCCAGTGAATGTGTGGGTAGAGTCCAGTGAGTGTGTGTTGGACTGTCTGTAGTATGTGTGAATGTGTGGGTAGAGTCCAGTGAATGTGTGGGTAGAGTCCAGTGAGTGTGTGTTGGACTGTCTGTAGTATGTGTGAATGTGTGGGTAGAGTCCAGTGAATGTGTGGGTAGAGTCCAGTGAGTGTGTGGGTAGAGTCCAGTGAGTGTTTGGGTAGAGTCCAGTGAGTGTGTGTTGGACTGTCTGTAGTATGTGTGAATGTGTGGGTAGAGTCCAGTGAATGTGTGGGTAGAGTCCAGTGAGTGTGTGGGTAGAGTCCAGTGAGTGTGTGGGTAGAGTCCAGTGAGTGTGTGTTGGACTGTCTGTAGTATGTGTGAATGTGTGGGTAGAGTCCAGTGAGTGTGTGGGTAGAGTCCAGTGAATGTGTGGGTAGAGTCCAGTGAGTGTGTTGGTAGAGTCCAGTGAGTGTGTTGGTAGAGTCCAGTGAATGTGTGGGTAGAGTCCAGTGAGTGTGTGTTGGACTGTCTGTAGTATGTGTGAATGTGTGGGTAGAGTCCAGTGAATGTGTGGGTAGAGTCCAGTGAGTGTGTGGGTAGAGTCCAGTGAGTGTGTGTTGGACTGTCTGTAGTATGTGTGAATGTGTGGGTAGAGTCCAGTGAGTGTGTGGGTAGAGTCCAGTGAATGTGTGGGTAGAGTCCAGTGAGTGTGTTGGTAGAGTCCAGTGAATGTGTTGGTAGAGTCCAGTGAATGTGTTGGTAGAGTCCAGTGAATGTGTGGGTAGAGTCCAGTGAGTGTGTGTTGGACTGTCTGTAGTATGTGTGAATGTGTGGGTAGAGTCCAGTGAGTGTGTGGGTAGAGTCCAGTGAGTGTGTGGGTAGAGTCCAGTGAGTGTGTTGGTAGAGTCCAGTGAGTGTGTTGGTAGAGTCCAGTGAATGTGTTTGTAGAGTCCAGTGAATGTGTTGGTAGAGTCCAGTGAATGTGTTGGTAGAGTCCAGTGAGTGTGCATAGAGCCAGTGAATGTGTGGGTAGAGTCCAGTGAGTGTGTGTTGGACTGTCTGTAGTATGTGTGAATGTGTGGGTAGAGTCCAGTGAATGTGTGGGTAGAGTCCAGTGAGTGTGTGTTGGACTGTCTGTAGTATGTGTGAATGTGTGGGTAGAGTCCAGTGAATGTGTGGGTAGAGTCCAGTGAGTGTGTGGGTAGAGTCCAGTGAGTGTTTGGGTAGAGTCCAGTGAGTGTGTGTTGGACTGTCTGTAGTATGTGTGAATGTGTGGGTAGAGTCCAGTGAATGTGTGGGTAGAGTCCAGTGAGTGTGTGTTGGACTGTCTGTAGTATGTGTGAATGTGTGGGTAGAGTCCAGTGAATGTGTGGGTAGAGTCCAGTGAGTGTGTGGGTAGAGTCCAGTGAGTGTGTGGGTAGAGTCCAGTGAGTGTGTGTTGGACTGTCTGTAGTATGTGTGAATGTGTGGGTAGAGTCCAGTGAGTGTGTGGGTAGAGTCCAGTGAATGTGTGGGTAGAGTCCAGTGAGTGTGTTGGTAGAGTCCAGTGAGTGTGTTGGTAGAGTCCAGTGAATGTGTGGGTAGAGTCCAGTGAGTGTGTGTTGGACTGTCTGTAGTATGTGTGAATGTGTGGGTAGAGTCCAGTGAATGTGTGGGTAGAGTCCAGTGAGTGTGTGGGTAGAGTCCAGTGAGTGTGTGTTGGACTGTCTGTAGTATGTGTGAATGTGTGGGTAGAGTCCAGTGAGTGTGTGGGTAGAGTCCAGTGAATGTGTGGGTAGAGTCCAGTGAGTGTGTTGGTAGAGTCCAGTGAATGTGTTGGTAGAGTCCAGTGAATGTGTTGGTAGAGTCCAGTGAATGTGTGGGTAGAGTCCAGTGAGTGTGTGTTGGACTGTCTGTAGTATGTGTGAATGTGTGGGTAGAGTCCAGTGAATGTGTGGGTAGAGTCTAGTGAGTGTGTGTTGGACTGTCTGTAGTATGTGTGAATGTGTGGGTAGAGTCCAGTGAATGTGTTGGTAGAGTCCAGTGAGTGTGCATAGAGCCAGTGAATGTGTGGGTAGAGTCCAGTGAGTGTGTGTTGGACTGTCTGTAGTATGTGTGAATGTGTGGGTAGAGTCCAGTGAATGTGTGGGTAGAGTCCAGTGAGTGTGTGTTGGACTGTCTGTAGTATGTGTGAATGTGTGGGTAGAGTCCAGTGAATGTGTGGGTAGAGTCCAGTGAGTGTGTGGGTAGAGTCCAGTGAGTGTTTGGGTAGAGTCCAGTGAGTGTGTGTTGGACTGTCTGTAGTATGTGTGAATGTGTGGGTAGAGTCCAGTGAATGTGTGGGTAGAGTCCAGTGAGTGTGTGGGTAGAGTCCAGTGAGTGTGTGGGTAGAGTCCAGTGAGTGTGTGTTGGACTGTCTGTAGTATGTGTGAATGTGTGGGTAGAGTCCAGTGAGTGTGTGGGTAGAGTCCAGTGAATGTGTGGGTAGAGTCCAGTGAGTGTGTTGGTAGAGTCCAGTGAGTGTGTTGGTAGAGTCCAGTGAATGTGTGGGTAGAGTCCAGTGAGTGTGTGTTGGACTGTCTGTAGTATGTGTGAATGTGTGGGTAGAGTCCAGTGAATGTGTGGGTAGAGTCCAGTGAGTGTGTGGGTAGAGTCCAGTGAGTGTGTGTTGGACTGTCTGTAGTATGTGTGAATGTGTGGGTAGAGTCCAGTGAGTGTGTGGGTAGAGTCCAGTGAATGTGTGGGTAGAGTCCAGTGAGTGTGTTGGTAGAGTCCAGTGAATGTGTTGGTAGAGTCCAGTGAATGTGTTGGTAGAGTCCAGTGAATGTGTGGGTAGAGTCCAGTGAGTGTGTGTTGGACTGTCTGTAGTATGTGTGAATGTGTGGGTAGAGTCCAGTGAGTGTGTGGGTAGAGTCCAGTGAGTGTGTGGGTAGAGTCCAGTGAGTGTGTTGGTAGAGTCCAGTGAGTGTGTTGGTAGAGTCCAGTGAATGTGTTTGTAGAGTCCAGTGAATGTGTTGGTAGAGTCCAGTGAATGTGTTGGTAGAGTCCAGTGAGTGTGCATAGAGCCAGTGAATGTGTGGGTAGAGTCCAGTGAGTGTGTGTTGGACTGTCTGTAGTATGTGTGAATGTGTGGGTAGAGTCCAGTGAATGTGTGGGTAGAGTCCAGTGAGTGTGTGTTGGACTGTCTGTAGTATGTGTGAATGTGTGGGTAGAGTCCAGTGAATGTGTGGGTAGAGTCCAGTGAGTGTGTGGGTAGAGTCCAGTGAGTGTTTGGGTAGAGTCCAGTGAGTGTGTGTTGGACTGTCTGTAGTATGTGTGAATGTGTGGGTAGAGTCCAGTGAATGTGTGGGTAGAGTCCAGTGAGTGTGTGTTGGACTGTCTGTAGTATGTGTGAATGTGTGGGTAGAGTCCAGTGAATGTGTGGGTAGAGTCCAGTGAGTGTGTGGGTAGAGTCCAGTGAGTGTGTGGGTAGAGTCCAGTGAGTGTGTGTTGGACTGTCTGTAGTATGTGTGAATGTGTGGGTAGAGTCCAGTGAGTGTGTGGGTAGAGTCCAGTGAATGTGTGGGTAGAGTCCAGTGAGTGTGTTGGTAGAGTCCAGTGAGTGTGTTGGTAGAGTCCAGTGAATGTGTGGGTAGAGTCCAGTGAGTGTGTGTTGGACTGTCTGTAGTATGTGTGAATGTGTGGGTAGAGTCCAGTGAATGTGTGGGTAGAGTCCAGTGAGTGTGTGGGTAGAGTCCAGTGAGTGTGTGTTGGACTGTCTGTAGTATGTGTGAATGTGTGGGTAGAGTCCAGTGAGTGTGTGGGTAGAGTCCAGTGAATGTGTGGGTAGAGTCCAGTGAGTGTGTTGGTAGAGTCCAGTGAATGTGTTGGTAGAGTCCAGTGAATGTGTTGGTAGAGTCCAGTGAATGTGTGGGTAGAGTCCAGTGAGTGTGTGTTGGACTGTCTGTAGTATGTGTGAATGTGTGGGTAGAGTCCAGTGAATGTGTGGGTAGAGTCTAGTGAGTGTGTGTTGGACTGTCTGTAGTATGTGTGAATGTGTGGGTAGAGTCCAGTGAATGTGTGGGTAGAGTCCAGTGAGTGTGTGTTGGACTGTCTGTAGTGTGTGTGAATGTGTGGGTAGAGTCCAGTGAATGTGTGGGTAGAGTCCAGTGAGTGTGTGTTGGACTGTCTGTAGTATGTGATAATGTGTGGGTAGAGTCCAGTGAGTGTGTGGGTAGAGTCCAGTGAGTGTGTGGGTAGAGTCCAGTGAGTGTGTGGGTAGAGTCCAGTGAGTGTGTGGGTAGAGTCCAGTGATTGTGTGGGTAGAGTCCAGTGAATGTGTGGGTAGAGTCCAGTGAGTGTGTTGGTAGAGTCCAGTGAGTGTGTTGGTAGAGTCCAGTGAGTGTTTTGGTAGAGTCCAGTGAATGTGTTGGTAGAGTCCAGTGAATGTGTTGGTAGAGTCCAGTGAGTTTGTTGGTAGAGTCCAGTGAGTGTGTGGGTAGAGTCCAGTGAGTGTGTGGGTAGAGTCCAGTGAGTGTGTGGGTAGAGTCCAGTGAGTGTGTGGGTAGAGTCCAGTGAGTGTGTGGGTAGAGTCCAGTGAGTGTGTGGGTAGAGTCCAGTGAGTGTGTGGGTAGAGTCCAGTGAATGTGTGGGTAGAGTCCAGTGAGTGTGTTGGTAGAGTCCAGTGAGTGTGTTGGTAGAGTCCAGTGAATGTGTTGGTATAGTCCAGTGAATGTGTTGGTAGAGTCCAGTGAATGTGTTGGTAGAGTCCAGTGAATGTGTTGGTAGAGTCCAGTGAGTGTGCATAGAGCCAGTGAATGTGTGGGTAGAGTCCAGTGAGTGTGTGTTGGACTGTCTGAAGTATGTGTGAATGTGTGGGTAGAGTCCAGTGAGTGTGTGGGTAGAGTCCAGTGAATGTGTGGGTAGAGTCCAGTGAGTTTGTTGGTAGAGTCCAGTGAGTGTTTTGGTAGAGTCCAGTGAATGTGTTGGTAGAGTCCAGTGAATGTGTTGGTAGAGTCCAGTGAATGTGTTGGTAGAGTCCAGTGAGTGTGCATAGAGCCAGTGAATGTGTGGGTAGAGTCCAGTGAGTGTGTGTTGGACTGTCTGTAGTATGTGTGAATGTGTGGGTAGAGTCCAGTGAATGTGTGGGTAGAGTCCAGTGAGTGTGTGTTGGACTGTCTGTAGAATGTGTGAATGTGTGGGTAGAGTCCAGTGAATGTGTGGGTAGAGTCCAGTGAGTGTGTGGGTAGAGTCCAGTGAATGTGTGGGTAGAGTCCAGTGAGTGTGTGTTGGACTGTCTGTAGTATGTGTGAATGTGTGGGTAGAGTCCAGTGAATGTGTGGGTAGAGTCCAGTGAGTGTGTGTTGGACCGTCTGTAGTATGTGTGAATGTGTGGGTAGAGTCCAGTGAATGTGTGGGTAGAGTCCAGTGAGTGTGTGGGTAGAGTCCAGTGAGTGTGTGGGTAGAGTCCAGTGAATGTGTGGGTAGAGTCCAGTGAGTGTGTTGGTAGAGTCCAGTGAGTGTGTTGGTAGAGTCCAGTGAATGTGTTGGTAGAGTCCAGTGAATGTGTTGGTAGAGTCCAGTGAGTGTGTTGGTAGAGTCCAGTGAGTGTGTGAGTAGAGTCCAGTGAGTGTGTGGGTAGAGTCCAGTGAGTGTGTGGGTAGAGTCCAGTGAGTGTGTGTTGGACTGTCTGTAGTATGTGTGAATGTGTGGGTAGAGTCCAGTGAATGTGTGGGTAGAGTCCAGTGAGTGTGTGTTGGACTGTCTGTAGTATGTGTGAATGTGTGGGTAGAGTCCAGTGAATGTGTGGGTAGAGTCCAGTGAGTGTGTGGGTAGAGTCCAGTGAGTGTGTGGGTAGAGTCCAGTGAGTGTGTGTTGGACTGTCTGTAGTATGTGTGAATGTGTGGGTAGAGTCCAGTGAGTTTGTGGGTAGAGTCCAGTGAATGTGTGGGTAGAGTCCAGTGAGTGTGTGTTGGACTGTCTGTAGTATGTGTGAATGTGTGGGTAGAGTCCAGTGAATGTGTGGGTAGAGTCCAGTGAGTGTGTGGGTAGAGTCCAGTGAGTGTGTGGGTAGAGTCCAGTGAGTGTGTGTTGGACTGTCTGTAGTATGTGTGAATGTGTGGGTAGAGTCCAGTGAGTGTGTGGGTAGAGTCCAGTGAATGTGTGGGTAGAGTCCAGTGAGTGTGTGTTGGACTGTCTGTAGTATGTGTGAATGTGTGGGTAGAGTCCAGTGAGTGTGTGGGTAGAGTCCAGTGAGTGTGTGGGTAGAGTCCAGTGAGTGTGTGTTGGACTGTCTGTAGTATGTGTGAATGTGTGGGTAGAGTCCAGTGAATGTGTGGGTAGAGTCCAGTGAGTGTGTGTTGGACTGTCTGTAGTATGTGTGAATGTGTGGGTAGAGTCCAGTGAATGTGTGGGTAGAGTCCAGTGAGTGTGTGGGTAGAGTCCAGTGAGTGTGTGTTGGACTGTCTGTAGTATGTGTGAATGTGTGGGTAGAGTCCAGTGAGTTTGTGGGTAGAGTCCAGTGAATGTGTGGGTAGAGTCCAGTGAGTGTGTGTTGGACTGTCTGTAGTATGTGTGAATGTGTGGGTAGAGTCCAGTGAATGTGTGGGTAGAGTCCAGTGAGTGTGTGGGTAGAGTCCAGTGAGTGTGTGGGTAGAGTCCAGTGAGTGTGTGTTGGACTGTCTGTAGTATGTGTGAATGTGTGGGTAGAGTCCAGTGAGTGTGTGGGTAGAGTCCAGTGAATGTGTGTTGGACTGTCTGTAGTATGTGTGAATGTGTGGGTAGAGTCCAGTGAATGTGTGGGTAGAGTCCAGTGAGTGTGTGGGTAGAGTCCAGTGAGTGTGTGGGTAGAGTCCAGTGAGTGTGTGTTGGACTGTCTGTAGTATGTGTGAATGTGTGGGTAGAGTCCAGTGAATGTGTGGGTAGAGTCCAGTGAGTGTGTGGGTAGAGTCCAGTGAGTGTGTGGGTAGAGTCCAGTGAGTGTGTGTTGGACTGTCTGTAGTATGTGTGAATGTGTGGGTAGAGTCCAGTGAGTGTGTGGGTAGAGTCCAGTGAATGTGTGGGTAGAGTCCAGTGAGTGTGTTGGTACAGTCCAGTGAGTGTGTTGGTAGAGTCCAGTGAATGTGTTGGTAGAGTCCAGTGAATGTGTTGGTAGAGTCCAGTGAGTGTGTTGGTAGAGTCCAGTGAGTGTGTGGGTAGAGTCCAGTGAGTGTGTGGGTAGAGTCCAGTGAGTGTGTGGGTAGAGTCCAGTGAGTGTGTGGGTAGAGTCCAGTGAGTGTGTGTTGGACTGTCTGTAGTATGTGTGAATGTGTGGGTAGAGTCCAGTGAATGTGTGGGTAGAGTCCAGTGAGTGTGTGTTGGACTGTCTGTAGTATGTGTGAATGTGTGGGTAGAGTCCAGTGAATGTGTGGGTAGAGTCCAGTGAGTGTGTGGGTAGAGTCCAGTGAGTGTGTTGGTAGAGTCCAGTGAATGTGTTGGTAGAGTCCAGTGAATGTGTTGGTAGAGTCCAGTGAGTGTGTGGGTAGAGTCCAGTGAGTGTGTGGGTAGAGTCCAGTGAGTGTGTGGGTAGAGTCCAGTGAGTGTGTGGGTAGAGTCCAGTGAGTGTGTGGGTAGAGTCCAGTGAGTGTGTGGGTAGAGTCCAGTGAGTGTGTGGGTAGAGTCCAGTGAATGTGTGGGTAGAGTCCAGTGAGTGTGTTGGTAGAGTCCAGTGAGTGTGTTGGTAGAGTCCAGTGAATGTGTTGGTATAGTCCAGTGAATGTGTTGGTAGAGTCCAGTGAATGTGTTGGTAGAGTCCAGTGAATGTGTTGGTAGAGTCCAGTGAGTGTGCATAGAGCCAGTGAATGTGTGGGTAGAGTCCAGTGAGTGTGTGTTGGACTGTCTGTAGTATGTGTGAATGTGTGGGTAGAGTCCAGTGAATGTGTGGGTAGAGTCCAGTGAGTTTGTTGGTAGAGTCCAGTGAGTGTTTTGGTAGAGTCCAGTGAATGTGTTGGTAGAGTCCAGTGAATGTGTTGGTAGAGTCCAGTGAATGTGTTGGTAGAGTCCAGTGAGTGTGCATAGAGCCAGTGAATGTGTGGGTAGAGTCCAGTGAGTGTGTGTTGGACTGTCTGTAGTATGTGTGAATGTGTGGGTAGAGTCCAGTGAATGTGTGGGTAGAGTCCAGTGAGTGTGTGTTGGACTGTCTGTAGAATGTGTGAATGTGTGGGTAGAGTCCAGTGAATGTGTGGGTAGAGTCCAGTGAGTGTGTGGGTAGATTCCAGTGAATGTGTGGGTAGAGTCCAGTGAGTGTGTGTTGGACTGTCTGTAGTATGTGTGAATGTGTGGGTAGAGTCCAGTGAATGTGTGGGTAGAGTCCAGTGAGTGTGTGGGTAGAGTCCAGTGAGTGTGTGGGTAGAGTCCAGTGAGTGTGTGTTGGACTGTCTGTAGTATGTGTGAATGTGTGGGTAGAGTCCAGTGAGTGTGTGGGTAGAGTCCAGTGAGTGTGTGTTGGACTGTCTGTAGTATTTGTGAATGTGTGGGTAGAGTCCAGTGAATGTGTGGGTAGAGTCCAGTGAGTGTGTGGGTAGAGTCCAGTGAGTGTGTGGGTAGAGTCCAGTGAGTGTGTGTTGGACTGTCTGTAGTATGTGTGAATGTGTGGGTAGAGTCCAGTGAGTGTGTGGGTAGAGTCCAGTGAATGTGTGGGTAGAGTCCAGTGAGTGTGTTGGTACAGTCCAGTGAGTGTGTTGGTAGAGTCCAGTGAATGTGTTGGTAGAGTCCAGTGAATGTGTTGGTAGAGTCCAGTGAGTGTGTTGGTAGAGTCCAGTGAGTGTGTGGGTAGAGTCCAGTGAGTGTGTGGGTAGAGTCCAGTGAGTGTGTGGGTAGAGTCCAGTGAGTGTGTGGGTAGAGTCCAGTGAGTGTGTGTTGGACTGTCTGTAGTATGTGTGAATGTGTGGGTAGAGTCCAGTGAATGTGTGGGTAGAGTCCAGTGAGTGTGTGTTGGACTGTCTGTAGTATGTGTGAATGTGTGGGTAGAGTCCAGTGAATGTGTGGGTAGAGTCCAGTGAGTGTGTGGGTAGAGTCCAGTGAGTGTGTGGGTAGAGTCCAGTGAGTGTGTGTTGGACTGTCTGTAGTATGTGTGAATGTGTGGGTAGAGTCCAGTGAGTTTGTGGGTAGAGTCCAGTGAATGTGTGGGTAGAGTCCAGTGAGTGTGTGTTGGACTGTCTGTAGTATGTGTGAATGTGTGGGTAGAGTCCAGTGAATGTGTGGGTAGAGTCCAGTGAGTGTGTGGGTAGAGTCCAGTGAGTGTGTGGGTAGAGTCCAGTGAGTGTGTGTTGGACTGTCTGTAGTATGTGTGAATGTGTGGGTAGAGTCCAGTGAGTGTGTGGGTAGAGTCCAGTGAATGTGTGGGTAGAGTCCAGTGAGTGTGTGTTGGACTGTCTGTAGTATGTGTGAATGTGTGGGTAGAGTCCAGTGAATGTGTGGGTAGAGTCCAGTGAGTGTGTGTTGGACTGTCTGTAGTATGTGTGAATGTGTGGGTAGAGTCCAGTGAATGTGTGGGTAGAGTCCAGTGAGTGTGTGGGTAGAGTCCAGTGAGTGTGTGGGTAGAGTCCAGTGAGTGTGTGTTGGACTGTCTGTAGTATGTGTGAATGTGTGGGTAGAGTCCAGTGAGTTTGTGGGTAGAGTCCAGTGAATGTGTGGGTAGAGTCCAGTGAGTGTGTGTTGGACTGTCTGTAGTATGTGTGAATGTGTGGGTAGAGTCCAGTGAATGTGTGGGTAGAGTCCAGTGAGTGTGTGGGTAGAGTCCAGTGAGTGTGTGGGTAGAGTCCAGTGAGTGTGTGTTGGACTGTCTGTAGTATGTGTGAATGTGTGGGTAGAGTCCAGTGAATGTGTGGGTAGAGTCCAGTGAATGTGTGGGTAGAGTCCAGTGAGTGTGTTGGTACAGTCCAGTGAGTGTGTTGGTAGAGTCCAGTGAATGTGTTGGTAGAGTCCAGTGAATGTGTTGGTAGAGTCCAGTGAGTGTGTTGGTAGAGTCCAGTGAGTGTGTGGGTAGAGTCCAGTGAGTGTGTGGGTAGAGTCCAGTGAGTGTGTGGGTAGAGTCCAGTGAGTGTGTGGGTAGAGTCCAGTGAGTGTGTGTTGGACTGTCTGTAGTATGTGTGAATGTGTGGGTAGAGTCCAGTGAATGTGTGGGTAGAGTCCAGTGAGTGTGTGTTGGACTGTCTGTAGTATGTGTGAATGTGTGGGTAGAGTCCAGTGAATGTGTGGGTAGAGTCCAGTGAGTGTGTGGGTAGAGTCCAGTGAGTGTGTGGGTAGAGTCCAGTGAGTGTGTGTTGGACTGTCTGTAGTATGTGTGAATGTGTGGGTAGAGTCCAGTGAGTTTGTGGGTAGAGTCCAGTGAATGTGTGGGTAGAGTCCAGTGAGTGTGTGTTGGACTGTCTGTAGTATGTGTGAATGTGTGGGTAGAGTCCAGTGAATGTGTGGGTAGAGTCCAGTGAGTGTGTGGGTAGAGTCCAGTGAGTGTGTGGGTAGAGTCCAGTGAGTGTGTGTTGGACTGTCTGTAGTATGTGTGAATGTGTGGGTAGAGTCCAGTGAGTGTGTGGGTAGAGTCCAGTGAATGTGTGGGTAGAGTCCAGTGAGTGTGTGTTGGACTGTCTGTAGTATGTGTGAATGTGTGGGTAGAGTCCAGTGAATGTGTGGGTAGAGTCCAGTGAGTGTGTGTTGGACTGTCTGTAGTATGTGTGAATGTGTGGGTAGAGTCCAGTGAATGTGTGGGTAGAGTCCAGTGAGTGTGTGGGTAGAGTCCAGTGAGTGTGTGGGTAGAGTCCAGTGAGTGTGTGTTGGACTGTCTGTAGTATGTGTGAATGTGTGGGTAGAGTCCAGTGAGTTTGTGGGTAGAGTCCAGTGAATGTGTGGGTAGAGTCCAGTGAGTGTGTGTTGGACTGTCTGTAGTATGTGTGAATGTGTGGGTAGAGTCCAGTGAATGTGTGGGTAGAGTCCAGTGAGTGTGTGGGTAGAGTCCAGTGAGTGTGTGGGTAGAGTCCAGTGAGTGTGTGTTGGACTGTCTGTAGTATGTGTGAATGTGTGGGTAGAGTCCAGTGAATGTGTGGGTAGAGTCCAGTGAATGTGTGGGTAGAGTCCAGTGAGTGTGTGTTGGACTGTCTGTAGTATGTGTGAATGTGTGGGTAGAGTCCAGTGAATGTGTGGGTAGAGTCCAGTGAGTGTGTGGGTAGAGTCCAGTGAGTGTGTGGGTAGAGTCCAGTGAGTGTGTGTTGGACTGTCTGTAGTATGTGTGAATGTGTGGGTAGAGTCCAGTGAATGTGTGGGTAGAGTCCAGTGAGTGTGTGGGTAGAGTCCAGTGAGTGTGTGGGTAGAGTCCAGTGAGTGTGTGTTGGACTGTCTGTAGTATGTGTGAATGTGTGGGTAGAGTCCAGTGAATGTGTGGGTAGAGTCCAGTGAGTGTGTGGGTAGAGTCCAGTGAGTGTGTGGGTAGAGTCCAGTGAGTGTGTGTTGGACTGTCTGTAGTATGTGTGAATGTGTGGGTAGAGTCCAGTGAGTGTGTGGGTAGAGTCCAGTGAATGTGTGGGTAGAGTCCAGTGAGTGTGTGTTGGACTGTCTGTAGTATGTGTGAATGTGTGGGTAGAGTCCAGTGAATGTGTGGGTAGAGTCCAGTGAGTGTGTGTTGGACTGTCTGTAGTATGTGTGAATGTGTGGGTAGAGTCCAGTGAATGTGTGGGTAGAGTCCAGTGAGTGTGTGGGTAGAGTCCAGTGAGTGTGTGGGTAGAGTCCAGTGAGTGTGTGTTGGACTGTCTGTAGTATGTGTGAATGTGTGGGTAGAGTCCAGTGAGTTTGTGGGTAGAGTCCAGTGAATGTGTGGGTAGAGTCCAGTGAGTGTGTGTTGGACTGTCTGTAGTATGTGTGAATGTGTGGGTAGAGTCCAGTGAATGTGTGGGTAGAGTCCAGTGAGTGTGTGGGTAGAGTCCAGTGAGTGTGTGGGTAGAGTCCAGTGAGTGTGTGTTGGACTGTCTGTAGTATGTGTGAATGTGTGGGTAGAGTCCAGTGAATGTGTGGGTAGAGTCCAGTGAATGTGTGGGTAGAGTCCAGTGAGTGTGTTGGTACAGTCCAGTGAGTGTGTTGGTAGAGTCCAGTGAATGTGTTGGTAGAGTCCAGTGAATGTGTTGGTAGAGTCCAGTGAGTGTGTTGGTAGAGTCCAGTGAGTGTGTGGGTAGAGTCCAGTGAGTGTGTGGGTAGAGTCCAGTGAGTGTGTGGGTAGAGTCCAGTGAGTGTGTGGGTAGAGTCCAGTGAGTGTGTGTTGGACTGTCTGTAGTATGTGTGAATGTGTGGGTAGAGTCCAGTGAATGTGTGGGTAGAGTCCAGTGAGTGTGTGTTGGACTGTCTGTAGTATGTGTGAATGTGTGGGTAGAGTCCAGTGAATGTGTGGGTAGAGTCCAGTGAGTGTGTGGGTAGAGTCCAGTGAGTGTGTGGGTAGAGTCCAGTGAGTGTGTGTTGGACTGTCTGTAGTATGTGTGAATGTGTGGGTAGAGTCCAGTGAGTTTGTGGGTAGAGTCCAGTGAATGTGTGGGTAGAGTCCAGTGAGTGTGTGTTGGACTGTCTGTAGTATGTGTGAATGTGTGGGTAGAGTCCAGTGAATGTGTGGGTAGAGTCCAGTGAGTGTGTGGGTAGAGTCCAGTGAGTGTGTGGGTAGAGTCCAGTGAGTGTGTGTTGGACTGTCTGTAGTATGTGTGAATGTGTGGGTAGAGTCCAGTGAGTGTGTGGGTAGAGTCCAGTGAATGTGTGGGTAGAGTCCAGTGAGTGTGTGTTGGACTGTCTGTAGTATGTGTGAATGTGTGGGTAGAGTCCAGTGAATGTGTGGGTAGAGTCCAGTGAGTGTGTGTTGGACTGTCTGTAGTATGTGTGAATGTGTGGGTAGAGTCCAGTGAATGTGTGGGTAGAGTCCAGTGAGTGTGTGGGTAGAGTCCAGTGAGTGTGTGGGTAGAGTCCAGTGAGTGTGTGTTGGACTGTCTGTAGTATGTGTGAATGTGTGGGTAGAGTCCAGTGAGTTTGTGGGTAGAGTCCAGTGAATGTGTGGGTAGAGTCCAGTGAGTGTGTGTTGGACTGTCTGTAGTATGTGTGAATGTGTGGGTAGAGTCCAGTGAATGTGTGGGTAGAGTCCAGTGAGTGTGTGGGTAGAGTCCAGTGAGTGTGTGGGTAGAGTCCAGTGAGTGTGTGTTGGACTGTCTGTAGTATGTGTGAATGTGTGGGTAGAGTCCAGTGAATGTGTGGGTAGAGTCCAGTGAATGTGTGGGTAGAGTCCAGTGAGTGTGTGTTGGACTGTCTGTAGTATGTGTGAATGTGTGGGTAGAGTCCAGTGAATGTGTGGGTAGAGTCCAGTGAGTGTGTGGGTAGAGTCCAGTGAGTGTGTGTTGGACTGTCTGTAGTATGTGTGAATGTGTGGGTAGAGTCCAGTGAATGTGTGGGTAGAGTCCAGTGAGTGTGTGGGTAGAGTCCAGTGAGTGTGTGGGTAGAGTCCAGTGAGTGTGTGTTGGACTGTCTGTAGTATGTGTGAATGTGTGGGTAGAGTCCAGTGAGTGTGTGGGTAGAGTCCAGTGAATGTGTGGGTAGAGTCCAGTGAGTGTGTTGGTACAGTCCAGTGAGTGTGTTGGTAGAGTCCAGTGAATGTGTTGGTAGAGTCCAGTGAATGTGTTGGTAGAGTCCAGTGAGTGTGTTGGTAGAGTCCAGTGAGTGTGTGGGTAGAGTCCAGTGAGTGTGTGGGTAGAGTCCAGTGAGTGTGTGGGTAGAGTCCAGTGAGTGTGTGGGTAGAGTCCAGTGAGTGTGTGTTGGACTGTCTGTAGTATGTGTGAATGTGTGGGTAGAGTCCAGTGAATGTGTGGGTAGAGTCCAGTGAGTGTGTGTTGGACTGTCTGTAGTATGTGTGAATGTGTGGGTAGAGTCCAGTGAATGTGTGGGTAGAGTCCAGTGAGTGTGTGGGTAGAGTCCAGTGAGTGTGTGGGTAGAGTCCAGTGAGTGTGTGTTGGACTGTCTGTAGTATGTGTGAATGTGTGGGTAGAGTCCAGTGAGTTTGTGGGTAGAGTCCAGTGAATGTGTGGGTAGAGTCCAGTGAGTGTGTGTTGGACTGTCTGTAGTATGTGTGAATGTGTGGGTAGAGTCCAGTGAATGTGTGGGTAGAGTCCAGTGAGTGTGTGGGTAGAGTCCAGTGAGTGTGTGGGTAGAGTCCAGTGAGTTTGTGTTGGACTGTCTGTAGTATGTGTGAATGTGTGGGTAGAGTCCAGTGAGTGTGTGGGTAGAGTCCAGTGAATGTGTGGGTAGAGTCCAGTGAGTGTGTGGGTAGAGTCCAGTGAATGTGTGGGTAGAGTCCAGTGAGTGTGTGTTGGACTGTCTGTAGTATGTGTGAATGTGTGGGTAGAGTCCAGTGAATGTGTGGGTAGAGTCCAGTGAGTGTGTGGGTAGAGTCCAGTGAGTGTGTGGGTAGAGTCCAGTGAGTGTGTGTTGGACTGTCTGTAGTATGTGTGAATGTGTGGGTAGAGTCCAGTGAGTGTGTGGGTAGAGTCCAGTGAATGTGTGGGTAGAGTCCAGTGAGTGTGTTGGTAGAGTCCAGTGAGTGTGTTGGTAGAGTCCAGTGAATGTGTTGGTAGAGTCCAGTGAATATGTTGGTAGAGTCCAGTGAGTGTGTTGGTAGAGTCCAGTGAGTGTGTTGGTAGAGTCCAGTGAATGTGTTGGTAGAGTCCAGTGAATGTGTTGGTAGAGTCCAGTGAATGTGTTGGTAGAGTCCAGTGAATGTGTTGGTAGAGTCCAGTGAGTGTGTGGGTAGAGTCCAGTGAATGTGTTGGTAGAGTCCAGTGAATGTGTTGGTAGAGTCCAGTGAGTGTGTGGGTAGAGTCCAGTGAGTGTGTTGGTAGAGTCCAGTGAGTGTGTGGGTAGAGTCCAGTGAGTGTGTGGGTAGAGTCCAGTGAGTGTGTTGGTAGAGTCCAGTGAGTGTGTGGGTAGAGTCCAGTGAGTGTGTGGGTAGAGTCCAGTGAGTGTGTGGGTAGAGTCCAGTGAATGTGTTGGTAGAGTCCAGTGAGTGTGTGGGTAGAGTCCAGTGAGTGTGTGGGTAGAGTCCAGTGAATGTGTTGGTAGAGTCCAGTGAGTGTGCGTTGTTGCTCTGCCCTTAATGATGGGTCGCCACTGATAGCACCTCACAATCATCACAACATAGCTGGCACTGATACTATCCTCTTTTACCAGCTCACCAAATCTTTCCCAAACATTAGGCTACTTTTCTGTTCCTCCCTACTCTCTATTTTCAACTGTCCATTTTACAGCTTTTGTTTTACTGAATTAAACTCCGACATTGTCCTTTTTGATTCCCGAAAGCATTCAGCGATTGTTATGTAGCCTAGTTGGCACACTTGGCACGAGGTACAGTTCTGGTCCTAAAGTGTCCTTACCCACTAATTAATGCCAGATTGCCTAAAATAATGAAAGAAAAACCTCAATAAATTGAATAAATTTCACAAGAATTATAGATTTATGGATTTTCTAAGGTATTGTTTTGTCTTTATTCAACCCGTCCGTCACCCACCCGCCTTTCATCCATACAATATTACATGACCCTAAACCCACTTGCTTTGAGGATATAACCACGGGTACTGCAGGTTATGAGTCAACCCGCCCACTAGTGTACAAACTGACACTATGCCCTCATAATAAATACTGTAGCTCCACTGGAATTAGTAGTGGAATCAATCACTGTAATGACTGCAGAACTTGGCCTACTGAAGGCATTTAAGAATAAAGGGCAGTTGCAACTAGGCCTAGATTATTGTATAGATGAACACAAACAAAATTCAAATAATTTCTCGCCATGATAGACATATTGACATGGCTTCAAATAAAATCACGATATTTTAAAGCTTTAATGATATAAAGTCTTGGCCTGTCTGCCAAGTCTGAAAAATGGACAACAAAAAACTCTTAAAAGGCTTCCTCCTGCTACAAGGCCTTCAAGGAAAGTCAGGAAGTTCAGATGAGGTCATTTATATTGTGTATTTATATTTATTAGGGATCCCCATTAGCTCTTCCTGGGATCCAAACACCTTAAGGCACTTACATCACACATAAAACAAAAAATAAAACAGTACAGAACGGGATGGTGGCTGACCAGCTGCCTTAGTCGATGAATGGGACATTGAGTGAAACTACTATGAGCAGCGTCAAAGATTACTGGTGAGAACATCCAATGTCTGGCCGAATTCCAGAAAAGGTGAGGAGCTGGGCTGTCATACGAGAAGACGCCCTAGGGCTTTCACTGGTGCTGGTTCAGCAGAGTGGTCGGGTCTCACTGGAGGAGCCTGTTAGTTGGAGCAGAGAGGATTTTCTTAAAATGGCGTAATGACAGAAGCCGCTGTCCATCTCTCTAATGCTGGACCTAGGGCCACTTCTACCTACACAAGCAACCAATGGAGAAGTAGTGAAATGGTAATTTTGTCAAGAAGGTTTATGGTAGAGAAATAGGCTTTACTTCAACGAACAGGATGAAGTATGAATGAGAGCCATGTTGGTGTGATTCATTTTCACTCCTCTCTCTCTCCCTGGGATCCATTCAAATGTTTTGCTGCTAATGCTTAGCTGATCATGTATGTTCTTGAAAGAAACTGCTTCAGAGCATCAGTGTGAGAGAGCGTTCCTTTCGTTTGATTCCACTGTAGAGTAGAGTTCAAATTTGATTCAGTTTCTTTCTCTATCTACACAAACACACACAAGCACAACAAACAAACAAACGCATGCATTCACACAAATACAAGCAGGCACAAACGCACATAGCAGGACACAGACAGAAATCATGTGCAGTATGGTCAACCGTTCCTTTATTTTAGTGTCAGCAGCCTCACAAAAAGTCCTTGTGTCTGGTGAAGCAATCACTTGCTTCCTCCCTGCCGTAATTTAAGTCATCATCCCGTTAGGCGGTCAAATGACTGTGTGTGGAGCAGGACACAGAATGATTAATTTCTCTACAGTCTAACGTCTCAAAGTCACTTTGTGTGCAACATTACAGCTCAGTCAACCAGGTGTGTTTTGTGCCTGTTTTGCACCTATTTTATGTTATATTACCGATAGAGTTGAAAGTTCATGGGCATTATCACATTTCATGTCTTCCTACATATTTCAACATCTGTTCCTCTGGGTAGGGTTTTGGGTTAGGCACAAATAAACCTGGACCCTAACCAAACAACCCTAACCCTAAACCTAATCTTAAACCTGATCTTAACTATGACTTGGCATGCTATGTACACACAAGTGCAACAGTGACAAAATTGTATTTTTTTCATGTAAACATTATCCTCCAAATTGGTTATTAGCAATCATAACCATTTTAATTCAAGTCCATGCAAAGAAAAATACAGGACAATGATTGGTATATTGTAGGTCAAAATAGAAAGTCTATATACTTTGTAGCAATTTACTCCAGAACAATAAACGTGTAGCATGAAAAAACACATTAATTCATTGTCCCCTAACCCGGACAACGCTGGGCCAACTGTGCTCCGCCCGGCCAAACCCTCCCCTAACCCGGACAATGCTGGGCCAACTGTGCTCCGCCCGGCCAAACCCTCCCCTAACCCGGACAACGCTGGGCCAACTGTGCTCCTCCCGGCCAAACCCTCCCCTAACCCGGACAACGCTGGGCCAATTGTGCTCCGCCCGGCCAACTGAGCAATTGGGGCAGAAGGGCCTTGGTCACTCTAACAGATGGAAGAACCTTCCAGAAGGACAATCATCTCTGCAGCAATCCACCTTTTCCACGGTGAGTGTGCAGGGGACGAGGCGCAGACCGAGAGGACTGTGCGAACATGTTTTATTCACAGATAAAACACTAACAAAAACAAGAAACGTATATAACACCGTGGCGTGAGTACTTACATAGACAGCCAAGCACGAACAATGATCCACACGCAGGTGGATGTGCGGTGCACATAAATAGAATCCCCAATTAGAGACAACTCAGGACAGCTGTCTCTAATTGGGGATCACCAATAACCCAACCCTGGGTGTAAGGACCTGACCATGGCCATCCCAGTCCCCCTAGAGGGAGTCAGGGATCTGGCCTCAGTCAGGCCCTTATACCTTTATATTGGAATTGCCAGACGGAAGCCACTCCTCAGTAAAAGGCACATGACAGCCCGCTTGTAGTTTGCCAAAAGGCACCTAAAGGACTCTCAGACCATGAGAGACAAGATTCCCTGAATGCTAAGCGTCACGTCTGGAGGAAACCTGACATCATCCCTATGGTGAAGCATGGTGGTGGCAGCATCATGCTGTGGGGTTGTTTTTCAGCGGCAGGGACTGGGAGAATAGTCAGGATCAAGGGAAAGATGAACGGAGCAAAGTACAAAGAGATCCTTGAAGAGAACCTGCTTCAGAGCGCTCAGGACCTCAGACTGGGGGCGAAAGTTCACCTTATCACAGGACAACGACCCTAAGCACACAGCCAAGACAACGCATGAGTGGCTTTGGGACAAGTCTCTGAATGTCCTTGAGTGGCCCAGCCTGAGCCCGAAAAAAAAAAAAAAAAAAAGTTTTTGCTTTGTCATTACGGGGTATTGTGTGTAGATTGATGAGAACAATGTTTATTTAATCCATTTTAGAATAAGGCTGTAATATAACAAATTGTGGAAAAAGTCAAGGGGTCTGAATACTTTCCAAAGGCACTGTACATTACCTGAATTTCGAATGAACCAAATATGCTAGCTGTGAATATTCAAATTATGTTCAGTGTACAGAAATGTCATAGTTTTGATGTAGAGTAAATTGAATGATTGCAATATATGCAATAAAGCATGTACTTAATTAATAATGAATTATTATAAATTATTATAAATTCATGTGAAATTATATTTTGGTTGCATATCCTGATTTACATTTATTTCATTATTATGTAAAGCTTCTATAAATGGCTTGTAACTGTATTAAATGGCTTGCAACTGTATTAAATGGCTTGTAACTGTATTAAATGGCTTGTAACTTGTAACCTCCGTGGGTTGCCACCTTGCCATGTTGGAGAAGCCTGTGAGTGCCAAATATCCCTAGAACTTTGTCATCTGGAGTATTTTATTTATTTGGTAGGGTCACCTATGACGAAAAGGTCCAGGGGAAGGTTCCAGACAAAGCACGATCTTTAGAGATGAGTCCTGCCGGTCCCAAGCCCGGACAAAAGAAAAGGGTTGGACTTAGGGCTAGCGTCCTACCTCCGGAAAACCGGACTAATGGACCAGGACACTGGATTAATGATGGATGTGGGCCAACCTGCAAAGAAGCCCTGAAAATGGATCTCATGACACCCAAAATGGATCTCATGACACCCAAAATGGATCTCATGACACCCAAAATGGATCTCATGACACCCAAAATGGATCTCATGACACCCAAAATGCATATCAAAGTTGTAAGCTGGAATGTAAGGACCCTGCGTTAACCAGGTAGGACAGTTGAGAACAACTTCTCATTTACAACTGTGACCTGGACAAGACAAAGCAAAGCAGTGCGACAAAAAACAACAGAGTTACACAGTAAACAAACGTACAGTCAATAACACAATAGAGAATCTATATACAGAGTGCAAATATAGTGCAAAATGCAGTAAGGTTAGGAAGTTAGGACAATAAAGTGGCGAAATAGTTTACAAATTAGAATTAACACTGGAGTGATAGATGTGCAAATGATGATGTGCAAATAGAGATACTGGAGTGCAAAATGAGCTAAAATAATACATATGGGGATGAGGTAGTAGGGTGGGCTATTTACAGAAGGGCTATATACAGGTGCAGTGATCGATAAGCAGCTCTGACAGCTGATGCTTAAAGTTAGTGAGGGAGATAGGAACCTCTAGCTTCAAGGATTTTTGCAGTTCGTTCCAGTCATTGTCAGCAGAGAACTGGAAGGAATGGCGGCCAAAGGAGGTGTTGGCTTTGGGGGTGACTAGTGAAATATACCTGCTGGAGCGCATGCTACGGGTGGGTGACTTACACAAGTCGTCCGAGAAAGAATGACTGCTCAATGCAAGGTAAATTCATAATTCACCAAACTGTCAGTCATAATCTGCTACTCCCCTACAAACGACGCAGACGAAGAGCACAAAGACATTTTCGCCGAAAGCCTACAATCATCTCCAAAACACAACCTACTCCTGATTCTTGGCGATTTCAATGCAACCTGGTAATAGGAAGACAATATATCAAAGGAAAGTTGTCAAGAAACAGATCATGTGTACGGAAAAACTCAGAAGAATACCCTCAGACATAGAGGTAAAGAAACATGTTAGAAATGTTCTCCGAAAATGTGGCTACAAGAAGCAGAAGAGGCAGCCAAGAAACAAGGCTTGAAATCCCTTTACAGAATAACAAATCAGCTATAATTTACACAGCGGTGTAAAGTACTTAAGTCAAAAAATATTTTTTGTGGTTTACTGTTTTTTTATTTTTACTTCACAACATTCCTAAAGAAAATGTTTTACTTTTTACTCCATACATTTTCCCTGACACCCAAAAGTACTCATTACCTTTTGAATGCTTAGCAGGACAGGAAAATGGTCCAATTGACACACGAGAACATCCCTGGTCAAGAAAACATCCCTGGTCATCCCAACTGCCTCTGATCTGGTCACTTAAGTACGTTTAAAACAAAATACCGCAATTCTTTACAACATCCTGCAAAAGATCTGGGACACAGAAGAACCTCCTCCAGAACAGAAAACTGGAACCATCATTAAACTTCCCAAGAAAGGAGATCTGGGAAACTGCAACAACTGGCTGTAGACCTCATCATCAGACAATAACAAGGTCCTGCACATATCACATCTTAACCCTCCACCATATATTGTAACAAAGTATTGAATGGAACAGCCCCATGTACACCACCTTCACTGATTTTGAAAAGGCTTTTGACAGTCCCCACCGAATACCCCTATGGAAAATACTTTGTCACTATGGAATCCCTCCCAAAATGGTCAGTCAACGTAATCAAGAACTTGTGATTTCCGCTATCAGGTTGTCTGTAATGGACACGTAACCAACAGTTTCGGAGTCAACACTGGTGTTAAATAAGGATACCATTCTCTCCCCCACCCAGTTCATAATAGCTTTTGACGGCCACTGAAAGAGTGGCATCAGATGGACACTCACCTCAACTCTGGAAGACCTGGCATCGCCCTGCTCTCCAGCAGACTATATGACATGCAAGAAAAACGTTAACAAGATCAAAAAAACATCCCTCCAATTTGGTTTGAAAATGAATGAAAAATAAACCAAGCTCATGAAGAAAAACCACAAGACAGACATTGACATAAATGGATTCAAGAATTTCTCTTCCTAGACGTGATGGATGAAGATTCAGAAAAGGATGTCAACACCTGGATCATGAAAGCAACACACATTTTCGACGATGTTAAAAACCATATGGAAATCAAAACAGCTCAACAGGACTAAGAGGAATAACTGTAACATTGGTTATGAATGATTTAGATTTGCTTAAAAAAAAAAAAAAATAATAATAATAATAATATATATATACAGTGGGGAGAACAAGTATTTGATACACTGCCGATTTTGCAGGTTTTCCTACTTACAAAGCATGTAGAGGTCTGTAATTTTTATCATAGGTACACTTCAACTGTGAGAGACGGAATCTAAAACAAAAATCCAGAAAATCACATTGTCTGATTTTTTAAAAATGAATTTGCATTTTATTGCATGACATAAGTATTTGATCACCTACCAACCAGTAAGAATTCCGGCTCTCACAGACCTGTTAGTTTTTCTTTAAGAATCCCTCCTGTTCTCCACTCATTACCTGTATTAACTACACCTGTTTGAACTCGTTACCTGTATAAAAGACACCTGTCCACACACTCAATCAAACAGACTCCAACCTCTCCACAATGGCCAAGACCAGAGAGCTGTGTAAGGACATCAGGGATAAAATTGTAGACCTGTACAAGGCTGGGATGGGCTACAGGACAATAGGCAAGCAGCTTGGTGAGAAGGCAACAACTGTTGGCGCAATTGTTAGAAAATGGAAGAAGTTCAAGATGACGGTCAATCTCCCTAGGTCTGGGGCACCATGCAAGATCTCAGCTCGTGGGGCATCAATGATCATGAGGAAGGTGAGGGATCAGCCCAGAACTACACAGCAGGACCTGGTCAATGACCTGAAGAGAGCTGGGACCACAGTCTCAAAGAAAACCATTAGTAACACACTACGCCGTCATGGATTAAAATCCTGCAGCGCACCCAAGGTCCCCCTACTCAAGCCTGCGCATGCCCAGGCCCGTCTGACGTTTGCCAATGAACATCTGGATGATCCAGAGGAGGAATGGGAGAAGATCATGCGGTCTGATGAGACAAAAATAGAGCTTTTTGGTCTAAACTCCACTCGCCGTGTTTGGAGGAAGAAGAAGGATGAGTACAACCCCAAGAACACCATCCCAACCGTGAAGCATGGAGGTGGAAACATCATTCTTTGGGGATGCTTTTCTGCAAAGGGGACAGGACGACTGCACCGTATTGAGGGGAGGATGGATGGGGCCATGTATCGCCAGATCTTGGCCAACAACCTCCTTCCCTCAGTAAGAGCATTGAAGATGGGTCGTGGCTGGGTCTTCCACTATGACAACGACCCGAAACACACAGCCAGGGCAACTAAGGAGTGGCTCCGTAAGAAGCATCTCAAGGTCCTGGAGTGGCCTAGCCAGTCTCCAGACCTGAACCCAATAGAACATCTTTGGAGGGAGCCGAAAGTCCGTATTGCCCAACGACAGCCCCGAAACCTGAAGGATCTGGATGGAGGAGTGGGCCAAAATCCCTGCTGCAGTGTGTGCAAACCTGGTCAAGAACTACAGGAAATGTATGATCTCTGTAATTGCAAAAAAAGGTTTCTGTACCAAATATTAAGTTCTGCTTTTCTGATGTATCAAATACTTATGTCATGCAATAAAATGCAAATTAATTACTTAAAAATCATACAATGTGATTTTCTGGATTTTTTTTTTAGATTCCGTCACTCACAGTTGAAGAGTATCTATGATAAAAATGACAGACTTCTACATGCTTTGTAAATGGGAAAACCTGCAAAATCGGCAGTGTATCAAATACTTGTTCTCCCCACTGTATATATACACATTTCGAACAATAATTGTATTACAGTTATCTCTAGGCATCTAATGTCCTTTCAATACAGTGTACATCAGGTGTGTTAATACAAATGACATAGCATGACACTAAACCTATTTTGGCTTATTGTCACGATGTGGATATAAGGGACGATATATGGAGCGTTCGTGGAGTGTCATCCTTTTTATTAAAGTGAGATGTTCTCACGAAGCACTTTAAATAACAAAGGAGAGTAAATGAATAAACTAAACACTAATACAAAAACAAAAGCAAAGTGACTTACGGTCCTGCGCAACATGCAGATAGACTCTTACAAACAAATAATGATCCACACACAGGTGGATTTGGAGGGCTGCTAAATACTCCCCCCAATCAGAGACAACTCTAGACAGCTGTCTCTGATTGGGGATCATTAATCCTCCCTCACTGATGTGAGGACTGGGTTGCGGACTGCTCCGGCACTGGAGCGAAGCAGACGACCGGCCCCGGACTGGGCACCGGTGGCGCGGACTGCTCCGGCACTGGAGCGAAGCAGACGACCGGCCCCGGACTGGGAACCGGTGGCGCGGACTGCTCCGGCACTGGAGCGAAGCAGACGACCGGCCCCGGACTGGGCACCGGTGGAGCGGACTGCTCCGGCACTGGAGCGAAGCAGACGACCGGCCCCGGACTGGGCACCGGTGGAGCGGACTGCTCCGGCACTGGAGCGAAGCAGACGACCGGCCCCGGACTGGGCACCGGTGGAGCGGACTGCTCCGGCACTGGAGCGAAGCAGACGACCGGCCCCGGACTGGGCACCGGTGGAGCGGACTGCTCCGGCACTGGAGCGAAGCAGACGACCGGCCCCGGACTGGGCACCGTTGGAGGCTCCAGGCCTTGAGCTGTGGCTGGAGGCTCCGGGCTGCTGACCTTCGCTAGAGGTGGCGGGCTGCTGACCTTCGCTAGAGGTGGCGGGACGCTGACCTTCGCTAGAGGTGGCGGGACGCTGACCTTCGCTAGAGGTGGCGGGACGCTGACCTTCGCTGCAGGCCTCGGGCTGCTGACCTTCACGGGAGGCCTCGGGCTGCTGACCTTCACGGGAGGCCTCGGGCTGCTGACCTTCACGGGAGGCCTCGGGCTGCTGACCTTCACGGGAGGCCTCGGGCTGCTGACCTTCACGGGAGGCCTCGGGCTGCTGACCTTCACGGGAGGCCTCGGGCTGCTGACCTTCACGGGAGGCCTCGGGCTGCTGACCTTCACGGGAGGCCTCGGGCTGCAGACCTTCACGGGAGGCCTCGGGCTGCAGACCTTCACGGGAGGCCTCGGGCTGCAGACCTTCACTGGAGGCCTCGGGCTGCAGACCTTCACTGGAGGCCTCGGGCTGCAGACCTTCACTGGAGGCCTCGGGCTGCAGACCTTCACTGGAGGCCTCGGGCTGCAGACCTTCACTGGAGGCCTCGGGCTGCAGACCTTCACTGGAGGCTCAGGGTTGCAGACCTTCACTGGAGGCTCAGGGTTGCAGACCTTCACTGGAGGCTCAGGGTTGCAGACCTTCACTGGAGGCTCAGGGTTGCAGACCTTCACTGGAGGCTCAGGGTTGCTGACCTTCACTGGAGGCTCAGGGTTGCTGACCTTCACTGGAGGCTCAGGGTTGCTGACCTTCACTGGAGGCTCAGGGTTGCTGACCTTCACTGGAGGCTCAGGGTTGCTGACCTTCACTGGAGGCTCAGGGTTGCTGACCTTCACTGGAGGCTCAGGGTTGCTGACCTTCACTGGAGGCTCAGGGTTGCTGACCTTCACTGGAGGCTCAGGGTTGCTGACCTTCACTGGAGGTCGGGTGCGAGGAGCTGGCACTGGGCGTACCGGACTGGGCAGACGCACCGTTTGGCTGGTGCGCTGAGCTGGCACGGGTCGCACCGGGCTTTTGTTGCGCACCGATGTTTGGGTGCGCTGAGTCGCTCTCCTCCTCCTCCGACTCTGGACCGGCGCTGAAGGCACCGGGCTGGGAACTGGCACTGGATTAGGACTGTTGCTGTCGTCTCTCCAGCGCCAATCCCCATCCTGTGAGGGTTCCAACGGGAACCCCCACGAGTGAGGGAACAGAAGCACATCGTCGTCGTCTTCCTCCGACTCCTCTCTGTACTTCTGCTCCCATGGCTGTAAGGGCTCCTCCGGGAACCCCCACAAGTGCAGTGGTCGGGGCTCTTCTCCCTCGATCCCCGACCACCCCCATAGCCCCCCCCCAAAATCCGTTTGGGGGGTTTTCTGGGCTCCAGGCTGGTCCTTTGCCTTTTTGGCTCGCCGACTCTTTCCCCGACGTCAGCGCCGCTGCTCCGGACCCCAGCCTTCCTCCACTGAACGATAATGGGAGTATTCCTCCACGGTAATTTTCCCCATACCGAGGAGGATATCTCCCAATGTCAGGCTCCGTTGCGTCCCGGACGGGTGGTGGATCATTCTGTCACGATGTGGATATAAGGGACGATATATGGAGCGTTCGTGGAGTGTCATCCTTTTTATTAAAGTGAGATGTTCTCACGAAGCACTTTAAATAACAAAGGAGAGTAAATGAATAAACTAAACACTAATACAAAAACAAAAGCAATGTGACTTACGGTCCTGCGCAACATGCAGATAGACTCTTACAAACAAATAATGATCCACACACAGGTGGATTTGGAGGGCTGCTAAATACTCCCCCCAATCAGAGACAACTCTAGACAGCTGTCTCTGATTGGGGATCATTAATCCTCCCTCACTGATGTGAGGACTGGGTTGTGGCTCAATCCACTCCCCCAGATGGGAGTAGCGGCTTCACCACTACCCAGCCCTCACACTTATTAAGCACCGCAAGGTCAAACTTCTTTGTTTGGGGAAAACCCTTGATGAATTTGTCCTGAGAAGGCTTATTTACAGTATAGTGGGGTAATATTTGATACAGTATATAGGCTATATTTTACATACCTCACATGCGACCCGTGATAAGACTATGTAGTTTGTAAGTTAACAAAGTCTTTTAAAACAGAATATCTGATTCCATAAAGATTATTTAGCAATTTGCAAGAAACTACAATGAGTGTACAAACCATTAAGAACACCTGCTCTTTCCATTACATAGACTGACCAGGTGAATCCAGGTGAAAGCTACGATCCCTTATTGATGTCACCTGTTAAAACCATTTCAAGTGTAGATGAAGGGGAGGAGTCAGGTTAATGAAGGATTTTTAAGCCTTGAGACAATTGAGACATGGATTGTGTATGTGTGTCATTCAGAGGGTGAATGGGCAAGACAAAATAATTAATTGCCTTTGAACGGGGTATGGTAGAAGTTTCCTGTGTGTATCAAGAATGGCCCACCACCCAAAGGACATCCAGCCAACTTGTCACAACTGTGGGAAGCATTGGAGTCAACATGGGCCAGCATCCCTGTGGAACACTTGTAGAGTCCATGCTCCGACTTAGTACTAGGAAGGTGTTCCCAATGTTTGGTATACTAAGTGTATAGTTGAGTTACAGTAATTGGCCATCAAGAAAGGACTAAGAATTGTCTATATTAAAGGCTGATATTTAATATCATTGTAAAATTAATGGTTCACATACACGGCATAAAGCTTAAGTTACAAGTTACAATACTTTCATGAACAAAAATTCAGTATGTAGGCATGATCAGAGAGGGAGAGAGAGACAAAGAAACCATTGGCCCATAGCTCAGGGGAGGGAGAGGGAGAGAAAGAGAGAGAGTATCTCACCACAGCAGGTCAGGAGAAAAGAGATAGACATAGTGGATCTAAGACCCTTTTTATAACATCTGAGTTGTTTGGATTCATAATCTGAGTTGTTGACCAATAGGATTACTGTTGAGTTAACTTCCAAACAGATATCAGACCTACAGACCTACAGCATGTTGTACCGTGTAGCTCAGGTGGTAGAGCATGGCACTCGCAACGGCAGGGTTGTGGGATCAATTCCCACAGGGGACCGGTAAGAAGAAGAAGAAAACAAAAAGAGTATGAACATGTATTCACTAACTGTAAATTGCTCTGGATAAGAGTGTCTGTTAAATGGCTAAAATGTAAAAATCACAACAGAACCTCTGCTTCACAGAATGGGGAGTGTTACACAGAGGCTGAATTCCTGAGGAGACAAAACCTCTTGCATGGAGTGTTGATAAAAGTAAGCTGTCTGTTGGGCCAGCTTACAACAGCAGTAAAACATGAATAACAGGCTAGAGCTGGTAATCCTTAACCGAAGAGAGGAGGAAACAACATAAATAACAACAGAACAGCTCTGCCACGCACCCAGAGAAGGGAGAAAACACATTGTGTCTGTCTGGGAGTCTGGCAGTTGGATGCCCAGTACAGCCTAGTAGCCTTGGCTAGCAGCCTGTGAGTTTGGCGCTTCGAGGAGCATCTGGTGTGAGCTAGCCTGAAGAGAGTGCGCATTGTGTCTACTGCACAGAGAATCTAGCCTGGTCTGGGAGCTGAGAGACTGAGGATCAGGGAGACTGGTACTCTGACTGGACACTACAGGGTCATAGGGCAGTGGGCCCTGCTGACTGATTGGCAGATGAGGCTCCAGAAGGTCCCTAAAAGGATAAGGCTGGGTCACCATCACGTGGCCAGGGAGGGATTACAACGAGCAAACAGAAGATAAACAGATTAATCACGGAACCTGCTTTTTGAACCTCGTCACAGTTGTCACACTTACACTTACAGTTGAGTAACATGGAGTTTGTCTGCATGCCCCCCCACCTTGACACCTTTTTCTATCCTTCGTCCAGGTCTGCGGGGATCACTAATTGACTCAGAGATCAAACTTCACCCAGGATTGTAACACCATCTTCTGGTACCTAACTGGAGACGAGACAGGAGTGAACAACCCCCCTTTTAGCTCGTTGACGGAAACCTAGACACTCTGTCACCACCAACAGTACTTTTTTCCTCATGCACTCGAGATAAAAGATCCAAGGAACTTTCCTTTTGTTTCCAAATGAAAACATTTTGGCTCCGAAAGGACTTAAACTAGTCCATCATGCATTTGAGAACGGGACTGTTCCTCTCCCTATTTCTGATTACCGTTGCAGCCACTCTGATCAAAGGTAAGCTCTCACTCCAGGGAACCTGTAATAGCATTTGCTGCTAGTCTGGTTGGTTGTTTGTTCCCTGTCTCAGTGTAATTGAAGTGAGATGATGCTTTGTTCTTTCACAATGAGAGAAATATGGTGAACATGGATTAGTACAGCGCATTCACGATGGGTCAGATCAGAAGGCAGAACATTGTGACAGTTTGGCAATTGTGACAAGTTGATTCGCAAATCCCCCTAGTTCAAAGTTTCTTCATACTGCAGAACTGAACTGAATGAATAAAAATTGAAAGCAAAATGTATTTTGACAAAAGTTGGGGCTTGCTCGGTGCATTACGTAAGAGGACTGGGAGAGCAGTGTGATCCACTTGACTTTGACCTACACCCAATCAAGGGCAACTGTATATACAGATGCTTTAGCCAGTAAATACAGTATCAGCTCGTCCTACCTGTTTAACTTGAATCCATGTGTTTTAGCATTGATTTGAATATACATGCATATAAAATGTAATAACCTGTTAGGTCACATTACAAAAGTCGCTATTGGCTACACTGAGGTACTAGATCCCCATGAAAGCATTTGGCAACATTTTACTTCACACCCAGTGTCATATTAAATCTAGAATCGGCTTCCTATTTCGCAACAAAGCCTCCTTCACTCATGCTGCCAAACACGCCCTCGTAAAACTGACCATCCTACCGATCCTTGACTTCGGCGATGTCATTTACAAAATAGCCTCCAACATTCTAATCAGCAAAATGGGTGTTGTCTATCACAGTGCCATCCGTTTTGTTACCAAAGCCCCATATACTACCCACCACTGCGACCAGTGTGATCTCGTTGGCTGGCCCTCATTATATATTTGTCGCCAAACCCACTGGCTCCAGGCCATCTATAAGTCTTTATTAGGTAAATCCCAGCCTTATCTCAGCTCGCTGGTCACCATAGCAACACCCACCCGTAGTATGCTCTCCAGCAGGTATATTTCACTGGCCACCCCCAAAGCCAACACCTCCTTTGGCCGCCATTCCTTCCAGTTCTCTGCTGCCAATGACTGGAACGAATTGCAAAAATCCTTGAAGCTAGAGGTTCCTATCTCCCTCACTAACTTTAAGCATCAGCTGTCAAAGCTGCTTATCGATCACTGCACCTGTATACAGCCCTTCTGTAAATAGCCCACCCTACTACCTCATCCCCATATATTTTTTTTAAACTTCTGCTCAATTCTGCACTCCAGTATCTCTATTTGCACATTCCATCATTCCAGTGATTATGCTAATCTGTAATTTATTTCGCCACTATGGCCTATTTATTGTCTTCCTAACCTTACTGCATTTTGCACTACATTTGCACTCTGTATATAGATTTTCTATTGTGTTATTGACTGTACGTTTGTTTACTGTGTAACTCTGTGTTGTTTTTTGTCGCACTGCCTTGCTTTGTCTTGGCCAGGTCGCAGTTGTAAATGAGAACTTGTTCTCAACTGACCTACCTGGTTAAATAAAGGTGAAATAAAAAAATTAAATAAAAAACACATTATGCCATGGTCATAACCATGTCATAATAAAGTGATAATGCCCTGGAAGCCCGTGATTGGAGGATATATTGGCACGCACCTTCCTCCAATCACTTTTATACAACGGGTTAACATATTCAAATAATGATTGACATATTTTTATTAAAAAAAGTTACTTTTGTGAATGTATTCATACTATTTAATCCTTCTACAAGATATAGTCTCCGACACAAATTTGGGGTTGCTACCCAAACCGGCTGGTCGTTCGTTCTATCGTTTCGGTTGCTAGAGACGCGACCCAGTCGTTCAGCCTTTTTGTTCTGAATCTATGGACGCGCATTCTAAATGTTCCATTGCCATACTGGCTGGCAACGTTCTTATCCCTTGCCTCCTAGCTAGCCAACTACGGCTAACTTACAGTCACGTCAAACAGTGCAGCCAGAATAACAGCAAAGTAGCCGCATTTGTATTTATTTAAGCTGTTTTCAAGTGACATTTATTTGGATACATCCATAACGATGAGCTAATGGGGCGCGATTTCGCCTGGCATAGAGAATGTGCTCTCTAGTCAGGATACTGTTGTTCAGAGGAGCTAGCCAACAACACCGCTGAGCTAACACAATCACTTCAAACTGAAGCGGGAAAGACTGCAAACCAGCTGCACTTTGTTTCGTTTGACCTTTTTCAATTTACATTTCTTTGTATATATCCATAAAAATGATGCAAGCTTATTCATGATTTCGACTGATTGAGAAATGTTGCCTGCCTGTCTGTCTAGTCCCGACTCCCGACACGTTCATTACTATGGGACAGCTGGAGATCGAATTTGAATATTGAAACAATGTTGCAATGTCGGAGAGACAGACAGCAAGGTTTATACAAATCTCTGCTATTGAAAACTAAATGTTAGTCTGAAAGAAATGTGAGATAATGTCTAGATGCTTTTTATAGTGGAGATCAAGTTTAAATAGGCATTTTAACGAATAGCCTGGAATACTGTTTTCACCAATCAGCATTCAGGATTAGACCCACCCGTTTATAATATGTAACAACAGCTGACATAACTTGTCATAACCTGTTTTAATATGGTCATAACACTTTCATGACCCAAATATTTACACCTTTGTGACATATATTGTGTTATTTTATGGCTGGCTATGACACCTACATAAGGGTGTCAAAACACACATTTATTCATATTAGTTTTTTCTCTGCCAAGAAGTTTCCTTTCATTTGCAAGTTTGTATCTTAAATCCTTTATTATTGTTGTAATGAATTCTTTACCGTCATGTTTTATTCATCATATTTTAAATAACTTGTAGAAAGTACACTTTATGACACTGTCAAGAAGCATTATGACCATCATAATCATATAAGCCAGATAGTCCTATCACGTTCATGCCCTTATTTCAGTCATCGGTCATAAAGAGGGTGTCTTGTCCTGCTACATTCATCCCAGTCATCAACAGCAGAGCATTGTGGAAGGTGCATGTCTGACATCAATGTGTGCACAATTACAATGATAATTTAATACGGTCAATTTACGTAGGTGTCATAACCAGCCATAAAATAACTACCGTGGTAGGTTTTGTGCTTTTTTTACACTCTTATGTAGGTGTCATTTTTTTATTTCACCTTTATTTAACCAGGTAGGCCAGTTGAGAACAAGTTCTCATTTACAACTGCGACCTGGCCAAGACAAAGCAAAGCAGTGCGACAAAAAACAACACAGAGTTACACATGAGAATAAAACAAACGTACAGTCAATAACCAGCCATAAAAGAACGCAATATACCTTTATGTCACAACAGGTCATAATATCTGTCATGTAACAACAGGTTATGACAAGTTAAGTCAGTTGTTATGACATATTATGACACGGTTATGACGTAAAGTGTTACCAAGCATTTTCAAAAGTTCAGCAACTTCTGCATTAGCCTACCTTCTGAATGTTGTGTCCTGATTTTAGACGGATTGTGTCTTCGGTTCGTTCATTATCCCAAAATAAACAAAGGCATTCTGTTCTCAGTGGCTCGGGACACTAATCTTTTCTGGCTTGTAGCTCTCACTGTTGTGCACCGTATTAGCGCCCATTTCCCCTGCAGGCCCTCATGCTGGCCCATGTGCATGGGGACATCGTCGTTCCTCACTGAGCACATTTGAAGTGTTATCTAGTTTGTTTGTCAATATGTTCTCTAACAGGAGAATAATCAACTTGTGAGTCTGTGTTTTGTGGCTAATGATTCCCGTTCACCATATTACAACTTAACATTTTAACTTTAAACAAAGTCAAAATCAAACAATGCCCTTTCTGGACAGAAACTCAACCTCTCTGTGGTCAAAGTACCAGTGTTTATATAATTTACGCTGATTTCTTTGTGGCACCTCTACTGCCGACATAGGTCTGAGGAAGCCCCTTGCCTCTGTTAGGAGCTGGGGCTTAATGTCTTAAGAAAGCTTACCACCTGGTTGTCGTAGGGCACGCCTTAAACAATTAGCTCACTTTGAATGGACTGACTGGCCTAATTGTCTTGCATAACATGATGGCACTACCTTGTGAAATAGGGGAAGTCGATATCTTGTGTTTCATGAACAGAGTAAAGCCAGATAGATCATAGAGCTTTTTCATCAGCCTCAGCTGGGGATCACTCTAATACCGGACTTGTCTGAAGGACTTTGAAATAACGTTAGTGCATAGAGTCATTGAACACCGGAAACTTTATTAATGTTTAAGTACTGTTTGAATCGCACCTCACTATCCCCCGGCCCATATTGACTCGAATGCTTCCCACAGGTTGGCTGGATGTTCTTGGTGGTGAATGGTGGTGGACCATTCTTGATACAAACGAGAAACTATTGTGCGTGAAAAACAAAGCAGCGTTACAGTTCCTGGCACCTACTACCATACCCCGTCAAAGGCACTCAAATATTTAGTCTTGCCCATTCACCCCCTGAATGGCACACATAAACAATCTTGTCTCAATTGTCTCAAGGCTTAAAAATTCTTCATTAACCTGACTCCTCCCCTTCATCTACACCGATTGAAGTGGATTTAACAAGTGACATCAATAAGGGATCATGGCTTTCACCTGGATTCACCTGGTCTGTCTATGTCATGGAAAGAGCGTTTTTACAATGTTTTGTAAATGTGTGACGTATAACGTATTATGTGTGTTATTTTGGTTTGCTGGAGAGAGAGAGAGAGAGAGAGAGAGAGAGAGAGAGAGAGAGAGAGAGGGAGAGAGAGAGAGAGAGAGAGATTTTTGGAGGTTGGGGTTGGTTGGGGGGGGTATGCTGTTTTGATATAGTGTTTTGCTCTGCTCCCAACTTTAATTTGTTTTGGAAATACCTTTTGGCAGTTTGTTTTGCAACCTGTGGGTTCCACCCACTTACCTTGTTCTGGGAGAAGGGATAGGTAAGATACTCCGGGGTATACACTTGCACGTAGCTGACCCTCTGTTATATACACTAGGTTAGATGCGAGCGGTGTCACCCATGTAGCAGGTAGACAGTTGTCAGTATCAGATGGTGTAGGCAGGGATAGAGGTAGGGAAGCGTAGGGCTATTTGTGTTTTCGGGCCCCGCTCGTCCCGCCCTTCTCCCCCCTTTGTGCTTTGTCCTGTTATGAGCTGTGTTTTTGTAAACTTGTTGCCTAGTAAATGTCCCATTAAGGGTTAAATTTCAGTTTGTTGTCGGGTCCCTTTTTATTCTTTAGTCTTATTGCACCACACCTACAGCATTCCAGTTTTGCCGCAGAGTGCGGGCAGAGACAGGTAGTTGCGTTTCCAGCTCCCACGAGCCATTTCCCTCTTATAGGAGTTGAAACGTAACAATATGAATACTGCATATATACGCTACTGGTCAAAAGTTTTAGAACACCTACTCATTCAAGGGTTTTTCTTTAGTTTGACTATTTTCTACATTGTAGAATAATAGTGAAGACATCACAACTATGAAATAACACATATGGAATCATGTAGTAACCAAAAAAGTGTTAAACAAATCAAAATATATTTTATGTTTGAGATTCTTCAAAGTAGCCACCCTTTGCCTTGATGACAGCTTTGCACACTTTTGGCATTCTCTCAACCAGCTTCATGAGGTAGTCACTTGTAACACATTTCAATTAACAGGTGTGCCTTGTTAAAAGTTATTTTGTGGAATTTCTTTCCTTCTTAATGCATTTTAGCCAATCAGTTGTGTTGTGACAAGGTAGGGGTGGTATACAGAAGGTAGCCATGTTTGGTAAAAGACCAAGTCCATATTATGGCAAGAACAGCTCAAATAAGCAAAGAGAAATGACAGTCCATCATCACTTTAAGACATGAAGGTCAGTCAATGCAGAACATTTCAAGAACTTTGAAAGTTTCTTCAAGTGCAGTCGCAAAAACCATCAAGCGCTATGATGAAACTGGCTCTCATGAGGAATGGAAGACCCAGAGTTACCTCTGCTGCAGAGGACAAGTTCATTAGAGTTACCAGCCTCAGATTGCAGCTCAAATAAATGCTTCACAGAGTTCAAGCAACAGACACATCTCAACACCAACTGTTCAGAGGAGACTGTGTGAATCAGGCCTTCATGGTTGAATTGCTGCAAAGAAACCACTACTAAAGGACACCAATAAGAAGAAGAGACTTGCTTGGGCCAAGAAACACGAACAATGGACATTAGACCGGTGGAAATCTGTCCTTTGGTATGATGAGTCCAAAATTGAAATTTCTGGTTCCAACCGCCGTGTCTTTGTGAGACGCAGATTAGGTGAACAGATGATTTCCGCATGTGTAATTCCCACCGTGAAGCATGGAGGAGGAGGTGTGATGGTGTGGGGGTGCTTTGCTGGTGACCCTGTCATGATTTATTTAGAATTCAAGGCACACTAACCAGCATGGCTACCACAGCATTCTGCAGCAATACACCATCCCATCTGATTTGCTTTTAGTGGGACTATCATTTGTTTTTCAACAGGACAATGACCCAACACACCTCCAGGCTGTGTAAGGGCTATTTGACCAAGACGGAGGGTGGTGGAGGGCTGCATCATATGACCTGGCCTCCACACTCACCTGACCTCAACCTAATTGAGATGGTTTGGGATGAGTTGGACTGCAGAGTGAAGGAAAAGCAGCCAAACAAGTGCTCAGCATATGTGGGAACTCCTTCAAGACTATTAGAAAAGCATAAGAATCTCAAATATAAAATATATTTTGATTTGTTTAACACTTTTTTGGCTACTACATGATTCCATAATGTGTTTTGTCATAGTTTTGATGTCTTCACTGTTATTCTACAATGTAGAAAATAGTACAAATATAGAAAAATGAGTAGGTGTCCAAACTTTTGAAATTATTCACACCCCTTGACTGTTTCCACATTTGTGGTGTTACAGCCTGAATTTAAAATGGATTACATATTGATTTTTGTCAATGGCCTACACACAAAACCCCACAATGTCAAAGTGAAATTATGTTAAAAATTATTTTTACAAAACAAGACGCATAGGTTTCATGGACTCTGTGTGCAATAATAGTGTTTAACATGGTTTTTGAATGACTATCTCATCTCTGTGCCCCACACATACAGTTATCTGTATGATCCCTCAGTCGAGTAGTGAATTTCAAACAACCACAAAGACCAGGGAGGTTTTCCAATGCCTCGCAAAGAAGGGGACCTATTGGTAGATGGGTAAAAAAAGGAGACATATCCCTTTGAGCATGGTGAAGTTATTAATTACACTTTGGATGGTGTATAAATACACCCAGTTAGTATAAAGGTACAGGCGTCCTTCCTAACTCAGTTCTTGGAGAGGAAGGAAACTGCTCCATGAGGCCAATGTTTTTCAAACAGAGTTTAATGACTGTGATAGGAGAAAACTCATATAAAAAATAAAAAAACTCATATAAAAAATAAAAAAACTCATAAAAAATAAAAAAATAAATGTGTTTTACCTTTATTTAACTAGTCAAGTCAGTTAAGAACAAATTCTTATTTACAATGACGGCCTACACCTCCAAACCTGGATGACGCTGGGCCAATTGAGCGCCGCCCTATGGGACTGCCAATCACGGCCGGTTGTGATACAGCCTGGAATTTAACCAGGGTGTCTGTAGTGACGCCTCAAGCACTGAGATGCAGTGTCTTAGACCGCTGCGCCATTCAGGATGAACAACATTGTAGTTACTTACTGCACAATACTAACCTAAATGACAGAGTGAAAAGAAGGATGCCTGTACAGAAGAAAATATGACAAAATATGCATCCTGTTTGCAGAAAAGTAATATTGCAAAAAAATTTGGCAAAGCAATTCACTTTTTGTCCTGAATACAAAGTGTTATGTTTGGGGCAAATCCAATACAACACATTACTGAGTACCACTCTCCATATTTTCTGGCATAGTGGTGGCTGGATCATGTTCTGGGTATACTTGTAATCGTTAAGGACTGGGGAGTTTTTCAGGATAAAAAAAGAAACTTAATGGAGCTAAGCACAGGCAAAATCCTAGAGGAAAACCTGGTTCAGTCTGCCTTCTATCAGACACTGGGAGATTAATTCACCTTTCAGCAGGACAATAACCTAAAACACAAGGCCAAATCTACACTGGAGTTGCTTACCAAGAATGTGAATGTTCCTGTGTGGCCGAGTTACAGTTTTGACATAAATCTGCTAGAAAATATTGAATATTGTGCAATCCAGGTGTGCATAGCTCTTAGAGTCTTACCCAGAAAGACTCAGTCATGAAAATTTTTCAGCCTGTGATTATCAAGCAAATAACTTCCTGGTCTCACGGTAATTAACATAAACACATATAGCGTCTCCTGGCCACCAAGCATAGCCTATAAGCCACTGATGCAGACCATTGGAACATTTACATTTTAAATAGTCTAATAAATCCATGTAATATAACACCATCAGCAGGCAAGATTTGCTTAGAATTCCGTGGCATTATTTTAGATTATTTTATAGTATGAAGAATACAATTAAACATAGCTGACTAAAATAAAAAGGATATTTTCTCCAAAATATTTGTGGCTATTCTGTTGATCGGTTAACAAAGAAACAGGTCTTCCTATATGCTTAATTTAGAGTTATTTATGAAACTTTAGTTGTGATACAAACATAGAGTTATATGTTTGGTCCTTGTCGAATTCCAAGTGCATATTGAAGATTTTGGAAGAACTGTGCACATCTACATTTTGTCAGCCAACAAGATTAGTAGGCCTAACGAACAGCAAAAGCACTAGCCTATGTCAATCTACTGTCCCCCATAGTACAAAGGTCGACCTATTCTATTCTGTGTGAGAAATAAATATTCCAAACATAGTCCGGGACAGTTGTGGGATGCGATAGATCCCAAATTAATACAACCACTAGAATCAGGCTGATGCAACATATTAGAACGTTTAGCTTAAAATGTTGATAAACTATTAGGCAATTTCTTCACGTTATAAGCGCAGCAATGCGCACACGGCAGCAGGCTATGTTCCAAAATGCAAGCAATTAGTGGGAAAACACCATTCTCAAAAGTGACCACAAACTTGAAACTCACTCTCGTTGTAAAAGCGGATTAATGTGCTTAATTTGAACACGTTATTTGACCATTTTACTTGTGATACAAACTTTATCAAAACATATAGGCCTATCGGCTAGGCTACATGAGGTGTGCGAGTATGATTTGAGAAAGTCAATTCATAGTCGCATTCGCTGTTTCTTGCCTTACTGCACAAGCTGGGCATCATTCAAGTGATAATTGTGTTAATATAGTATCATTCAGTAATATAGTATCATTCAGTGATAGGCAAATATTATCACCCATCAAACTATTCTTGATTATTTATTTTTTTATTTTACTATTTTTTACATTGTAGAATAATAGTGAAGACATCACTAGCTGGTTGAGAGAATGCCAGGAGTGTGCAAAGCTGTCATCAAGGCAAAGGGTGGCTTCTTTGAAGAATCTTAAATATAAAATATATTTGTTTAACACTTTTTTGGTTACTATATGATTCCATATGTATTATTTCATAGTTTTGATGTCTTCACTATTATTATACAATGTAGAAAATAGTAAAAGTAAAGAAAAACCCTGGAATGAGTAGGTGTGTCCAAACTTTTGACTGGTACTATATATGTGAATTTCTTTTGATTTAGAATGGGGCTGGGGAAAGAATACATGTCATCTATGCACTTAAAAAGTATATTTTTCATGCCGGCCAGGCAGGCTATACTCCTGTTGTAAAGAGAAGCAATGTGCTTAATATTAGGAAAGTATAGTAGACCTAGCCTATAAAAAGCTGATGGGATCCTCCTCTTTTTAATAGAGGCCATAACTCTGTTTTCTCACGCAATTGCAGAGTCTATAGAAATGTTGTGCAACATTAGCTCATGGGGTCTCATCTGCATTGTAAGAGTGATTAGAGGGACAATAGAGTGCTGAGTACCAGCCAGTTAGCTAGTTTGGTAGGCTACTAATGACCATCAGCAGCATCAGAGCTTGGAGAACCCTAATTACCGTGACTAAACAGTCATGTGGAATTTGACTGCCATCATGACTTGTGACCGCCGGTGTGGCGGTAATACGGTTACCGTAACAGACCTACTCACAGCTGTAATCACTGCCAAAGGTGATTCTAACATGTATTGTCTCAGGGGTGTGAATACACATGTAAATGAGATATTTCTGTATTCCATTTTCCATAGATTAGCAAAAACTTCTAAAAACATGTTTACACTTTGTCATTATGGGGTATTGTGAGTAGATGGGTGTGAAAAAAATATATTTAATAAATGTTGAATTCAGGTTGTAACACAACAAAATGTGGAATAAGTCAAGGGGTATGAATACTTTCTGAAGGCACTGTATATAAAGAAGATATCTTTATTCTTCTCTATGATTAGACCTTAGATACGATTTGGGAAAGTAAGCCGTCTTCTACATCTTATATTGTAAAATGACCAATAAAGTAACACTATATTTAGGCATATTTGGACAAAAGATATGGCAAGATAATCATTTCTAATATGTATTTTTTGTTGCAGACCTACAGGTCCAAGATTTGTCTGGAATCCGAGATGTCAAACACAGACATTTCCTGGATAGTGTAAGGCCCATCAAACACACCACCCATGTGAAAACAAGACAGGGCCAGGACAGACACCGGACAAAGAGGTCTACGTTCTTCACCACTGGGGTAAAAGTATGTCCTCAAGAGAACATAAAGGAGGTCATCTCCAGCCATCGGGCCTACTACAAACTCAGAGGTAAGGGTATGGTCCTAGCAATGCCAACGTCAATTACTGCTGGGGTCACATACAAAAAATGTATTCACTCACTGTACTGTAAGTTGCTTTATGCGAAATGGCAGCGTAACTGGGGAGAGATGGAGAGAGAGATTGCCCCGCGTCGGTATACAGACACGGAACTCCTCGGGGGGTTCGAGACAGACTCAGAGGAGGAGGAGGAGGAGGAGGAACCAGCATCACTCCCAATGTGGACGATGCCGAGGCCGAAATACCGTCCGCTTCACCGATGTCCAGTCCGGGTCCGGAC
Organism: Thymallus thymallus; assembly: GCA_023634145.1. Lineage (NCBI taxonomy): Eukaryota > Metazoa > Chordata > Actinopteri > Salmoniformes > Salmonidae > Thymallus > Thymallus thymallus. Next base: position 35,000,397 of record CM042405.1, read on the forward strand.
CTCTGCTCTACTCCCCGCACCCGACCTCCAGTGCGTGCACCCAGCCAGGTGCTTCCTGTGCCGGCTCCACGCACCCGACATCCGGTGCGCCTCCCCAGTCCGGTACGTCCCGTGCCGGCTCCCCACATCCGACATCCAGTGCGTGCGCCTAGCCAGGTGCTTCCTGTGCCAGCTCCACGCACCCGACATCCGGTGCACCTCCCCAGTCCGGTACGTTCCGTGCCGGCTCTCCGCAGCCCGGAACCTCTCGCAAAGGTCCGCAGCCCGGAACCTCCAGCGAAGGTCCACAGCCCGAAACCTCCAGCGAAGGTCCGCAGCCCGAAACCTCCAGCGAAGGTCCGCAGCCCGGAACATCCAGCGAAGGTCCGCAGCCCGGAACCTCCCGAAGTCAACACCGCTCCGGGGTTGGAACAGGCCGCTCCACCGGTGCCCATTCCGGGTCCAGCCGTCTGCTCCGCTCCAGAGCCTGAGCAGTCCGCTCCACCGGTGCCCAATCCGGGTCCAGCCGTCTGCTCCGCTCCTGAGCCAGAGCAGTCCGCTCCACCGGTGCACAGTCCGGGTCCCGCCGTCTGCGCTGCTCCTGAGCCAGAGCAGTCCGCCCCACCGGTGCCCAATCCGGGTCCGGCCGTCTGCTCCGCTCCAGTGCCTGAGCAGTCCGCTCCACCGGTGCCCATTCCGGGGCCGGCCGTCTGCTCCGCTCCTGAGCCAGAGCAGTCCGCTCCACCGGTGCCCAGTCCGGGTCCGGCCGCCTGCTCCGCTCCAGTGCCAGAGCAGTCCGCTCCACCGGTGCCCAGTCCGGGTCCGGCCGTCTGCTCCGCTCCAGTGCCAGAGCAGTCCGCTCCAACGGTGCCCAGTCCGGGTCTGGCCATCTGCTCCGCTCCAGTGCCAGAGTAGTCCGCTCCACCAGTGCCCAGTCCTGGTCCGGTGGTCTGCTCCAATCCATGGCCGGAGCCGTTTACCCCACCGGTGCCCAGTCCGGGCCCGGTTGTTTTCCCCACTCCATGGCCGGAGCCATTTACCCCACCGGTGCCCAGTCCGGGCCCGGTTAATGGTCCTGCTCCGTGGCCGGAGCCGTTTGCCCCACTGGTGCCCAGTCCGGGCCCGGTTATTTGCCCAGCTCCATGGCCGGAGCCGTTTGCCCCACCAGTGCCCAGTCTGGGCCCGGTTAATGGTCCCGCTCCATGGCCGGAGCCGTTTACCCCACCGGTGCCCAGTCCGGGTCCGGTTAATTGCCCAGCTCCATGGCCGAAGCCGTTTGCCCCATCGGTGCCCAGACGGGCCCGGTTATTTGCCCCGCTCCATGGCCGGAGCCGTTTGCCCCACCGGTGCACAGTCCGGGCCCGGTTGTTTTCCCCGTTCCATGGCCGGAGCCGTTTACCCCACCGGCGCCCAGTCCGGGTCCGGTTAATTGCCCAGCTCCATGGCCGGAGCCGTTTACTCCACCGGTACCCAGTCCGGGCCCGGTCATAAGGAGGGGGCACGGGAGAAAACTGTCCACTTCGCCGGAGCCAGAGCCGCCCCCGACGGACTAGTCTTCCCTCCCTATTAACCCCCCCCCATGTATTTGAGAAACCTATTTGCTTCTCTATGTAGCCAGGGTCAGAGTCTGACAGTTCTTTTCTTTCTGTTTCTGGTGGTGGTTTGCGTTGGATCCCTAATTAGAGGCAGCTGCTGTGCATTGTCTCTAATTAGGGATCCTACATAGGTTTGTATGTTCCACACCGGGGATGTGGGTCGTTATTGTTATATGTCGTATATTTCGCAAATCACGGAGAAGTAAGTGTGCTTTTGTTACGTTAAAATATCGTGTTTGGTTTAAACGTGACGTTTGTATATCGTGTTTGTTTTGATTTTGTATAGTTCGTTCATTGGCAATTTTATACATAGTATAAATTAAAAGAATGTCAACTAGAATCCCTGCGCTGCGTCTTGGTCTGTATATGCACCCGCTCGTGACACTATGTCGTAAACCCTCAAAGATCCAGAATGGGGTGAAAATGGCAGCCATTATGGTCAGGGAGAAATCCAAAACCACTCTAATTGCAATGCGGTAGAGTCATAAGTGATGCATTTCCTGCTTTTAATTAAGCAGGAAAATAAAAGTAAGGCATGTGATATATCAGAAAGTGTGTAATATAATTACTGTCAACATTAAATATTGTCATATATTTATAAATAAAGTTTACACAGGTTTTATACCAATTGTCTGTATAAATAGCCTCTAAAATACTGTATATGTAAACAGACCATAAATGTCTAAAGTTTTGTTTTATTGGAAAGCTGATACAATTTATACTTGATACAATATCAGTACTTGTTGCATTTACTTGTCTAAGTCCTATCATCAACTGATTTCAGTCAGTGTATGGCTGTGGATTGACTGCATTGTTTGTATGGAATGTTGGCATATTGACAGTTAATATTTGTATAAAAATGGCTAACAAACATTCCCTGCAGATAATCTTCAAATTCATTGTTTTACACAATATCTTATCATAGCACTGGCTGAAGACCAACTCCCTTACCAAAATGGCTGACCTTAATACCGTCAGAAGAAGGTTCATGTCCACGTATTCTAATTCCTAATTCTATTATATAAACACGACCTATTGTGCCACTCTGCTGTGAGCTCATAAATCCTCCCAGTATTCCTAGTCATGGGACACCTTTAGACAGTGGGTTGATTAAGCTATTCCAAAAACAGTGGCTCTGAACTGTTCCCCTCAAGAGAGAGAGAGATAAAACAGAATCAAACAGAATATCTTTGTCACAATTTAATAAATAATTGCTGGCTTTGAAGTTTTCATGGTTGAGACTTTACAAACTGGGAGAAGTTCAACTTGAAAGCATAAAATACTGTCAGTTTTCACTTATATCCTCTCATAAGCATGCCCTCTGAAATCCATGTTATGTAGATTCGATGTATAGATTCAAATTAGTGACTGGCTAAATTCAGGGACTGAGTTTCATTAAGGTGAGAGTATTCAAATAGTGGAAATAATAACTTCACTTTATGAAATGAAAATGTAAGAGAACTTCACCCAGGCATAAACATATTGGATAATTCAACGGTGCTTGTTACTCCCCATAACAGAGGTAAATAAATCATGAAAGGTTTTATTCATGTTTCTAACATTCCAAAATATCAGGACCAAGTACATTTCATTCCCGCATTGGGTTTCAAATATCTAAAGTGACATTCAAATGATACATTATTAAAAACTGCCCTAACATATTAACGGTATGTGTCAAAACAGTTTGTTCAAACCTACGCCATAATGAATAAATGTCTTATCTTACATGCATAAAGTAATGAGATTGTGAAAACATTAAATTGCCATTTACTCTATAAGCTAAGAGTTGTTCCCACACAGATATTATTCTGACATGTTTTAATATTTATTTAGTTTGTCAGGAGGCGATATGGGAGGCCTTCCACATATTCCTGGACAGGGTTCCTAACTCAGAGGAGTACAAGCATTGGACGTATGCCTGCCAGCATGGCTCTTTCTGTCTGGACGAGGTGGCAAGGAACTTCAGCAGTACCCAGGAACACATTGACATGGTGGCCACAGTGAGTACTAAAACATGAATGCGTCACAGTAACAAGAGGAACATTGATGGGTAATAATAACACAAAGATTGGCAGTGATAAGTCATAAAGATGTAATAACATGGAATTTATATGTTTGTTTGGATTTCAGAGAGTTTCTGAACAGGAGAAGATCCAGCAACAAAGGTAGGTAGATAAACGGTTGGATAAATGTTACGTATTGTTTATAGATATTACAAGAAGTGAGCCCTGCAACATTTAATTGAAACGGGTGTTCAACCCGCTTCCATCATATATTTTCAACCAACGACCTCTTTCTATCACTTGAATTCTAATTGAATATGTTGTTTCAAATGAATGTTTCATTACCCCACAGTTTTATTTGGGGTTTGACTACAACGTTCTAAAATGGCTGGCAACCATCTCCAACTCCAGAGACTAGACAAGCCTTTCCAAAGAGCTGTTCATAAAGATTTAAATTCTAATGGTAAAATGTAATCAAGACTAAAAACACTCTCACTCGCTGTTGCAAAAGTACAATTGGTAGAACAAGGGCAAGAACAGGTAAACTCAAAAGATCCTTAACTGATGGAGTCTGTACATCTGGTGGCCTGAACACGCCCACCTCTGTGTCATTGTCTAAAAAAAATATATAGCAATGTGACTGCTCTTGGCATCACAGCACAATCCCGTATTTCAGCCCCTTTCAACTTTTATCAGCGAGATGCATCAATCACGTGTAGACCTGATGACAATCCCTGAATCTCATTACACTTTTTGGTGTTTTGTATCAGTGCCTTCAGAAAGTATAAACACCCCTTGACTTTTTCCACATTTTGTTGCGTTACAACCTGAATTTAAAATTGATTACATTTCGATTTTTTGTCACAGGCCTACACACAATACCCCATGATGTCAAAGTGGAAATACGTTTTTCGAAATGTTTAGATTTTAAAATGAAATTGAGTCAATAAATAATCAACCCTTTTGTTATGACAAGCATAAATAAGTTCAGGAGTACAAATTTGCTTAACAAATCATATAATACGTTTCATGGACTTACTGTGTGCAATAATAGTGTTTAACATGATTTTTGAATGACTACCGCATTTCTGTTACCCACACATACAATTATCTGTAAGGTCCCTCAGACCTATTGGTAGATCGGTAAAAAAAAAGCAGACATTGAATATCCCTTTGAGCATGGTGAAGTTATTTATTAGGCTTTGGATGGTGTATCAATACACTATAAAGATACAGGTGTCCTTCTTAACTCAGTTGGCGGAGAGGAAGGAAACTGCTCAGGGATTTCACCATGAGGCCAATGGTGACCTTAAAACAGTTACAGAGTTTAATGGCTGTGATAGGAGAAAACTGAGGATGGATCAACAGCATTGTAGCTACTCCACAATTAACTTAATTGACAGTGAAAAGAAGGAAACCTGCATCCTATTTGCGACAAGGCACTTAAGCAGTGTTTCCCAAACTTGGTCCTCGGGACCCCAAGTGGTGCACGTTTTGGTTTTAGCCCTAGCACTACACAGCTGATTCAAATATTCAACTAATCATCAAGCTTTGATCATTTCAATCAGCTGTGTAGTGTTAGGGCAAAAAACAAAACGTGCATCCCTTGGCGTCCTGAGGACCAAGTTTGGGAAACACTGCACCAATGTAATACTGCAAAAAATGTTTCAAAGCAATTCACTTTTTGTCCTGAATACAAAGTGTTATGTTTGGGGCAAATCCAATACAACACATTACTGAGTACCACTCACCATATTTTCAAGCATAGTGGCGGCTGCATCATGTTATGGGTATGCTTGTAGTCGTTAAGGACTGGGGAGATTTTCAGGATAAAAAATGTATGGATTGGAGCTAAGCACAGGCACAATCCTAGAGGAAAACCTGTTTTAGTCTGTTTTCCACCAGACACTGGGAGATGAATTCACCTTTCAGCAGGACAGTAACCTAAAACACAAGGCCAAATCTACACTGGAGTTGCTTACCAACAAGACAGTGAATGTTCCTGAGTGGCCGAGTTACAGTTTGGACATAAATCTGCTTGAAAATCTATGTCAAGATCTGAAAATGGTTGTTTAGCAATGATCAACAACCAATTTGAGAGCTTGAAGAATTTTGAAAATAATGGGAAAATATTGTACAGTACAATCCAGGTATGTTCTTCTTATTTCTTATTGTATTTCTAGTGTGTTTTTGTTCTACTTTGTTATTTTTTGTATTACATTGTTATTTATTCCTGCGTTGTTGGGTTTTGAGTTTGGAAGAAAGGCATGTCACTACTTGTGCATGAGACTTTAAAACTTGAAACTTGAATTGATGCAAAAACATGTATTTTTTTTATTTCCAGCGGTGAAGTATCAACAGCTGGAGGAACTGAGACTGCGAAATGTAAGTACCCCCACATCCATCAATGCAGTATGCTAAAAGTAATAATACAACATTTCTGAATGAATGCACGATCCTCACTTTGTAGGCTCGAAAACTCCATCAGAACTGTTTGTCATTCCGACTGAAGCAAGGGAGGTAAGTTTAATCATATTTTCTGAGGGTTGCCTTTGCTTCATAATCTCGATTGAATGTTGACAGTCTCATTGATGGCCATTTTAAATGGCATTGATGCTTTTGCTTTCCGCAGATAACAGAGATTCCTAACATTGTACCAGAGGAGGCGATTATTGAGGAGCAGACAGTGGAGTTCAGTGTCACCATAGCAGACCCTGGCTACAGTGAACTTGTTCTGAGTGACCCTGGAGCTCCCCAGTACCATGACATCACACACGATCTCCATGATACGGTGAGGCGAAATGTACTTGAAAAGTCTTAAAGGCCCAGTGCAGTCAAATACTTGATTTTCCTGTGTTTTATTTCCACACTATGAGGTTCGAAATGCTGAAATAAAAAAAAAATATTTCTCCAAACCTGTTCCAAAATTAACATTTGGTGTACTATTTTAGTTAATATTATTTTAGGCTACTGTCACGTTCGGGTGTGTAGAGAGACCAAGGCGCAGCATAGCGATAGTTCGACATGTTTATTAAATGAATAAACTCGAATAACGAACTATACAAAATAACAAATGCAATATAATATTAAACACACGTAGCACGAACACGGGACAACATATAACATAACAATGAACCACGCCAAGGGAGTGGAACATAGACATATAAGTAGGATCCCTAATTAGAGGTAATGCATAGCAGCTGCCTCTAATTAGGGATCCCACACACAACACCACACAGACGTAGAAATACTAGATCTGCCAGACTCTGACCATAGAACTATAGAGCTTCTCTATGGCCAGAGCCTGACAGCTACATGCTATATGTTATAGGCATACAGTACAGTCAGTGTCCAGATTTCAGTTACTATTCCATTTGCCCGTCTGAACTTCTGTCCGTCTGAAAAAAATCGTAATATCATACTCTAAAGATAATACTTATATAATATAATTAGGTTGGTCTTGTGTGGGACAATCCTTACAATCCCTCACTGTATATTGTATACCATACTTTCCATAGGCATAGCCATATCACACAGAGTGAAACGTGAGCAGTGATTTGAGACAATCACAAGCTCCTACAGTATTGTAGGAACTGCCTCAGGTTTTCGGTAGGCATACATTAGTGAATTATTCATTTTTTCTATAATGACTCAGCCTGGTCTCATAGACTAGACGTAACATTAGTAAACATAAATCCAGGACACTTCAATTAGTGTGAAATGTTACGTTTGGTATTGATACAGGAGACAGAAGGTTACTTAACTCAAAAATGAAAATAGGGTGATGGGCGTGTGGGCGTATAACTGCTAACGTCTAGCAACCCAAAGGTTGCGTGAACATCTTTAGCATTTTAACTAATTAGAAACTTTGCAAATACTTAATAGTTTTTTGTACTTTACTCCTTTTTCTCCCCAATTTTTGTGATATCGATTGGTAGTTAAAGTCTATTCCCATCTCTGCAACTCCCGTACAGAGAGGCGAAGGTTGAGAGTTGCTCCGAAACACAACCCTGCTAAGCCACTAGCTACTTGACACACTGCTCGCTTAACCCGCACCAATGTGTCAGGAAACACTGTCCAGCTGGCGACCGAAGTCAGCTTGCAGGCGCCCCGCCCACCACAATGAGTCGCTAGAGTGCGATGGGACAAGGAAATCCCGGCCGACCAAACCCTCCCCTAACCCGGCTGCCTCATGGGTCTCCTGGTCACGGCTGGCTGTGACACAGCCTGGGATCGAACCGGGGACTACTTAATACTTTTTAGCTACTTTGCAACTACTTAGCATGTTAGCTAACCCTTTCTCTAGCCTTAACACTTTAACCTTATTCCTAACCCTAACCTTAACCCCTAATCCCTAGTTTAGCTAACGTTAACCAGCTAGGCTAGCTAACGTTAACCACCTAGCTAACATATCATACAAAATGGATGATGCATATCCACAAATGAATACATGCCATACGAAACATAGCATATCATACTAATTGGAGTGTCCTGGATTTCCATTTACTATGTTACGTCTACACCTGAGTCCAGGTTGAATGCCTTTTGCTAGTCTAGAAATACTTATGGTGCTTTTCCATCTAGACTTGCCAGTGTTTGGCTCCAAGTCAGAGCAAATAGAAAAGTCTGAGCCTTTACAGTAAAACACTGGGGCTAAATTCTCAGTGGAAATGTACAATAACATCCCAAACGAGCTTGTGTTTTAAAAGGAGCTTATGATAAAGGGTAGACAAAGGGAAAAGCCAGCAATGTATTGGACAACATCAAAAGACTGAATTTTGTCAGTTGTTTTGTCTTTTTTGCCAGAAAGATAAAGTGTGTAAACCTCATGAATGATTCCTAGAGAAAATGCTTCCAGAAAAGGAAGAAATTCCCAAAAGCCTGACAGCACATAGATAATTCTACAGTGAGAAATCTACAATGAGTTTACGCAACATTAGGAACACGATTAAGACCGACCAGGTGAATCCAGGTAAAAGTGAACGGGCAAGACAAAACATTGAAGTGCCTTTGAACGGGTTATGCTAGTAGGTGCCAGGCGCACCATTTGAGTGTGTCAAGAACTGCAACGCTGCTGTCTTTTTCACACTCAACAGTTTCCCGTGTGTATCAAGAATGGTCCACCACCCAAAGGACATCTAGCCAACTGTGGAACTTATTTGTGTTTGCTATTTCTCTGTGTTGGGTATATCGTTTCCAGTTGTGTGATGTTATTTTGTTGAGAATGATTATTACCCCAGAGAGAATGCTTCATGAATCTAAGAAAATATGTGTTACCTAAACATAACCATTAGATGTCTCTATTTTCTACAGATGGTTCACGTTTTTGACAAACTTCCTGGGTTCAAAGATCTTCGTGTTTTGGGATTTCGGTTGGTTGAATTTCGGTAGGTTGTTCAAGGAACTGTGAAAGTACTGAGAAGTGAGACAAATCTTTCGTTTAATTGAACAGGCTCCATTAGACATAGTAGCATCACTGTTCAGAGAGTGTATCGTACAGTATATGTCATTATTAAAGGAAAAACAAAGCAGTGTTATAATAGCCAGAGGCCTTTCAAACGTTGGTCTTTCCTATATTTGCTAAAATGCTAAGATAAGAAATACTGTAAGAAAGACATACTATTTCTCCATTATAAGCTCTGCTTTGTTGACAGATCTGATGATGTGTCAGTCCGCTATGCTGTGGTGTTTGATATGAATGGAGAAGACCATGAAGAAGAATCTAATTCCACTGGAGAATCAGGCACAGGGACAGTTGTTTACACAAATGGACACAGACTGAAGGATATGGTTTCCAAGGCCTTAAGCGTGGAGACGTCCCTGCCTGTGGACATACATACACTCAGTTTTGAACCTGGTAAGCTTAATTTAAAGCTTAGGCCAATTGGGATATAATCATTGAGGAGATGCTAACTTTTAATTTTCCCCCTTTCAGATCTCACTGTTTCTCTAAGAGAGGAGCTGGAGGCGACAACCTTGGAAACCTTGCCGGAGGAGGGTGTCGGGCACACTGAAGGTTTCTTCCCTACTGTTGCTGTCGAAGAGGAATATCTTGAGGCTTTTACAGACACACCTGAGGAATATACCATCGTGCCTTTCAGTGACTCAGTTATTGTCCTTCTTGCTGAGGCTACCACTGCCTCAGTCCCAGAGACTCCCCCAGCAGAGGAGACTGTAGTGGATGCTAGAGATGAGGCACTTGATGAAGATGCTAGAGATGAGACACTTGATGAAGATGCTACAGATGAGACGCTTGGCGTAAAGGAGACTCCAATGGATGAGATGATTGAAGTAGAGGAAACTGTGGATGTCGCTGAGGAGACAATTAACGTAAAGCCTGCAGAGGATGCCACTGAGGAGACACTTGATGTAGAGGCGACTGTGGATGCGAGACAAGACTACCTTTGGGTTTGGCCACCAGTTACAAGAACGTCTGTTATGGAACAGCCTACCACTGAGGAGACACTTGATGTAGAGGAAACTGTGGACGCGACAGAAGAAGACTACCGTTGGGTTTGGCCACCAGTTACAAGAACGTCTGTTATGGAACAGCCTACCACCAAACTGAATACTCTCTTTCCTCCTGAGAAAAATGCTGTAGATGAGGAAACCCTCCCATCTGTTGAACCTGAGGAAGATGAAGGTAACATTCCTCTTATAACGCGAGTGACTACATTTATGGGAGCATTTTTTGATTTTAATTTCAATCTTTTTGATTGAAATGGATTTGTATGTCATTTTCTGATTTTTTTTTATTTTCTTTAAAAGGACCCACAGCTACTGAGGCGGCTTTAGAGGAGCAACGAGACAGAGAAAATCTAATTATCACCACTACAGCATCTCTAGATGTAGAATCAGCTTCCATCGAAACATTCACCACTGCTACACAATCACAAACAAAGCCAGAGGAAGTCCCCTCAGCATCTATTCCCGCTATAGCCCCTGGACCTTCAGAAGGAGGGGACATCGCCCGAGAACAGGAACCACTTGTGATGGCCGTGGATATCTCTACTGATGACTCGGACATGCAGGAGGTAAAGATAGAAAAGGACGGTACAGAAGCCGTCGATACGCTGGACGAGTTTGGCAGTGGATTGGAAGGTCCATTTGAGTCCACTGCAGCCCCCGGACTCAGACACATAAGCACCCCTTTAATGGCCATTACTGAAAAGGCCAACGAGATGGTGGTGTTCTTTAGTTTGCGAGTCACTAATATGATGTTTTCTGAGGACCTGTTCAACAAGAGCTCTCCTGAGTACAGGTCATTGGAAAATAATTTTCTTGAACTGGTAGGTAAATACAATTTTGTGCTTGATGTTATGTTTCTGCATGCCTTGTTGTCATACCTGTATTTTTAGATCCAAACATCTTTCAAACTGTTTGATAATGTAATTGTGCAGTAAGTAATTGTTGAATGTGGTTTGAAGTGATACCTCAGTGAGAACTAAAGATTTGAGTATCCCCAAGTGACAAGGGGCTATTTTTACGTAGACAAGTGATGACATACTGTAAGCCTTAAAGCGTCTGCATACTAGGTTTGGTTTGCGAACGTCTGTGCCTCACATACTCCCTTAAAAATACAAACTACTGTTTGTCCCGCTTGAGACGCCGTACAACAACACAGCCATAACACTTCCTCAAAATAGTCTGAACTATTCTAAAATATATCAAGAAGTCTGTAATTAATGTTGAAGTTTTCGCAGAGATGTAAGATGTTTGGTGCAGTACATATCAACTGAAATAATGTGCATGAAAACTTGTCGACTTCTTCTAGGGTATATTGTGATCGCACAATGTAATGCGCAATCATCTACCTACTGTGTGGGATGGAAACAGGATTCCCGAAAGTTTGACAAATTACCCCCCGCCCCCCAAAACACAGGCTCAAGGGGAACCTTCCTGCGCCAGTAGCAGTCTTTAGATGTAACATCCTTAAGTCCCAAAAACGTTTCTGCCGCAGCCACAATAATCTTTCTTAGACTTCTTTGAGACTTGTGCTGTACAGTTTAAAACTGTGGCAATGAATGCCTTTTAAACACACAGGGTATATTTTGACTGGCAGCAAACATTTACTACAGGCGGTGTTGTGTCCACTACCGTATCTTCACTAGCGTCACTTGTTTTCTTCATTGCTCTAATCGCCTTCCTCATAGGAGATTCGTAAATTACAAAACCATTCGTCACATGCGTAAGGTATTTGTTCTTTCTTATTCTCCATTCTCCCAGCGGTTTAGATGCCGTATTCCAACCACACCAGGAATTATCTTCAGGGATTCAACCTGAACATCCATCGAGATGACTCCTTTGACGTGTGCTCTACTCTGAAAGTTCTAAACACAAAACGTCCGTCTTTTGAGGCTCACTGCAATCTTCCTCTGTTCCTCAGAAATACAATTAGTCAAAATAAGACCACTCCTGGTCACTCTGACAGACTCCACTTGTTCCCAGCGCATACTCACCATTTTTGACACCTCAAACGGGTTTCCCACATATCCATCCTTTCTCGACAAACGCATCCCAACAAGAAGCGATTCATTATCATTCGTACACTTATCCTCCACTCCAATTGTAGACAATTTCCTTCGCTACTACTGTTGTCCATTCAGAACATTCGTCTTCACCAACTTTGTTTGATGCGCTGCTTGATTCGAACTCAGCATCCACTTCCGCCATATTTCTCCTGAACCGGAACCGTAGTCCTCAAAACTTGTCGTCTCTTGTTGAATGACAACAAACACTTAGAAGATTCCCTACTGTTGACCAATCACAATGAACGGGCGTAGACTTCAGCTACCGAACTTCGGCTTGTCTCAAGAAAAAATAGGGTGTGCTCAAACAGCCCAAAAAAACCCTGCCAAACACCGAAACGCTGTCATAATATATGCACAAACTGTTAAGGCTGGGACGCATACTGTAAGCTTTATCCTTACTGGTGCTATATCTTAATGCATTGGTGGAGAGTTCTCAGAGTTCATCAGAAGGCCTGTTCATATAAAAACGGGCTACATTTTGTTTTACTTAGACCCCAGACACTCGCCAAATCCTGGAGCCAGTAAGTCGGGGCCTGGAAGACAGAGGACGTTAGCTTCAATACCGGTATTTCCATATTGGGACTATATCTTCCAAGCCTCAGAGAGAGCATGACCTATTAATTTTCTATATTTTCTGTATATAGCTTATAACACCTCAAAAAAGTATTAGAATCTACTATTTGCTTTCTTTGACTAACATTTGCCTGTGAGTTGCACTTACCAAAACATTTTTGTGATAAGTCTAAAGATTAATGACTAAAGTACGATTTCTTAGGTTATTGTTCGTCTGTCTCTCCCTTTTTTTGTTTTATGTTTTTTTTTTTGTCTAAGACATCGACAAAGTCCTGTGCATCCAGTGTATAGTTATGCCAGAACATGAGATAAGATGTTGATATTAATTTCTTGTTTTTATCTTAAAGCTGAGATCTGCGATAGGCAAAACAGTGCCACTGGCTGTCCCAGGCGCATTTGTTATTGTTTTTGTTTTGAGGAAATTAGCATTTAGCATCGTGGTAAAAACAAATCATAGTGCAAACTATCTATCGTGTTCTATCGTGCATGCAATGATGTGCAGTGATGTCCGAGGGAAAAAACTGTGTTCGTTGTTTGAAGTAACGCTTTTGTTGTTGTAATATCGCAAACGGACGTGGTAGTTTCACCGCTATGGATTTCAGCTTTAAAGTTTTTAAAAACAGTGACCGAACCAAATATTTGCTGCCATTGGTTTTTAGGAACATGCAACTTTTTCGGACAGCTTAGAATTTTGCTTGGAGTTCTTTTTTATCTTGTGCTCTGTTGCTTTGTATTCCCAATTTGTATGCATCACAATGTTTGTATTAAATTATGATACATTAGCTACATACATTTGAAAGAGACTTTGTGGTAAAGGAAAGTATTATTTTCATATGTTGCCTACTTACGTGTGAGTAGGACTGGTTAGAACAAGCACCCCACATGTTTAACTAGAGTTATTTTTTAGTGGTCTCAATCAGCTTAGTTCAACATCAGTCAATTGTGTGTGTTTTAGTGAGCACGAACATGCATGTATGAGATTTTAGGTACATCTTTCAAGGACATTGGCAGGATTACAGTTAATAGCATGGGTAATACAATTGGTTCAAGTGCACAAGAGCGAACAAGTGCTTAGATAGATAGATAGATAGATAGATAGATAGATAGATAGATAGATAGATAGATAGATAGATAGATAGATAGATAGATAGATAGATAGATAGATAGATAGATAGATAGATAGATAGATAGATAGATAGATAGATAGATAGATAGATAGATAGATAGATAGATAGATAGATAGATAGATAGATACTTTATTGATCCCCCGGGGGGGAAATTTCATTAGGGGGGGCGTAGCTTGAGTTTGAGTTTGACAGTGGGAATATACTTGGATTCCACAGAAGTGCCTTAACTTTATGTTATGTACAGTCCTCAGCCTTTAACTGGGGATGTACACTGAGTATACCAAACATTAGAAACACCTTCTTGATATTGAGTTTGCCCTCAGAACAGCCGCAATTCATCGGGGCATGGACTCTACAAGGTGTTGAAAGTGTTCCACAGGGATGCTGGCCCATGTTGACTCCAATGCTTTCCACAGTTGTGTCAAGATGGCTGGATGCCCTTTGGGTGGTGGACCATTCTGGATACACACGGGAAACAGTTTGACGTGAAAAACCCAGCAGCGTTGCGGTTCTTCACACAAACCGGCGCACCTGGCACCTACTACCATAACCCGTTCAAAAATACTTAAATATTTGTCTGCCCATTCACCCTCTGAATGGCACACACACACAATCCATGTCTTCAATTGTCTGAAGGCTTAAAACTCTTTAACCTGTCTCCTCCCCTTCATCTACACTGATTGATGTGGATTGAACAAGTGACACCATAAAGGGATCATAGCTTTCATACCAGTCTATGTCAAGGAAAGAGCAGGTGTTCTTAATGTTTTATATACTGTATTATAGTCCTATATAACTACTGCTTTACACACCTTTTCTATTTATATACTGTCTATACACACCATTATATATACAGTACATATACCAGTCAAAAGTTTGGACACACCTATATATATATATACAGCGGGTGAAATAAGTATTGAACACGTCACCATTTTTCTCAGTAAATATATTTCCAAAGGTGCTATTGACATGAAAGTTTCACCAGATGTTGGTAACAACCCAAGTAATCCATACATACAAAGAAACCAAAACAAATAAGTTCAGAAATTAAGTTATGTGTAATAATGTGAAATGACACAGGGAAAAAGTATTGAACACATGAAGAAAGGGAGGTTCAAAAAGGCACGGAAAGCCAAGACAACAGCTGAAAACTATCAGTAATTAAAAAGCAATCCAGCCCCCTGTCAGTGCAAATTAATATCAGCTGGTTCAGTCCCAACTGATGGCCTACAAAAAGGTCTCATTGCCAAGGTGTCACACAAGACACATCTCATGATGGGTAAAAGCAAAGAGCTGTCTCAAGACATTCGCAACCTAATTGTTGCAAAACATAATGATGGCATTGGTTATAGGCACATTTCTAAGCTTCTGAATGTTCCAGTGAGCACTGTTGGGGCCATAATACGGAAGTGGAAAGACAATCATTTCACCATAAATTTGTTTCGACCAGGTGCTCCTCGTAAATTTGCCCCTTCATCCTTCCTTCAATTATGTGATTTTTGCCAGTACCATTTGCTGAAAAGCAGCCCCACACAATGATGTTCCCACCTCCAAACTTGGTATGGTGTTTTTAGGGTGATGTGCAGTGCCATTTCTCCTCCAAACATGGTGTGTATTATGACATCTGACCACTCATCTGACCACACTATATTCTCCCAGTATTTCACTGGTTTTCCAAATGTTGTGCAGCAAACTTTAAATGAGCTTCAACATGCTTTTTTTTCAGCAATGGAGTCTTGCGTGGTGAGCGTGCATACATGCCATGGCGGTGGAGTGCATTACTTAATGTTTTCTTTGAGACAACAGTACCTGCTAATTGCAGGTCTTTTTGAAGCTCTCCACAAGTGGTCCTTGGCTCTTGGACAACTCTTCTGATTATTCTTTTCACTCCTCTGTCAGAAATCTTGCGAGGAGCACCTGGTCAAGGCAAATTTATGGTGAAATGATTGTCTTTCCACTTCCGTATTATGGCCCCAACAGTGCTCACTGGAACATTCAGAAGCTTAGAAATGCGCCTATACCCAATTCCATCATTATGTTTTGCAACAATTAGTTTGCGAATGTCTTGAGACATCTCTTTGCTTTTACCCATCATGAGATGTGTCTTGTGTGACACCTTGGCAATGAGACCTTTTTGTAGGCCATCAGTTGGGACTGAACCAGCTGATAATAATTTGCACTGACAGGAGGCTGGATTTCTTTTTAATTACTGATAGTTTTCAGCTGTTGTCTTGGCTTTCCATGCCTTTTTGAACCTCCCTTTCTTCATGTGTTCAATACTTTTTCCCTGTGTCATTTCACATTATTACACATAACTTAATTTCTGAACTTATTTGTTTTTGGTTTCTTTGTATGTATGGATTACTTGGGTTGTTACCAACATCTGGTGAAACGTTCATGTCAATAGCACCTTTGGAAATATATTTACTGAGAAAAATGGTGACGTGTTCAATACTTATTTCACCCGCTGTATATAGTGCCTTCGGAAAGCATTAAGACCCCTTGACTTTTTCCACATTTTGTTATACTAAAATGGATCAAATGCATTTTTTCCCTAATCAATCTACACTCAATACCCCATAAGACCAAAGTGAAAACAGGTTTCTAGAAGTTTAGCAATTTTAATAAAAATTAAGACCAGAAATACCTTATTTACATAAGTATTCAGACCATTTAATATGAAACTTGAAATTGAGCTCAGGTGCATCCTGTGTCTATTGATTCTACTTGATTGGAGTCCACCTGTGGTAAATACAATTGATTGGACATGATTTGGAAAGGTACACACCTGTATACAGTGGGGAGAACAAGTATTTGATACACTGCCGATTTTGCAGGTTTTCCTACTTACAAAGTATGTAGAAGTCTGTAATTTTTATCATAAGTACTCTTCAACTGTGAGTGACGGAATCTAAAACAAAAATCCAGAAAATCACATTGTATGATTTTTAAGTAAATAATTTGCATTTTATTGCATGACATAAGTATTTGATACATCAGAAAAGCAGAACTTAATATTTGGTACAGAAACCTTTGTTTGCAATTACAGAGATCATACGTTTCCTGTAGTTCTTGACCGGGTTTGCACACATTGCAGCAGGGATTTTGGCCCACTCCTCCATACAGACCTTCTCCAGATCCTTCAGGTTTCAGGGCTGTCGCTGGGCAATACGGACTTTCAGCTCCCTCCCAAGATTTTCTATTGGGTTCAGGTCTGGAGACTGGCTAGGCCACTCCAGGACCTTGAGATGCTTCTTACGGAGCCACTCCTTAGTTGCCCTGGCTGTGTGTTTCGGGTCATTGTCATGCTGGAAGACCCAGCCACGACCCATCTTCAATGCTCTTACTGAGGGAAGGAGGTTGTTGGCCAAGATCTCGCGATACATGGCCCCATCCATCCTCCCCTCAATACGGTGCAGTCGTCCTGTCCCCTTTGCAGAAAAGCATCCCCAAAGAATGATGTTTCCACCTCCATGCTTCACGGTTGGGATGGTGTTCTTGGGGTTGTACTCATCCTTCTTCTTCCTCCAAACACGGCGAGTGGAGTTTAGACCAAAAAGCTCTATTTTTGTCTCATCAGACCACATGACCTTCTCCCATTCCTCCTCTGGATCATCCAGATGGTCATTGGCAAACTTCAGACGGGCCTGGACATGCGCTGGCTTGAGCAGGGGGACCTTGTGTGCGCTGCAGGATTTTAATCCATGACGGCGTAGTGTGTTACTAATGGTTTTCTTTGAGGCTGTGGTCCCAGCTATCTTCAGGTCATTGACCAGGTCCTGCCGTGTAGTTCTGGGCTGATCCCTCACCTTCCTCATGATCATTGATGCCCCACGAGGTGAGATCTTGCATGGCGCCCCAGATCGAGGGAGATTGACCGTCATCTTGAACTTCTTCCATTTTCTAATAATTGCGCCAACAGTTGTTGCCTTCTCACCAAGCTGCTTGCCTATTGTCCTGTAGCCCATCCCAGCCTTGTGCAGGTCTACAATTTTATCCCTGATGTCCTTACACAGCTCTCTGGTCTTGGCCATTGTGGAGAGGTTGGAGTCTGTTTGATTGAGTGTGTGGACAGGTGTCTTTTATACAGGTAACGAGTTCAAACAGGTGCAGTTAATACAGGTAATGAGTGGAGAACAGGAGGGCTTCTTAAAGAAAAACTAACAGGTCTGTGAGAGCCGGAATTCTTACTGGTTGGTAGGTGATCAAATACTTATGTCATGCAATAAAATGCTAATTAATTATTTAAAAATCATACAATGTGATTTTCTGGATTTTTGTTTTAGATTCCATCTCTCACAGTTGAAGTGTACCTATGATAAAAATTACAGACCTCTACATGCTTTGTAAGTAGGAAAACCTGCAAAATCGGCAGTGTATCAAATACTTGTTCTCCCCACTGTATATAAGGTCCCACAGTTGACAGTGCATGTCAGAGCAAAAACCAAGCCATGAGGTCGAAGGAATTGTCCGAGACAGGATTGTTTAGGGGCACAGATCTGGGGAAGGATACAAAAACATTTCTGCAGCATTGAAGGTCCCCAAGAACACAGTGGCCTCCATCATTCCTAAATGGAAGAAGTTTGGAACCACCGAGACTCTTCCTAGAGATGGCTGCCCGGCCAAACTGAGCAATCAGGGGGAGAAGGGCCTTTGTCAGGGAGGTGACAAAGAACCCGATGGTCACTCTGACAGAGCTCTAGAGTTCCTCTGTGGAGATGGGAGAAACTTCCAGAAGGACAACTGTCTCTGCAGCACTCCACCAATCAGGCCTTTATGGTAGAGTGGCCAGACAGAAGGCACTCCTCAGTAAAAGGCACATGATAGACCGCTTGGAGTTTGCCAAAAGGTACCTAAAGGACTCTCAGACCATGAGAAACAAGATTCGCTGGTCTGATGAAACCACGATTGAAGTCTTTGGCCTGAATGCCAAGCGTCACGTCTGGAGGAAACCTGGCACCATCCCTACGGTGAAGCATGGTGGTGGCAGCATCATGCTGTGGGGATGTTTTTCAGCGAAAGGGACTAGGAGACTAGTCAGGATCGTGTGAAAGATGAACAGAGCAAAGTACAGAGAGATCCTTGATGAAAACCTGCTCCAGAGTGCTCAGGTCCTCAGACTGGGGCGAAGGTTCACCTTCCAACAGGACAATGACCCTAAGCACACAGCCAAGACAATGCAGGAGTGGCTTCGGGACAAGTCTCTGAATGTCCTTGAGTGGCCCAGCCAGAGCCCAGATTTGAACCCTATCGAACATCTCTGGATTGGCCTGAAAATATCTGTGCAGCGACGCTCGCCATCCAACCTGACAGAGCTTGAGAGGATCTGCAGAGAAGAATGGGAGAAACTCCCCAAGTACAGGTGTGCCAAGCTTGTAGCGACATACACAAGAAGACTCAAAGCTGTAATCACTGCCAAAGGTGCTGAGTAAAGGGTCTGAATACTTATGTAAATGTACTATTTCAGTTTTACATTTTTTATACATTTGCAAAAATGTCTAAACCTGTTTTTATTTTATAATTATGGAGTATTGTGTGTGGATTGATGAGGAGGAAAAAACGATTTAATCCATTTTAGAATAAGGCTGTAACGTAACAAAATGTGGAAAAAGTCAAGGGGTCTGAATACTTTCTGAATGCACAGTATACGTAACATGCAACAATTTCAAAGATTTTGCTGAGTTACAGTTCATAGAAGGAAAACAGTCAATTGAAATAAATAAATTAACCCATAATCTATGGATTTCACATGACTGGGTGTATAACTCAGTGTATATCAATACAAATTGTATTTCCTGCTCTTACTAACAGGGAGGCAGACACTGCAGAGTACAAAGAAGCCTACAGTACTGGAGGATAGAAAGCTACTGGTACAGTCTTGAGATGGAAAATGCTGTTTAAGTAACATTGACTTTATATTGTAATATAATATACATGAAAACAAAAGATACAGCAGTTGGCAATCCATGCAAGAACATGAGATACGATGTTTGGAATACTAATCACGTTTTACTATGCATTCAATGCAATGCAATGTTGCGATGCAGGACAAAAAGCATAGCAATCCCTGGATTTATCCTTCAGAAAATTGCTGCTGCATTACTTTTAGAACAATTAATTTAAATGGACCTCAACTAAACCAGGCAAGTCAGTTAATTGACTTCTAACAACTCCAAGTTATTTGATCATTTAATAATGTAATAATTGCATCCAGTAAGGTTTAGACAGATGTCTTCTTAATATTTTAATATATATCTAATGAAAAAAAACTTTATCAAAAAATCCATACTCCATCTCCAATTTTAAGTGGTTGCCCAAACCAGGGTTTAAGTAACTTCAAAACAAAACATTACCTATTTGATTGATTAAATTGAGAATATTGTAGGGTGGTTTCACCAGGACATCCAAGAAGAACCAGTAGATACAAGTGTAACATCTGGACAGGTATGAGCAGGTTTGTCAAAGACGGCATGCAATTACATACTGTAGGTCTGTGTACATAATTTAATACACACAATATTAAAAAAACATCATTTTAATGACATGATATACTGTACAGTTTCCAATTATTTTTCTCAAACAAACATTGCAAGGTTATTGCTATATGGACCTAGCTTGCGCAAAGCAGGGCGTTAAGACTATGGTGCTCTGTTTGTGTGGTAAGGAGGTTGTATGAGGCCCATAGTGACCTGTCCCTCTGCCTGCCCGTGAGAAGTGGAGTAACCAGAGCAGATAGAGCTCCTTAATGCCTCTTATCTCTTTGTATACAGGCATGGAAGAGCTGAGTTAAGGCACCGTAGTCTCTCCTCACAGTAATTGGTTTTCCTGCAGTTACTTGTCTAAATGCAGGTACCTTACTCTTGAAGACTGAGGGAGCAGCTAAAATAGCAATGCTCAGTCTATTATTCTCGCTGGCATTCAGGGCCATTTAAAAAAATTGCCAATCACGTTTTAGAAATGGACATGCTAAATGGAGATGCCATAGATATGGCTAGTATATACTTGGGGGCTCACAAGTGGTGCAGTGGTCTAAGACACTACATCTCAGTGCTAGAGGTGTCACTACAGACAACCTGGTTCGAATCCACAACTGGCCCAGTGTAGTCCGAGTTTGGCCGGTGTAGGCCGTCATTGTAAATAAGAATTTATTCTTAACTGACTTGCCTAGTTCAATGAATACATGCTTGACGTATTTGAGATTGTTCTGGTGGATTTGAACTGTTGTATTGTTGGATTTTGTATTTGTTTCATAGACAGATTTGTTGTTGTACAGGTCTCAATAGCCTTGCATTCTCTTTTAACATGGAAGTAACTCAGCTTGACTGTCCATAACACCTTACATAATAGTTGCTAACTAATGGTTGGTTTTGTGCTACATTTAGTAATGTTTATTATTTATTAATATCACAATTTTATTATTGTGATGAATGAGATTATGTACAGTGCCTTCGGAAACTATTCAGACGCCTTGACTTTTTCCACATTATGTTAGGTTACAGGCTTATTCTAAAATGGATTAAAATCAACATCATCTATCTAAACACAATACCCCGTAATGACAAAGCAAAAACAGGTTTTTAGAAAGGTTGGCTAATTCATTAAACATAAAAAACTGAAATATTACATTTGAATAAGTATTCAGACCCTTTACTCAGTACTTTGTTGAAGCACCTTTGGCAGCGATTACAGCCTCGAGTCTTCTTGGGTATGACGCTACAAGCTTGCCACACATGTATTTGGGGAGTTTCAGATCCTCTCAAGTTCTGTCAGGTTGGATGGGGAGCGTCGCTGCACAGCTATTTTCAGGTCTCTCCAGAGATGTTCGATCGGGTTCAGGCTGGGCCGCTCAAGGACATTCTTGGCTGTGTGCTTAGGGTCGTTGTCCTGTTGGAAGGTGAACCTTCGCCCCAGTCTGAGGTCCTGAGCGCTCTGCAGCAGGTTTTCATCAAGGATCTCTCTGTACTTTACTCCGTTCATCTTTCCCTCGATCCTGACTAGTCCCCCACCTTCTCCTCCGATTGCTCAGTTAGGCCGGGCGGTGGTTCCAAACTTCTTCCATTTAAGAATGATGGAGCCACTGTGTTCTTGGAGACCTTCACTGCTGCAGAGTTTTTTTGGCTTGGTTTTTGCTCTGACATGCACTGTCAACCTTATATAGACAGGTGTGTGCCTTTTCCAAATCATGTCCAATCAATTGAATTTACCACAGGTGGACTCCAATCAAGTTGTAGAAACATCTCAAGGATGATCAATGGAAACAGGATGCAACTGAGCTCAATTTTGAGTCTGATAGCAAACGGTCTGAATACTTATGTAAGTAAGGTATTTCTGTATTTTTGTTTTAATACATTTGCAAAAATTTCTAAAAACCTGTTTTTGCTTTGTCATTATGGGGTATTGTGTGTAGATTGCTGAGAATTTATTTTGATTTAATCCATTTTAGAATGAGGCTGTAATGTAACAAAATGTGGAAAAAGCCAAGGGGTCTGAATACTTTCCGAAGGCACTGTATGCATGCATTTTATCAGTAAAATCACCCTGACCTGAATACAACTGTTCAGTGATAACCTGCATATATATAAAACCTACAGACTGTAAATGTGGTCCTCTAGAGCTTTTTGCATGTTCCAGATAAGGCTCTCCCAATCTTGTTCCTGGGAGGAAACAGATATGCAGTTTTGTTTAAATGACTCCAAACTGTGAAATGAAAGATAAAAGTGAAACATTAAATTGAACTTTTTTCCTCCCAGGAGCCAGATTAATTCACTAGTCCTTAATGGAGATAGCATTGGTGATGATTTTAAGATGACTTTCATGTAAAATACTGTGTGCCAAAGTACCATAATCATTTCTAATCGAAACGGTACGTTTGCCATAATTTGATTTGATTTGATTTGACCATAACACCGTCTTGAGGATCAACTACACCATTTCCTCCTTGAAACTAAAAGCGACTCAAATCAGATACTTTTGAATGTCAACAGAATTAGCAGTCAAATTACCATGAGAGAGTGGAATGACAGATGAAAATTGCAGAAGCATCAAATGTGTCTATAAATATTACATATGTTCTCTCCCCTCTTTTCCAGCTTCTCCCGTATCTGCAATCAAATTTGACAGGATTCAAGCAATTGGAAATCCTCAACTTCAGGAATGGTAGTGTTGTGGTGAACAGCAAGATGAAATTAGACAAAGATGTGCCACATAACGTGACACAGGCTGTGCACTGTGTGCTCGAAGACTTCTGCAACACTGCGTCTAAACGACTAGACATTGAGATTGACAGTCGCTACCTGGACATAGAACCTGGTAAGATATCACACCGTCCTATGCAAAGTAACTTCCCCACGTGGATACCTATCTATCTATCTATCTATCTATCTATCTATCTATCTATCTATCTATCTATCTATCTATCTATCTATCTATCTATCTATCTATCTATCTATCTATCTATCTATCTATCTATCTATCTATCTATCTATCTATCTATCTATCTATCTATCTATCTATCTATCTATCTATCTATCTATCTATCTATCTATCTATCTATCAAACTTAATCAGCTCTAAGTTATGTCACACTTGAGGTCCCAAGTCTTAATTATACTGTACTTCTAGAATGGAAAGGTCAAGAGAATGCATGCCACAGCTTTGTCTTCTGCGAATCATGTCCAAAATTATTATTCTCAAGTGAAGCCTCACAAGCACTTCTCTGGCTTAAACTCTAAACACCTGAGCAGACGCCTTCATTCACATCAATCGACGTGTCCTCTAGTTTGTCCTCTGCGTGTGAGGACGAGGAAGAACAAAACAGGGAGAGACAGATGGACAGCATTTCATTAATGCAAATGAATTATCCTCTTACTCGTTTCAGCTGACCAAGCAAATTCCTGCAAGTTCTTGGCCTGCAATGAGTTTTCCCAATGTATGCTAAACAGTTGGACTGAGGAGGCTGAGTGTTTGTGTGACCCTGGCTACAGCACCATGGATGGCCTGCCCTGCCAGAGTATTTGTAACCTAGAACCAGACTACTGCCTCAACGGGGGCCTTTGTGAAATCATCCAGGGTCATGGAGCCACCTGCAGGTACTAACTGATCAAGCAAAGAGAGATAGCTATTGCACTCACCTGTGGAGGCTGGTGAGGGGAGGACGACTCATAATAATGGCGGGTATGGAGCGAATGGAATGTCATCAAACCATGTGTTTGATGTATTTGATACCATTCCGCTCTAGCCATTACCACGAGCCCGTCCTCCCCAATTAAGGCGCCACCAACCTCCTGTGGTCCTCACCATCTATAAACTGAAACGCTGGCAACATATCAGCTCTTCTAGATGTTGCATTTTGATGCATTGAGATATACGTTTTTTACTGTAGTAGTAGAAACAATAGCTGATAGGGTTGACTCATCCTGTTTTCTCTTTAACGTTTAGATGTCCTGCAGGGAAATACTGGCACTATCACGGAGAGCGCTGCAATGAGCTTGTGTCGCTGCCTGTAGACCCAACCATTTTCATAGCCTGTCTGGTGGGAAGCCTCACCTCGATTTGTGCCATCATAGGCATCTTGGTATTCATAAACAAGAACTGTATCGGGACCCGAAAGACCGTGACTTTGATGTAAGCAGGCCTTTTTTTTTAACCCTTTTGCTCCAATAGCTCGACCAGTTGTTGTTTTACAGCTTGGTTATTACATCCCTATCTGCTTCATATTATAGGCATACTCTTACTCCTCATGCCTTTGATAAAACATTGAGAGTGAATCCTGTTTTTGAAAATGACGATGGTGTCTTGACTCAAGTACACCACCAACCCGGAGTAGTGGTGCTGGTTCTTCCCAAACAGAGCAAGAAGCTTTTCGCTCAATTGAAAATATACATCTAAGTATTGAGGTAATCTGTATTTGCTCAATTGACCCCATGTTCTAAACAAACCAATACTACTAACACAAACCTTAAGCAATCACCTAATATCTACTAATTCAGCTTATGACAAATTATCATAACCAGGAAACAACTTAGTATCATGTCTATATTAAGAATAGGGTTGACAAAATAAGAAAGAGTTTAAATCTTTGTGGTTTAAAGTAAAGCTTTAATTAAGTGGAGTACTCACAACAAAAATGTTTCTGTGGTATATCTTAAAAATCTCCAGAACGGATGACATAAAAAAAGCTTAAGAAAACATTCAGTGAGCACGCAATGTATTGCCTGAGGAAGACCAATGGGTTGAAACAAAGTGCTCTCTGAGTATTTGTTATGTGATGCGTTTTATTTTTTGAAGATGCATCCAATTCTTCAACATACATTTGGGTTGGTTAGTTCCTTCAACATACATTTGGGTTGGTTAGTTTCTTCAACAAACATTTGGGTTGGTTAGTTTCTTCAACATACATTTGGGTTGGTTAGTTTCTTCAACAAACATTTGGGTTGGTTAGTTTCTTCAACAAACATTTGGGTTGGTTAGTTTCTTCAACATACATTTGGGTTGGTTAGTTTCTTCAACAAACATTTGGGTTGGTTAGTTTCTGTGATGGCTTGGTTGTGGTAAGGCCTCTTACTCCCACCTAGGGGAGGAGAGAGGCACACAACCAAGTCATCACACACTATTAGGGAGATTATCATCCCCAATCAGAGACAGCTGTATAGCGTTGTCTCTGATTGGGGATGGTATTTAGACTCCACTCTAATCCACCTGTGTGTGGATCATTGTTCGTGTCTGCCTTGTGTTACCAGCACGTGAGTTACTTTGCTTGTTTAGTGTTATTTAGTTATTAGTTAAGTCATTTCCTTTTCTGTTATTTTGTGCCTCGAGATTCCAACTCCAAAATAAAAAGGAATGACGCTCCATCAGCGCTCCGTTTATCGTCCCCTTATTCCGCATCGTGACAGAATGATCCACCACCCTGGGACGCAACGGGGGATAACTTTAGGAGATATCCTCCTCGGTATGGGAAAAATTACCGAGGAGGAACACTCTTATTATCGCTCGGTGGAGGAAGGCTGGGGTCCGGAGCAGCCTAGGCGCCGGAGACGGAGGACACGTCACCGGGCTAGAGTTGAGGACCAGCCTGGAGCCCAGAAAACCCCTCAAACTGATTTTGGGGGGGGGCTATGGGGGTGGTCGGGGATCGAGGGAGAAGAGCCCCGACCACTGCACTCGTGGGGGTTCCAGGAGGAGCCCCTACAGCCATGGGAGCGGGAGTACATAGAGGAGTCGGAGGAAGACGACGACGATGTGCTTCTGTTCCCTCACTCGTGGGGGTTCCCGGAAGAACCCTCACAGGATGGGGATTGGCGGTGGAGTAGGCACGACAGGGAAAGTCGTGCTCCAGCGCCAGTTCCCAGTCCGGTGCCTCCAGCGCCGGTCCAGAGTCGGAGGAGGAGGAGACCGACTCAGCGCACCAAACCATCGGTGCGCAACACTAGCCCGGTGCGACCCGTACCAGCTAAACGCACCCAGCCAACGGTGCGTTTCCCCAGCCCGGTACGGCCCGCGCCTGCTCCGCGCACCAGCCAAACGGTGCGTTTTCCCAGCCCGGCGCGACCCGTGCCAGCTAAACGCAACAACCCAACAGTGCGTTTCCCCAGCCCGGCGCGACCCGTGCCAGCTAAACGCAACAACCCAACAGTGCGTTTCCCCAGCCCGGCGCGACCCGTGCCAGCGCCTCGCATCAGATCACTGGTGCATTTCCCCAGTCCTGTACGCCCCGTGCCTACTCCTCGCACGGAGGCTACAACGACGTTCAGCCCCGCTGTGGAACAGGAGCTCCATAGCGCGTCGGTGCCCAGTCTGGGGCCGACAGCCAGCCCAACCACAGGGCTGGAAACCCTCTCTGCGTCGGTGCCCAGGGTGGGCACGACGTTCAGCCCCGCTGTGGAGCAGGAGCTCCATAGCGTGTCGGTGCCCAGTGTGGGGCCGACAGCCAGCCCAACCAGAGGGCTGGAAACCATCTCTGCGTCGGTGCCCAGGGTGGGCACGACGTTCAGCCCCGCTGTGGAGCAGGAGCTCCATAGCGTGTCGGTGCCCAGTGTGGGGCCGACAGCCAGCCCAACCAGAGGGCTGGAAACCATCTCTGCGTCGGTGCCCAGGGTGGGCACGACGTTCAGCCCCGCTGTGGAGCAGGAGCTCCATAGCGTGTCGGTGCCCAGTCTGGGGCCGACAGCCAGCCCAACCACAGGGCTGGAAACCCTCTCCGCGTCGGTGCCCAGGGTGGGCACGACGTTCAGCCCCGCTGTGGAGCAGGAGCTCCATAGCGCGTCGGTGCCCAGTCTGGGGCCGACAGCCAGCCCAACCAGAGGGCTGGAAACCATCTCTGCGTCGGTGCCCAGGGTGGGCACGACGTTCAGCCCCACCAGAGGGTTGGGAACCATCTCTGCGTCGGTGCCCAGGGTGGGCACGACGTTCAGTCCCGCTGTGGAGCAGGAGCTCCATAGCGTGTCGGTGCCCAGTCTGGGGCCGACAGCCAGCCCAACCACAGGGCTGGAAACCCTCTCCGCGTCGGTGCCCAGGGTGGGCACGACGTTCAGCCCCGCTGTGGAGCAGGAGCTCCATAGCGCGTCGGTGCCCAGTCTGGGGCCGACAGCCAGCCCAACCAGAGGGCTGGAAACCATCTCTGCGTCGGTGCCCAGGGTGGGCATGACGTTCAGCCCCACCAGAGGGTTGGGAACCATCTCTGCGTCGGTGCCCAGGGTGGGCACGACGTTCAGTCCCGCTGTGGAGCAGGAGCTCCATAGCGTGTCGGTGCCCAGTCTGGGGCCGACAGCCAGACCAGCTGCAGGGCTGAAGACCACCTCTGCGTCGGTGCCCAGGGTGGGCACGGCATCCAGCCCGAGGTCTCCGGAGAAGGTCAGCAGCCCGAGGCCTCCAGCGAAGGTCAGCAGCCCGAGGCCTCCAGCGAAGGTCAGCAGCCCGAGGCCTCCAGCGAAGGTCAGCAGCCCGAGGCCTCCAGCGAAGGTCAGCAGCCCGAGGCCTCCAGCGAAGGTCAGCAGCCCGAGGCCTCCAGCGAAGGTCAGCGCCCCGAGGCCTCCAGCGAAGGTCAGCGCCCCGCCGCCTCCAGCGAAGGTCAGCGCCCCGCCGCCTCCAGCGAAGGTCAGCGCCCCGCCGCCTCCAGCGAAGGTCAGCGCCCCGCCGCCTCCAGCGAAGGTCAGCGCCCCGCCGCCTCCAGCGAAGGTCAGCGCCCCGCCGCCTCCAGCGAAGGTCAGCGCCCCGCCGCCTCCAGCGAAGGTCAGCGCCCCGCCGCCTCCAGCGAAGGTCAGCGCCCCGCCGCCTCCAGCGAAGGTCAGCGCCCCGCCGCCTCCAGCGAAGGTCAGCGCCCCGCCGCCTCCAGCGAAGGTCAGCGCCCCGCCGCCTCCAGAGAAGGACAGCAGCCCGGAGCCTCCAGCCACAGCTCAAGGCCTGGAGCCTCCTCCACCGGTGCCCAGTCCGGGGCCGGTCGTCTGCTTCGCTCCAGTACCGGAGCAGTCCGCTCCACCGGTGCCCAGTCCGGGGCCGGTCGTCTGCGCCGCTCCAGTGCCGGAGCAGTCCGCTCCACCGGTGCCCAGTCCGGGGCCGGTCGTCTACGTCGCTCCAGTGCCGGAGCAATCCGCTCCACCGGTGCCCAGTCCGGGGCCGGTCGTCTGCGTCGCTCCAGAGACGGAGCAGTCCGCTCCACCGGTGCCCAGTCCGGGGCCGGTCGTCTACGTCGCTCCAGGGAAGGAGCAGTCCGCTCCACCGGTGCCCAGTCCGGGGCCGGTTGTCAGCCCCTCTCCAGGGTCGAGGGCTCCCGCACCAGGGTCCAGACAGGACTTGGTGAATGGCGGGAGTACTGAGGGGGGAACCACCGCGCCGGGGTCCGGACCGGACCGGGCGTGCAACCGTGAGGTAGGAGGGAAGCTACTCTCACGGCCTGTGCCACGTCCGGAACCGGAGCCCCCACCAGCAACCACCTCAGTACCCCGCCATGTCCCCCCTAGTTTTTGGACAATTTTTTTTTTTGTCTTTCAGGAAGGGGGGGATTGTGTGTGCGATCGGGAGTCCGCACCTTGGGGGGGGGGGGTACTGTGATGGCTTGGTTGTGGTAAGGCCTCTTACTCCCACCTAGGGGAGGAGAGAGGCACACAAC
This sequence comes from Thymallus thymallus, assembly GCA_023634145.1. Lineage (NCBI taxonomy): Eukaryota > Metazoa > Chordata > Actinopteri > Salmoniformes > Salmonidae > Thymallus > Thymallus thymallus. The sequence goes on from CM042405.1 coordinate 35,029,313, forward strand.
CAAGTCATCACACACTATTAGGGAGATTATCATCCCCAATCAGAGACAGCTGTATAGCGTTGTCTCTGATTGGGGATGGTATTTAGACTCCACTCTAATCCACCTGTGTGTGGATCATTGTTCGTGTCTGCCTTGTGTTACCAGCACGTGAGTTACTTTGCTTGTTTAGTGTTATTTAGTTATTAGTTAAGTCATTTCCTTTTCTGTTATTTTGTGCCTCGAGATTCCAACTCCAAAATAAAAAGGAATGACGCTCCATCAGCGCTCCGTTTCTCGTCCCCTTATTCCGCATCGTGACAGTTTCTTCAACAAACATTTGGGTTGGTTAGTTTCTTCAACAAACATTTGGGTTGGTTAGTTTCTTCAACAAACATTTGGGTTGGTTAGTTTCTTCAACAAACATTTGGGTTGGTTAGTTTCTTCAACAAACATTTGGGTTGGTTAGTTTCTTCAACAAACATTTGGGTTGGTTAGTTCCTTCAACATGCATTTGGGTTGGTTAGTTTCTTCAACATGCATTTGGGTTGGTTAGTTTCTTCAACATGCATTTGGGTTGGTTAGTTTCTTCAACATGCATTTGGGTTGGTTAGTTTCTTCAACAAACATTTGGGTTGGTTAGTTTCTTCAACATGCATTTGGGTTGGTTAGTTTCTTCAACATGCATTTGGGTTGGTTAGTTTCTTCAACAAACTCTGAAGGAACACCTACTTCATTGTACAGTGAGATATACTGTACTTTCATACACTAAACCCATGCAATAATATCTTCATGACACAGTATCAATGAAATTGCTTGAACCCTCAATGATAAATATCTGTCTATATATAAATTCTTAAAATATCCAAGTAATTTCAATTCCCCTGCACATATTGGCCAGCTTATATACAGTAAATATTATATTGCAGTGATTTTACTAGAGATCCTTTGTGGTGAGTCATGATCAATGTACCCTAAAACAAGCCCTGGTTAATTTGAGGTCAGACATTGAAAGACTATTACGGTAGATGTGGTGCAGTGTCAAGAGAATACTCTATGTCAAACTATACTGGGGCGGCAAAGGGGGATACCTAGTCAGTTTCTGAGTCAGAGAGCTGCCTTAATCGACGTCCATGTCATCAGCGCCTCATTGTCTTCCCTTGAAATTATATTTAGTGCCAAACGTTTCCCTGCTCACCCCTTTTGCTCACCCTTTTAAAAGGCTTCTAGTGAGTTCCTTGGGAATTACGAACAGTGTAAAGCTGTGTTTCTCTGGTGCCTTTTCACAGATCCCCAGACAGCTCTACACATCCAGACCCGACAAGTTAGTCTCTGAAATGGCAGATTTACATCACTGTATACCATAAAACAAGGTAAGGCCAAAAATCTGATCTTGGGCTCAGTTTGAATAAGCCATATTGTACCATGTGCAAATATGTATATATATATTACTTTAAATACTTTATAGGAAAAGCATTTAAAATTATTAGAAGGTAAGACATTAATTGATAAGGTTTATTTGGATGTATCACTTATAACCAAATCATATCTTTGAGCTTTCCATTGTATTTCTTCAAATCAAAAAGTATGATTCTGAAAATGTAAAAGTTCACTGGTAGTGACATTTTCCATCTAACATTAGCATAATTATTTATTATTAGGAATTATTTTTAAATGGATGTGAATGATAATTGCAATATTACTGCATGCTAAAGCGGAATTATTCACCAAACTATTGTGCGCAAGATAACCTAAAATCAATCATAACATGTATTGTTTGTAATATATGTAAATGATATGTAATTAGTCAGTCATTAAGGGATCATTTCACCTTAACATTTGGCACATATTAATTTATTTTAAGTGGTTGTATGACATACCGTTAAGTATGTATCATTTAACTATTTTAATTGGGGTATATTTATATTTATAGGGGCGGCAGGTAGCCTAGTGGTTAGGGTGTTGGGCCAGTAACTGAAAGGTTGCTGGATCGAATCTCTGAGACGTCCTTGAGCAAGGCACTTAACCCTAATTTGCTCCATGGGCTGACCCTGTAGGTAGGCCGTCATTGTAAATAAGAATTTGTTCTTAACTGACTTGCCTAGTAAAATAAAATAGAATTGACCTTTACTTTGGATATAATATTTCACGTGTCAATATGATTGCAAATGTTATATGCAACTTGTGACATGGATTAACATTTGGTATTCCCTTTTCAGACGTGGCGACCACCAAATGAATACCGGACTTGTTGCCTATTAAGGGCTTCAGATAATGAATGCTTTGAGGTAACTGTTCTTTGATGGCTCATCTCTTGCCAGTCTACATAAATCTTGGTTGCTTTGAACTTGAGCTGTATATTCAAAATATCTAATCTCTTGGAAATGCATGTCTTGGCAGTGGACTCCTCCATTACTGGAATTTCAGCATGAATTACATAGAGAATTGTACCTATGATAGGATGCATCATTTCAGACGGCTACTGTGTGGATTTTATATGCTGGACAAAAGGGTTGTGTTAGGGTTTACCCTTCTATTTATATATTGACGGCTAGCAATGTTTTTCAGATACTGTATATCCTTAAAGATTTTCTTTCCTCACAATGAGGTATTTATTTACACATTGATACCAATGGTGGTATCATGACCTCAGATAAGATTGCTGTTTTAATGTTATTCTAACTTGTGTTAGAAATTACTGTGAACTTTTGACTCCGGTCTTGTTGTTTTGAAGCAATTCTCTTGTATAATACTCGTCTTTTCAGTTCGCTGCAGCTAGCGACTGGAACGAGCTGCAACAAACACTCAAGCTGGACAGTTTTATCTCAATCTCTTCATTCAAAGACTCAAATCATGGACACTCTTACTGACAGTTGTGGCTGCTTTGAGTGATAAAAGCAGCAACAATGTTGTTGCTACCATGCTGTGTTGCTGCCTTGCTATGTTGTTGTCTTAGGTCTGTCTTTATGTAGTGTTGTTTTGTCTCGTTGTGATGTGTGTTTGGTCCTATATTTATATTTTATTTATTTTTATTTTTAATCCCAGTCCCCGTCCCCGCAGGAGGTCTTTTGTCTTTTGGTAGGCCGTCATTGTAAATAAGAATTTGCTCTTAACTAACTTGCCTAGTTAAATAAAGGTTGAATAAAAAAATATGATTATAGCCTAGTGTTGTGTAGGTGAGAAATGGAGCAATACATCTGTGTGAAGAAAAAGTCAGTCCTATACTCTACTGGCCAATACATTTCCACCAATAACTTGTCTTTTGAGTACAGGATCGTAACATTTTTTTTTTTTTACTTTTGAAAATAAAAAATTAAAGTATTTTCCTACAAAGTTTGTCAATTTGTTATTTAATTGAATCGCTAACGATCATGTTTTTCATTTGGATCAGTAATAAAACGTGAGGACAACAATCCAATCAGTCATCTTGTTAGCTACTTAATAAGCTAGTCTAAGGCCTTTAGAGAGGCACTAATAGCAGACCTGACTTAATGGCCAAGTCTTGCTATTAACTACAGTCTACACAATGATAAAAGGTTGAATGCATTTATTTCCTATATTGCAGTGTAATACAATTGAAGTTGAATCTGAAACAGCTAAACAGATTACACTGAGGAATGTGTAATACAAACATTATTATACTATACAGAAAATAATACAAACAATTACATCACCCATTAAATTGTTAATATATTATAACTGGGGTCCAAAGAAAAATACAAATCACATCTATAAACTTTAAACAATGTTAGTAAAAAGACAGATTTATTTTACTATTAAAAAGTGTATATTTTTACTACCACCCTAAAAAAGGTTTGTGCACCAATGGTTAACAACGACATGCAAAATTCAGTCTTTGACAAAGTCGTACAACAAGATCTTATCCAAAAATATATAAATGTCATCTGCCTTCCTATGAATTATCCATCATTGCAAAAGTCTTGCAATGTCCGCTGTTAAAAGACACTGGTGCACTTTCGTTGTCATGAAAATACAAATAATGTAATGTAAAGTAAGCAGAACCAGGAACAAATTCAATATCAAGGATACAACCTGCCGCAGCATTATGGCAATACCAGCCCTATAGACAGAGAACCTTCTCTAATCGGAAGTGGAACATTTTAGCTGTATTATCCTGAAAATGTAAACCCTAAAATAACTAATTACAAGCTCAATTATTCCTAGAGCTCTCCAGTCACAAAGGCGAATACTTGCAACATCATTTCTTCAATGAAATACAACAGTTCCAGCAGTGCTTAGATTTCATTCAACAACTAAACATGAATATACATTTAAGACAGTTTTGACGAAGTGCCGATCTGAAACTTGTCTCATTAATACCAAACAAAATAGTTAAGGCCTCGTAGTAAAAATTGCATTCAAGCGTAGGTCATTGCATGAGGACGAGATGTAAATTGTTATATATTTTCACAGAAATCAACTTTTTTTTTAAAAACACCAAAAATCTAAGTAAAATGTTGAAATGCCCTCGGTGAGATGAGCGTTAGCCTCAAAGACGGCTATAATAGGGAGTGCTTCTGCTTTCTCCCCTATTGAGCCCACGGGCATGGGTGCTCCTCTGGTTCACTGGAGGAGATTCTGCAGCATGGCTGTGGCGTACGTGGGCCTGGCTTGCCTGCTTTCGATGGCGTTTCGCAGGTACCCGATCCCGTCGCAGCGTTCCCAGATCTCCTCAAATTTCCGAGGCAGGATCTCAGCCCCCCTCTTCCGGGTCAGGCCCGTCTCCTCCAGGCTTAGTTCACACATCTCCATGTCATCTTTCCCTAAGGATGGGGGAGGGGTGGAGGGAGAGAGAAAGGAGGGGAAGGACACAAAAAGGATTTAATAAGGTTTAAGGATTTAATACACAAGCAGAAAAGGATAATATATGATTGAATAGGGATTATTAAAATGATAATATATGATTGAATAGGGATTATTAAAAGGATAATATATGATTGAATAGGGATTATTAAAAGGATAATATATGATTGAATAGGGATTATTAAAAGGATAATATATGATTGAATAGGGATTATTAAAAGGATAATATATGATTGAATAGGGATTATTAAAAGGATAATATATGATTGAATAGGGATTATTAAAAGGATAGGATAATCACATTTCACACGTCCACAAAACGAGCTACCTGGCACTCATAGCACTATGACATAGAGCACAAAGTTTCATATTACAAACACATCAATGTACATATAAAGAACATATGAAGCTGATCGAGCTCGATGGGACCCACCTGCCACCAGTAGGATGGGCTGCTTGTCTGGGTGGAGCTCCATCTGCCTGGCGATCCAGGGCCCGTCAAAGTGGGCGTACCACCAGCCCTTCTTCTTGTTCTGGGGATCCTTATACTGGTCAGCGGGGCGGATGAAGGGGATGCGGAAGTAGCGCTGCTGGCGGTTCATCTCCTGCTGCTGGGCGGCCACGGCTGGAGCCGGGTTCTGTTGGGCTGTGTGTGGGAGGGTTTGAAGTCCTTGTTACTGCCACAATACTGCTTTATTTTGACATTGTGTGATTACTGGGGGACATAAATGGGGATTTTTGTAAGAGGAGCAATCCTGTATTTTAAACAAAAGAGTCCAAGTTAGAACATGACTAAGTTGAATGATTGAATCATAGGGTGGTGGAAGGAAGCAAAAAAATGAAACTCTGAAAATATGAGACATCAAAGATGCCATAAAATACACAGACAATGCCATGGGTGAAAAGCCAGGGAAGCTGCTTCCTCTCCTCATATATGGCAGACTTTCCAAGACCTGCTTCCATTAGAGAGAAGAGAAAACTGCAACCAAACAAAAGGCAAATCAAATGGGTTCAACATGCCTTGTAGAAGCTTTCACATGAAAAGAGATGGAAATGCAGTGAGAGCAACAACATCTGTTCGTGGAATGAAAACCTATAGAAAAGGGCAAACAAAGGCAGCTGGGTAGCTTTCATGTAACTCAATAATATTGACTTTAAACACGATTTCATGTAACTCAATAATATTTACTTTAAACACGATTTCATGTACAGTTGAAGTCGGAAGTTTACATACACCTTAGCCAAATACAAACCGTAGTCTGGCTTTTTTATGGCGGTTTTGGAGCAGTGGCTTCTTCCTTGCTGAGCGACCTTTCAGGTTATGTCGATATAGGACTCGTTTTACTGTGGATATATGTTTCTTCCAGCATCTTCACAAGGTCCATTTGGAAATTGCTCCCAAGCATGAACCAGACTTGTGGAGGTCTACAATATTTTTTCTGAGGTCTATTTTGATTTCCCCATGATGTCGAGCAAAGAGACACTGAGTTTGAAGGTAGCCCTTGAAATACATCCCCAGGTACACCTCCAATTGACTCAAATGATGTCAATTAGCCTATCAGAAGCTTCTAAAGCCATGACATCATTTTCTGGAATTTTCCAAGCTGTTTAAAGGCACAGTCAACTTAGTTTATGTAAACTTCTGACCCACTGGAATTGTGATATAGTGAATTATAATTTAAATAATCTGTCTGTAAACAATTGTTGGAAGAATTACTTGTCATGCACAAATTAGATGTCCTAACTGACTTGCCAAAACTATAGTTTGTTAACATGAAATCTGTGGAGTGGTTGAAAAATGAGTTAATGACTTCAACTAAGTGTACGTAAACTTCCGACTTCAACAGTAACTCAATAATATTGACTTTAAACATGATTTCATGTAACTCAAAAACATTTACTCTAAACATGATTTCCAACCGCCCCTGTTGTCTGGGTCTGAGTTGAATACATCATGCTTGGCTGGATAGAGCGAGCGGTCATGGCAGTGCACAGCTAAACTCGATGAGGCGTCGTGGCAGCTGAGTCTAACTTGAACAAATACTTTTGACGCAGATGGGAGCTAGGTTTTGGGGCCTGGCTTTTAAGAACACTAACTGAATGTCAGGAAGAACAGGTGGGCTATTTATAAAGTGGCCACTAATCCTCCTCCATAATCATCACCAGGAGAGACGGTGAAGCTGTGAAGACAAACCCCCCCTGTTTTGAACCCACGGCGGGTTACATGAGGGCTCACTGAAGCATTGCTGCTTCTTCTTGGGTTTTCGCCCGCCATGTTCATCTGACATGAATGTAATTGTGAGACTTGACGCGTAGGCAAAGTACATTGACACGTGCTAGCAAATGAGGTCCTCTGTGTGGATGTACAAGTAACTGCCAAAATAATGTAAAGATTAGAATAAATTAGGGATACAAAGTACATTGAAAGAAGGTGAGTACATTAAGCAATTAACATCCCATCATGCTTAGGGTCATGTATAAAATGCTGGACAGGCCATTATTTTGGCTACCATGGATATGCCCACATAGGATGACAATGCCCACATCCGTAGAGCACGAATGGTCACTGAATCGTTTGATGGGCATGAAAACGATGTAAACCATATGCTATGGCCGTCTCAGTCCCCAGATCACAAACCCAGTTGAACACTTATGGAAGATTCTGGAGCGGCATCTGAGACAGCGTTTTCCACCACCGTCAACAAAACACCACATCATGGAATTTCTCCTTGAAGAATGTCGTCACATCCCTCCGATAGAGGTCCAGACACTGCAATGTCAAGGTCCATTGAAGCTCTTCTGGCCCAACGCCGTATAGACATTTTATGTTTGCGTTTCCTTTGTTTTGGCAGTTACCTGCACCACAACTTTTAAAGGTCCAAGATGATCACAGAAAGAAAACAGATGAAAGAAAGAGATGAAAAAAGGATGTTACTGTTGAAAACACGTCTGCAATGGACATGAAATGGTAATAGCGGTGTTAAGACAGAACGTGTTAATGTCTGAACACAATCCTGGGTTGAGGAGGGTAGCCTCCAGTAGCACAGCATCCCAGGATGGGGTCTCTCACTCACCGTAGTCAGTGATAGATTTGGGGGCCCTCTGCTCCGCGGCTGTGTCGCGTTTCTTGTTCTTGGACTTCCAGGCGTGGTAGACCTTCAGACGGCGATGGAACTCCTCCCTGCACGACGCCAGCAGCTCAATATCTATCACAGGGATGACATCAACAGAACACATTTATTTTCTCCCAAATGTAGCCAAATTTATATTATATGTAAGTAGGTTTTATGATTAGTGAATGCCATAATGTCGTTTTGTTAGATACTTCTCCCTATCAGCTGAAATCTTTTTTACTTTTAATTAATACTAGCTGTCGCGCTAGCTGTCGCGCTAGCTGTCGCGCTAGCTGTTTGGGCCCGAATAGACTCACAAATCATGGGAATTTCTCGTGCCATCTAGACGTTGATACAGACAACATCTTGGTGTCATTTATAATCCTACAACTTAAGGAGTTTTTGGGGACATCTGTACTACATTTATAAAGAAACGTTGTACTTTTTACTCCCATACGTTGTCCCTGACACCCAAAAGTAATTTCATTTACAATGCTCAGGCAGGATAGCAATATGGTCCAATTCACACACCTATCAATTAGTGTGTTCCTGTCCATGCGTAAATAAATCTGGTTTGCTTAATATAATATATTCGATGTATAGCATTTACTTTCACTCTTACTCAAGCATTTGAGTACCACTTACGTATATTTTAAACCAGATACTTTTACTGGGTGACTTTCACATCAAGTATTACAATTCAGTTCTTTTTCTACCACTGATTTTAAGACATTTTTTTTGGAACAATGTACTCTACAAGAACATACCATTTCCAGAGTGAGCTCTCTGCTAATTCTGAAGTTACGATACATTTTATGAACACCCCCAACACAGTGAGTGGTAAATGGATTCGAAACGGAAATCCCTCTGCTGTTGACTTGCTAAATGTGCAATCCTAAAGGAAGGCTGTGATTGGTTAATTTACCTATGTCAATTTATATGTATAAATTGGGTCATATCATTAAAAGTACCAGAGCCCACTCTGGAAATTTGTCGTGTTTGAAGAGTATATTACCAAAAATGTGTTTAAAAATAAGCAAAATTAAAACGGGTAGTTTTTGTTTTTATGTTAGAGCACACTATAAGGAGTATAATGACACCAAGATGTCTGTATCATGTCCGGTTCACAGATCATAATTACACCAAGATGTCTGTATCATGTACGGTTCACAGATCATAAGGTCTTACAGGAGGCATGTATAGGTCTAAAAAGAGACTAAAATGGCCACTTTCATCATGATACATTTTTTTTTTTATACAAATGTAAAAAGGCATGTCAAACATCCTTCCTCCCAATGAAGTTTATGTGTGAATTGACAAAACAATCTGAGATACCCAAAATATTTATTGCTCCCGCTGTCATAGAATTGCCCACTATTCAAGATAGTTATCAAGTTCTAATCTTCACCCGTCAGGAAACGAGGAACACATTAAAATAGGGGGTTGTGAAAATAGGTCACAATTCAGGTTTTCCTCACAGCAAAACGCAAGGAGAGAAAGCGGTAACAGGATGGGTGTAAATAAATTCAAAAAGGCCCACGGAGAACGTAAGAGGAGAACGTAAGAGGAGAACGTAAGAGGAGAACGTAACAGGAGAACGTAACAGGAGAACGTAACAGGAGAACGTAACAGGAGAACGTAACAGGAGAACGTAACAGGAGAACGTAAGAGGAGAACGTAAGAGGAGAACGTAACAGGAGAACGTAAGAGGAGAACGTAACAGGAGAACGTAACAGGAGAACGTAACAGGAGAACGTAACAGGAGAACGTAACAGGAGAACGTAACAGGAGAACGTAACAGGAGAACGTAACAGGAGAACGTAACAGGAGAACGTAACAGGAGAACGTAACAGGAGAACGTAACAGGAGAACGTAACAGGAGAACGTAACAGGAGAACGTAACAAAGTCGTTACAACCCTCCCAATTTTCATTTCCACCACAATTAATGCATTTGGGTCGTTCCATTTGATCTCAATCTCTTTTTGACAGCTCCCTTTTGATTTGAACTTAACACTATACACTGGGGCCAACAGTTTGGAATATTACTCATTCAAGAGTTTTTTTCTTTATTGACACTATTTTTAACATTGTAGAATAAAAGTGAAGACATCAAAACTATGACATAACACATATGGAATCATGTAGTAACCAAAAAAAGTGTTAAGATTCTTCAAAGTAGCCACCCTTTGCCTTGTTTAACACTTTTTTTGGTTACTACATGATTCCATATGTGTTATGTCATAGTTTTGATGTCTTCACTTTTATTCTACAATGTTAAAAATAGTGTCAATAAAGAAAAAAACTCTTGAATGAGTAATATTCCAAACATTTGGCCCCAGTGTATATACAAAAGTAATCGAACACTCAGCCATGCAATTTCCATAGACAAACATTGGCAGTAGAATGGAAAGGCGTTCTCTGGCGTGATGAATCACGCTTCACCATATGGCAGTCCGACAGACGAATCTGGGTTTGTCAGATGCCAGGAGAACACTACCTGCCTGAATGCATGCATAGTGCCAACTCTAAAGTTTGGTGGGGATGGTCTGGGGCTGTTTTTCATGGTTCCAGTGAAGGGAAATCTCAACGCTACAGCATACAATGACATTCCAGACAATTCTGTGCTTCCAACTTTGTGGCAACAGTTTGGGGGTGGCCCTTTCCTGTTTCAGCATGACAACGCCCCCGTGCACAAAACATTGTCAAGTTATTTTTAATAAACATTGTCAAGTTCTTTTAAATACACATTGTCATTCTTTTTCCTCTGTCAATTTCTCGCATATATTGTAGCTCAGACCCTATTTTCATATATTGTAGCTCAGACCCTATTTTCATATGTTGTAGCTCAGACCCTATTTTCCATAATTTGAGGTGTTTGTGTTGTGCTTGCCATCAGTTGGTACACAGCATGCTCTCAGGGGAAGTGTTGACTGGCCTATTCATCTCGTCTATTCATACATGTTGATTCAGACTGAGGCTGTAAGACTTTCTCCATGGATTTTCATTGAAACGGGTACAAAAGGGCAAAACACTGTAATTCCCCTTAATGGTAATAATTTCCCCCTGTGCCACAAGGCCGTACCCTCATCAACGTAGCAGTTGCATGTACACTCCTGTCAGCTCTTAATCCAACACCCTCACCCAAATAGAATTCCTCAATCAATTTTGCCCAGCTGCAATCTCCTCGAAATTACCTTCCCATTTAGCTATCTGTGAAAATTATTCCTGCTTAGGCAGGAAAGTCTAGATCTGGGCGAAAACCCCTTTGCCACACTTTTGAAGAGGTTCAATTATTAACGTTGGGGCTGAATGAATGACGGCGTGAGTGATGGAGGTAAACAGAGCCGGATCATGAATCTCCCCGAGAGCTCGTCACCTTGCCCAGGTTTCCCTGGTCTTTTTCAGAGTGTAGTGTGGTGAATGTATTGGGCTCCATGCTGAGAAGCAGCCCCTCGGGCCTGGTAGCGGTACTGGGGAAAAGACTTACCGCACGAGGTGTTGATGACGTCCCGCAGCTCGGCGTACTTCCACTTGCTCAGGTCGTACTTCCTCACGCCGGCGGCTTTGAGTGCCTGCACCTGTGGACCCCTGCATTCCTCGCAAGGAAGGGAGAGAAGAGGGGAATCAGTTTGAATTGTAATTCAACATCTCAAAGGTCTGAGCAGGGGGACGTCTCAGATCGGCGCGCCATAGTGCCGTGGTGGTCATTTTCAAAGACTAAAATACTAGTAAAAAAAAATCACGTGCCAAGTGGAGCAAAAAGGGGGAAAATCTGTCTGACTTCGGCACTGCTCTCCGACATCCGCCAGGCAATGACAGTCCCACTACGAGGTGGATGAAGCAGACAGCAGGGGAGCTGGTCTACACGCGTGTGGCCATTTGGTGTGACACATTAAGCTGACTGGCAGGATCTGGCCCCTATTTACAGGTGGCCATCTAGGTCTGTAAGGGTGTCTGTCTGGCAGCGTCAAGGCTTTGGGCCACTGCAGAGGGATCCTTTGTGCTAACCCAATCTTCGGACGTTAAGCCTCCCTGTGGGAGGAGGGCCAGCCTGGGTAGATACTGGAGTGACAGAAGAATGTCAGGGAGAGACTGTCGTGTGTGGTGGTGACAGCTCACCAGACCTTTGGGGCTGAGCGCTAGATAGTTGCCATGTCACCCCCTCAAAGTGCTCCGGGGGTAACAGGGATTGAGTGTAGACACGGCGACTCGAAGTTGCGTTGGCCAACTAGGGCTTACAAAGGGCGCTTATTATAGATGAGGCATGCACTTTGATAGATGTTGTGTCTTTAAAGATGGAATCCATATTAGGGGGAAACAGCGTCACTGGCCGTCCCATCACCTTCATTGTTTTCGTTGCCGAGCTGAGGAGATTTTTTACTGTCATGGGCAAAAAATAATAACTGCAGCACATATTGTGCTTCTTTATCGCGAGTGCAATGATGTATGAGGGAAAAAAAACTGTGTCCGTTGTTTGCAGTAACTTCTGCAGTAGTAACTTAACTTAAACCAGCTTTAAGGAAGTTAGGTGTGTTCAATAGCTGTGGTCAATCCCAAAATACACACACGCATGCAGACAATACACAGACCAACGAGATAGCATCCTTGCTCACTGGGATTTTAACAATTAATATTGGAATTTTTTGGAAATGATTAATTTGATTAATCAATTTGGGTGATTCGGGTGAATATTGATCCGGGAACAAACCATTTATCTCCATTACCCACCAAGTCAGAAGTTGTGACATTTCCAGGGCCATTTCCTCCCTACAAACACATTAATACCAGTAAACATAAATGACTATAACAGAATAATACATGTCTCTGATTCACACACATCTAAATATCAGTAGTATAATAATATTTCCCACTGGTCACGGAGACCAGGGTGGCATCTGATACATTGATGTCAGTGTGTGTTGTGACAGTCACACACTGTTGTGACACATTGTGGCGTGTTGACAGCTGTGAGAATTTATGAAGCGGCTTTATCCCTCAGTGACAAGTCATGGAGAAAGAATCACATCTGATGAGTGAACAGGTAGGCCAAGTGTCAGTACACCCAAATACAGTGCTACTCTGTTCCAACTGTAACGAACCATGGCTAAACTTTTCTATTTGTTTGACGTTAGTAGCTACTGATATCATTAATGGAGTGGTTAAGCACGAGTCCTAACTAGTTAGCTACTTAGTCCTACCACTAACGTTGGTTAAGAGTTAATTCTACAGTACCTCCCCACTGAGTAGTAGATCGGTTTCTAGAGGGGGAGGGGGCTTTGTGTGTTTTATCAAATAGTTGTGCAAAGCTATCAGATCTAATACAATAGGAATGGAATATCAATGTTTGCCACATCAATATGCTTTACGAGAACAAATACAGAGTATGATAAAACCCCAGAGAACATACATTGTGATTGCCTTGAGGTTTTGAAGTCCACCAGCACTGCAAACAGAGAATATGGTGATTAGGACATGTGAGGATAGGACTGGTGCAACGCAGCAGAACCAGAAGAACCAGATTGGCATGTTCTAGTATACGTTCATTTTGATTTGATTTGTCATAGCAGCGGTCGTCTGTTTGCAATGGGCTTTAGTAACAGACGTGCTTGGGCACTGTTGATTCATGCCCCGGGCCGGGACCAAAATGGCGGCTTGATTAGTGACAGGAATGTGGCGTTCTTTGTTTCGATCCAATGTGAAGATTTAGAGAATTGTGCGTATTGTTTATGGTGTCTTTGCATGGGCCGGTATAATCCTGGATATAGGCTGATGAAAGATTAGAGGTTGAGATTAAAGCATGCGGGCGAGTGAGATTAATGGGTTGTGTTAGGTTACTGTTAGCAGGAGGCTAAGCTAACGGCTAATGTCTTACATAGATCTCACTGTGTCTGGATAGAGACCTGAGAAAGACCCATTTCTGAGAGAGGGGGGAGAACAAGAGAGAAAGAAGAGGTTACACATGCAGCGGACAGGAAGCCATTTTTATTTGACTTGTTGAATCCTGACGCAGAAGCTCCCTTGAGCTCTTACAACATTTCTAGGTTAAACAATAACCTTGTCCACGTACTCAACCTGAGCAAAAAGCTCATCTAGGGCTTGAGTATTGAGACACTACGATATATGCAGATATACAGCACTGTGTGTGTTTCTGTGTGTACCTGCGCAGGCTTGGGTCCATCTGGGCCTCGTCGGTGATGAGGTCGGCTTCACTCTGGGCGATCCTCATGGCCAGCTCTCTGTCCCTCCTCTCCTGCTCCAACATGGCTGACCGCTGGGCGTCCTCCTCTCGCTCCAACGCTATCTGGATGTCCACCTCGGCCTGAACACGCATATCGTCAGCACCACCATCATTACTACTCTCAACATCGCCATTGCATCATCATGAGTGGGTCATTTACAGGGCACGCACTTCATATAAGGAAGCTGATTTGAAACATCCCTACAGCAGAGAGAGAATAGACAATCTTTATCACTAGAAAGTTATTGTCAGACAGCTACCGGCAGAAACTTGGTAAGATTTTTTACACGCCATAGATTCAAAATGTCATGGCGATTGACATAACACGCCACTTTTAATCTGTAAACACAGCCAGTAAAAATACAACTTGGGTGTTCTTCTTCTCACACTTTTCTGGGGGGAAAGCCAACCACCTCTGGAGTCAGAGATTAGAGCAGGACCAGGGGCTGAGGGGCTGTGTCAGACTCTCAGTCCTGGGGAGCGATGGAGCCTCGACTGGCCCTGGATGCCAGGAGAACTTAAGCAATTACAGGGCCTGCTGTGTGGTAAGGCCTGATTAGACATATTATCCTGGTTCAAGCAGCTGGTATCGAGTCTGTCCCTGCGATTGCGCGACAAGACGACGCAGACGTGCACCCAGCAGACAACTGCAACAACAACACGGCAGCCTAATATCAGGAAAGTCAGAGGGAAGTCTTTAGGTGTTGTGAGGGAGTTGGGAGGGCGGGAACAAGGTAGCAAAGAAAGTTGGAGAGGGGTAAACTGAGGGTTGAAAGTATCAAAACACTTGAGGGGAAAAAAAAGCACAAATCAACCGCCAAAAAAAGCTGTGCTGGGGTGCTGGGGTGAGAGAGGAAGTACGGGATCAGAAATGAAGGAAGGAAGAGGATTGATGGAGATGGAGGGTTGAGAACCAAAGAAGAGTGTGGGAATGAAGGGGATAGAGAGAAAAAAAGAGAGCGGGAAAGGTGGCCTTAGGCTGGGAAGAGAGGGCAGAGGAGGAGAGAAAGATACATCATATGTTAATACAGGACAGAAAGGGGGTTGTGAAGAAAATGTAGAGGAGAAAGGCACAGTGAGGAGGGTGGTTCTGGGAAGGCAAGGGGAAGGAGAAACTAAGCAGGAGTGATCCATCACAAGACAGGGTCGGCCCACTGGGGAATCTGACCAATGCCACGACCCTGGTCTCAGTACAACAAATACGACAGGTAAGAAATCAATCCTTTGCTGCTGCATATAAAGTCACTTGAGACTATCAGGCATTAAGGTCATTGAATGATGAAATGGACCAGCGTTAGGGTCTCTAGTGGGAAGGGAAGGGTCCGGAAGAAACAGGGATGCAATCTGGCGAGGGCCCAAAAAGGTGACACTTCTTTTTAGTGCACCGCTAACTAGCTAGCCGTTTCACACCGATTACATAAGGAAAGCAATCCAATGTTATTTGGTGCTTAGACCTCACTGCAAATGACACTCAAGTCTTGAGAAAAAAGCAATACATTAATATTGCAGTTATCCATGACAACCTATATAATAGAACACTTGTGACATCACACATCTAAATATTACACTTGGAGAAATAGAATGAAACAGACATTCTATTTATGCTCTGTTATATTGGCCACTATAGTAGACATCGATCAAGTGCACAAGGTTACATGTGTGTAATAATAACATTCACTGAGTAAAACATGTAATAAAGTGTTACTGTCAAGTTCAACACAATAAAAGCAATATCTTTGGGCTACACTGCACATTATTACATTGTACACATTCTGCCTGTGGACATCTGTTCTACAATGTGCCAGCAGAGCATGATACCATTTGTTGGCATAACTGATCTCTTTCAGGCAGAGAGTACACCTGGCACACCCCTTTTTATCCACTCTATTGAAAAAGTGAGAAAGAGGGAAAGTGTGTGGTGTTCCTTTCACCTCTATAGTGGCATCCAGCTTAAACCAGGCCCAGCTCCATGTTAAACCAGGCCCAGCTCCAGTTTAAACCAGATCCAGCTCCAGTTTAAACCAGGCCCAGCTCCAGTTTAAACCAGGCCCAGCTCCAGTTTAAACCAGGCCCAGCTCCAGTTTAAACCAGGCCCAGCTCCAGTTTAAACCAGGCCCAGCTCCAGTTTAAACCAGGCCCAGCTCCAGTTTAAACCAGGCCCAGCTCCAGTTTAAACCAGGCCCAGCTCCAGTTTAAACCAGGCCCAGCTCCAGTTTAAACCAGGCCCAGCTCCAGTTTAAACCAGATCCAGCTCCATGTTAAACCAGGCCCAGCTCCAGTTTAAACCAGGCCCAGCTCCAGTTTAAACCAGGCCCAGCTCCAGTTTAAACCAGGCCCAGCTCCAGTTTAAACCAGGCCCAGCTCCAGTTTAAACCAGGCCCAGCTCCAGTTTAAACCAGGCCCAGCTCCAGTTTAAACCAGGTCCAGCTCCAGTTTAAACCAGATCCAGCTCCAGCTACACTTCATCCATGAATCCTCTTGTTTATCAAGTAACGCCTCATTTTAACCCAATCATTCTCATCCTGAAAATTAACCACGTAACGTTATTGTAGAGGGAAAACATTAGTTCATAGATGGTTAGCTAGTTAACAACGCTAACAATTCTTGTTCCACGACACTTGCTCCCTCACCTCAAACTTTCCAAATGGCAGTTGTTTTTTGGTTACAGCTCATGAAGTATGCTTGATCACCTTCTCACTTGTTGCCTAATCGGGTGCCTACCTCTTCGTTATCGTTCAGGGGACGCGCAGCTGTAACTGGCAAACTGTCTTTCCACTCTTCGCTGTTTTTCCAGAGCGTGCGCTGATGCTGTAACTAGGAAGTGTGTGGTCTCTCTCTTCAGCCGCGTGCTGCATTCTGTTGTTATGTGAACGATTGGCTGAGCCTTGGATACAGCCAGTATTGCTCTTAATGGGCATCACTCGTTCTCTTACAACCAGTAGTGACCCAAACACGCACATTAGACAAAGGTGAATAGTTTGCATCCCTGAAGAAAGCTCTCCTTTTCCAAAATTGTATTTTTTTTTATATTGGGGTCACAAACCTGCATTATCCTCTCCTCTTCCTCCCTCCTCTTCCTCTCCTCCTCTTCCTGCTTCCTCTTATGCTCCATCTCCGATTTCCTAATGAGAGGGGACAGTGGTAGTTAATGCCTTTAAATGGCAAAACGCCATGTAACTTTAAAATCAATGACACGATCAAACCATCAATCATGTATAAGGTCAATCTCTGAACATCAACTCCATGTATATCCTGTTGGGGGTTCTTTAAAACTGAGAGGTCATGTCAATGACTTGAACTAAAACAGTGCAAGTGTGGACAAGTAAAAATCATGGAGGGCTGCCGTTGGTGCAACTGTGCAGGGTTTTGTTCCAGCCCAGCACTAACAAACTACTTCAATTGTCTACCACATTACTAGCAGCCCATTTATGCTCTCTTTTGTACCCCCCCCCCCCCCCCGATACCACCATCATTCACCCTTCCTTCCCCTCCACCTACATCCTTCTGTCGTCCTCCTCCTTCTGGCATCGCTGGTCCTCCTCCTCCCTCCTCTTCCTCTCCCGCGCCATCTCCTCCTCGATGCGCCGCAGCCTCTCCATCTCCTCCTCCTCCTGCTTCTTCTTCTGCATGGAGGAGAGCAGTTGCTCCGAGCGCTTCACCAGCCCCTGGTACTCCTGGTCAATCTCCTTCCGGGTCATTACTGTTACCTATAGAAGGGGGCAAAGGGCAAAGGAGTGATGTCGTAGGTCAAGGCTAAAATCAGAATGATTTGGACTTGTGTTGTCATACAGTGTGTCATGGTCTTATTTATCTATTACATATTTGGACACATGGATATTTAAGCTAAATTCCCATCACATTCATTGATAAAGGAAACCCAATTTAACAAATCACACAAAACATTTTTTACTTTTAAATTGTTATGCAATTAAAATAAACACCCCTACCTTTACCATCGCATAAAATGGCTAAAATTAGAATTAGGTACCAAAACAAGTGCAAATTATTAGAATATCATTAGAGAGAAACTTGGTCTGGTTTGGTCTTAACCATATGGGTGTGTGGTAACACATCATTCAAAGAGGCCCTCAGATTGATGCCCATGAGTCTGGGAGGGGTTACAAATACATTTCCAAGAAACTCAAAGTACATCATTCCACGGTCCGACGGCTCATCTACAAATGGAGAAAATTCCAGACCACTGGAAAACTACCTAGGACAGGTCGTCCCACCAAAGTCAGCCCAAGAGCTGACCGAAAGATGCTCATAGAAGTCTCTAAGAACCCCAGGGTAACATCAAGGGATCTACAGGCCTCTCTTGCCACAATCAATGTCAAAGTGCATGGGTACACTGTCAGAAAGAGACTGCACAAACTTGGCCAACATGGGAGGTCAGGAAGGAAGAAGCCTCTGCTCTCAAAAAATAATATCAAGACACAACTGACGTTTGCCAGACAACACCTGGGTAAAGACCAAAACTACTGGAACAATGTACTCTGGACAGATGAGTCAAAGGTGGAGTTTATTGGCCGCAATGGCAAAAACAAAACACTGCCCTTAAACAGAAGAACCTCATACCAACCGTAAAGCATGGAGGCGGTGGCATTATGGTTTGGGGCTGCTTTGCTGCCTCAGGGCCTGGCCAACTAGACATCATTGACTCAACCATGAATTCTATATTGTACCAGAGAATTATTGATGAGAATGTAAAGGCCATCTGTCAAAAAGCTGAAGCTGAACCGAACATGGATCTTGCAACAGGACAATGATCCAAAACACAAAAGCAAAGCTACAACAGAATGTCTCAAAAAGAAGAAATGGAGGTGTTATGGAACGGCCGAGTCAAAGCCCAGATCTCAATCCTATCTTAATGCTGTAGAGGGTCTTGAAGCGGGCCGTACATGCTAGAAAACCCTGGAACATAACATAACACAGTTGAAGCAGTACTGTAAAGAAGAGTGGCCAGAAATTACTCCCGGTCGATGTAAGAGACTGATAGACAGTTACAAGAAACGTCTACATGAAGTTATTTCAGCCAAAGGGGGAAACACCAGCTATTGAAGCTAGAGTTGGACTTATTTATTCTAAACTATGGAAATGCATTTCAGTTGATTTTTGATGAATCAATTATTACAAAGTATAATCTTTCAGTGTCATTTGTTAAATTAGGTTTCGTTTATCTGTCAATAATGTTGAAGTGAAGATTACATATCCATCTGTCCAAATATGTAAAAAAAAAAAAAACAGACAACTTTCCAGTGGGTGAACTTACTTTTTCACATGACTGTAAATTCATACATCATATAGGTTTCACAGGATAGATTTTTTTCATGACTTAAACAAACGAGATACAATAAAAAGCCTGTGGGGTTTAACGTTAAAAGTAACGTTACATTCCCAATATCCCAGAATGTCATTTAATTAAACCTTCCTAATTTTTTAAAATGTTATGCTGGGATTGCAGTCATCTAGTCTGAGGGACGGCTACCAGAACTCCAGCTAGCTACCTCTGCCAGTAACACACATCCGGTTACAAAGACAAAGTTTACAGACAACACAAACAAAACAAAAAAATGTGGGAATCAATTTCAGAGTCTGGATAATATGTGGGTTGGGTTGATGCGCCATACATCTAGAGGCCCCAAATAACACCGGTGTTTCTAGCAGAGGGAGACAGGGGAGTCCCCTAACCATATTTATCAGAGGATTAAAAAATCTAATCAACCAATATTCCCTCTAAGCTGTGTGCGTGCGTGCTCCGCCAGGACTGCAAAGAGACGCAAGAGATCGAACTTCACTAAACGTTAATACACTTGGCCCGTTAGTTTACACCATCAACGTTTCCCTCCACTGTGGGAATTGTGATCGAATCAACATATTATTAGCCCCTTTCAATGCAACATTACCGAAACAAATCTAACTATGTAAGACTTGGTCTGTGATTTTGTTTTAGGCAGAACGCGTTGTCGGGAGGATTCTATTGCATTGACGGACACGAGCGGTCGAGTAGGCGCGCTTGTTTTGAGATCAGTGCACAGTCCCGTGTAGCCTCATGTGTACCTTTCTTCATATTCTTTGCTAGTTACTAGCCTAGTTATAGCTCCTTTCTAGACGAGCACACGACGTGTAGACGTCTAGCCATCGTTCAAAAATCAAGTAAGGTAAAGAGCTTTTTTATGTCTTACAGGGGCAGTGTTGTATTTTGAGACAGGTTTGAATAAGCCAAGAAGCCTGAATAGGCAAAGGGTAGCATACCTTTTTTTTGTCTAATTCTCTGTAATTATAATGCTATGGGAATAATATTGAATTACATTTTATTAAGTGGCTTCTTGCATCAAACACATAACAAAAATTCAGTCAGCTCCTTGTTTGATTGGCTGAACAGGATAAAGACCTCATGGAATGTAGGACTACACTGAACACCACACATTAGCTGCTACTGTAGCCTGTATAATAGAGCAGCTATTTCCATGTAAAAATATTATGGGATGCATTTTCTCCATTGTTTTTGATGGTAGGCCACCCTGATAGGCCTACATCATGAACAAATAGCCAGAGTAGCCTACTTGGCCACTGTTAAAATTTAAAGTAGGTACAGCCTCAATGTTCACAGTAACCGCGCGCCAGAAACTTTACAGCTTTGCACTCAGCAGATACGACAAGTGCCCCAATTTTCTTTTTTGGAGGGAACATCAAATACAACAGAAGGAAATGGCTTCCTGCTGAGATGACAGAGAGATGAGAGGATATCTGTGGGATAAGAGAGAGAGAGAGAGGGGAGTCACCCTGGCCTTCTCGGGTTTAGGGTGAAGTTGCCCCAAGCCGCCGACGTTGGGTCAGTTTTGCAAAACCACAATTAGGATTGGGGGGGGGAGGGGAAGCTGATCATGGATCTGTGCCTAGGAGCAACTTCACGCCGGAGCTGTCCTCACCTTAATTTTGGTCATGAGGGTGTCGATGGAGGCCCCCAGCTCCTGGATCTGCTTGGTCACTTCCTGCTTGTCCTCCTTCAGAGCGCCCACCACCTCGTTGAAGCGCTCCATCCGCGTCTTCAGGTTACGCACCTTCGCCATGCCATCGATGCTGTGGCCGCAACACACACGTACGTATGAACACACACACACACACACACAGAGCACATGCAAGTATACGTACACCCTTGTAATTGTGAGCACTAAAGCCAACACACACACACCGTTTTGGTTGAGATTAATAAAAACCTATTTTAGTTTTTATGCTTGAAAATGGTTTCTTGTGTGAACTGACATTGCAACTCTAGGTATTAGGTCGTTTTGTGCTAGCTACATAAGAACATATTCACAGAACATACACAGGCCTTCAGAAATAATTCATATCCCTTGATTTATTCCACATTTTGTTGTGCTACAGCCTGTATTAAAAATGTACTACAGATTTTGTGGTTCCTCACCCATCTGCACATAATGACAACGTGAAAACATGCTTTTAAAATTGTTTGCAAATGTATTTAAAATGAAATACTGAAATCTCAGCTGCCTTTGGCTTTATCTGTGAAACGACCAATCACACACATTCTAGGGTCGTGAGCAGTCCATGTAACAAGTCAATTGAAAAACTCATCCCATTCACAAAAGCAATATATATATTTTCCAAAGGCAATGCGACAGCGACATAGAGTAAGACTAACATTTCTTAATGCAATGTGGTGACAGAGAGTGCCAGGACTCACTTCTAACTGCTCAATATGGTGACAGAGTGCCAGGACTCACTTCTAACTGCACAATATGGTGACAGAGTGCCAGGACTCACTTCTAACTGCTCAATATGGTGACAGAGTGCCAGGACTCACTTCTAACTGCACAATATGGTGACAGAGTGCCAGGACTCACTTCTAACTGCACAATATGGTGACAGAGAGTGCCAGGACTCACTTCTAACTGCTCAATGTGGTGACAGAGAGTGCCAGGACTCACTTCTAACTGCTCAATATGGTGACAGAGTGCCAGGACTCACTTCTAACTGCACAATATGGTGACAGAGTGCCAGGACTCACTTCTAACTGCTCAATGTGGTGACAGAGAGTGCCAGGACTCACTTCTAACTGCTCAATATGGTGACAGAGTGCCAGGACTCACTTCTAACTGCACAATATGGTGACAGAGAGTGCCAGGACTCACTTCTAACTGCTCAATATGGTGACAGAGTGCCAGGACTCACTTCTAACTGCTCAATATGGTGACAGAGAGTGCCAGGACTCACTTCTAACTGCTCAATATGGTGACAGAGTGCCAGGACTCACTTCTAACTGCTCAATATGGTGACAGAGAGTGCCAGGACTCACTTCTAACTGCTCAATATGGTGACAGAGAGTGCCAGGACTCACTTCTAACTGCTCAATATGGTGACAGAGAGTGCCAGGACTCACTTCTAACTGCTCAATATGGTGACAGAGTGCCAGGACTCACTTCTAACTGCTCAATATGGTGACAGAGAGTGCCAGGACTCACTTCTAACTGCTCAATATGGTGACAGAGAGTGCCAGGACTCACTTCTAACTGCTCAATATGGTGACAGAGAGTGCCAGGACTCACTTCTAACTGCACAATATGGTGACAGAGAGTGCCAGGACTCACTTCTAACTGCTCAATATGGTGACAGAGAGCCAGGACTCACTTCTAACTGCTCAATATGGTGACAGAGAGTGCCAGGACTCACTTCTAACTGCTCAATATGGTGACAGAGTGCCAGGACTCACTTCTAACTGCTCAATATGGTGACAGAGAGTGCCAGGACTCACTTCTAACTGCTCAATATGGTGACAGAGAGTGCCAGGACTCACTTCTAACTGCTCAATATGGTGACAGAGAGTGCCAGGACTCACTTCTAACTGCTCAATATGGTGACAGAGAGCCAGGACTCACTTCTAACTGCTCAATATGGTGACAGAGAGTGCCAGGACTCACTTCTAACTGCTCAATATGGTGACAGAGTGCCAGGACTCACTTCTAACTGCTCAATATGGTGACAGAGAGTGCCAGGACTCACTTCTAACTGCTCAATATGGTGACAGAGAGTGCCAGGACTCACTTCTAACTGCTCAATATGGTGACAGAGAGTGCCAGGACTCACTTCTAACTGCTCAATATGGTGACAGAGAGTGCCAGGACTCACTTCTAACTGCTCAATATGGTGACAGAGAGTGCCAGGACTCACTTCTAACTGCTCAATATGGTGACAGAGAGTGCCAGGACTCACTTCTAACTGCTCAATATGGTGACAGAGAGTGCCAGGACTCACTTCTAACTGCTCAATATGGTGACAGAGAGTGCCAGGACTCACTTCTAACTGCTCAATATGGTGACAGAGAGTGCCAGGACTCACTTCTAACTGCACAATATGGTGACAGAGAGTGCCAGGACTCACTTCTAACTGCTCAATATGGTGACAGAGTGCCAGGACTCACTTCTAACTGCTCAATATGGTGACAGAGAGTGCCAGGACTCACTTCTAACTGCTCAATATGGTGACAGAGTGCCAGGACTCACTTCTAACTGCTCAATATGGTGACAGAGTGCCAGGACTCACTTCTAACTGCTCAATATGGTGACAGAGAGTGCCAGGACTCACTTCTAACTGCTCAATATGGTGACAGAGTGCCAGGACTCACTTCTAACTGCTCAATATGGTGACAGAGAGTGCCAGGACTCACTTCTAACTGCTCAATATGGTGACAGAGAGTGCCAGGACTCACTTCTAACTGCTCAATATGGTGACAGAGAGTGCCAGGACTCACTTCTAACTGCTCAATATGGTGACAGAGAGTGCCAGGACTCACTTCTAACTGCTCAATATGGTGACAGAGAGTGCCAGGACTCACTTCTAACTGCTCAATATGGTGACAGAGAGTGCCAGGACTCACTTCTAACTGCTCAATATGGTGACAGAGAGTGCCAGGACTCACTTCTAACTGCTCAATATGGTGACAGAGAGTGCCAGGACACTTCTAACTGCACAATATGGTGACAGAGAGTGCCAGGACTCACTTCTAACTGCTCAATATGGTGACAGAGTGCCAGGACTCACTTCTAACTGCTCAATATGGTGACAGAGAGTGCCAGGACTCACTTCTAACTGCTCAATATGGTGACAGAGAGTGCCAGTACTCACTTCTAACTGCTCAATATGGTGACAGAGAGTGCCAGGACTCACTTCTAACTGCTCAATATGGTGACAGAGAGTGCCAGGACTCACTTCTAACTGCTCAATATGGTGACAGAGAGTGCCAGGACTCACTTCTAACTGCTCAATGTGGTGACAGAGAGTGCCAGGACTCACTTCTAACTGCTCAATATGGTGACAGAGAGTGCCAGGACTCACTTCTAACTGCTCAATATGGTGACAGAGAGTGCCAGGACTCACTTCTAACTGCTCAATATGGTGACAGAGTGCCAGGACTCACTTCTAACTGCTCAATATGGTGACAGAGAGTGCCAGGACTCACTTCTAACTGCTCAATATGGTGACAGAGAGTGCCAGGACTCACTTCTAACTGCTCAATATGGTGACAGAGAGTGCCAGGACTCACTTCTAACTGCTCAATATGGTGACAGAGAGTGCCAGGACTCACTTCTAACTGCTCAATATGGTGACAGAGAGTGCCAGGACTCACTTCTAACTGCTCAATGTGGTGACAGAGAGTGCCAGGACTCAC